>CM067301.1:35758305-36958305 GCA_034231615.1 Meghimatium bilineatum
TTCTAATTTTTAAAAAAAGAACTGCAAATAAATATCACATTTCCAATGCATATTCTGCGCTAAATGAATAATTTGGGAACCGCCTGGAGATTGAAATAATAAAATAATAGTGTAGGCGGACAACTCTACGATGTTGATGGCAGTTTCAACTCATGAAAGGAAACAAAAGAAATCAGTTGCATAACTGATATGGCAGGAAACAAATGTGTACAAACGTTTGAGTACAAAATAATAGCCGGCACAGCAGCGAATTTCATAGTGTGTTCGACTCGCGATCCAAGCTCGTCGGGCTGGGTGGTTCGACGGTTGCCATCCACATTATACTGGCGATGTGATTGGGTTTAGTTTAATAGTAGCCCCTGAAAATACAACAGATGAATGTGTCCGGTACAGGCTAGGCTACAGTTACATTATTAGTTTCATAAACACAAAAAATGCGCAACTTTTCAACTATTCCAATATTTATTTCATGTGAAGTGGGTATAACTATCATCATCAAGTGTCGTCTCCGCATCAAAGTTGGCTGCAACGAGCCTCCAGCAATCCCTTATCTCTTGCTTTGGTGATGTACTCTGTTAGAATGTCATGATATTTTTCTCTCCCACTTGTATCATTGCTTACCTCTTGCTCGCCTCATCTCAACTCTACCCTCAAGTCAGATCATGAACAATGTCAGAAACGTTTAGTTTGAATTTCTCCCTTTAATTCTTCTTTTCTTTCTTTCTTTCTTTTGAGTTCGTTCTCAAACTCCTGCAGATCAGCAGGATGTAGTCCGGAGAACGGAATACGTTGTGTCATGGTTTACAACATTACTGCGATATATGCGCCTTTCGGTCTGACACATCCGACTTCAGCATGAATGCTTCTTTTGTTATCGAACATAATTTGGAGAAATCAACAGTTTAGTCTCGGGAGGGTGGGAGGGGTAGTGTTACGTTTCGTCAATACTTTACTTGTGTGACTGTCGTCGTGTTCATTGTGAGGCTTGTGAGTTCATTCTGAGGCTTGCGTGTTCATCGTTGTGTTCACTGTGAGGCTTGTGTATTAATCGTTGTGTTTATTGTGAAACTTGTGCAGTCATCCTTGTGAGTTCATTGTGAGGCTTGCGTGTTCATCCTTGTGTTCATTGTGAGGCTTGTGTGTTCATTGTGAGGCTTGTGAGTTCATTGTGAGGCTTGCGTGTTCATCCTTGTGTTCATTGTGAGGCTTATGTATTAATCGTTGTGTTCATTCTGAGGCTTGTGAGTTCATTGTGAGGCGTGTGTGTTCATCCTGTGTCAATTGTGAGGCTTGTGTGTTCATTGTGAGGCTTGTGAGTTCATTGTGAGGCTTGTGAGTTCATTGTGAGGCTTGCGTGTTCATCCTTGTGAGGCTTGTGAGTTCATTGTGAGGCGTGTGTGTTCATCCTTGTGTCAATTGTGAGGCTTGTGTGTTCATTGTGAGGCTTGTGAGTTCATTGTGAGGCTTGTGTTTTCATTGTTAGGCTTGTGTGTTCATTGTGAGGCTTGTGTATTAATCGTTGTGTTCACTGTGAGGCTTGTGTATTAATCGTTGTGTTCACTGTGAGGCTTGACCCTCCATGTAGATGACTATGCTACCTGGAGTGTGACATGCACCTTATCCATTGCAAAAAAAAACAAATTAAAGAATGCAGACTGCACTTGACACCCTAAGTGAATGGACATCTTGGGAGTCCAGATCAACCTTTCCACAACTGTGACAACCATCTTCTCACTTTCAAACCACCAAGAAAAAGCAAATTTACAAATAAACGGAAGTGAGTTTGCACATGAAGAGAACCCTACATATCTTGGGGTGAAATTAGACAAGAGAGTTACTTGGAAACTACATCTGATAGCCACTGAGCATAAATCAACCAGGAAGCTATCATTGATGATGAAACTTGCAGATACAAGCTGGGAAACAAATGGAAGTATTCTCCAAAAAGTCTGCTTGGGTACAGTCAGACCTCTAGTTACACCGAAGACGGATGTGTAGGGACATTGGCGCAAATAAACGGCGACACAATGCATTTCCATTCTCTGGACTACATCCTGCTGGAAATCTAGTAGGACCATGATCCAGTGGGAGTTTGAGAATGAACGCAGAAGAAGAAGAAGAAGACCTCTAGTAGAATATGGAATGACAGCCTGGGCATCAGCATCAAAAACAAACACTAATCGCCTATCTAAAGTACAAAATGCAAGACTTTGACTTATCTCTGGAGGGATGAAAACCACTCCAATCCATGCAATGGAAAAACAGGTAAACATCTGCCCACTGGATGACAGAAGAGAAGAAAGAGTGCTTGTTCAAAGGAAAAAATTAAGCGCATGACAAACCATCCGATGTGTGTGCAAATTTCTAGATCAACCACAAGCAGGTTGAAGAGAACCAGCTTCTGTCACATCTCCAACCATCTCCATGAACAACATAAAGATATCCTCACAAACCTCCCAAATGAAATTGAAACACTAACGGACTTTGAAGAACCAGGCAATAGTCTCCAAAACGTCTCCATAATAACACAGGTTCCTGGAGTAATTAATAAGGAATACCAGACTCCACCTCAACTAAAAGCATTGACACTGGAGATGATAGAAATAAAATACAATCCCAAGGAATGGACACATGTATACACAGATGGATCCGCAGGAGCAGTAAGGAAAGGAAGTGGAATGTTTATAAGATTCAAAGATGGGAAGATAATACCAAAAGCTTTTCCAACTGGGAAATACTCCTCTAATTTTAGAGCAGAAGCAGTTGCACAGGATCAAGCACGGAAAGTCTTCACCAACCAGTACTGCCAAGACCAAAGAAGATAGCTATATAAACAGATTGCAGATCCCTACTGGAATCAATCCGGAGCAACAGTAATAATGTGATAATAAGGGGAAAACCAAGAAAGACTTTTCGTAGAACGACTATCAAGAACACTATGACTATGAGACTCAACAACTTGCAAGAATTACACACAGTAGCACCACAACGATCAAACTGGAGAGCTCTGAATCTCTGGTTTCTGACCTATGCACTGCAGTTGCGTCAATGGATCTTATATATATATATATATATATATATATATATATATATATAAACTTCGTAGCTCTGAATCTGTGTTTTTTATCTACACAAATTGTTACTACGTGACGTATAGAAATGAAATTTTCCACGGTTATAATAGTTTAAAGGGACAGCACCGGCGCTGGCGAAATATCAAATTACTATCCAGTTGTCCGGCAAAAGCTGACCAGTGAAACGAGTGGTTAACCTTTTATCTAAGGAAGCTGCACAAAGTTAAACAAATAATTGTAATAATATACGTCTAGACGGCACAAATAAAATGTTTGGCCTATCCATCGATGTTTGCTATGTTGTGACATGTCCAGTATTCTTATCATTGCGTTTATAATATTGTTTTTTAAAATGATTACATCAAATAAAATTATAATAGATCCACTTTCACCGCGGAACAACATCTCTCACTATGCTAACAATGAAATATATTTAAATTCTAATCTTTAGCTCTTTAAGATGTGATTTCGTGGTCGTTTGGTTCACAACGATTTTCTTTTGGTAGCAGCTGTGTGTGGGTTGTGTTTTCCAGAGACAGTGGTTCATTTTTTTCACTTCAATTTGTAAACGCAGATGAAAGTCTTTGTGTCATTTAAATGTTACTGTTAAGCAACAGCTAATTATGCAATGAAATTTATTCTCACCCCGGGCAACGCCGAATATTGATTCAAGTAGATAAATAAAGCAACAACAATACATGAGGTGCATACCTAAAATAATGTACTAACCACCTTCCACCTTATCATCTGGATTTCTCCAATGGTTCACTTTCTCGTCCCGATTCTAACACCATTGACATTATCTTTCACAGTCCGTTGTCTTACATTGTTGCCCTTTTCACGTCATTAATGAAATTCCTTCTTGTAACACGTGAATATTATTGCACCTTCAGTATGACCTCTTAATTGTTACTTACGACATGAATGGCAGGAAACAGTGTTCATCTATTCTTTGTTAATCTTTCTGGCCCAGCTATACAAGAACGATAACGCAGTTTACCTTTACCTGCTTACTTTAACCTCGATCAGCTCACCTTTATCTTGACCAGCTTACATTTACCATGACCAGCTTACCTTAATATTGACCAGCTTACTTTTTACCTTGACCAGCTTACCTTTACAAGGACTAGCTTACCTTTACCTCAACGTGGTTACTTTTACCATTTAACCCTTACAGTGACCAGCTTACCGTTTCCGTAACCAGCTTTTCTGTACTTTTATCAGCTTGCCTTTACCGTTACCAGCTTATCTTTATCTCTTGTCTAGCTTTCCTTTATCTTCACCAGCTTATCTTTTACCTTGACCGGGTTACCTTTATCTTGATACGCTTACATTTACCTTGACCAGCGCCCCATTACCGTTACCAGATTAACATTTCCTTGATCAGGTTACCGTTACCAGCTTACCTTACCGCTACCAGCTTACCTTTACATTGACCAGCTTACCCTTACCGTTACCAGCTTGCATTAACTCTGACCAGCTTACCTTTACACTAAATAGTTTACCGTACCGTTACCAGCTTATGTACCTTGAACAGCTTCATATTGATGGTACGACGGATACATCGCAGCTAAACCGTAAAACACGACACAGCGCATTACGTTCTCTGAACTACATCCTGCTAATATGTCGGAGTTTGAGAACAAGCACAGAAAGAGAAGATGGGAAAATTCAATATTTTTAATCTGACATCTTGTTTCCATGGAAACATGTCAATAACAAAAAACAATGTCATATAATTGATAAAATTCTCACTCAACAATGTTAATTAAAAAGATGACCACCATTTTCATTTCGTTTCACAAAAATCTATACAACTTAATCGTTGAAATTATCTAAACAACATCGCATAGATTCGGATTAAAAACAAACACTTGTGTGCTATCTCGAATGTACTATAGATCTCTAGCCTTGTACTTAAGAACAATTTAATACCTATCAACTAGTTAAATTTCTTGTTCAGCTCAACCTAAATCAACCATCCGAATGTATTGTATGTCATATTTTTAAAAACACAGACCAGTCAATAAGAACTCTTAAACCCATTGACAATTGTTAGATTCTAGAATGAAAATCGGTAATTGTTCTACATGTTACGGTCCGTGCTATTGGTTAAAGAGGACTCGTTTGTTTTTGTTTGTTCCTTGTGTAGACGGGCTCTTGGGGATTAGCATTTAATGGAGGTTCATTGATGCGGTGTCAGGAACATAAAGGGTTAAATCTAACACGCCGGATAAAAAAAAGAAATGGTAATATGCTATTAAGGGAGATCAAAGAAAGACTAAATCCACTGGGGAGATCTTGTTTTGTTTTGTTTTGTACATGTAATAATACGAAGCGCGGTAAGCTGCATTAGTGGTTTATTATTGACATTGAAAGGGATGGGGGAAAACAGTGGTTTAAAATGTTTGAAATTGAAAAGTAGGACTTTGTTTGTATTGAGCTGAAACAAAAGATGTCACTACAAAACAGAAATTTTAATGTGAAGTGGAAAATAGTTTTTGTGGGTTGTTTGACAGGAAAACAGCAGATGAATTGTTCGGATTTTTTCAATTTACAATTTAGTCAATATGCTTTATACATAATTCAGACTAGAATTATTGCTGTCGTATATATATATATTTTATAGCAATAATATTCTATACTTGAAAGATCGATTAATCACTCAAGTGTACCGCCACGTTGTATAGGAGATCAAGTTTCTCCACAACTCTGTTTCTTGTGCTGTTTAGTTCATTTTGTGGTATTCTCTCATGACAATCTGTCCATCTTCTTCCTGTGTCTTCTTCTGTCTCTCCTCCCCTTGATATATTAGGTGGTTACTCAATCTTCTATCTCTTCTCCCCTTGATATATTAGGTGGTTACTCAATCTTCTATCTCTTCTCCCCTTGATATATTAGGTGATTACTCAATCTTCTATCTCTTCTCCCCTTGATATATTAGGTGGTTACTCAATCTTCTATCTCTTCTCCCCTTGATATATTAGGTGGTTACTCAATCTTCTATCTCTTCTCCCCTTGATATATTAGGTGGTTACTCAATCTTCTATCTCTTCTGCCCTTGATATATTAGGTGGTTACTCTTCTTCTTCTTCTTCTTTCGTTCACTTGAAACATGTCTATATCTGTAATTCTGTCTCCTTAATAAAACTCACGGTCTTTTGTAGTTCATACAATGTCCCATAGAGTTTTGATTCCAGTGTTGTTTCCTCTGGCCAATATGTCTGCCTCAGCGTTTCATGCTCAGAACACTCTTGAAGTATATGTTTGGCACTCTGTGCTGCCTGTCCACATGTACACATGGCTGTGTTGCCAATCTTGAACTTTGTATACATGTGACTGCGGAGTCGGTTGTGTCCTGTTCTGAGACGTAGAATTATAACTTGTTCTGGTCTGTTCATAATATGATAGTCATCTTGTGTTGGTGTTTGTGGCTTTCTTATTGACTTGATCATCTGTTTTTTCTGATGGTAGGTGATTGGTATATCTGGTTGGTCTTCGGCAGCACCTTCCTTAGCCAGTTGGTCTGCTTTTTCATTTCCTGGTATTCCACAGTGAGAGGGTATCCACTGCATGGTTATCCTGTACTGGTAAGACAATTCGCTAAGTAGTTTTTTCAAGTCTGTTAGTTTTTCAGACTGGAGAGCTTGAAGCACTGACCTTGCATCTGTCAGGAATACCACAGGCTGTAGTTCAGAGTTGGAGTTCAGCAGTTTTTTAGCTGCCACAATAATTGCCTGGATTTCTGCATCATAATTATTGCAGAATTTTCCTGTCGGTGTTCTGATTGTATCTCTAGGTTTGTGTGGATATTCTATATATACACCTGCACCTCCATTACTCACGGCATTCTGTGCTGACCCATCTGTGTATACTCTGACCCATATATCTTGTGGATATTCCTCATCCAGGAAACTGAGGGTGACTGTCCTTCGCTGCACACTGTTCTGTTCGTCCTCGCTTAGTATTCCTTTCACATGGGTCTGAATGTATATTGGCATTCCATGCCTTTCACTCCACGGGGTTTGTTCTGGTACAGGCCTTAAGGGGCTGTCAACTTCAGGTAGGTCTGTAAGTTGTCTGCGGAGTCGTTTAGCTTGATGGATAAAGCTGCTTCTTTTCAGTCGTCCCATTGCTAGATTTTGGAATCTTTCCTTCATTGGATGACTTGGCATACACTGAAACTTTTCTGCCTGAATTAGTACTTTTGTGTCTCTGCGTTCGCCAAGTGTTTGCATTCTTCCCATTTTCTGCATCTCTGCTATGGGTGTTGATTTCATTGCTCCCAACATTATTCTAAGTGCCTGGTTTTGCACTTTATCTAGATCTTGTAATGTTGTGTTTGATGCAGGACACCACGCAGCTGAACCATATTCCAGGTGTGGTCTTATGCCTTGCTGATAAACTTTACTGAGTATATTTCCACTGGCTCCCCATGTGGTTCCACTTAGTTTTCTCAGGATAGCTAGCTTCCTCCTGGCTTTTGTTGTTGCTTTGTTTATGTGCTGCTTCCATGTCAGCTTATCATCAAAAGTAACTCCGAGGTATGTGGGTTGTTTGTCTTCTTTCAAGAGCTCTCCATCTATCTTGATATGACCAGCTTTTTGTTTTGGTGAGAGGGTAAAGAGTGTAGTGCTGCACTTATCTGTGTTAATGCTGATGCACCATCTATTAGCCCATACGGTTAGGGCATCGATAGCTCTTTGTATTTGTTTAGTGGCCACTGTTGCATGTTCTTCTGTGCACCAGATCACCAGGTCGTCAGCATACATTGCCACTTTGACCCCGTGTGGTAGTTCAGCAACTAGGTCATTGATGTAAACCAAGAAAAGTGTGGGTGACAGGACTCCTCCCTGGGGGACTCCATGACGCAGTAGAACTTTCTTGCTCTTGCGACCATCTAATTGTACCCTGGCTCTTCTATTATGCAGGTATGCTTTTACCCATTTGTACATTCTTGAGCTAACCCTGCAATTTCGCAATTTCTTTAGGAGCCCTTCTTTCCAGACCTTATCAAATGCTTTCCTGAGGTCTATCCATGCTGCTAGTACCAGTTTCTTTTCTTGGAAGGCATCCTCAATCTCTTGGGAGAGGTAGGTTGCCTGATCTTCAGTAGAGTAGCACTGTCTGAAACCTGCTTGCTGTGATACCAGAAGGTTTTCACTTTCAAGGTACCACTGCATCCTAAGATTGATAATGCGTTCCATTGTTTTACATAGACAGCTTGTGAGGCTGATGGGCCTGTAGTTGGAGACTGTGTTGCCATCTTTTCCTGATTTGAGGAGTGGTATCATTATTGCTTCTCTCCACGCCTGTGGTACATTACCTGTGGACCAGCTTGTGTTAAAGATCTGCAGTAGCTTTGCTCTTGCTGCAATTCCCAGGTTTCTAATCATTTCATTGGACACTCCATCAGCTCCAGGGGACTTTTTCATTTTCAATTTGGATATTGCATGCTCCAGTTCTCTCATTGTGATTGGTGCCTCCATGACGTCAGGTATAGGTTCGCCTTGTCCAATATTTTTCTGGTTCTCTCGAACCTCCTGTTGTTTGTCTGGGCTGACTTTGACGTTATTGTCTTCTGCAAAGGAATCTGCAAAGTAATCAGCTGCATGTTTACCTGTTAAAATGTTTCTATCTTTATAAAGTGTGATCCTCTTATTTCTCCCTGTACCTTCATCATTTAGTTGTTTTACAAGTTTCCATAATTTCCTAGTATCTCTTTCTAGGTTCAGCGACTCTGTTTTTTCTTTCCAGCTGCTCCGCCTGGCTTGTAACTTGGCTCTTTGAAATTTAGCCTTTGTTTGCTGATATTTGTTGTGATGTTCTTGGCTAGGTCTGTTCTCAGCCTGCTGTCTAGATGTTTCCATCTCATTTTGCAGCTTTTCCAGTTCATCATTCCAGTAGGGTTTGTAGTTTTTGCGTGCCCCCCTGGGTATGGTTTTACTAGCAGCTTGTAGTATACATCTATTAAATTCACTCACTGCTCTATTGATGTCTTTGTCCAAGTTCATGTCCTTAGCTAGAACACTGGTTAAATGCTGGTACATTTTCCAGTCTGCCCTTTTATAGTTCCACCTAGTGAGCGTGCTGCTGTCCTTGGAAAATTCATTGTGGATTTCCAGAAATACTGGTCTGTGGTCACTACCTCCAAGCTGCTTTCCAACAACACGTGTGATGTTCCATTCCAAGCCAGGTGAGTGGAATGCCAGGTCTGGTGTAGAGGTGGTGTGCCATGCTCTCGAGTAGAAGGTTGGCGAGTCTGCTGGCTGGTTAATAAGGATGAGATTATTTTCATCCTGCCAGCTCTCAAGTTCCTCACCTCTCTTGTCGATATGATCGTAGCCCCAGCTCTGAGAGTGGCTGTTGAAGTCACCACACACCATAAGTCTCTCTTTGTCTGGAATTGTGTCTAGTGCCAATGGTTTATCATTTGGGCAGTAGTAGTTCAGGAGATGGAATTCTGCACTGTCTGTTTTTAGGTGGAGCATCTGGTATTCTGCCCCTTCCATATATACTTCAAGCTGACATGCGCTGATATTGTTTTTAACAAGTGTCAGAATTCCACCCTTTCGCCTGTCCTTTCTGTCAGACCGGTAGCACTGGTAGCCTCTGATTTTGAAGGCTATGTCGCTGCTGAGGTGTGTTTCTTGGATACAGCATATACTAACTTGTTCTTCACTGAGGACATTTTCAAGTTCCAATTTTTTGCTGTATCCATCTCTTTTGCTGTTGACACCCTCAGCATTCCAGTGCATTATTTTTATTGGTTGTTTGTTTGTTTGGCCAGTAGCTCTATTCCCTTGCCTCCTGGCTCCTCGGGGCAATTGAGAAGGACTTCCAGTAACTGAGGTTGGGCCCTTTCGAGGTATAGGGCCCGGCACCGTCCCTGCCTGAACGTCCGCCACAGGGCAGGCACCATAACTATTTCTAGATGTAGACATGTTTCCATTGTGTTATGTGCGTGGCATCCTGATTATCTGTGCGCCTTTTGGCTGGATGCCTCCGTCTTCAGCACTCTGCTTACTAGGGCAGGACTATGGTCCTGCTCGAGTGGGACTGCCCGACCAGTCTTAGTTTCCAGCCCCTGATGGCTGAACTAAGCCCCATCACCTCTGCACGGTGCTGGTCTCGATGGGGAGGTGGTTACTCAATCTTCTATCTCTCCTCCCCTTGATATATTAGGTGGTTACTCAATCTAGTTTTTTCCTTCTCATTATATGCTCTACAAATTTGGACTGTTTCTTATTTGTGATATAAGTTGTGCTATAAGTTGTGCTATAAGTTGTGCTATAAGTTGTGCTATAAGTTGTGCTATTATTTGTCTTTCTCTTCGGCATCTCTGATGAATTCTACATTATTTTTCTTCGCCGTGTGTCAAACGTGGAATGGGCATCTAGTTCAGGGTCAAAGAACATGGCCACTATCTTCTTTCCGTGCATGTCGTTGGATTCGACTAAGGACATTTGGGGGGGGGGGATGAACTGACAACTTGAAAAAACGTCATTGTCGTTCCATGTCTTGATTATATTTTTTCATTTTGTCTTCTGTCAAATGATCCCACTGAGTGACAGGAGATGCTAGACAATGAACATTGCACTTTTGTTGGAGACTCCTCGCTGGCAGGGGAACGCTAATTGTGCTATCACTATAGATGGGTCAACTGATGTGGCGGAGCAATGATGAACTGGTTGGCCCAGACGTATATTCTGCATTCCTGACAGGATGCGATGATCCCTGGGTACTGCATCAAGGGAATGTATCCTTTCGGGGAACAGGCATGAATTTGAGACAGAAAATACTGTCTAAGACGGATGTGTCGGGCCGCATCCCATCGGGGAACAAGGTTGACTTTGAGTCAACAAATACTGTCGATGACGGATGTGTCGGGCGATTGGCCCAAATAAAAGGGCTACACAACGTATTTCCATTCTCTGTACTACATCCTGCTGAAAATCTATCAGGACCATTGGCCTGCTATAAAAGAAAACCAGTGGGAGTTTGAGAATGAACGCTGAAGAAGAAGAAGAAGAAGAGACGGCAAACCATTTATATTTGAGTGTCCCCTCGGGTACCGGTACCTCGGGTACCCAACTGATGAAAATCTATGTTTTGTCAGAGAAACTATAGACTGTAACGAGTTATCTGCTCACAGCTAAAGAGATTATTTCATTATCATTACCACCATCACCACTACCATCATCACCATCACCACTACCATCATCACCACCACTACCATCATCACCATCACCACTACCATCATCACCATCACCACTACCATCATCACCATCACCACTACCATCATCACCATCACTACCATCATCACCACCACTACCATCATCACCATCACCACTACCATCATCACCACCACTACCATCATCACCACCACTACCATCATCACCATCACCACAATCATCATCACCACCACCACTACCATCATCACCACCACTACCATCATCACCACCACTACCATCATCACCATCACTACAATCATCATCACCACCACCACTACCATCATCACCACCACTACCATCATCACCACTATCATCATCACCACCGCTACCATCATCACCACTACCATCATCACCACTATCATCATCACCACCGCTACCATCATCACCACCACTACCATCATCACCATCACCACAATCATCATCACCACCACCACTACCATCATCACCACCACTACCATCATCACCACCACTACCATCATCACCATCACCACAATCATCATCACCACCACCACTACCATCATCACCACCACTACCATCATCACCACAATCATCATCACCACCACCACTACCATCATCACCACCACTACCATCATCACCACTATCATCATCACCACCACTACCATCTTCACCACCACTACCATCATCACCACCACTACCATCATCACCACAATCATAATCACCACCACCATCACTACCATCATCATCACCACCACCACTACCATCATCATCACCACCACCACTACCATCATCACCACCACCATCACTAACATCATCACCACCACCATCATCACCATCATCACCACCACTACAATCATCACCGCCACCACCACCACAACTACCATCATCACCACCACCACTACCATCATCACCACAACCATCATCACCACCATCATCATCACCACAACAACAACCATCACCACCACCACAACCATCATCACCACAACCATCATCACCACCACCACTACCATCATCACCACAACCATCATCACCACCACCACTACCATCATCACAACAACCATCATCACCACCACCACTACCATCATCATCACAACCATCATCAACACAACCATCATCACCACCACCACTACCATCACCACCACCACCATCATCATCACCACAACCATCATCACCACCACCACTACCATCATCATCACAACCATCATCAACACAACCATCATACCCACCACCATCATCAACACAACCATCATCACCACAATCATCATCACCACAATCATCATCACCACAATCATCATCACCACAACCATCATCACCACCACCACTACCATCATCATCACAACCATCATCAACACAACCATCATACCCACCACCATCATCAACACAACCATCATCACCACAATCATCATCACCACAATCATCATCACCACAATCATCATCACCACAACCACAACCATCACCACCACCACAACCATCATCACCACAACCATCATCACCACCACCACTACCATCATCACCACAACCATCATCACCACCACCACTACCATCATCACCACAACCATCATCACCACCACCACTACCATCATCATCACAACCATCATCAACACAACCATCATCACCACCACCACTACCATCACCACCACCACCATCATCATCGCCACAACCATCATCACCACCACCACTACCATCATCATCACAACCATCATCAACACAACCATCATACCCACCAGCATCATCAACACAACCATCATCACCACAATCATCATCACCACAATCATCATCACCACAATCATCATCACCACAACCATCATCACCACCACCACTACAATCATCATCACAACCATCATCAACACAACCATCATACCCACCACCATCATCAACACAACCATCATCACCACAATCATCATCACCACAATCATCATCACCACAACCATCATCACCACCACCACTACCATCATCATCACAACCATCATCAACACAACCATCATACCCACCACCATCATCAACACAACCATCATCGCCACAATCATCATCACCACAATCATCATCACCACAATCATCATCACCACAACCATCATCACCACCACCACTACCATCATCACCACAACCATCATCACCACCACCACTACCATCATCACCACAACCATCATCACCACTACCACTACCATCACCGCCACAATCATCAACACAACCATCAGCATCACAACCATCATCAACACAACCATCATACCCACCACCACTACCATCATCACCACAACCATCATCACCACAACAACCATCATCACCACAACCATCATCAACACAACCATCATACCCACCACCATCATCACCACTACCGTCATCATCACCACCACCACTACCATCATCATCACCACCATCACCACTACCACTACCATCATCACCACCACCATCACCACCATCATCACCACCATCACCACCATCACTACCATCACCGCCACAATCATCAACACAACCATCAGCATCACAACCATCATCAACACAACCATTATACCCACCACCACCATCATCACCACCATCATCACCACCATCATCACCACTACCATCATCACCACCACCACTATCACCACTACCATCATCACCACCACCACCATCATCACCACTACCATCATCACCACCACCATCATCACCACCATCATCACCACCATCATCACCACTACCATCATCACCACCACCACTATCACCACTACCATCATCACCACAACCATCATTATCATCGTATTAGTTTTCTGAACTGTTCATGATATTGTCATCGTTCTTACAAATAACCACATCTCTCAGTAATATCCATGTCATTGTCAGCTGTTATGCTTACAGTACATGCTTATAGTACATGCTTATAGTACATGCTTACAGTACATAACTACAGTACATGCTTACAGTACATGCTTACAGTACATGCTTACAGTACATAGTTACAGTACATGCTTACAGTACATAGTTATAGTACATGCTTACAGTACATGCTTACAGTACATGCTTACAGTACATAGTTATAGTACATGCTTACAGTACATGCTTACAGTACATAGTTATAGTACATGCTTACAGTACATAGTTATAGTACATGCTTACAGTACATGCTTACAGTACATGCTTACAGTACATGCTTACAGTATATGCTTACAGTACATGCTTACAGTACATGCTTACAGTACATAGTTATAGTACATGCTTACAGTACATGCTTACAGTACATGCTTACAGTACATAGTTATAGTACATGCTTACAGTACATAGTTACAGTACATGCTTACAGTACATAGTTATAGTACATAGTTACAGTACATAGTTACAGTACATGCTTACAGTACATAGTTACAGTACATGCTTACAGTACATGCTTACAGTACATAGTTACAGTACATAGTTATAGTACATGCTTACAGTACATGCTTACAGTACATGCTTACAGTACATAGTTACAGTACATGCTTACAGTACATGCTTACAGTACATGCTTACAGTACATGCTTACAGTACATAGTTATAGTACATAGTTACAGTACATGCTTAAAGAACTTGTTTATAGTACATGTTTACAGTACATGCTTACAGTACATGCTTACAGTACATGCTTACAGTACATAGTTACAGTACATAGTTACAGTACATGCTTACAGTACATAGTTACAGTACATAGTTATAGTACATGCTTACAGTACATGCTTACAGTACATGCTTACAGTACATGCTTACAGTACATAGTTATAGTACATAGTTACAGTACATGCTTACCGTACATGTTTACATTACGTACTTACAGTACATGCTTACAGTGCATGCTTATAGTACATGTTTAAAGTACTTGTTTATAGTACATGCGTATAGTACATGCCTACAGTACATGTTTACAGTATATGCTTACATACTTCAAAATCATATAATTTTTACGAGCCCCCCCCCTTCCTGCCAAGAAGAAAGGAAATGTACTTGGATTGCTGTTTAATCCCAAAATCATCATGAGATTAACAAGACAACTATCGAAATCATGATAGGATTAGCAAGGCAACTGTCCAAATCATCATTTCATTAGCAAGGCAACTGTCCAAATCATCATTTCATTAGCAAGACAACTGTGAAAATTATCATGAGATTAGAAAGACAACTGTGAAAATTATCATGAGATTAGAAAGACAACTGTGAAAATTATCATGAGATTAGAAAGGCAACTGTCAAAATTATCATGAGATTAGAAAGGCAACTGTGAAAATTATCATGAGATTAGAAAGGCAACTGTGAAAATTATCATGAGATTAGAAAGGCAACTGTGAAAATTATCATGAGATTAGAAAGGCAACTGTCAAAATTATCATGAGATTAGAAAGGCAACTGTCAAAATTATCATGAGATTAGAAAGGCAACTGTGAAAATTATCATGAGATTAGAAAGGCAACGGTGAAAATTATCATGAGATTAGAAAGACAACTGTGAAAATTATCATGAGATTAGAAAGACAACTGTGAAAATTATCATGAGATTAGAAAGGCAATTGTGAAAATTATCATGAGATTAGAAAGGCAACTGTCAAAATTATCATGAGATTAGCAAGACAACTGTGAAAATTATCATGAGATTAGAAAGGCAACTGTGAAAATTATCATGAGATTAGAAAGGCAACTGTCAAAATTATCATGAGATTAGAAAGGCAACTGTCAAAATTATCATGAGATTAGAAAGGCAACTGTGAAAATTATCATGAGATTAGAAAGGCAATTGTGAAAATTATCATAAGATTAGAAAGGGAACTGTCAAAATATATTTCCAGCAGGATATAGCCCAGAGAATGAACATTTATTGTGTCACATTATTTGTGCCAATGGACCGCTACATCCGTCTTAAGCGACTACCTTTAAATCACCAACCAACCAGTCACACCAAAATATTGAGTGAAAGGGTTGAAAAACATAGATGATAGACTTCATTCTACTCGGATTTTTTAATATAGGCCCTATGCTCCGTACAACTCAACATATCAGTACTTCTTCTGCTGATAGCATCACCAATCGTGCCGCAGCTCATGCTCGAACCGTTGCTAATGCTAATGGTTATAACCTACAGTGACATCTGAAAAGGCAACTCTTGTAGAGAGGACTCCAGGACCGGATCTCGCACTCGGAACATCGAGAACATAGGACAACGATACATAAATATAAACCGAGCTTTCTGTTCGTGTATCAGTTATTTTCTTACTGGCTCGGGGTGTCCCGGAATTTATCCACAGACTTCACTGCACAATAATGTCAAGAATATGCCGAAAATGGACGTGTTTGGTCAGATGGCTCACATTAGCGCAACTTCGCTGTGGAAACCAGCAGCACAAAGTAAATCACATATGGAAATCACACAAACTCTCATGCTATCAGAGAGCAAGGAAATCACACAAACTCTCATTTTGGTTATCAGAGAGTGAGTGTCGAAGAAAAATACCATGAATAGGACAAAAGACATGAGTCCATGGATCTCTGGATCAGCAACCAACCAAACTACAGATCCATATCTCGGTGCCACCTCAACTACTCAGCAACTCAACTATACAACTACACAATTACTCAACTACACAACTACACAACTGCTCAGTTACTCAACGCAGAAGAAGAAGGTTATATTCTGAATTTGACATGCTACCAGTCTGTATATTATCTACAGTGATTTCACGTGTATTCTGATCACTGTGTTACAATCCAACATTATGAGGAACATTAATAACAATCGTATCACACCGCATCATCACCTCATAGCAACTATCACCAACCACAAACCACACCCATCAACAACAGGACAACTAATCCTTCACAGTTGACCGTCTCTTCAAGTGCTCCCCTTGCGTTGGGGCAGGGATTTGACCCCTCAGAGCACGACTTCTCAGCTGACAAGAAAAGCTGCCACAACTCCCCAAACATGAACAATGGCATAACAAAGCCTCGACAGCACCAGAGAATGACATTTTCTGAGTTCCCTGCAGTGCTCCAGTAAGGATTGTTTTGTATAGCTTTTCGGTGGACGCTCGCGGCTATTGTCAGGTCCACAAACCGTTAATGGGTGTCTTTGAGAGGTTCTGGAACTACTGTTGTTACCATTCTTCCTTACTCGTTCAACACAATCAACGCAGTGACAGCAATTTAGATAAGAATACAAACACAGGGTAAACTTGACGATAGGAGGTTCGGAAATATAAAAACTGTTCAGCTAATACCAGAATGGATATGATGTGCCTTCTCCGCATTATTTATTCTTCACTGAGTCGTCTATATCGTCTGTTCAAACACAGAAAGCAGTACACACAAAGTGGTCACTTAAATGGCAGTCTACCATAGAACATATACTTTAGTATAGTGAATAAATCTCGGATGTTCTGGTTCGCTGAACCACAAACTCCAGTATTTATAATGGTCAAATAGCTCTGATATAACCAAATTGTATTTACGAACGCAGTTGAAAGGGGTGTACCTCACAACAAGGAGCACACACTAAATGGCATATACTTCAAGAGCCCCACCCCCCCCCCCCAAAGTAATTGCATTCGCTCTCAAGTTCCTGCAGGTTAGTAGGATGCAATCCAGAGATATTATAAACATTTTTTGGTAGCGTACCCTATTCAGGACGTAGCCATCAGCCCAGCATGTTTTGGCTGTAGTGATTTTCTAGACACTATATATACGATCAGTAGTTTGCCATTGCTTTCTGAACTGCCCGAATGCACAATTGTCTGTGGCGGGGATCGAGCTCGGTATCTTAGTCGTCATAGACTGACTCTGTACCACTCCGCCACAGACTGACTCTGTACCACTCCGCCACAAACTGACTCTGTACCACTCCGCCACAAACTGACTCTGTACCTCTCCGCCACAGACTGACTCTATACCACTCCGTCACTGAACCGGACGTGCCCAAAGTATATCAATATTATCGAATATTAGTATATATTACATACTATATGAATATTATAGACATGCACAAAGAATGTAAAGACAGAAAGAAAAACCAACGCAGACTTTAAGAAAGACATCATGAAAGATGGAGACTAACTCCTTCAAACTATCCACACACAAAAACGCAAGCTATCCGGTAGCATATTTCGGACGTGAAAAAATACATAGTTTAATAAAAAATGAATCAAGTAGGTAATAGTTCCAGGAAAAACAAGAGGCAAACCAAGACTACGATGGACACATGATATCGAAGACCTTCTTAACATGCCACTTGTACCTCCGTCATTATGCACCTGTCGGGAAGACTACCTGCTCACATCTAATGGGATTATTTCATCAACAAAATCATCTAAAAACAATGTCTGTGAAGATGTTTATACTTTAAGACTGACCCCAGTTTTCTTAATAAAGACTTAAAAGTGATTTTTGAAATTGTACTCTGAAAATGATGTTGGTATTAGACAGCTAGACGCCCTCTTGCTTGATATTCGCCATTTGTATTATTCGCCAGTCATTGATCACGGAAACACTCCAAATTTTACAGTAACAGAAATCAAAGGGTAATTTCCCTTGCTTAACAAGGCGGTACTAGGAAGCTATGTCTAGTTTTCTCAGTCAGAGATTCTTTAGCAGACTTGTGATTGAGAAAATAAATGGCACTGACTATTGTTTGCTCATTTATAAGGGCAGACGAATCTAATCTGCAGAACAAAACCCGTTTCTCACACTCGTAGTTGTTTTTCGGTTAGAGAGTATGCTTGTTTGTACTTGGAGAGTATACTTCCTGTTACTGAACGCGCGCATGAGCACTCAGCTATTTCTCTCTCCCGGAAACGGAGATGGATTGTCGTCTTGTGTCTTCGGCGTAGTGATGATGGAAGCTACTCGTGTTTTCACACTCAGGAAATGGAGACTTAATTAATATGGGTAAATGTGATACCGAGTCTTGCGAGAGACTGTAGGCGATTGAATGATGATGTTGACATTAGGGAATGAAGAGTTTCATGAAGAAAAGGATTTTGTTTTCCTTAGAGAATCGAACTATGGAGAAACCTCGTCCTGGCTGGGTAGATGACACAAGCGTGGTTTGAAACGATTGGTCATAAAAGCAGAAGATCATACTGAAATTACCCCAGTCGGATGAGTAGGAAGCTATATAAATATTGTTGGATCTTAGTTATATAACGAAGCTGGTATAATCATATAATCATTAGTTTCTTAATCATGATTTCAAAATGACCTAAAATAGATGAGGATATTGTTCTAAAATACATCTGGACATGGTTCTAAAATAGATAAGGACATGGTTCTAAAATAGTTCATGACATGGTTCTAAAATAGTTCAGGACATGGTTCTAAAATAGATCTGGATTTGGTTCTAAAATATATTTGGACATGTTTCTAAAATAGATAAGGGCATGGTTCTAAAATAGTTCAGGGCATGGTTCTAAAATAGATATGAACATGGTTCTAAAATATATTTGGACATGTTTCTAAAATAGATAAGGAGATGGTTCTAAAATAGATCTGGACATGGTTCTAAAATAGATAAGGGCATTATTCTAAAATATATCAGGACATGGTTCTAAAATAGATATGAACATGGTTCTAAAATATATTTGGACATGTTTCTAAAATAGATAAGGAGATGGTTCTAAAATAGATCTGGACATGGTTCTAAAATAGATAAGGGCATTATTCTAAAATATATCAGGACATGGTTCTAAAATATATGAGGGCATGTTTCTAAAATAGATAAGGGCATTATTCTAAAATAGATGAGGGCATGTTTCTAAAATATGTCTGGATATAGTTCTAGCCATACATTTGTTTGTGTTCATCTGCTTCTGTTCTCAAACTCCTGTAGATTAGCAGGTTGTAGTTCAATGAGCGAAATGTGTTGTCATCATTTACAACCATGCTGCAATATATGCATATTATAGTCTAATACATCCGACTTCAGCAAGGCTTCTAGATCGCGTGAGCAATCTATAGGATGACACAGTCAACTATACCCTATAACCTTCTTACTCGCCTCTTACGACATGCATGAGACAGAAATGAGAAATAAAAGAAGATATGAATAGAAGGAGAGAAGATAAAGGAGAGAAGAGTGGAAAACAAGAGAAAAATAGGAAGAGAAGGATCAAAGCGAGAAAGACAAAGAGAGGACAGGAAGGAACGAGAGAGAATAAGAGGGAAGAGAGGAAGAAACTGATAGAGAGAGTGTAAAAAGGAAGGAGAGGAGATGAAACAAGGAAGAGAAGGAGAAAAGAGAGGAAAAGTGGAAGACAAGAAGAGAATAGAAAAAAGAGAGAAAGACAATCAGAGAAGTGAGGGGGAAAGGAACACATTGAAAGAAGAGATGAGAGAAAATAATAAGACAAAGAGAGCAGATAGGAATTTTAAAAAAAAGAAGTACGAAAGAAAAAGAGAGAAGCAATGAAGAAAACGGAGAGAAGAAAAAGAGAAGAGACATGGAAGGGAAAGTGAAGACATGTAGATATTAAAGCACGATCTGGAAATGGAACGAAAGAAATGTTAATATCTAAAAGTAGTGAAAAAGAAAGAAATCTACTAGTGACATTGTGCTGCTACAAGAGATCTACTAGTGACATTGTGCTGCTACAAGAGAAGATCTACTAGTGACATTGTGCTGCTACAAGAGAAGATCTACTAGTGACATTGTGCTGCTACAAGAGAAGATCTACTAGTGACATTGTGCTGCTACAAGTGAAGATCTACTAGTGACATTGTGCTGCTACAAGAGAAGATCTACTAGTGACATTGTGCTGCTACAAGTGAAGATCTACTAGTGGCATTGTGCTGCTACAAGAGATCTACTAGTGACATTGTGCTGCTACAAGAGAAGATCTACTAGTGACATTGTGCTGCTACAAGAGAAGATCTACTAGTGACATTGTGCTGCTACAAGAGAAGATCTACTAGTGACATTGTGCTGCTACAGGTGAAGATCTACTAGTGACATTGTGCTGCTACAAGAGATCTACTAGTGACATTGTGCTGCTACAAGAGAAGATCTACTAGTGACATTGTGCTGCTACAAGAGAAGATCTACTAGTGACATTGTGCTGCTACAAGAGAAGATCTACTAGTGACATTGTGCTGCTACAAGAGAAGATCTACTAGTGACATTGTGCTGCTACAAGAGATCTACTAGTGACATTGTGCTGCTACAAGTGAAGATCTACTAGTGACATTGTGCTGCTACAAGAGAAGATCTACTAGTGACATTGTGCTGCTACAAGAGAAGATCTACTAGTGACATTGTGCTGCTACAAGTGAAGATCTACTAGTGACATTGTGCTGCTACAAGAGAAGATCTACTAGTGACATTGTGCTGCTACAAGTGAAGATCTACTAGTGACATTGTGCTGCTACAAGAGATCTACTAGTGACATTGTGCTGCTACAAGAGAAGATCTACTAGTGACATTGTGCTGCTACAAGAAAAGATCTACTAGTGACATTGTGCTGCTACAAGAGAAGATCTACTAGTGACATTGTGCTGCTACAAGTGAAGATCTACTAGTGATATTGTGCTGCTACAAGAGATCTACTAGTGACATTGTGCTGCTACAAGAGAAAATCTACTAGTGACATTGTGCTGCTACAAGAGAAGATCTACTAGTGACATTGTGCTGCTACAAGAGAAGATCTACTAGTGACATTGTGCTGCTACAAGAGAAGATCTACTAGTGACATTGTGCTGCTACAAGTGAAGATCTACTAGTGACATTGTGCTGCTACAAGAGATCTACTAGTGACATTGTGCTGCTACAAGAGAAGATCTACTAGTGTCATTGTGCGGCTACAAGAGAAGATCTACTAGTGACATTGTGCTGCTACAAGAGAAGATCTACTAGTGACATTGTGCTGCTACAAGAGAAGATCTACTAGTGACATTGTGCTGCTACAAGAGAAGATCTACTAGTGACATTGTGCTGCTACAAGAGAAGATCTACTAGTGACATTGTGCTGCTACAAGAGAAGATCTACTAGTGACATTGTGCTGCTACAAGAGAAGATCTACTAGTGACATTGTGCTGCTACAAGAGAAGATCTACTAGTGACATTGTGCTGCTACAAGAGAAGATCTACTAGTGACATTGTGCTGCTACAAGTGAAGATCTACTAGTGACATTGTGCTGCTACAAGAGATCTACTAGTGACATTGTGCTGCTACAAGAGAAGATCTACTAGTGACATTGTGCTGCTACAAGTGAAGATCTACTAGTGACATTGTGCTGCTACAAGAGAAGATCTACTAGTGACATTGTGCTGCTACAAGAGAAGATCTACTAGTGACATTGTGCTGCTACAAGAGATCTACTAGTGACATTGTGCTGCTACAAGTGAAGATCTACTAGTGACATTGTGCTGCTACAAGAGAAGATCTACTAGTGACATTGTGCTGCTACAAGAGAAGATCTACTAGTGACATTGTGCTGCTACAAGTGAAGATCTACTAGTGACATTGTGCTGCTACAAGAGAAGATCTACTAGTGACATTGTGCTGCTACAAGTGAAGATCTACTAGTGACATTGTGCTGCTACAAGAGATCTACTAGTGACATTGTGCTGCTACAAGAGAAGATCTACTAGTGACATTGTGCTGCTACAAGGAAGATCTACTAGTGACATTGTGCTGCTACAAGAGAAGATCTACTAGTGACATTGTGCTGCTACAAGTGAAGATCTACTAGTGACATTGTGCTGCTACAAGAGATCTACTAGTGACATTCTGCTGCTACAAGAGAAGATCTACTAGTGACATTGTGCTGCTACAAGAGAAGATCTACTAGTGACATTGTGCTGCTACAAGAGAAGATCTACTAGTGACATTGTGCTGCTACAAGAGAAGATCTACTAGTGACATTGTGCTGCTACAAGTGAAGATCTACTAGTGACATTGTGCTGCTACAAGAGATCTACTAGTGACATTGTGCTGCTACAAGAGAAGATCTACTAGTGACATTGTGCTGCTACAAGGGAAGATCTACTAGTGACATTGTGCTGCTACAAGAGAAGATCTACTAGTGACATTGTGCTGCTACAAGTGAAGATCTACTAGTGACATTGTGCTGCTACAAGAGATCTACTAGTGACATTGTGCTGCTACAAGAGAAGATCTACTAGTGACATTGTGCTGCTACAAGAGAAGATCTACTAGTGACATTGTGCTGCTACAAGAGAAGATCTACTAGTGACATTGTGCTGCTACAAGAGAAGATCTACTAGTGACATTGTGCTGCTACAAGAGAAGATCTACTAGTGACATTGTGCTGCTACAAGTGAAGATCTACTAGTGACATTGTGCTGCTACAAGAGATCTACTAGTGACATTGTGCTGCTACAAGAGAAGATCTACTAGTGACATTGTGCTGCTACAATTGAAGATCTACTAGTGACATTGTGCTGCTACAAGAGAAGATCTACTAGTGACATTGTGCTGCTACAAGAGAAGATCTACTAGTGACATTGTGCTGCTACAAGAGATCTACTAGTGACATTGTGCTGCTACAAGTGAAGATCTACTAGTGACATTGTGCTGCTACAAGAGAAGATCTACTAGTGACATTGTGCTGCTACAAGAGAAGATCTACTAGTGACATTGTGCTGCTACAAGTGAAGATCTACTAGTGACATTGTGCTGCTACAAGAGAAGATCTACTAGTGACATTGTGCAGCTACAAGTGAAGATCTACTAGTGACATTGTGCTGCTACAAGAGATCTACTAGTGACATTGTGCTGCTACAAGAGAAGATCTACTAGTGACATTGTGCTGCTACAAGGAAGATCTACTAGTGACATTGTGCTGCTACAAGAGAAGATCTACTAGTGACATTGTGCTGCTACAAGAGAAGATCTACTAGTGACATTGTGCTGCTACAAGTGAAGATCTACTAGTGACATTGTGCTGCTACAAGAGATCTACTAGTGACATTGTGCTGCTACAAGAGAAGATCTACTAGTGACATTGTGCTGCTACAAGTGAAGATCTACTAGTGACATTGTGCTGCTACAAGAGAAGATCTACTAGTGACATTGTGCTGCTACAAGAGAAGATCTACTAGTGACATTGTGCTGCTACAAGAGATCTACTAGTGACATTGTGCTGCTACAAGTGAAGATCTACTAGTGACATTGTGCTGCTACAAGAGAAGATCTACTAGTGACATTGTGCTGCTACAAGAGAAGATCTACTAGTGACATTGTGCTGCTACAAGTGAAGATCTACTAGTGACATTGTGCTGCTACAAGAGAAGATCTACTAGTGACATTGTGCTGCTACAAGTGAAGATCTACTAGTGACATTGTGCTGCTACAAGAGATCTACTAGTGACATTGTGCTGCTACAAGAGAAGATCTACTAGTGACATTGTGCTGCTACAAGGAAGATCTACTAGTGACATTGTGCTGCTACAAGAGAAGATCTACTAGTGACATTGTGCTGCTACAAGTGAAGATCTACTAGTGACATTGTGCTGCTACAAGAGATCTACTAGTGACATTCTGCTGCTACAAGAGAAGATCTACTAGTGACATTGTGCTGCTACAAGAGAAGATCTACTAGTGACATTGTGCTGCTACAAGAGAAGATCTACTAGTGACATTGTGCTGCTACAAGAGAAGATCTACTAGTGACATTGTGCTGCTACAAGTGAAGATCTACTAGTGACATTGTGCTGCTACAAGAGATCTACTAGTGACATTGTGCTGCTACAAGAGAAGATCTACTAGTGACATTGTGCTGCTACAAGGGAAGATCTACTAGTGACATTGTGCTGCTACAAGAGAAGATCTACTAGTGACATTGTGCTGCTACAAGTGAAGATCTACTAGTGACATTGTGCTGCTACAAGAGATCTACTAGTGACATTGTGCTGCTACAAGAGAAGATCTACTAGTGACATTGTGCTGCTACAAGAGAAGATCTACTAGTGACATTGTGCTGCTACAAGAGAAGATCTACTAGTGACATTGTGCTGCTACAAG
This sequence comes from Meghimatium bilineatum, assembly GCA_034231615.1. Classification (NCBI taxonomy): domain Eukaryota; kingdom Metazoa; phylum Mollusca; class Gastropoda; order Stylommatophora; family Philomycidae; genus Meghimatium; species Meghimatium bilineatum. The sequence continues at coordinate 35,783,539 of CM067301.1, forward strand.
AGAAGATCTACTAGTGACATTGTGCTGCTACAAGAGAAGATCTACTAGTGACATTGTGCTGCTACAAGTGAAGATCTACTAGTGACATTGTGCTGCTACAAGAGATCTACTAGTGACATTGTGCTGCTACAAGAGAAGATCTACTAGTGACATTGTGCTGCTACAATTGAAGATCTACTAGTGACATTGTGCTGCTACAAGAGAAGATCTACTAGTGACATTGTGCTGCTACAAGAGAAGATCTACTAGTGACATTGTGCTGCTACAAGAGATCTACTAGTGACATTGTGCTGCTACAAGTGAAGATCTACTAGTGACATTGTGCTGCTACAAGAGAAGATCTACTAGTGACATTGTGCTGCTACAAGAGAAGATCTACTAGTGACATTGTGCTGCTACAAGTGAAGATCTACTAGTGACATTGTGCTGCTACAAGAGAAGATCTACTAGTGACATTGTGCAGCTACAAGTGAAGATCTACTAGTGACATTGTGCTGCTACAAGAGATCTACTAGTGACATTGTGCTGCTACAAGAGAAGATCTACTAGTGACATTGTGCTGCTACAAGGAAGATCTACTAGTGACATTGTGCTGCTACAAGAGAAGATCTACTAGTGACATTGTGCTGCTACAAGTGAAGATCTACTAGTGACATTGTGCTGCTACAAAAGATCTACTAGTGACATTCTGCTGCTACAAGAGAAGATCTACTAGTGACATTGTGCTGCTACAAGAGAAGATCTACTAGTGACATTGTGCTGCTACAAGAGAAGATCTACTAGTGACATTGTGCTGCTACAAGAGAAGATCTACTAGTGACATTGTGCTGCTACAAGTGAAGATCTACTAGTGACATTGTGCTGCTACAAGAGATCTACTAGTGACATTGTGCTGCTACAAGAGAAGATCTACTAGTGACATTGTGCTGCTACAAGAGAAGATCTACTAGTGACATTGTGCTGCTACAAGTGAAGATCTACTAGTGACATTGTGCTGCTACAAGAGATCTACTAGTGACATTGTGCTGCTACAAGAGAAGATCTACTAGTGACATTGTGCTGCTACAAGAGAAGATCTACTAGTGACATTGTGCTGCTACAAGAGAAGATCTACTAGTGACATTGTGCTGCTACAAGTGAAGATCTACTAGTGACATTGTGCTGCTACAAGAGAAGATCTACTAGTGACATTGTGCAGCTACAAGAGAAGATCTACTAGTGACATTGTGCTGCTACAAGAGAAGATATACTAGTGACATTGTGCTGCTACAAGAGAAGATCTACTAGTGACATTGTGCTGCTACAAGTGAAGATCTACTAGTGACATTGTGCTGCTACAAGAGAAGATCTACTAGTGACATTGTGCTGCTACAAGAGAAGATCTACTAGTGACATTGTGCTGCTACAAGAGAAGATCTACTAGTGACATTGTGCTGCTACAAGTGAAGATCTACTAGTGACATTGTGCTGCTACAAGAGAAGATCTACTAGTGACATTGTGCTGCTACAAGTGAAGATCTACTAGTGACATTGTGCTGCTATAAGACCATTCTTATCTCTGCAGTATAAACCTGATGCCCTCAGGTACAACAGATAAAAAATGACTTCAATTGTCTCTTCCTCGCTATATATATATTTATTCAACAGGTTGCCATTGCATTCTTGACGGTTCGGATGAATAGTTGCCGTCGGTTGGGTTTGAACGTATGTACCGTGGTCGGTTTACATACTGCTAATATGAGAAACCCTTGTAGAGTGGATAAGCTGTTCGCTTTGTGCTCAAGAAGACGCGGGTTCGAATATCTGTTGTGACGTCTTGTTCATAAAGTGATAGTTTTAGAGATTTCGGGGATTATCGATTAAATCTACGGGGTACGTGCTATGAGCGGTACTCTGAGGGGAAGGCTTGCCGCATCCCTGATAGGAGCTAAGTACATATGGGGTAACCCTAGTATAATAACGTCAATTCTATTCGCTTTTTGAGGTGTGTAGTAAAGAATGTAGAAGTGCATATCAGTTTTCAAAGCCTCCTGTTTTTGTAATCCTTACTGAAGGAGCTACAGAGTCACAATCACGCTCATTAGAAGCTAATCTTTGTTGGAGAACCAAATCTAATAACACTGGACAAGAGATTTCACGAGTTCCTGTAGTCAGGAGGGACAGGGTCACATCTCCATACTGAGATATCCCCACTTAGACCGTAGCTGGTCTCTGGAGCTGGCTCAAATTTCGCATTTCAGGACTCTTTGTTCTTTTGAAAAGATATCTGTGTCCGGGGGACAGATCTAGCGAGAGATTACGTGGAAATTATAACAGAAAAGGACAAAGGTAGTACCTGATCCGTGACTCAAATAACATTCAGCCCACCTGGTGGTCTTCGGAAGAAATAATCAGTACACCGCGCAAAATTCTCTACAGATTTAGTCCCTCATTGAAAGTTAACCATTGTCCTCCCACCGTCCATAGAATAGGAGGTAGACAAACGTTAGTTACTGGCAGTTGGGAGATGACGATGGGCGATGAACATGGAAACAGCGGTGCAATTACTCTCTCAGAACAGAAAGGGAAAAAATTGAGTCTTTCAAACTAGTTTTATTTCTGAGGGGTGGAAAAATGTTCCAAGGAATTCAGTTCAATACCACTCGTAACTCTTAAAACGGGAAACTGAGCTACAACCCATTCACAACAATGACCTTCTTAAAACATTGACACCGTAAATTCAAAAACACTGTCTTATAAAAAAAACTAATACAAAAAAAAAACACTTACCTCGCCGAAGACGGATGTGTCGGGAATTATCGAAAATAAAACGGCGGCACAGCGCATTTTCATTCTCTGGACTACAATTTGCTGAAAATCTAAAATGGATCATGGTCCTGCTACAAGAGAGATCTAGCAGGAGTTTGAGAATGAACGCTGAAGAAGAAGAGGAAGATACAATCCTTCAAAACTTCGACCACATAAAAACATTAAAAGTAAAGGTATGTCCCATGGCAGTAACCTGCCGTCACAGATGAAGACTCCTCGTGTACTCAACTGCAGCAACTATTATGCGGGGTGGTCAGTTCTCTGCTGTATTTACCTGCCCCATGCAGCGCCGGACTTAGACTTGATAAGGCCCTAAGCTATGTGAGATATGGGACCCCTTATAAGTCCAGATATTATATCAGTGCCAAATATGATGTTGTTTGTTGTTGTTGTTTTGTTTGTGTTTTTTTTGGGGGGGGGGGGCAAGAAAGTGCGTGCCCTAAGTTATAGCTTGTTTAGCTTATATGTAAAACTGCACTGGCCCCATGCCTTTCTTCATGCATCGTGTACCCATTTACAGCTGGGTCGATTAAAATAACGGCCGATGTCAAGCGAGATATATCGTCTGATATTTGTGACCAGACTTGGTTTCGAACCTGGCACGCTTCGTCCAGGTAATAGTAAGCAAGCTTACATCAACTATTCTATTGTACTGAGCACCCCTTACTTTGTCCCCTGCCCCCCAAATCAAAACACTGATCACAGCAAAACAATGTCGGACGCAATAATCAAGCATAGTTTACCCTTTTCTTACATTGTTCTATGAGTTAGAAAAACGCTTAATTTCAAGAATTGTTGTGGTTTTCTTCGTTGTGAAATTATCGAAATTTCTACTCCAAATTTACCAGTAAGCAACAACCTCGACTGCCATTAGCTTATTCAAGCAAGGTGAGTACTTACATAAGGCAGTATTGTATAGTCCAGAACACAATATTGCCTCGTCACTAGCGTACACACACACTTGACATGCCAGACATGCATTGGTACTCAACCGGAACATCTAGCAAGGACGTCTCGCTCAGTTGAGAATTCACTATGAGTTCTTTAGAACAAACATTACCCTAATGCAATGTTTTAGCAGTGTAAAATTCTACCAGGAAATTAGAGTCGGACAAAATGACTTGAGAATTAAGATTCAAGGTCTTCGAAAAGTTATCTGATATTTGTAGCTACAAATCAGAGATAAGCTTATTACTCTCTGAGTTGATTCACCAACTTCATCGCTTGAGTGTTACAATGATAAATACTATATTAAGCAATAATGTTAATGCAATCTATACTAACTGTTGAATATAAACAGCCAATGTAAAGATAAATATCAATAAAGATAACAAAGACTTTTTCCACGTTTCGGTCAAATTGGGGCCTTCTTCAAGAAACACATAACAAACATAACGGACAAGAAACACACAAAAATAATCGAATTATTGAAACTATGATCACTTGGAGATTTGCTCTCACCACGAAACCTCAAAGTAATGATGATAATCTTGGTGGGTTCAAAATGTTCGCGTACCATGACAGACAGAAATAGCAATATGGAAAAGATGAAAAATCCTAGTGTTACATGGCCATGAATCAATCATTCAAGTGCCATGTCGAGAGGTGTAAGCTATCATGCTTCTCCACAACTCGCTGTCTCTTGTGTTATTAAGTTCAGTTGGTGGCTTCTATGTCTGCCAGGGTTTGTAGTGTTAACGGGTTCCTCTAGGGTTCGTTTTACGAGCAGCATGTAATACACATCTATAGAATTCATTGACTACTTTATTGATGTCCTTGTCTGTAGTTAGGTCTCTGACTAGTACACTGGTGTAGTGTCGGTACATTGTCCAGTTTGCCGTATTGTAGTTCCACCTAGAGAGAATGCGGTTATCTTTAATATATTTACTCTCTACAGTCAGTAAGACTGGACGGTGGTCGCTGCCTTCCAACGTTCCAACACGATTGATGTTCCACTTCAAAATTGATAAATGGAATGCCACCTCTCGTGTAAAGGTAGTATGCCATAATCTGGAGTAGAAGGAGTTGGGGGGGGGGGGGTCAGCTGATCGGTTGATCAGGATAAGCTCGTGTTCATCGTACCAGTTGTCTAGTTCCTCACCACACCTGTCCATGTGATCATGGACCCAACTCTGAGCGTGGCTGTTGATGTCTCCACACACAATCAGTTTTCCCTGCACTGAGATTGTGTCTAATGCTAATAGGCGGTCATTCGGACAGTAGTAGTTGAAGAGTTTGAATTCTGTGCTTTCTGTTCTTAGGGGCATGCCTTCAGATTGGCTTCCCTAGTCTGTGACAGTCTCTCTATCTGTCGTCAGGTGATCGATGTGTCTCTACTCTATGCCGTGACGATTTTCCACCCAGTTCCCTTGAACTTTACAGGTTAAAACGTGTCCCTGGGTTGAAGTCTCCGAGGAGGCCGCAATCATGGAGAGGCGAGACAGATGAAGGCAGGGATACCAGTGGGAAAGAACCATCACGTATTTGACAGGATAGTCTAGCAGAGTGCATTACAAAGACATGAGATTATGTTAAATTCCATTAACTAATTTCCGCCGAAATCAGATGTGTTGGGCCATTGACGCAAATAAAATGACACAACATATGTCCATTCTCTGGAATAAATCATGCTGAAAATCTAGTAGGAGCAATGTCCTGCTGCCAGAGAGATCCAGTGAGAGTTTGAGAATGAACGATGAAGAAGAAGCAGAACTCAAGCGACACTTGAAAGTTATTTCTTTTCATCTATCATCAACCTCATCTTCTTCTTTTTCTGCGTTAGCTCTCTGATAACCACCGCGAATACATCGTGTGATTTCCACCGGGAAGCGTGAAGTATGTTGTACTGCTAGTTCCACAGTTGAACTGTATTATTTGCACCTTGGTTGGCTCACTTTGTGGCCCGGACACCCGAGGCCCAGCACATCCGCTTTCGTCATGCTTTTAATTCGGGTAATAAGCTTCTCTAACCTGTGACAGTCTGCGTATCTGTCGACAGGCGGTGAGTGTGTATTTGACTCTTCGCAGAGACGATTGTCGTTCACGTCTATCTCGCACGAGTTGTTGCACAGTAAGTGAGCAAACTTGTCTTGTGTAATTAGTCGTTCTGTGCCTGTGCTCATCGGGAACTGAACCTTTTCTCATCCACGAGCATGATTTCGGTAAAGGAAGAACTCGACAGAAGAGTTGGAGCGGGCTTTTTCGCCTTGTTAGCCGATGTGTCGTTCACTGACATCGTGAACCCTTCGTTCAAGTCTGAGTCTCACCACGCGTTTGGGGAAAAAAGCGTGTCCTCGAGCTGAACGACCTTGTCGCAATTGTACTTCAGCCCATCGGGTACTGAACCCTGTGTCTCTGGGAGCATGTTTCAGGTATAGGAAAACTCGACATTAGAGTTGGACCAGGGAGACTTTCTTTGCTGGGCACCCACAATTGGGTCGGGGTCTCTGCCGCAAGGAACACCGGTAACTAGAAGCTTGTCTCGAACTGACAAAGCTTGTAGTTCCGATTTCCTTGGAACGTTTTTCCTTTCTATTTGCAGTTGGTGCTTTCCTCTGGAGCTGTGCTGCTCTTTCTTGTATTCAGCATGTTGTCTTTTCATTTCTCGCCATGATCTAACTTTTCGTGTCGTTTTCATTGGCCGTCCGTCCATTGCTCGGACCAGACTGACTAGCATCACTGTGTGTCGACAGTGTCACTGCATGTGTTGGCGCAGTGGTGTCAGAGATATTGGTTGTCTCTTTTGCAGTCAATTCTCTGTCCATCTGCTGCACAGCACATTCGCAGACATCATCCCCAAAAGGTTTAGCCAGAATCGGCACGAGCAGCTACATTTCTGTTTCCAGGATGCACCACGAGAAGTTACTTTTGGGATCTTGGTTATCTACTAATCCTGGGTCCGCCGAGCAGTGCGGCACCCTTTGCACTCTATCATTCTCAAACACATATGAAGAACATAGTCAGGAACTCAAACACAAACATTAATAAGTGAATTCAGCGCTCTGCTTCTACACAACCTTGACTACCTAATGAGCACAAGAAAATTTAAATTTAAAATTGATGAAAAAGAATATTAATAGATTAAATTATTGCACATAAAATTAATTATCTGAACTTTTCATGTGATTCTTATCACGTTGTAAGTGTCCCAAACAATCATTGATATTCAAAAGCTGATGAGAATCGCCCCAGATGTTGCTAGACCATCCTTTGGAAGCTCTTTTAACGCGAGAATGTATTCCTTCATTAAATGGTGTCGCTGTCGACTGAAATATAAAACATATATACGTGCATTAATATTACTTAAGAAATGCACGTGCAGACGAGAGCACAAGTCAGTATCGCGCGTTATCAAGTTTCATAACTGAATATAGATCTCAAACGACATCGTGTGCGAGGCAAGTGGGTGATCTTAGCGTTACACAATCATCTACATAACTTTAATAATCAAATGCGCGTGCGTCGTGTAGAAAGCCTGGCCAGTTGGTTATTTAAACGTGTTTACATAAATTATGCCCAAGTTGAAACGATATCGAATCAATTGTAATATGCATGAATTCGTTACTTTTGTAACTTCTGTGTAATCAGATGTTGTCAAGTGTTGTGCAGTCGCTTCCATAATTTTCATCAAATATATGATGATAAGTGCGCTATATAACATTCTATCTATTATCCTATTCTTCTTTGTTCTAGCCTCTGGTAGTCGAGGTGCGACTGGCTGTTCTTATCAAAGATGCACGCATTTTTTAAGTGAGTTTACTGAATGCAGTTTAAACATCTATATTGTAGCCTAACACTAACTACTTGTAATATTAACTACAATGTAGTAACAGTTAACTACAATGATGTAACAGTTAACGGGCTTTATGTAATAAATTCTTAGACCAGTATTATTCGTTTGCCAGATGCATCTCTAGGAGTAATGCCTCGTGTTACTCTCATAGATCCCACCGAAGATGGATGTGTCGGGCCATTGTCACAATTAAAACTGCGACACAACGCATTTCAATTCTCTGGACTACATTTACTCTGTAGTAAATCGTTTTAGCTCATTCTCCAACTCTTGTAGATTTACAGGATGTAGTTCATGAGAATGGAGTACATGTCATCGTTTACAGCACTGCTGCGATATCTGCTCCATTCAACCAGACATATCCGACTTCAGTATAGTTTCTGGATCACGTTTACCCTATATGTACTGTTCACAAAATAAACGCAACATTATTACAGTGCTTATAGACACCAAATTATTACAGTGCTAATGGACACCAAATTATTACAGTGCTAATGGACACCAAATTATTACAGTGCTTATAGACACCAAATTATTACAGTGCTTTTAGACACCAAATTATTACAGTGCTAATGGACACCAAATTATTACATTGCTTATAGACACCAAATTATTAGTGCTAATGGACACCAAATTATTACAGTGCTTATAGACACCAAATTATTACAGTGCTTATAGACACCAAATTATTACAGTGCTAATGGACACCAAATTATTACAGTGCTTATAGACACCAAATTATTACAGTGCTTATAGACACCAAATTATTACAGTGCTAATGGACACCAAATACAAACGTGTTCACAATATTATTTTACGGAATTATTGTTTCAACCTTGACATGAAGAAACTTTCAGACTATAACAGTGAAATGATATTCATTAAATTTGGTTTGAACTTTTATTTTTGCGACTGAGGCCTCCGCTTCAAAGAGGCGTATGGCCTCATCTGGCCTCTACCAAAGAACGACATCTCCGTGACATGGATTAGATTAGCTGTTGGATCTGTTGTTGAGATGGCTGCCCACTCTACCCGCAGTACAAGAGACAACTGTCAGAGGTTGGCTGCAGCCACGTCTTGCTGGCGGAGTCGTCTGTCGAGTTCATCCCATAAGTGTTCTATGGGGTTCATGTCTGATGACATGGCTTGCCATGGAATGTTCTGGACGTTGTTGTCAGCGTAATACTCTGGACGTTGAGGAACTGGGTGGTGAGTTGTGCCACATGAGGTTCGGCGTTATCCTGCTGAAAATCATCGTCCATGTGTTGTCGTAGCCGGAGAGGGGAGCAAAGAATAACAACACTTTTTACTTGCATGCACATCGTAAGAGGCGACTAAGGGGGTTATGGGATGGAGTTCGCTATCCCATCCCGTATAGGGTCAGTTACAAAAAAACCATGCTGAAGTCAGGTGTATCCGGCTTAAAGGCACATATATCGCAGCATTGCTGTAAACCACGACACACCTCATTCCGTTGTTCGGACTACATTATGCTAATCTGCAGGAGTTTGAGAATGATCGCAGAAGAAGAAGACTGCAGAAAAAATCAACCCTCGTGCAGTTGAAAGATAATCACCCTCGTGCAGTTGAAAGATAATCAACCCTCGTGCAGTTGAAAGAAAATCAACCCTCGTGCAGTTGAAAGAAAATCGACCCTCGTGCAGTTGAAAGACGACAAGACGAACAATTTAAATGACGTATTGTTCGGCATTCAGGCGTCCTTCAATATTCTCAAGGTCACTTCTTCCCATGAAGTTGATCACCCCCCCCCCCCCTCACATCAGTACACTTCCACCGCCATGCTTCGCTAGGTTAAAGGCGGATGGGTGCGCCATGAATGGACAGTATACATAGATATCTCTGCTGAACTCGTGTGGGTTTGCTCTCTATGTCATATTGGAGTACACAGAAATGAGGGAACTGACACCTGGACAAGAGTACATGTGGTGGATACTTCGAATATGGACAAAGGTGAGATCTTGAAATGAATACTGGATCGTCTATTGGTGAATGAAAATTCACTGGACGAACCACTATTACACAGACTGAAGGAATTCGGGATCAGACAGAAGAGTGATAGAAGGATCAAATTAGATGTATCAACAATCAGCGTGCAATGGGAACGTAAGCTTCATCATCTGATGATAGAGACAGAACATATGCGTCTGCCCGGAGTGCGGTGACGCAATCTCGTATATACTTGAAATATTCTTCTGGCATGTAGACATATCCATATTTAGCTCTGTCGTGAACAGTGTAATTCTTACTCAATTTTTGTTGCCTTGTGAATGTGTTCTAGAAAGAGGGCGTGTGGTAGAAAAGTCGATCGATTTTCGTGTGTTAAGTGTTCTAGAGATTAGCAAAACTTAATCACCCTGGTGCTGTTTCTTAGTTTCTTAGTTAATAACCTATTATCAACTTTCAACTTAAAATCGTATCTCTTGTAGCTAAGTTCTTTAATACAAACAAGCCAATTATTATTATTATTATGTCGTGTATTTGAAAAGAATTATCTCCAGTTCTTGAAATGTTCGCTGGGGGCTATTCTTCTTAGTTCCAGTGAAAAATATCACAAACACAACGAACAACAGGACCAAGATCCAATTCTAGAGTCTGCAGGAGTCTGCAGGAGTCTTCAGGAGTCTTCAGGAGTCTTCAGACTTTCTTTGGTTTGTGTTAAAACAATGACATTGACAATCTGGGCACGTCCATAGAGTGACCTCCCCTTTCACCGTTTCCCATCATCGGCTCATCAGCGGAGATAATTGAACACATTAAAGGGGCACAACTTGAGAGGCCAACCAGGGGAGATGATTATACAATTTGGCATACAAATAAATGCTGGTGACAATTCAATCCCCTTAGTTCAAGAGTTCAAACCGGAATGTCGATATATCTTTAGGAAACCTCATTTTAATACAACCGATGGACCTTAGTCTTGTAGCTGAATGAGCCGTCCCTCACCAAACGTCGCGAATTTTCAATTAGGAACAACGGCAAGCCATCCTCAATTTACGCGTCCAAACTAAAGCGTTTTTCAGGGCGTAATTCAATTTTGGGCGCCAATCGCAGCGGAAATAGTAGGTTTATTGTGTTCCGTTGCTGGGTGATTGTTGTTGTGATTAGAGAGACGGTGACCCTGTTACAACTTCCCGCGACGACAAACGGAATGCTTGACTGCGCGTGAACAGGCTATTTTAACTCCTTGCCGACCTGGACAATTCAATTTTTGCAAAACAAACCTCCGCACGTCGCAAGCATTTCAAATAATGGCTTGCTACTGGAGAAGTAGTGTGTGTGGCTTTCTTTCTACGCTTTTACCATTTTTCTGAAATTCAGCAAGGAATATTTGCCACTTCTGACGGTGTGGTGCAGTACGCTTAAGTGACGGCCACGTTCAGGTTCAAATCCCGCTGCAGACACTATTGCATCCGGACTGTTCAGAAAGCAATGACAAATTACTGAATGTGTTTATATTATGTTGTCTAGAAAAACAACAGTAAAAAAAATGATGGGGTAATGGCTACATCCTGAGTGAGATATGCTACCAGTTTCAAGTGCTACTGGCAAAGTAGTGTGTCGTTTTCTTTCTAGCATATTTCTATCCTTTTTACATTGAATTAAGCAGTGTTTGATTTCCTTTCTGACGTATTTCTATCTTTATTATCAATTTCTATCTGTCACGTAAGCACTTGACAGTGATAGTCTGTCAGTCGTCGTTCAGTAAATCGTCATTGCCTGTTTCCCACGTGAGTACTTTTTTCATTTTATAGGGAGCCGCGTAGCTCAGTGGTTAGCGTACTGGCTTCGCACATGAGTGGTACTGGGTTCATTCTCCAGTTGAGGCGGAAATGTTTTTCAGATCGCAACGGGATAGATTTGTTCTGCTGTCCACTAATGAGACAACACAGGTGTGCTTTATGTAACGATCCTGCTGACACAAGAAGGCAGCAGGGTCCACTAACTGCTGTCACACCTACCCGTGAACCACAGCTAGGCATTGTGTGACAAGAATCGCCTATTCTCTACTAGTGGATCATAGTTTGGATACAGTAATGAAAGTTGAGTCCAGGCATAAGTGGACAGTAGAGAAGTTCATTGGTCTAGATTAAGTGTAGACCGTCCGTGTTCTGAGAATCCAGTCAGGGGAGCAAAGTATTGTTCCATGCATGTTGTAAGAGGCGACTGATGAGATTATGGGCTGGAGTTGGCTGACCCATCCCATGAGGCATACTGAGGTGGGCTTTGCCAGGCCGAAAGGTGCAGATATCGCAGTGCAGCTGTACATCATGAAACACCACATATCGTTCTCCGAACTACATCCTGCTAAACTGCAGGAGTTTGAGAACGAAAGAAGAACAAGAAGAAGTGCGCGGTCAATCCATTTCCGAGTCCAATGTTCTCCCATGTCACAATGGTAGGTTGTCAATCCATTACCGAGTCCAATGTTCTCCCATGCCACAATGTTAGGTTGTGAATCCATTTCCGAGTCCAATGTTCTCCCATGCCACAATGTTAGGTTGTGAATCCATTTCCGAGTCCAGTGTTCTCCCATGCCGCAATGCTATGTTGTCAAGCATCTTCTGTCTTGGTCTTCCCCTACTTCTTGTACTCTTCAACTTCACTGTTACAATGTGTTACATCTTTCCTCTTCTTATGATGTGTCAAAAAAATGTGGACTGTCTTTTTCTGATGCGAGTAAATAGCTCTCCTTGTGAATTAACTGCTTTTCAAGATATCTTCATTACGTTTTTTTATCTGTGTTCTGAACATTTCTCTATAAAACCACACCTCTGCTGCTTCTATCTAACTGTGCGCCATTATGTCTAGATCAAGTGTAGAGAAATATCGCAGCACAGCTGTATACCAGCAGCACAACGTATTTCTCCGGCAGTAACCAATCCATTTCGTTTTGATGATCACATATGTGTATAGAAAATTCAAATATAGAACGATCTTAGCTCCTGGGAGACTACAGAACTTGATCGCTCAACTTGGCACACCAAGATCCCTGCTGGCATCACGAAATTTGAAAAAGAAAGAACACTGCGGGCAATACACAAGCGCAAGAAGCGGAAGGACAAATCCGTAAATTCTCCTACCTCGAACTTTCAGCAGTCCTGCATGCACTGCAATAGAACTTTCCGTGCACGAATCGGACTCATCGGGCATTTACGAACTCAAACCAAATTAGTTAATTACCCATTTTAATAATTGTTTATTTCTTTATTAATTTATTAATTTTTTTATCCATCGCATTTAATGTTTTTCAAGCCATGCTCATCTTCGTTTGCGAAGGAGAAACAACATCTTAGAAAATTCTAGCCAATATTTCTCTAACGCAATATATCTAGTCAACATGCGGCGGGTCTTTCGCTGAGGCAGGTCTTTCGCTGAGGCAGGTCAACCCCCCCCCCCTTCCCGAATCGCGGAGTGTTCAGAGAATCCATAAGGAAGACCACGTTCTGGAAAGATGATGTCACATGATTATAGTGTATTATCTCTATTCCTGGTAATTGGATTATTAGAATCGTGACCTCCACTATGTTTTTATGGTTAGAGCTCAAAAGATTTAGAGGATTGGCTTCACTGTACTCCTGTAACCCCATATGTACCCCGTCGACCTCAGCAAAGCGGTATGCCAGCTTGCAGAGGCTACTGCTCATAGCACGTAACTTCATATCTTCAAGCAACAATTCACTGGATCTCCTAAAAAAAATCAACTTCAGCAACACGTCGTGAGTCGTATTTGAACTCGCAACGTCTAGAGCACGAAGCGAACTGCTACGACAAAGTGATCCTTGAAAAGTTGGTTAAATATTATTTTATAACATACAGCTTCTTCTTCTACTGCGTTCGTTCTCCAACTCCTGCCGATTAGCAGGATATAGTCCAGAGAACGTTCTCCAACTCCTGCCGATTAGCAGGATGTAGTCCAGAGAACGTTCTCCAACTCCTGCCGATTAGCAGGATATAGTCCAGAGAACCTTCTCCAACTCCTGCCGATTAGCAGGATGTAGTTCAGAGAACGTTCTCCAACTCCTGCCGATTAGCAGGATGTAGTTCAGAGAACGTTCTCCAACTCCTGCCGATTAGCAGGATATAGTCCAGAGAACGTTCTCCAACTCCTGCAGATTAGCAGGATATAGTCCAGAGAACGTTCTCCAACTCCTGCCGATTAGCAGGATGTAGTCCAGAGAACTTTCTCCAACTCCTGCCGATTAGCAGGATATAGTCCAGAGAACGTTCTCCAACTCCTGCAGATTAGCAGGATATAGTCCAGAGAACGTTCTCCAACTCCTGCCGATTAGCAGGATATAGTCCAGAGAACGTTCTCCAACTCCTGCAGATTAGCAGGATATAGTCCAGAGAACGTTCTCCAACTCCTGCCGATTAGCAGGGTGTAGTCCAGAGAACGTTCTCCAACTCCTGCAGTTTTACTGCAGTGAGTACATATTTGAGACGAATCAACCGTCTTGAATTGTAACGCTAGTTACCATGAAACAGTTGCTTAAATCATTACATCAAGTCTCGCAAGCATCCCACATTGCCCTCGTTTTGGTTTCTACTTGCAAATTTGTGCCCTCTCGTGTACTACTAATTTAGTTTGCATTTTGAATAATAATTCTCACGAGTTCTGAAAGTTTTTCAGCTGTGATCAGGTTGTACTTCCCTGTTGACCTCTTCTCCTGATATCCAATGATTGCTTCGGTCAAGTATCTCGTGTATTCACCAATTAGTGTGCATGTATTCTTAAATATCCTCACATATTTTACAAGATCAACATAATCCCATGTAACATATCTTTGCCAATTGATGTGGGGGAGAAAAAGTCATTAGAAGTTATATAGAAGCAATTATGATGTTCCGCCGAAGACGGATGTGTCGGGCCATTGGTGCAAATAAAACGGGTACACAACGCATTTCCATTTTCTGGACTACATCCTGCTGGATATCTTGTAGGACCATTGTCCTGCTACAAGAGAGATCCAGTGGGAGTTTGAGAATTAACGCTGAAGAAGAAGAATTCTGATGTATGGGAGTGAATCTTGGACAATAATCAGGCAGCATGTATACCAAGTGACATATTCTTTCCAGAACGTTGTCTTCGTCGTGGATACTCTGAACGCCTCTCTGTTTCGGGCAAGCAAGCCTGCATTGGTCAGAGAAATGAGCATACATTCATCGATATCGCTGGTCCACCGTCTTCTTGGTCTTCCTCTTCTTCTCGTTCCTGACACTCTGCCCTCTAGAAGAATTTATAGAAGTTTGGTTTATAGAAGAATGTTCAGAACATAATGGACAGATAAAAGACCGTAATGAAAATATCGTAAAAGATGCTACTTCAAAAAAAAAAAAAGAGCCCTTACTCGCAGCAGAAATAGTCCCCATTGTTCGTACACATCACGAGAAGAGGACAGATGGAACACATTGTAAAAACAAACATGTTGAAATGGAACAAGATTGGCGAAGACTAAGAGAGAATATGTTTGACAACCTAGCTTTGTAACAAGGGAGAACATCAGTATCGCAAATGATTGACATCACACGAAAAAGAAGACTATGGAAGGACATGATAACCAATGCCACACACGGCATGGACTATGAGAAAACAATGCCACACACGGCATGGACTATGAGAAAACAATGCCACACACGGCATGGACTATGAGAAAACAATGCCACACACACACACACACGGCATGGACTATGAGAAAACAATGCCACACACACACACACACACGGCATGGACTATGAGAAAACAATGCCACACACACACACACACACACACACACACGGCATGGACTATGAGAAAACAATGCCACACACGGCATGGACTATGAGAAAACAATGCCACACACGGCATGGACTATGAGAAAACAATGCCACACACGGCATGGACTATGAGAAAACAATGCCACACACACACACACACACACGGCATGGACTATGAGAAAACAATGCCACACACACACACACGGCATGGACTATGAGAAAACAATGCCACACATACACGGCATGGACTATGAGAAAACAATGCCACACACACACTGCATGGACTATGAGAAAACAATGCCACACACACACGGCATGGACTATGAGAAAACAATGCCACACACACACACACGGCATGGACTATGAGAAAACAATGCCACACACGGCATGGACTATGAGAAAACAATGCCACGCACGGCATGGACTATGAGAAAACAATGCCACACACGGCATGGACTATGAGAAAACAATGCCACACACGGCATGGACTATGAGAAAACAATGCCACACACACACACACACGGCATGGACTATGAGAAAACAAATAACTGTTATATTCTTGATCTTTTCTTTTTGTTTTCTCAGCTGTCATCTTTATCCTTGAAGAATTTAGATGACATCGCCATCAATCGCTGCAGCTGTAGATATTACAGCTACCACCATCTCAGCTCTCATCGCGTTTCCACCGACTGCAAAAGTACAGATTACAAATACCATCATTCAGGACCGTTGATGAGGCTTCCTTAAATAGAGACGGTGTGGTTGGGGAGGGGGGGAATTTACCTAATAAAAAGTAATTCTTATCTTCATGGCAATTTCAATGTCTTATCTTCATGTGTGATTCCTATTTCTTATCTTCTTGGGTGATTCCTATTTCTTATCTTCTTGGGTGATTCCTATTTCTTATCTTCTTGGGTGATTCCTATTTCTTATCTTCTTGTGTAATTATTATTTCTTATCTTCTTGGGTAATTATTATTTCTTATCTTCATGGGTAATTATTATTTCTTATCTTCATGTGTAATTATTATTTCTTATCTTCTTGTGTAATTATTATTTCTTATCTTCTTGGGTAATTATTATTTCTTATCTTCTTGGGTAATTATTATTTCTTATCTTCATGGGTAATTATTATTTCTTATCTTCATGGGTGATTCATATTTTTCATTGCAATTATTCAGGTGACCTTCTCGTGGAAAATTCGTTAAAGAAAAGGAAGATCAATAATATGTACTCACTGCGGCAAAACTGAAATCCGACAGTCGAAATGTGGAATAGAGTAATGAAGTTATCACCGCTTCTGAATTTTGATAGTTGAAATATATACTGTTACAGCCGTTGGTAACGATAACGGCTGAGAAAACAGCTGAGAAAACAGCTGAGAAAACAGCTGAGAAAACAGCTGAGAAAACAGCTGAGAAAACAGCTGAGAAAACAGCTGAGAAAACAGCTGAGAAAACGGCTGAGAAAACAGCTGAGAAAACAGCTGAGAAAACAGCTGAGAAAACAGCTGAGAAAACAGCTGAGAAAACAGCTGAGAAAACGGCTGAGAAAACGGCTGAGAAAACGGCTGAGAAAACAGCTGAGAAAACAGCTGAGAAAACAGCTGAGAAAACAGCTGAGAAAACAGCTGAGAAAACAGCTGAGAAAACAGCTGAGAAAACAGCTGAGAAAACAGCTGAGAAAACAGCTGAGAAAACGGCTGAGAAAACAGCTGAGAAAACAGCTGAGAAAACAGCTGAGAAAACAGCTGAGAAAACAAAAGACGCCACAGAATACATTCAAGAATGCATTAACTAATGAATACACGAGGTACTTGACCGAAGCAATCATTGGATGTCAGGAGAAGAGGTCAACAGGGAAGTACACACTGATCACAGCTGAAAAACTTTGAGAACTCATGAGAATTATTATTCAACATGTAAACTAAATTAGTTGTACACGAGAGGGCACACATTGCAAGTAGAAACCAAGCGAGGGCAGTGTGGGGTGCTTGTTTTATTATGAAAGCTTCATTACTTAGTTCCAAGTTTCTCATGGTTAGGGTTTGCTTGCTATTTGGCTTGTTTCATATTCAATGTTCCCGCCGAAGACGAATGTGTCGGACCATTGGCGCAAATAAAACGGCGACACAACGCATTTCCATTCTCTAGATTACATCCTGCTGGAGATCTAGTAGGACAATGATCCTGCTAAAAGAGAGATCCAGTGGGAGTTTGAGAATGAACGCTGAAGAAGAAGAGGTATTCAGTGTAACCTTCTCACTTAAAAAAGTGGAGGGGGGGTCAAGCTCATCCACACCAGCACATTATCTACGGACGTGTTATCAGTGCTGATGTTTCAGTGTGTACACAATAAGTATATTGTCGAGGTATGTTTCAGTGTGTACACCGGATCTAGACTAACCGCATCCATCTACCCCCCCCCCCTCCCAAATATGATTTTATCAAGACATTAAAACTGTGTACTCATGTCACTGAGAATGGACAATCGAGACAAGGACTATTACAACAACAACGAACATCCCGCACAAGTATTGAAGTATTCTCAGCAACACACACATATAACATCCGTATTGGTACTACAAGGACCGATATGCCTTCTTGTAACATGAATAACATAGAGACAGTACAACGTTGCTTCAAACAATAGTCCACACAAAAGACCTGTAATAATGAAACGAGACATTCCGTTATCTGGTCTGTGATATGCAGGAGTTGGAGAACGAATATAGAAGAAGAAGATGCGAGTTTACCACATGATCAGTTGTTATTGGAAAGATCACAGGGAGTGTCCAACATTCTAAAATCATCAGAAAGGCATTCCCAGTTCTGAGCCAGTAAAGATTTGTAAGATGACCACCAGTGTGATTAAGATCACGGTCAAATAGGCAGTTCTCCTATTACCGCGCGTATTTGGACAATCAAACCGTACTTAATAAAGGTATTCTCCGGCAACCGAACTGAAGTCATGTGGTTCACAAAAGAAGCAAGAAGTATTATTGAGTGTTTCTTTTGTACAATTATCGGCAGGGCACACTAACAACCATTGTGTTTTTTTCTTTACCCACACGGTTTCTTTAGCAGCGCCTAGCGGCAGTCTTTTATGACTTACTGGTTTCCATTCAGTGTGAAGAACAAATCTATACAGTGCTGCCCACAAAGAGTGGGGGAACTTCTCCGTGGGTAATTTATTTCCTTTCCAGAGAGGAGAACAGTGAACAGTCAGACGCTTTGTGGCTTCTGTTGTCTCCGGAATCGCCACTCAAACACATTTTTCTTTTGTTAAGAGTTGAGGCGCTGAAACTGATGCCAAAATTTTAGCCCCCAATCTAGAGGTAGCGGTAGATTCCTCTTCTTCCACTTGGGTGATTACCTCGACTGGCAGATAACTCTAGGAATCGCGCACGGCTACAATAGCCATCAATGGACTTCACAGGGCTTCTGAAATATGATTCCATTCCGCGATTTGCAGACTGAGAACCGGTTAGAGAGTGCATTGTCACGTTAGCAATGTTCACTCTCTGCATTTGCGAAGAAATTGCTGCCCTCGCGTTATCTACAACAGAACAGTATTATCATTTGTACCGTTGTGCTTTTTTAGTAGCAGTTTTATCTGAGATCGCACGATGATCAACACTCCCTCCAGAAATTTCTTTCACGGTACTTTCTAGGCAGGCCTGGGACATGTGTCTTCATACTGAGCCAATTCAGGTTCGAGACACATGTCTTCATACTGAGACAGCTCCGGTCTGATACACATGTCTTCATATTGAGACAACTCCGGTCTGATACACATGTCTTCATATTGAGACAACTCCGGTCTGATACACATGTCTTCATATTGAGACAGGTCTTTTATTTCTGTGATCCTAGTTTGAAGACCATGAAGTGAGCACTCTATAACGGCATCGTCATGTCACGCAAGCGTTTGTCACCGCTTTGATATTTAGTATGTTAGATCTACTGACCAGGCTTGGTGCAAGCTGGTTCGAGTGGTTGTGGTCATCGTTATAATTTATCTACTTCAACACTGTGACTTCCTTGTCCTAATGGTTAGTTGGTTGATTGGGAAGAACTTGCATAAAATAGATCTACATGGCGTTCTAAAATAAAAAAGAGCGCATCATCTTGTGAAAAGAAGAGAAATGCAGCAGCTCAACAGCGGAGAGCAGCTAGAAAGTCACGGATAGACCAAGATCCGTCTACAGTCGCTATTCCATGTCCAAACTGTCCAAGGACATTTACAGCTCGAATAGGGCTCATTAGCCATCTACGAACTCATAATCAAGGACATAACTAAAATTGAATTTTCAAAAGTGGATGTAACAAATGGTCATCATCACTTGCGATGGACGAACAACAACAGTTGGTTGATTGGTTAGTTGGATGGTTATCACTGCAAATGAGAGAGCAATAACTCTAACAAAAGCATTAGATACAATGGAAAAATTCAGCTATCCTCTGCCATATGTTGAGGAGGAAATACTAATCTGCAACCATTCTACATCACATTAGAAGAGAGATATTCTTCTTCTGCGTTCATTCTCAAACTCCTGCAGATTAGCAGGATGTAGTCCGGAGAACGAAATGCGTTGTGTCATGGTTTACAGCATTGCTACGATATCTTCGCCTTTCGGCCTGACACATCCGACTTCAGCATAACTTTGGATCACTGACCCTATATGGGATGGGCCAGCCAACTCCATCCCATAACCTCCTTAGTCGCCTTTTACGACATCTGTGGAAGGTAAACAGTGTTGCTTTTCTTTGCTTACCTTTCGGACCCGGCAACACACAGGCGGAAGTAAGATATGATATTGACCAGAAACCAGAACACAAACACCAACTTCATAGGCAACAACAGACAATCATCTTTCAAAGTAGATCTGGCAACTGCAGAGCCACTTGTAGTGAATCAGAGTGGACCACACAAAGTTATGTCCATGCGGAACATGCATACAGACCCCTGAAGACGTACTCTACGACCGCCAAGAATTAAAAAAATTGCCAGCAATGACATGACCACACTGGACTGAACGAGAGGCAAAAACTTTGGGGCAGCCGCTTTGACCTGGAAAAGAATGGGAGCTTCGTCCTGGCGACTGGCCTAAAGTTCTAACAAGGCCAAAAGATTCCAAAAGCGCTGAAGAAGAATGTTGAATGGTTGTTTGGATGGTTCGTTGGTTGTTGGATTGTTCGTTGGTTGTTTATTGGTTGCTTGGATGGTTGTTGAATGATTGGTTGGTTAGATGATTGGTTAGTTCGATGGTTGGTTGGTTGGTTGGTGTTCCGTGTTTTAAAAAAAAAGACATTTTATTCAAAACATCAACCATCTCTGGTATTAATCGTTTGTAAAACATCAACCATCTCTGGTATTAATCGTTTGTAAAACATCAACCATCTCTGGTATTAATCGCTTGTAAAACATCAAACATCTCTGGTATTAATCGCTTGTAAAACTGTGATACGTGTTTTTCTTTAACAATATTGATCAGACTTGTTTAAAAAATCCGCCCCTATATTTAAATGATAAATCCGCAATAAGAACAGCTTAATTGCTATCCTAACCACAAAAATATGCATAGCTGCTCATAAAATCAACAATTGTCAACTGTTCTTTCTTTGTGGTTCTTTCAAAGGCTAAGCGGCTCTTGCTTTTTTCTCCCTTTATCTTGATTTCATAAAATCTAGGTGTTCACAAATAAGACAGTTTTAGCTGAACAAGTCTACAATCTAGGTGTTCACAACTTACAATCTAGGTGTTCACAACTTACAATCTAGGTGTTCACAACTTACAATCTAGGTGTTCACAACTTACAATCTAGGTGTTCACAAATAAGACAGTTATAGCTGAACAAGTCTACAATCTAGGTGTTCACAACTTACAATCTAGGTGTTCACAAATAAGACAGTTATAGCTGAACAAGTCTACAATCTAGGTGTTCACAAATAAGACAGTTATAGCTGAACAAGTCTACAATCTAGGTGTTCACAACTTACAATCTAGGTGTTCACAACTTACAATCTAGGTGTTCACAACTTACAATCTAGGTGTTCACAACTTACAATCTAGGTGTTCACAAATAAGACAGTTTTTAGCTGAACAAGTCTACAATCTAGGTGTTCACAACTTACAATCTAGGTGTTCACAAATAAGACAGTTATAGCTGAACAAGTCTACAATCTAGGTGTTCACAAATAAGACAGTTTTTAGCTGAACACGTCTACAATATAGGTGTTCACAACTTACAATCTAGGTGTTCACAAATAAGACAGTTATAGCTGAACAAGTCTACAATCTAGGTGTTCACAAATAAGACAGTTTATAGCTGAACAAGTCTACAATCTAGGTGTTCACAAATAAGACAGTGTTTAGCTGAACAAGTCTACAATCTAGGTGTTCACAACTTACAATCTAGGTGTTCACAACTTACAATCTATATGTTCAAGACTTACAATCGTGGTGTTCACAACTTACAACCTAGGTGTTCACAAATAAGACAGTTTTTAGCTGAACAAAAAGTCTACAATCTAGGTGTTCACAAATAAGACAGTTATAGCTGAACAAGTCTACAATCTCGGTGTTCACAACTTACAATCTAGGTGTTCACAACTTACAATCTAGGTGTTCACAACTTACAATCTAGGTGGTCACAAATAAGACAGTTTTTAGCTGAACAAGTCTACAATCTAGGTGTTCACAACTTACAATCTAGGTGTTCCCAACTTACAATCTAGGTGTTCACAACTTACAATCTAGGTGTTCACAAATAAGACAGTTTTTAGCTGAACAAGTCTACAATCTAGGTGTTCACAAATAAGACAGTTATAGCTGAACAAGTCTACAATCTAGGTGTTCACAACTTACAATCTAGGTGTTCACAAATAAGACAGTTTTTAGCTGAACAAAAAGTCTACAATCTAGGTGTTCACAAATAAGACAGTTATAGCTGAACAAGTCTACAATCTCGGTGTTCACAACTTACAATCTAGGTGTTCACAACTTACAATCTAGGTGTTCACAACTTACAATCTAGGTGGTCACAAATAAGACAGTTTTAGCTGAACAAGTCTACAATCTAGGTGTTCACAACTTACAATCTAGGTGTTCCCAACTTACAATCTAGGTGTTCACAACTTACAATCTAGGTGTTCACAAATAAGACAGTTTTTAGCTGAACAAGTCTACAATCTAGGTGTTCACAAATAAGACAGTTATAGCTGAACAAGTCTACAATCTAGGTGTTCACAAAGAAGACAGTTTTTAGATGAACAAGTCTACAATCTAGGTGTTCACAAATAAGACAGTTATAGCTGAACAAGTCTACAATCTAGGTGTTCACAAATAAGACAGTTATAGCTGAACAAGTCTACAATCTAGGTGTTCACAACTTACAATCTAGGTGTTCACAACTTACAATCTAGGTGTTCACAACTTACAATCTAGGTGTTCACAACTTACAATCTAGGTGTTCACAAATAAGACAGTTTTTAGCTGAACAAGTCTACAATCTAGGTGTTCACAAATAAGACAGTTTTTAGCTGAACAAGTCTACAATCTAGGTGTTCACAACTTACAATCTAGGTGTTCACAACTTACAATCTATGTGTTCAAAACTTACAATCTAGGTGTTCACAACTTACAATCTATGTGTTCAAAACTTACAATCGTGGTGTTCACAACTTACAATCTAGGTGTTCACAACTTACAATCTAGGTGTTCACAACTGAGACAGATATAGCTGAACAAGTGATAAATGTACCAGTGTTGGTAACAACCCTAAATAGGAAATGGGTGGCTGGGGTAACATATGGCAAAGATCAAAATTACCAAAATAGGTGTGTGTTACCAAAATAAGTAATAAAACAGCCTAACAACGAGCTACAGTGACGTTTCGACTAAAAACCATCAGGGCAAACAAAAGACCACAGTAAACGAATCTTACATATAGACTAATATGGTTGTTATAAGAAGGAAAGAAAAGGAGAGGTGGACAATAGCTAATGAATGACGGAGGAAGCAAAGATAGGACAGCATGATAGGGGGAAAAAGGGTGTGAGGAGAAGATAGTGGTAAGTAAGGAGGAGAGAGTGTACAGAAAAAAAGATAAATTTAAAATACTTATCTCCAAAGCGATCGGGCTTGAAAAGAGGACGAATAAAATCAAGATACCAGATTATATAGCAGATTGAGGCCCGTTCCCACCGGTAGAAAGACGGGAAAGACATCTTAGGGCAATTAGAAGCAATAAAACCGGACAATGGCAAAATAAACAAAGGGAATAGTCCAGATTTAGAATAGTCCAGAATTAGCTGTGGTTCGGTTTAAAACGTAACTGCAATATCTGCTCCCATCGTCCTAACACATCCGACTTCAGCATGGCGTCTTCGTCACATTGTTGACACTCTATGGGATGAGACAGTTGACTGCACCCAAAGACTTCCTTATTTGCTTCACAGACATGCAAGGCAGGTATCAGTGTCTCTGTTGATTGCTCCCCCTTCGGGTTCCAGCAACACAAAGAGTGTAATCATATTAAGAATTTTTGATAGTAGAGACCAGGATTGATGTCTCCACTTTGCGTTTCTTCTTCTGCGTTCGTTCTCAAACTCCTACAAATTAACAGGATGTAGCCCGGAGAACGGAATGCGTGTTGTATTGGTTTACAGCACTGCTGCGATATCTGCGCCTTTCGGCCGGACATATCTGACTTTATCATGACTTTGGATCACTTGGCTATGTATGGGATGGGACAGCCAACTCTACCCCAGAAACTCCTTATTTGCCTCTTACGACATGCATGGAAGATAAACAGTGTTGCTATTCTTTGCTTCCCATTCGGGCTCCAGTAGCACACGGGCGAGACTCTTTGCGTTTGTTCTAAGGTGTCATAGGATTGTGCTATTAAAGTGTCGTAGGATTGTGCTGTAAGTTGTCGTAGGATTGCTCTGTAAGTTGTCGTAGGATTGCTCTGTAAGTTGTCGTAGGATTGCTCTGTAAGTTGTCGTAGGATTTCTCTGTAAGGTGTCGTAATATTGCATGACCATAGGTCTTCGGGCTCTGGAACGTTTGGTTGTTTGACATATCCTCTTCTTCTGCTGATTTGGTTTTCAAACACTTGCAAACTCCTGCAAACCCATGCAAACTCCTACAAACCCATGCAAACTCATTGAAACTCCTGCAAACAGACTGTAATCCGGACAACAGAATATGCTGTGTCATTGTTTACATGTTCACAGCAGCTGCAATATCTGCAGACCTGATGTGTAGACCTGACACATCTAACTTCAGCATGACTTTCGAGTCACTATATTGAGCCAACTTCACCTCCATAACCTCCTACGGCCTCTCTTACTACATGCATGGAAAGTAAACAGTGCTGCTATTCTTTGCTCTCCTTTCGGGATCTGGCAACACTCAGACGAACTCTGTTGTTTAATGTTTATGAACCCAATGAATTGCTACTGATTAGCGCTTACTTCCTATGTGCAGTTGAGTTTTCTGAGCTTTCTTTCATACCCAGTAGACTTCAGATTTCGGCTTTGTGCAAGGAACTTATTGAAAGAACTTTCTACACAGAGATGGTCTATAATTGTATAGATGACATTCTGTACAGTTTCCATAAGAGAGCCTCAATATAACGGTATGTTATCTACTAAGGTGTTCTATTGCATGGGTGGTTTGTCTAGTGGGCCGTTTGTGAGACCTACATACACAACCGCATGCGTTTGATGTGCAGTAATATTGTGACCTCTTAAAACGCTGGTATCTTTTTGAATCCACCTTCTTCTTAGATTCCCTTGCCTCTTGCTGTTTCCATTTTCATGTTTTATGCTCTTGCTGCTGGCCAAGAGGGTTCATTCTCATAAAGGGACCGAAACATTTCAGTCTTTGTTTTTCAATATACTTGACCACAGACGTTGTTCCAACAGTTCTTGTTCTTCTTCTTTCGTTCACTTGAAACATGTCTATATCTGTAATTATGTCTGTACTTTTTTGTAGTTGACACAGTGGTCCATAGAGCTTTGATTCCAGTGTTGTTTCCTCTGGCCAATATGTCTGCCTCAGCGTTTCATACTCAGAACACGCTTGAAGTATATGTTTGGCACTCTGTGCTGCCTGTCCACATGTACACATGGCCGTGTTGCCAATCCTGAATTTTGTATACATGTGACTGCGGAGTCGGTTGTGTCTGAGGCGTAGAATTACAACTTGTTCTGATCTGTTCATAATATGATAGTCATCTTGTATTGGCGTTTGTGGTTTTCTTGTTGACTTGATCATCTGGTTTTTTTTCGAATGGTTTGTGATTGGTATATCTGGTTTGTCTTCGGCAGCACCTTCCTTAGCCATTTGGTCTGCTTTTTCATTTCCTAGTATTCCACAGTGAGAGGGTATCCACTGCATGGTTACCCTATACTGGTAAGACAGTTCATTAAGTAGTTCTTGTAATCTCTTCATTCCTCACATAATCTCTTCTTTTTCTGTTTGCTGCTTTTATTAGACATTATCTCGAATCTGTATATAATGATCCCTTGTCTGACAGAAAAACAATGCTGAGGTATTCTACATAGCTTGCTGTTGTTCTACATAGCTTGTTATTGTTCTATATAGACTGCTGTTATTCTACATAGCTTGTTTTGAAGGCACATGCATTGTAAGGATTTCAGAGATATTTGCGTCTGTTTTAAATAATTTAGCATTTAAATTATGATACCCGGGGTGTCTTAAGACAATTAACGTCTGAGATTATCTATCTCCCTTATGTGTTTCATTGTTAATTTCAAGCTTATTTGCAGTGTCTGGCATGTGTTTTCTGTATGCCAGTGTGGGTCTATTTTACATTTGATTCAAATGTTCTTTACAGCCGGATTTATGGTTTATTATTGTCTACAGTTTGTCATCATCATCAAGTGGCACGTAGGTGATCATAGATTGTCACAGCTTTCTATATACAATATTTTGTATCAACACCGCTGTTGATTTCTCTCTCCCCCCCCCCCAGCTCTAAACCGAGGCTAGTTCTTCTTCTTTTGTATCAGCATCGTTGTTGATTCTCCCACCCCCACCCCGCCGCAAAGCGAGGCTACTTCTTCTTCTTCTGCGTTCGTTCTCAAATTCCTGCAGATTAGCAGAATGTAGTCCGACGGACGGAATGCGTTGTGTCATGGTTTACAGCAGTACTGCGATATCTGCGCCTTTCAATCTGATAGATCATACATTAGCATGGCTTTGGGTCACTATGACTCTATATGGGATAGAACAGCCAAGTCCATCCCATAACCTCCGTAGTCGCTTCTTACGAAGTGCATGGAAGGTAAACAGTGTTGGTATTCTTTGCTCCCATCTCGGGACTCGGCAACACGCGGGCGGGGTCTAACTTCATGTAGCGTCCTTTGTCATAATTTCCCTAAGTCATAATTATACTTTGTCATAATCTCCTTTTGTCATAATTGTTCCTTGTCATAATATCTTTGTCAGAATCTCCTTTTGTCATAATTGTCCCTTGTCATAATTTTACTTCGTCATATTTTCCCGTTGTCACAAATTTCATTTGTCATATTTGTCCATTGTCATAATTTCATGATTTTTCTTGAAAATGGCTGTTAAGAAAGAGAATGATGACTAGAATAATCGCCCGTGTGCTGCCGGGGCTCGAAAGAGGAGCAAAGAATAGCAACACTGTTTACCTTCCACGCATGTCGTAAAAAACGACTAAGGAGGTTATATGATGTCGTTGGCTGTCCCATCCTATATAGGGTCAGTGACCCAAAGCCATGCTGAAGTCGCATGTGTCAGATATCGCAGCAATGATGTAAACCATGACACAACGCATTTCGTTCTCCGGACTACATCCTGCTAATCTGCAGGAGTTTGAGAACGAACGCAGAAGAAGAATAAGACTAGAATAATTATTCATATAGAAATATTATCGATGTTCCACTTCTAAAACAAACATATCAATTTCCCTTCGTAAACAGTTTTGAGGCTGGGTCGACAACATTTACCAAAGTCAAGCAAGGATGAAATGAATGAAGTCCTGAATGAATGATCTTCTATCTCTATGTCTGGCATGAACTTGGTGACATTGTAGTTTTAAATGTCTGCAACTTCAATTTACAGTCTCCAGGTTCATGTTGGTACAGGTCGGTAGTAAGCCTCACCGTTGTCTCTCAGCCTGGTGAAAACGATTGTCTTTCTTACCAACGAGTTCACAATATTCAGCTTATAACAGTAATGCGTTTAATGGAGAATTGGTATGCTTGGGAACGGCAGTGTACAGATTAAGAGAAGAGAACTTTCCATTCCCTTTCTGCGTCGGCGCGAATTTTCTCGAACGTCTGCACATTAGCAGGATGCCGTCCGAAGAACGGAATTCTATGTTATGGTTTGCGGCCTAGCGGCGATATTTGCGCCTTTTTGTCAGATACAGATACATCCGATATCAGCACAAAGTATTTGTCACTTTGACCCATTATGGGACGGGACAGTCAACTTCACCCCAAAACCTCCTTAATCGCATCTTGCGACATGTTGGGCTAAAGGTCCAAGAATTTCCCCTTCCCCCAAGCAAATAAAGTCATCAAATTTCCGTCTGAAAGAAGATTTGACGTAGGAAAATGCATGTCTGCGGTTTTTTTTACGTTTCTTCTTCTTCTTCAGCGTTCATTCTCAAACTCCCACTGGATCTCTCTTTTAGCAGGACACATTCTCAAACTCCTACTGGATCTCTCTTTTAGCAGGACACATTCTCAAACTCCCACTGGATCTCTCTTTTAGAAGGACACATTCTCAAACTCCCACTGGATCTCTCTTTTAGCAGGACACATTCTCAAACTCCCACTGGATCTCTCTTTTAGCAGGACACATTCTCAAACTCCCACTGCATCTCTATTTTAGCAGGACACATTCTCAAACTCCCACTGGATCTCTCTTTTAGCAGGACACATTCTCAAACTCCCACTGGATCTCTCTTTTAGCAGGACACATTCTCAAACTCCCACTGGATCTCTCTTTTAGCAGAATCATTGTCCTACTAGATTTCCAGCAGGACGTAATCCAGAGACTGGAAATGCGTTGTGTCACCTTTTCACTTGTGCCAATGGCCTGACACATCCGTTTTTGGTGGAAGACTTTTATTTACCTATAACGCACCCCCCCCCCCATTTCGGGAGAACACATGTATGGCCGTCCCAGTGAAAAGTAACATTGACAATAATCATTCATCCCCCTTGAGACTCCGTTAACACATCCTGATAAGGGCAGGCAACAAACTACCCTTTTCATGTCTGTGTGAATACCGGAGTTGTCTCTTGCCCAGAAGATCACCCACAGACTTCAAATCGGTATTAGACCAACGTTGGAATCAATATTAGACAACAATGAGTGACCGTCTTGCAGATAAACTATCGCAGTGATACGACGCCATGAAGCTGTAATGTCATATTGATTGGACGTCTTGAATCTGAGCTATCAGTGATTCGACGTCCTGCCGATGTACTGTCATGTTTTGACTGCGTGGTCTTTCAAAATGTTCCTCGTAGACTTCAGAAAAAAAGAAGCTAAAGAGTTCCTTCTAGACTTCACAAAGAAGAAGGTGCAGAGTTATATCTAGACTGCACAAACAAGAAGGTGAAGAGTTCCTTCTAGACTTCACAAAAAAAGAAGGTGAATAATTCCATCTAACCTTCATGGTTTATGGAAATATTTATATTATCCGGATTCCTCTTGAAAAGAACTGTCCCGAAACGTATGTACAATCAATCAAAAACTGTAGGAGACCCCCATTTTGTGGTGCTCGCCAGGATAGGAGGTGCGTTCTGCTCGAATTATTTCCAGACTGGTAGAAATCATAGCTGCCATTCTCTTCAAATATCTGCAAGAAATCATGGCTGCCATTCTTTTCAATTGAATACCTGCGAGAAATTATCAGAGAAAATCACCGTAAACCCAGAAAATGAGAAAGTGCAAGATTGTCACTTTAATTTTCAACCTCTCCACACACAAAATGTTGAGATGTTCGGTATATTCAGTCCTTGAACGCTCAAGGAGATTTGGGCAAAGAACTTCGCGATATCTGTACTGTACCGGAATTGTTTCGCAAACATTTTTGGACACTGGTTCCCCCCTTTTAGAAGAGTTTTCTTCAGAGTTCCCATTTTACTTCGGTCGTCGCGTTTTAAGTAGATTTGTATTCCTTGGCACTATTAATGAATATGAACACCATCGTTCTTGTAGACTGGATGCTATGCTTCCTGCTGATTTTATAATCATTGGAACGACAACTCCCCAACTTCAATAGCGTCATCTTCTCAACAACATAGCAGGCATCCCACAGATTTCCTTAGTACGTTCAAACATATTGTACAGAACACTTCAACATTTCAAAAGGAATCTTTCAGTGTTCTTCAAGCGATATTATTTCAGTGTTAATGACCCGTAAGGATAGTTTACAAAAGGTGACAACATCCCAATGTATTAACTACACTATATACTGTCGTTGTTGTACTGGGGGCCACGTTGAGTAATGTTTTGTGATGTTTTAAAACGTTGTTTTGTTGTATGGCAAACACGGCTAAAGCAATGAATGAAACTACTTTTGTTTGGTATGTTACAAGAGATTACAAAGTACATGAAAAGAAAGAAGGGTGTATTGAAATGTGAGTCTTCTCGTGTTTTGTTTCCAATGATAAGGTACAATAGAGACGGATGGAGCGAGAAAAGAAATTTGAAACGTTTGAATGGTAAAATTTGGTGAGACACCCAGGAACGTGATATTATATTTATACAAATTGTAGGTTCTAACGAAACCATTTTGTAATTCAAACATATATATCCATTTTCTCGATTCTTGAAAAGGCTGTGGTTTTTATTGCTCGGCTTGAGTACATTTATTTTTAAATGAAGAAGAACAAGGAGAAGTGTGTGTTTTTTGTGTGTGAGAGGAGTGTGGGGGGGGGGTATGGGTAGCAGCATCTTCAGGCGGAAAAATGAGTGAATACCCGACCCATTGCATCTCCTCTTAACCCGTCAACTTATTCGTTGGAGGCCCAATGTGGGGTATTCAGGAAGACATAACGGGAAGAAAAAGGAAGAATGATTTTCAATTTTCGACTGAACAATAGGCAAATCAGCTGCCATTGATGCTGTGTTGATTTGGTTGCATCAATGAACAATGACTCAAGAATGAGTGTCGATTCTCAGTGAATGGGCTGTATTTGTCGCGTTCGGTCCATTCTTGCTATGAAAGCTGCGTTTTTCATTAAGCGGACGAACAGCATTCAACTCCATTGATGAGCCCGGTCTGCGCGCTTTGTCCAGCTTCAATGCCGGCTTTCCTTGCTGGGCTATTGCCCCTATCCGGCTTTCACGATACAGTTGTTATACTAAATTGTGGAGCTACGCTCAAAGAAACGAAACGAATTAATGCGATTCAAGTCGCTAAGAAAGAAATTATTAGTATTAGGCCTTTTCACTTGTACATTCATCGGCGTATGTCAATTCACTCTGTCGCTCAGGAGAAAGAGAGTTGAAAGAGAAAGGGAGGTGCTGAGAATATCGACCGGGAAAGGGAGGGGGGTATATTGTGAACGTTAGCTAAACGATTAGTTTGTCGCTAAAATTGGTCTACTAATGTTAGCAGTTATTATTTGTATACTAATGTTAGCGGTTATTATTTGTATACTAATGTTAGCGATTATTTTCGGTTACTCAGCCAATTTTTCCGTATTTATTTTTTAATAGCGAAAGTGAAATCTCCCTAGAATATAAAAATATACGCTAGCTTCACCGTGGTTTTCCATTGCCTATATAAATACTTATAACGTGTAATCATTTTTTAATATCTTTTCTACGTTCTCAAACTCCCATCAAATCTCTCTTATAGCAGGACAGTGGTCCAACAAGATTTCTGGCAGGATGTATTCTAGAGAAATAAAATGCGCTGTGTTGCTGTTTTATTTGCGCCAATCAATGGTCTCGGCGAAGAGTCACTGCACATTCGCGTGCCCGTCGACAGATAGGCAGGCTGTCACGGACTAGGGAAGCCTACTACCCGAATTAAAGGCATGACGAAAACGGATGTGCTGGGCCTCGGACGTCCAGATCACAAAGTAAACCAACCGAGGTGCAAATAACACAGCAAATAACACAGTCTTACTGTGGAACTTGCAGTACAACGTACTTCACGCTCCCCGGCGGAAATCACACGATATATATGTTGTGGTTATAAGAGAGCGAACGCAGAAGAAGAAGAATGTGCGTCAACAGTCTGGCACACTAGAATGTAACTAATACATTAATTGCCGTTACGATTTCCACTGACCGTTGCTTAGTTAATTTCATGTATTCAATTACATGTATTTCTGATGGTGAGGTACGCCGCTCTCAACCCCAGAAGTTAGTCCAATGTGGTTATACACGTTAGTCCAAATTGGTTATCTAATCACTATGACCGTACAATACAACTTAACGATGGACGTCTGTAAGCAGATGGTATAGTCTGCCAGACGTACAAGAAATCTGGTTCCGGTACCTATCCGCTGGTCACCAAGAATCAGAGCCACAAACACAAGTTTCAACATCTATGTATATCAGGTGTTCTGAGTGTACGTTTATCTTGAAAATTTCACATCGAAGTCAACTTCAAGCGAGGATGGGTCTTAGCCCAGCTAACAGAGGCTGGAAACAAAGATTGGTCGGGGCATCCTTGACATCTAGCAAACATTGGTGCTGAAGTCGGAGATACTAGGCTGAGAGGCGCAAAAGCAACCATGTTATCATGCAACAAGAACAACATGACATGTACTTACGACAAAATGTACTTGCCGTGTAGACAAGTTAACTGTGAACAAGGACAAGAAGATGACATGTACTTACGACAAAATGTACTTGCCGTGTAGACATGTTAACTGTGAACAAGGACAAGAAGATGACATGTACTTACGATAAAATGTACTTGTCGTGTAGACATGTTAACTGTGAACAAGGACAAGAAGATGACATGTCCTTACGACAAAATGTACTTGTCGTTTAGACATGTTAACTGTGAACAAGGGCAAGAAGATGACATGTACTTACGACAAAATGTACTTGCCGTGTAGACATGTTAACTGTGAACAAGGACAAGAAGATGACATGTCCTTACGACAAAATGTACTTGTCGTGTAGACATGTTAACTGTGAACAAGGACAAGAAGATGACATGTACTTACGACAAAATGTACTTGCCGTGTAGACATGTTAACTGTGAACAAGGACAAGAAGATGACATGTACTCACGACAAAATGTACTTGCTGTGTAGACATGTTAACTGTGAACAAGGACAAGAAGATGACATGTACTTACGACAAAATGTACTTGCTGTGTAGACATGTTAACTGTGAACAAGGACAAGAAGATGACATGTACTTACGACAAAATGTACTTGATGTGTAGACATGTTAACTGTGAACAAGGACAAGAAGATGACATGTCCTTACGACAAAATGTACTTGCTGTGTAGACATGTTAACTGTGAACAAGGACAAGAAGATGACATGTACTTACGACAAAATGTACTTGCTGTGTAGACATGTTAACTGTGAACAAGGACAAGAAGATGGCATGTACTTACGACAAAATGTACTTGCTGTGTAGACATGTTAACTGTGAACAAGGACAAGAAGATGACATGTCCTTACGACAAAATGTACTTGCTGTGTAGACATGTTAACTGTGAACAAGGACAAGAAGATGACATGTCCTTACGACAAAATGTACTTGCTGTGTAGACATGAACAAGAACAAGAACCCTTGAAAATTTTGCCGATTGGAAAGTTACAGTTCAAAGAAGGGAATTTATTGTGTCGTGGTTTACAGCTTGTCTATATTTCTACTCAGTTGGAGAAACCTGACTCTAGAATGGCTATGAACAACTCTGACCCGCGATGGAACGGGACAGCTAGCTTAACCCCTAACATAAAAACCACCTTAGTGGCCCCTAATACTATATATGGCAAGGGTAGTATTATTGCTTTTCTGTGCCTCAATCTCGGGTCCTGTCAATGCACAGATGAGAAATCAATCCTCCTCTGCGTTCATTCTCAAACTCCTGCAGATTAGCAGGATGTAGTTCCGAGAACGGAATACCGTTGTGCCTGATTCACAGTTTCACTGTGATATCTGCGCCTTTCGGCCTGACACATCGACACCAGAATGGATTCTGGGTTATTTTTGTCCATATATTGGATGTGACAACCAGCTTTCCCAGCCCCATAACCTCATTAGTCTCCTCTTACTATGTACATGGAAAGTAAAAAGTTTTGTTATTATTTGTTTCCTTTTCGCCCCCCCCCCCATAAAAGACGGGTGAGAAATCAATGTGATACAGAACAGTAGATTCCACTTCTTTAGGGGGGAGGGGAGGGAGGGGGAGACTTCTCAAACATGAATATTGTGTTGTCATGCCGAAAACGGAAGTGTTGCAAACCAGCAAAACGACAGATAGGTTGTCGTTTGGTCCACTAGGAGTTTATTTTGTCTTGATTTCTGGCAATTTAAATGATGTTTGTGCTAATTTTTGGCTACTCTGTGCAATAATTTTCTTTCGTGTGAGAGGATTTATTTTCTCTCGTGTGGGAAGATTTACTTTCTTTCGTGTGTGAAGATTTATTTTCTCTTGTGTGGGAAGATTTACTTTCTCTCGTGTAGGAAGATTTATTTACTCTCGTGTAGGAAGATTTACTTTCTTTCGTGTGGGAAGATTTATTTTCTCTCGTGTAGGAGAATTTATTTTCTCTCGTGTATGAAGATTTATTTCCTCTCGTGTAGGAAGATTTACTTTCTTTCGTGTGGGAAGATTTATTTTCTCTCGTGTAGGAGAATTTATTTTCTCTCGCGTGGGAAGATTTACTTTCTTTCGTGTAGGAAGATTTACTTTCTTTCGTGTGGGAAGATTTATTTTCTCTCGCGTGGGAAGATTTACTTTCTTTCGTGTGGGAAGATTTATTTTTTCTCATGTGGGAAGATTTACTTTCTTTCGTGTAGAAAATGTATTTTTTCGTGTGGGAAGATTTATTTTCTCTCATGTGGGAAGATTTACTTTCTTTCGTGTGAGAGGATTAATTTTTTTCTCGTGTGAGAAGATTTACTTTCTTTCGTGTGGAAAATTTATTTTCTCTCGTGTGAGAGGATTAATTTTTTTCTCGTGTGGGAAGATTTATTTTTTCTCGTGTAGGAGAATTTAATTTCTCTCGTGTGGGAAGATGTATTTTCTCTCGTGTGGGAGGATTTATTTTCTTTCGTGTGAGAGGATTTATTTTCTCTCGTGTGTGAGGATTTAATTTCTCTCGTGTGGGAGGATTTATTTTCTCTCGTGTGGGAGGATTTATTTTCTTTCATGTGTGAGGATTTATTTTCTCTCGTGTGGGAGGATTTATTTTCTCTCGTGTGGGAGGATTTATTTTCTCTCGTGTGGGAGGATTTATTTTCTCTCATGTGGGAGGATTTATTTTCTCTCGTGTGGGAGGATTTATTTTCTCTCGTGTGTGAGGATTTATTTTCTCTCGTGTGGGAAGATTTACTTTCTTTCGTGTGGGAATATTTATTTTCTCTCGTGTAGGAGAATTTATTTTCTCTCGTGTGTGAGGATTTATTTTCTCTCGTGTGGGAAGATTTACTTTCTTTCGTGTGGGAATATTTATTTTCTCTCGTGTAGGAGAATTTATTTTCTCTCGTGTGGGAGGATTTATTTTCTCTCGTGTGTGAGGATTTATTTTCTCTCGTGTGGGAAGATTTACTTTCTTTCGTGTGGGAATATTTATTTTCTCTCGTGTAGGAGAATTTATTTTCTCTCGCGTGGGAGGATTTATTTTCTCTCGTGTGGAATGTGACAGCTCAAGGGGAAATTACAAACAGCTAGAGCAATAGTGGACAGATGTGGGCAAGTCTCACGAATGGCAGTCATGCGACGACTCAGAGATACATGCCTTACTGCAAGACGACCTTATGTTGGGCCAAACTTGACTCACAGATATCGTTAACAGCGCCTACAATGGGCAGAACAACATGCTTGATGGATAGACTTTAGTGGAATGCTGTCCTACTCGCAGACGAGAGCAGATTTAACGTCTCTTTTGCTGATGGACAAATGCGGATTTAGCGACAGTACGAAATTCGCTTTGCAGATTGATGTGTTCGTCAGCACAGTCGATTTGCAGGTGGCAGCATTCACATTTGGGGAGGATTCAGTTTTCACCATCGCTTGCCTCTGCACGTCTTCCGTGGAAATGTTAACGCTGTGAAATATAGAGATGGGGCTCTGGGTGCATTGGTTGTTCCCGCGTTCACAAATATCCAGACTTGCAGCTTCTTCAACAGGATAGCACACATGTGCACACACCACATGCATTACACAGCAATATCTACAGCAACAGAACATTGTGACAATTAATTGGCCTTCCCTATAAAAAGACATGTCCCCTAAAGAACATCTTGTGGGACGAACTTGGACGCAGAGTCTACAGGCAGGGTTCTCCAGCGAATTAGCAAAAGCACAAAGCTGCTCTTACATGTGAATGGGACTTGATTCCTTGGAATTTCCTTCAGAGACTTGTGCTTTCCACGAGGAACCGCTGCCAAGCTTGCTTACAAGCACACGGTGCACGTACCAGATATCAAATTTAGCGTGAAAGATTTTTTATTTTAGTTGCCATTTTTGTTTTCTCCCTTGCTTGCACATCATGCAATGTATTGCATAACAATCAAATGCAAGAATTAATGACTAACTAATTAACGAATTAATGATTCATTGGAAAATTAATAAAGATTCTAAATTCTTCTTCTTCTTCTTCTGCGTTCGTTCTCAAACTCCTGCAGATTAGCAGGATGTAGACCGGAGAGTAGAATGCATTGTGTCATGGTTTAGAACATTGCTACGATATCTGCGCCTTTCGGCCTGACACATCCGACTTCAGCATGACTTTGGGTCACTGACCCTATATGGGATGAGACAACCAACTCCATCCCATAACCTCCTTAGTCGACTTTTACGACATGCGTGGAAGGTAAACAGTGTTGCTATTCTGTGCTCCCATTTCGGGCCCCGGCAACACACGAGCGAGATTCCAAATATGTCAACTTGTACACATTTATATTTATATTTTAAACTCTTGTCCTTGATTATACAAACATGGTGCGTTTTCAATGTGCGTCAGTACAGAAACATGGTGCGTTTTCAATGTGCGTCAGTACAGAAACATGGTGCGTTTTCAATGTGCGTCAGTACAGAAACATGATGCGTTTTCAATGTGTGTCAGTACAGAAACATGGTGCGTTTTCAATGTGCGTCAGTACAGAAACATGGTGCGTTTTCAATGTGCGTCAGTACAGAAACATGGTGCGTTTTCAATGTGCGTCAGTACAGAAACATGGTGCGTTTTCAATGTGCGTCAGGACAGAAACATGGTGCTTTTTTCAATGTGCGTCAGTACAGAAACATGGTGCTTTTTTAAATGTGCGTCAGTACAGAAAAAGGTGCTTTTTTCAATGTGCGTCAGTACAGAAACATGGTTTTACAGGAATCATGTCTCAAAAAGGCTGAGAAGCGCTGTCTAGAAGGATGATTTTTAATGAGCTAGCTGGTCTTATACTTGTCGATGACACCAATACAGGACGGTGTGGTGTTCAATAAGACCCGAAGTAAATCTTTAATTTTTAGTTCCACCAGTGCAAATATTTGAACCCCCAACTCCTTGGACACCGTATCTTTGAAACTGGTATAAAATGTTGATTTCTATGAAGCGATTGTAATGAGTTGTCATTGTCGCTGATGGGTTCCAAATGGGTAGCAAAGAACAGTGGCACTGTTACTTTCCATGCACATTGTAAGATGCGATTAAGGAGGGTTGTGGAGTTGGCCCATCGCTTAGAGCAGGCGTTCTCAATATAGTGCACCTGTAAGGACACGTGCTCACGCCATGAAAGTTAAAACGTGCTCGGGAGCACTAACACAAATTCTGAGTAGTTCTCGCTGTCTGAAACGGCTAAAAAACGCATACCCTAGAGAGTGAAATCGAGAAATCATTCTGAAGTCGGATATGTCCGGTGAAGATATTGCAGTCAAGCTGTAAGACTTGACACAATGCATTCTGTTCTCCGGACCATATCCTGTAAACTGCGCTAGAGCACGAACGCAGCAGAAGACTTGATCTAGCTGCCTACATATTCTTTATTGTTCCATGTTCCCATGTATTCCCCAGAAACAACAGCCATCTTTGTAATTAGAACGAAATAGACGAACATCGTGATTGGTTCTAACAATTTACCCATAGTTCCTCTGCATGTTGTCACGTTCATAATTGTTTCTGGCAGACATTTTATTTGAATTGTTTGCTCACGTTTTCGTGTAACTGCATCTTAATGTTCTTCTTCCAGCAATATTGTTCCGTGAGAAATCTATTATATATTTTTACCCCCCAAAAAAATCATTGAAAACGGACATATTAAGGAGCTCTTCGCTCAATCATTTGTCAATTATCTCCTACAATATTGCATGGAAAATTACATTTAATTTATTGAGAAAGGATTTGTGAAAAATATTCTCACAATCAATGTGTAACATCTGCGTTGAACGACAATTCATTGTTTTATCATTCGTTTTTCCGTATCTTTTGTTCCGTTCTCGTTTCGTGTGTGTGTTTTATAAAACCTTTATGAATTGTCTAAACAATACGCTGAAGACGTTTCACAACTAGCCCTAGAATGTTTAAATAGAAAAAAGATAATGTATTATACGCGAGGCTTTTAGTAATCCTGGCATCGTTTTTAAAAGTATTAAACAGTTTTATGAACAAGTTAGCTGGGTAATAGAAAAAAAAGGACTTAATAAAGCTTGTTCAAATTAAGACTGTCATTTCTATAGAAATTAATGCCGCCGATTTCAAACAAATAACACAGTATTTTCTATTACTTCGTTGAGACAATATCGTAAGTGCATTTAATCGTGTGTTTGACACAGGCTCAAATTGTGTCAATTCCTTTCTGTGTTTAGCACTGTTATTGTAGTTATTATATCTGTTCAGTGCTGTCTTATTTTGCTATATGCACTGCTGTCGTATGAATAGCTTTTCGTGATACAACGATAGCTATTCTCACGGCATTTGTTTCTTCTGTATGCTGTTCCCTCTCGTGCCGGCTTTTATTCCAACTTTATCCCCGCACAATCTCGTGCCTGAAACACCTACGGTTTGTATTCTCAACAGAACAAAATGTATTATAGTCGTCACAATGGCAAGCTTTTTACGTCCCTGCTTTCTTCAGTCGAGGCCAAATTCCCACTAACAAAAGACGCCAGTTCTTCATGTGAAAGCCGAATAAAGGCAGCCCTGGATCGTCCCACAATACCGTTTATTTCTGCCGCTATAGCCATTGTGAATTCAGGCGTTTGGTGTTCGGAATTATTAAATCATTAGGCAAGTTAGTATTGTGTAGAGCTAAGCGCTGCATTAAAAGGGCTTTTTTGTGCGCTATTAAAAAGGGCTAGTTTCATAGTGCCTCAAGTTTGAGACACAGCAGGATGGCCGTGTGGGACACAGTGCGACTACACTTAATCAACAATAGCTTGGATTATAAAACGATTGCGATGGAAGCTCGTTTAGTGCGACTTGATTTCGAGTAAAGATGTTGAAAATATTATTCAAGTTTGGAAACTATCAAAGAAATAAAATATTTCTTTTTATCTCTTGTACCGAGTTATTGTTCTTCTTCTTCAGTGCATGTTCTCAAACTCCGGCATGTCAATAGGCTGTGATCCAGAGGACAGAATGCGCCGTGCTATGATTTACATAATAACCAAACTATCCGAGTATATCCTACAAGCAACAAAATTACGAAGCGATAACAACTACGATAATGTATTATCGTGTCATTGATTACTAATATAACTAATAAATAGCGTACATACCAAATGTAATGTCAATTACAGATAACCAAAAAAAAATTAATTAACAAAGTAGACATTTTAAAGTAGACACTTAAATGTCTACTTTTTAAAGTCTACTTTCTAAATGTCTACTTTTTAAATGTCTACTTTTTAAAGAAATGTCCATCGATAAAGAACAACGATACAGAAATGTATGTTTTTTATATACTATACCGTAGCCACATGCTCACACACCGTAGCCACATGCTCACACACCGTACCCACATGCTCACACACTGTAGCCACATGCTCACACACTGTAGCCACATGCTCACACACTGTAGCCACATGCTCACACACTGCAGCCGCATGCTCACACACTGCAGCCGCACGCTTATTCAAAATAGCCACTTGCTCGTACACTGTAGCCGCATACTCGTACACTGTAGCCACATGCTATCACGCTGTAGCCATATTCATTCAAACTGTGGAAACATATCCACACACTGTAGTCACATGCTTATACAGTGTAGCCACATACCCACACTGTAGCCACACACTCACACACTGTAGCCATATTCATTCAAACTGTAGGAACATATCCACACACTGTAGCCACACGCTCACACACTGTAGCCACATCCTCACACACTGTAGCTACATGCCCACATTAATCGAAAAACAACAACGATCCAGAAATATATGTTGTCGCCCGTGTGTTGCCGGTGCCCGTGTGTTGCCGGTGCCTGTGTGTTGCCGGTGCCTGTGTGCTGCCGTGCCCTTGAGTGGAGCAAAGAATAGCAACACTTTTTACGTTCCAAGTATGTAGTAAGATACGACTAAGGAGGCTGCGGGGTTGGTGTTTGCTGCCGCATCCCATAAAGGGTCAAAGTGATCCAAAGTCATGCTGAAGTCGGATGTGTCAGGCCGAAAGGCGCATGTATCGCGGCAATGCTGTAAACCATGACACAACGCATCCCGCTCTTCGGACCATATCCTGCTAATTAGCAGGAGTGTGAGAACGAACGCAGCAATAACTGTCCAGGCAAACATATGTGCTGAAGTCGGAGATACCAGCCAGAGTGACGCATTAGCAACCGTGGTAATGCACACCACGCCTAGATGACATATCTTCACTACAAAATGTACTTACTGTGTAGAAGATATGTCATACTGTGAAGAAGAAGAAGAGGAAGCGACAATAATACTCTATCATAGGTTGTTATCGAGCCATGGTTTACAGCTTGGATGCGATATTTACACCTCTTATCTCGACACATCCCACTTCAGTATTGCTTTGAATCACTTTTACTCTCTACGTTTAAGTCAGTGTGACATCTAAGCTAGGCGTGTACCGCGCAGTGGTTCTACCAACACTGCTTTATGCTGCGCCTTGCTGGACTGTCTATGCGAGGCACACTGGACAGCTTAACTCTTTCCACCTTCGCTGTCTAAAATACCTCATGAGAGTACGTTGGTAGGATGGAGTACCAGACACGGAAATCCTTTAAAAGTCCCGTATGCAAAGCATCCATGCCCTGCTAAGTCCCAACTCTGCTGGACTGTTCACATCGTCCGAATGCCAGACGAGATTGCAAAGAGATTATTCTATGGGGAGCTGTGCGACGGTCAAGCTGAGGATACAAAAAGCGCTACAATAATCACCTAAATAACCTCTCTCAAGTACTGCAGAGTTGATCCTAGCTCCTGGGAGACTACATCCCTTGATCGCTCAGCCTGGCACACCCAGATCCTTGCCGGATATATCCAGTAGACAGTTATTTTAGTCTTTTTTGTTTGTTTCCAAGTGTCATTAAATATTTTATTTGGATGGTATTCTTTTTGTCTCTTGTACCTTTTTACCGCTTCCGTCATGCTGGTAGCAACTGTCTCTCCTTCGATGTTTTATTAACAAACCATAGGAGTATTTTACTGTTGCCTTTGGTCCCAGCTTACATATCATTTCATTTTTAATTTCATCTGGTTCTGGAGTTTTGTTTCTAGCAAGTTTCAGTAATGCCACGTTCAGTTCTTGTATGCTGAATAGGTCATTGAATGCAGCAATATTGTTCTGATCTTTGTTAGGTGTTGCACTTTTTTGTAAGTATTTTGCCTAATTTTTTTCCTATGCTGGGACTTAATAGTTGCATATACATTTTTGAATGTATAAGCTTTCTTGATGGGAGCTGTTATTACATTGCCACAACAACCTACTATAGGTGTTGGATTGATATTTGTATTCTTCTTCTTCTTTCGCTCACTTGAAACATGTCTATATCTGTAATTCTGTCTCCTGAATAAAACTGTCTTTTGTACTTCAAATACTGGGACATAGAGCTTTGATTCCAGTGGGGTGCAGAGACGAAGAAGCGAGCACCTGTGCTTGCTTCGCTCGCCAGGACCAGGACTCATACTGGTTCAGACCTTGATACTCCTCCTCGTGGAGTACCCCGGGCAACAGAGTAATATGGCTAAGTTATCAAGGATGGAACGATCTCCAGCTGAGGTGGGAACCTGCTGTGGACTTGGAAACTTCCAAGAGAGAAAC
The DNA here is from genome assembly GCA_034231615.1 of Meghimatium bilineatum. NCBI lineage: Eukaryota > Metazoa > Mollusca > Gastropoda > Stylommatophora > Philomycidae > Meghimatium > Meghimatium bilineatum. The sequence continues at coordinate 35,825,365 of CM067301.1, forward strand.
GACTCTTCTTATCTACAGTACGTCCCGGGATTAAAAGCAAGCTTCAGCAAACTTTCGATAGCCTTTTCGTCATTTTCGCCAAGGCTCAAGAACTTTTCGTCAGTTCCCTGTCCGCACTCAGCGTCGCGATATAACCAAAAAGTCCTTCTTAGGACTAGGTTGAAAGTGACGTGAGATGGCTTCCCGAGATGGCCTAGTCGAATCCAGTACTCAACAAACATTGATTCCAGTGTTGTTTCCTCTGGAAATATATATTTTTATTAATAGGCTAGGTAAGTGTTTTAGTAACCTGTTTACCTCATTTTGCGTTACTATTTGTTTCCTCTGGTCAATATGTCTGCCTCAGCGTTTCATGCTCAGAACACTCTTGAAGTATATGTTTGGCAATCTGTGCTGTCTGCTCACATGTACACTTGGCCGTGTTGCCAATCTTGAACTGTGTATACATGTGACTGCGGAATCGGTGGTCTTTGTATATTTTCACTGGAGATTACGCAAGAGTCTCCAGGCTTTAATTCCGTCTATTTTTAGTTTGTTACATTTTTCTCTCCAGGTTTTTTCCGTTTTTATTTCCTGTTTTTATCTTACATTTGCTGTGTATCTGTTGTATTCTGTTTTATTTAAGGTGGTAGAATGTATCAAAGCTTTCTTTCAAGCCTTTCTTCTCTCATTGACTGCTCATTGAATTCAGGTGCACAATAGTGTTTTTATGTTTTTACCTTTCTCCTTGGTATACACTTTTTAACGGCTGCTAAAATTATGGTGCAGATTTTGCTGTATGCTACGTCCATGTTAGCTTTTCTGCTGATTTAATTGAACACAGCATCAGTTATTTGGCTGCACCTGATCCAGTTGGCTTTCTTAAAGTTCCAAGATGGCTTTACAACTGGAGAGGGGGGGGGGTTCCCTTTTTCTGATCTTTGGCCCAGTTTCTAGTACTAAAAGTCATGTATTTCTAGTACTAAAAGTCATGTATTTCTAGTACTAAGTCATGTATTTCTAGTACTAAAAGTCATGTATTTCTAGTACTAAGTCATGTATTTCTAGTACTAAAAGTCATGTATTTCTAGTACTAAAAGTCATATATTTCTAGAGTACTAAAAGTCATCTAATGATTTGCTAAAATGAAAGAGGTGTAGGGGTGTGATGAACCATCCCACCCCAAATCGTTTCCCCCTAATCTACGGCCTTGTCACGCCCTCCCCTCCCTTATACCAATTTGCACCCAATCACATGAACCTGATAATTGAAAGAAAAATAGATGAATTCATTAAATATTCTCAAATAAGATGATTTTCCAATGTCAAATTCTATTCAAACATTTCCTTCAGAAATAAGGTCGGGAGGTTTAGAAGCCATGTCTAGAACAGAGCGCACGAATCTTGACACACCAAGTGCGAAACAGCGCGTTATTCAATCGTGTCGGACAAATATTTCCGGAACGGCGCATAGTTAAATCGTTCAGTGCAAGATGTCCGGAAAGAGACATACTGCCAATTGTGTTACGCTTAACTACCCAGAACTGAACAGAAGTCATTGGGTTCACACCCAGGCGTCCGGATCAGTTGAAGATGTTACTATAAGATCAGGACGCAGGTAATAATTCGCTCAAACAAAACCAGGTCTATTGAAAACATAATTAACGTGAAAGACTGGAACACGTCCAGTGCGCTCAACACATGTGTCAGTCCCTTTTAGCAAGGTGAGATTACAGCGCCGAAGCATTTATTGTAATATGGTTTTGGGTGGGCCTCCATAGTCTCATGTGGTAGCCTTCCAGTCTGTTGACTGGTGTGAAGAGATAGCCTTCCAGTCTGTTGACTGATGTGATAGCCTCATGTGATAGCCTTCCAGTCTGTGGAAAGGTGTGAAGTGATAGCCTCAGGTGGTAGCCTTCCAGTCTGTGGAAAGGTGTGAAGTGACAGCCTCATGTGATAGCCTTCCAGTCCGTGGAAAGGTGTGAAGTGATAGCCTCATTTGGTAACCTTGCAGTCTGTGGAAAAGTGTGAAGTGATAGCCTCAGGTGGTAGCCTTCCAGTCTGCGGAAGGGTGTGAAGTGATAGCCTCATGTGGTAGCCTTCCAGTCTGTGGAAAGGTGTGAAGTGATAGCCTCATGTGGCAGCCTTCTAGTCTGTGGAAAGGTGTGAAGTGATAACCTCATGTGGTAGCCTTCCAGTCTGTTGACTGGTGTGAAGTGATAGCCTCATGTGGTAACCTTTCAGTCTGCGGAAAGGTGTGAAGTGATAGCCTCAGGTGGTAGCCTTCCAGTCTGCGGAAAGGTGTGAAGTGATAGCCTCAGGTGGTAGCCTTCCAGTCTGCGGAAAGGTGTGAAGTGATAGCCTCATGTGGCAGCCTTCTAGTCTGTGGAAAGGTGTGAAGTGATAGCCTCATGTGGCAGCCTTCTAGTCTGTGGAAAGGTGTGAAGTGATAACCTCATGTGGTAGCCTTCCAGTCTGTTGACTGGTGTGAAGTGATAGCCTCATGTGGCAGCCTTCTAGTCTGTGGAAAGGTGTGAAGTGATAGCCTCATGTGGCAGCCTTCTAGTCTGTGGAAAGGTGTGAAGTGATAGCCTCATGTGGCAGCCTTCTAGTCTGTGGAAAGGTGTGAAGTGATAGCCTCATGTGGCAGCCTTCTAGTCTGTGGAAAGGTGTGAAGTGATAGCCTCATGTGGCAGCCTTCTAGTCTGTGGAAAGGTGTGAAGTGATAACCTCATGTGGTAGCCTTCCAGTCTGTTGACTGGTGTGAAGTGATAGCCTCATGTGGTAACCTTTCAGTCTGTTGACTGGTGTGAAGTGATAGCCTCGACTGGTGTGAAGTGATAGTCTCGACTGGTGTGAAGTGATAGTCTCGACTGGTGTGAAGTGATAGTCTCGACTGGTGTGAAGTGATAGTCTCGACTGGTGTGAAGTGATAGTCTCGACTGGTGTGAAGTGATAGCCTCGACTGGTGTGAAGTGATAGCCTCGACTGGTGTGAAGTGATAGCCTCGACTGGTGTGAAGTGATAGTCTCGACTGGTGTGAAGTGATAGCCTCGACTGGTGTGAAGTGATAGCCTCGACTGGTGTGAAGTGATAGTCTCGACTGGTGTGAAGTGATAGCCTCGACTGGTGTGAAGTGATAGCCTCGACTGGTGTGAAGTGATAGCCTCGACTGGTGTGAAGTGATAGTCTCGACTGGTGTGAAGTGATAGCCTCGACTGGTGTGAAGTGATAGCCTCGACTGGTGTGAAGTGTGTATCAATTAAAGTCACCATATAATGGTAAGTATAGAGGAAAATTAAAACCAGACATTGCAGAGGAGCAATGTGGATTTGTTGAAGTAAAAGGTACAAGAAATGCCCTATATATAATACGAAAATTGATGGAGAGAGTGCAATAGAAGTACAAAATGACCAGTACCTGTACTTCATAGATTATAGTCAAGCATTTGACAAGGTCAAGCATTCAGAAATGATAAAAATGTTATGGAAACAAACAGCTGAACGTTCTGAACGTTGACAGTAATGTAGGAGAATTCCAAAAGATATAGATGGACGTCAGACAAAGAACTGTAATGTCACCAGATATAGATGGACGTCAGACAAGGAACTGTAATGTCACCAGATGTAGATGGACGTCAGACAAGGAACTGTAATGTCACCAGATGTAGATGGACGTCAGACAAGGAACTGTAATGTCACCAGATGTAGATGGACGTCAGACAAGGAACTGTAATGTCACCAGATGTAGATGGACGTCAGACAAGGAACTGTAATGTCACCAGATGTAGATGGACGTCAGACAAGGAACTGTAATGTCACCAGATGTAGATGGACGTCAGACAAGGAACTGTAATGTCACCAGATGTAGATGGACGTCATACAAGGAATTGTAATGTCACCAGATGTAGATGGACGTCAGACAAGGAACTGTAATGTCACCAGATGTAGATGGACGTCAGACAAGGAACTGTAATGTCACCAGATATTTTCTCATTGTATACAGAGGATATTATGCGAAACATAGAAAGCATGCCAGCAATAGCAGTTGGAGGTTACAATCTGAATAATATAAGATAGGCTGACAATACAGTTCTGATTGAAGGGAGCGAACAAAAACTTCAAGCCCTGTTAGACACGCTAGTATATATAGTTTCAAGAACGACACACCTACCAAAACGTCATTTATCAAGAACGTCATTTATCAAGAACGTCATTTATCAAGAACGTCATTTACAAGATAGAAAACGCTGAGTAAGAACAGCACTATCCACGATCACAAAAACAGATAAATTTGCAGTCATAATCCTGTTTCATAGTTTCACCTTTTGCAATTCAATTTCGCTGTTATATTACCAATTATTGGGTCAAGAAGTAAGAGTCCACAGACTGTTGGAACAACAATAAATTACCAATTATCGATTAGAAGTGCCATAGACTTACGTTCACAAAATAATCTTCATATCACCGAAGACGAATGTGTCGGGACATTGCCGCAATTAGAACGACGATACGACCCATTTTTATTCTCTGAACTGCATCCTGCTGGAAGTATGGTAGGACCATTGTTCTACTGTAAGAGAGATCCAGCGGGAGTTTGAGAATGAACGCTGAAGAAGAATATCTTCACAAAAACATAAATTATGGACACAATGTTTTTCCATACATTCTGTTTCAAATAACGCTCAAGCCACAAATATGGTTTCCTAACCTGCTTTATATTGATTAATTCCCCTTAATCTTAATCGTGATGCAACACGGTGCAACACTTAGCTCCAAATACAATGATCTCCAGCTGTTGTTATGTAACCTCTCTTTATCATTTGTTGCAGGCTTTAGTCGATTTCTAATATAGTTAAGCATGTTTTGTATTATACTGTAATATCTGTCTTATTCATCTACGCCGGCCCACGTGGATATAGTGGTTTGTCAACAAAGACGCTATGGCAAATAGCAATATTCTCCATGTCCAAGTTTTTTCCCAACAGAATAAAGTCAACCGCTAGCCACAGCTATGTTCATTCTGGGGGCCGTGATCTTCGATAAACTTGTGCACTCAAGAAGTGGCCTGGGGGGGGGGGGGTATGTTCACACTGTGATCTTCTTTGCCTCCTGAGTTCGATCTCAAGAATTCTACAGAATACCCGGATATAGTCCGAGGATCTGAATGAGTTGCGTCATAGTTTGCGATTCTTCTGCGATACCTGCGGTTTGGTCAGACGCATCTACCTTCAGAAAGGGGTGGGGCAACCAGCTCCATACCATAACTACCCTAGTCGACTCTTACCACATGGATGGCAAACAGTATTGCTATACTTTGTTCCCCTTTCAGATTCTAGCAACAAATAGACGGTGGGCATTAGTTACATCTTATGTTACATATTACATAACAGCTTTAGTTACATCTTATGTTACATATTACATAACAGCTTTAGTCACATCTTATGTGTTTTCTGAACAGCTTTAGTCACATATTATGTGTTTTCTGAACAGCTTTAGTCACATATTATGTGTTTTCTGAACAGCTTTATTCACATATTATGTGTTTTCGCTGTGTATTATGGTGGACGAGACGTTGGAATAACTTTTGCCGACTCTGGGGCTGGGTATATTCTCACTGTCATCTAAAATGTATGTGCTATTTTATTAATTTTTTAGCTCTATCATACGAACGTCAATAGTGCCGTTCTTACTTGTCGTTTTTAAAGATGTAAATGTATTCTCGATAAAGACATTTTGGTCGAAACGTAGATTTGTGTTTATTATTAACTGGAATTCCAGTGATTAGCAAAATGACATTACGCTATTTATTTTGTAAACATCACTTAGGATGTCCTCTATTTGTTTGATATCTGCGCCTTCCTTCTCATATTACATAGAATATAAAACGTACACAATAATTAAGGGCCACGTTCTAACCGCTTGACCACACTTCAACCAGAAAAGCACTGGCTTAAAAATCATCAACGTCTAACGAGAATTGATCTGTTCTTTTGGTCTGTTGGATTAATGGCTGGTTATGAAACTATTTGAGTTCCTTTCTAAAGAAATCTGACAATCTGGAGACACTCATTATTTCTTGTATAATTTCCCGGCATGTCTTCCAAGTTTGACTTGTCAACCGCTCCGCTGATTGCGTCATAGTTTACACAGCTGCCATAAAGGATGGAAATAACCCGAGGGTCTTTCCAGCAGCGAATAAACCCAGATGAATTGAACAAACGTAACAATTGGTCGATTCTTATTTGCTATTAAGTTCAGGAGAAGATCTCGATCGGTTGATTTGGAGTCTGACTTTCGTCAACTTATATTATTAGCTAAGTAGGTTAAATAATACCCGCGTTGTTTTAATAAGGCGTTCTGAAAAGTTAGAAGAAGCAGCCGGTGTTTTATATGTTGAGCTGTCCAGGATGAAAGAAAAACAGATGTGTATCTCGTAGAGCGATGAAGAAAAGGGTAAGGGGGGGGGGGGGTCTTTTTTTATATATATTCTTGTTCTTTGTAAGTGAAGATGTTTGGAGAATGTCTGAACATCATGGACAAATATTACATTTGAAAATAAGGGAGGAAAAACGTATAAATCGTTTTATGGGTGTCTGGTATGGGCGGATAACCCAAGTCGTTTGAATTGTTGGAAATTCCATTGTGTGCTGTTGTCAGTGGAGGTATTATCTGCGGCAAAGGAATCCGTCAGGTGTTCAATTCTAGAACAATGCCACAAAGGAGAAGGTCAGAAGAGTTGAATAGTCAAAGGCTTCCACTTGTAAATACAAGATCACTGAAGCATTATGGGGCTTATTCTGATCCTAAAGGTTGGTGATAGTCACTGCGGAAGGCATACAATCACCTGGATTTAACTGCAAACTGAGATAGAAAGAGAACGTCTCTGCTTCAAGGACTTTTAATAATGGGCCCAGCGGAGCCAAATAATGGCGCAGGAATAGGCCACATGTGGAGGCTGTCAGTTTCCAAAAGAGGAGTTGTGTCCAAGCGTCTGTTTATGGCAGTGTTATACTCATTGAACCGCACCGACCTCTTCCAAAATTTCACATGCATATCTTAGACACGTTAAATTCCCTGACAGGTATGTACTCACAAAAACATAGTTTTCAAGAAACATACCAGGAAAGTGTATTATCTATTGTCTTTCCCAATGAGTGTATTATCTATTGTCTTTCCCAAAGAGTGTATTATCTATTGTCTTTCCCAATGAGTGTATTATCTATTGTCTTTCCCAAAGAGTGTATTATATATTGTCTTTCCCAAAGAGTTTATTATCTATTGTCTTTCCCAAAGAGTGTATTATCTATTGTCTTTCCCAAAGAGTGTATTATATATTGTCTTTCCCAATGAGTGTATTATCTATTGTCTTTCCCAAAGAGTGTATTATCTATTGTCTTTCCCAAAGAGTGTATTATTTATTGTCTTTCCCAAAGAGTGTATTATATATTGTCTTTCCCAAAGAGTGTATTATCTATTGTCTTTCCCAAAGAGTGTATTATCTATTGTCTTTCCCAATGAGTGTATTATCTATTGTCTTTCCCAAGATGTTTATTGTCTAGTGTTTTCCACGGGGTGAAGGATTTTTGGTCCCAACGAGACCAGTAGAAAATTAGGGGATAAGTTTGGGGTATTCATCCCCTCACACTCATTCGAGCATGAGTGTTAGTACTAGAAATTTAGCTAAACTCATTTGTTTGTTAACTGGTGGATTTGCCTCATTAGGTCGACTCACGCCACTTTCAACCTAGGAAAGAGCTTGTTCTTGGTTATATCAGGGTGTCTGGATGTCTTTTTATCTTGTGGCGAGGATACCTGGTTGGTGCTAGGATTTTTCTACCCAGTGCGGGTTGCAGATAAAGTCCTTAAGAGGACTATAATGTGGCTTGTTCATGATCCTGTGAGAGATTATAATGTGACTTGTTCATGATCCTGTGAGGGACTATGGTGTTAGTCTGGCTGGGGTAGCCCTTAGAAGGTCTCTTTGGGTGTAATTTAGAGTGTCGTCTAGGTGTTGTCGTGGAAGTTACTGCTGTGTGAGGGTATCTATTGAAATAACTTCGTGTGCATGGTCTGCTTTATGATAGACTGACAACCTGTCACACGTGACAACATGATAGACTGACAACCTGTCACACGTGACAACATGATATGCTGACAATCTGTCATACGTTTCAACATGCTAGGCTGACAACCTGTCACACGTGACAACATGATAGGCTGACAACCTGTCACACGTGACAACATGATAGGCTGAGAACCTGTCACACGTGACAACATGATAGGCTGACAACATGTCACATGTGGAACAAAATATCATCATTGTCACATTTTTCTCTCTCAATTTCTATCTTTTGTCTCAATTTCTATCTTTTGTCTCAATTTCTATCTTTTGTCTTCTGACAAATAATCTCCATAAATGTCGAAGAGATGCAGGCAGTGGATATTGCAACTTTATCATTTTGTGACAGATTGCTAGGTGACAGACTGCTAGGTGACAGACTGCTAGGTGACAGATTGCTAGGTGACAGACTGCTAGGTGACAGACTGCTAGGTGACAGACTGCTAGGTGACAGACTGCTAGGACATTGCAACTTTATCATTTTGTGACAGACTGCTAGGTGACAGACTGCTAGGACATTGCAACTTTATCATTTTGTGACAGACTGCTAGGTGACAGACTGCTAGGTGACAGACTGCTAGGACATTGCAACTTTATCCTTTTGTGACAGACTGCTAGGTGACAGGGAATGCTAAATGTGTCATCACTGCTGATTGCTTAACAAATCTGACAGAAGAATGATGAGAGAAGTCAACCCAGATGTGTGATCTGTACTACTGATATAGGTGATAAGTCAACCCAGATGTGTGATCTGTACTCCTGACAGGTGATAAGTCAACCCAGATGTGTGATCTGTACTCTTGACAGGTGATAAGTCAACCCAGATGTGTGATCTGTACTCCTGACAGAGGTGATAAGTCAACCCAGATGTGTGATCTGTACTCCTGACAGAGGTGATAAGTCAACCCAGATGTGTGATCTGTACTCATGATAGAGGTGATAAATAAACCCAGATGTGTGATCTGTACTCCTGACAGAAGAATGGTGATGGTGAAATGGCTGAGTGCTGTGCTCCTTGCATGACGCAGTAATTCTGAGGTACATCCATTCGGGGACTAAATATATATCCATTCGGGGACTAAATATATATCCATTCGGGACTAAATATATATCCATTCGGGGACTAAATATATATCCATTCGGGGACTAAATATATATCCATTCGGGGACTAAATATATATCCATTCGGGTCTAAATATGTATCCATTCGGGGACTAAATATATATCCATTCGGGGACTAAATATATATCCATTCGGGGACTAAACATATATCCATTCGGGGACTAAATATATATCCATTCGGGGACTAAATATATATCCATTCGGGGACTAAATATATATCCATTCGGGGACTAAATATATATCCATTCGGGGACTAAATATATATCCATTCGGGGACTAAATATATATCCATTCGGGGACTAAATATATATCCATTCGGGTCTAAATATGTATCCATTCGGGGACTAAATATATATCCATTCGGGGACTAAATATATATCCATTCGGGGACTAAACATATATCCATTCGGGGACTAAATATATATCCATTCGGGGACTAAATATATATCCATTCGGGGACTAAATATATATCCATTCGGGGACTAAATATATATCCATTCGGGGACTAAATATATATCCATTCGGGGACTAAACATATATCCATTCGGGGACTAAACATACATCCATTCGGGGACTAAACATATATCCATTCGGGGACTAAACATATATCCATTCGGGGACTAAACATATATCCATTCGGGGACTAAACATATATCCATTCGGGGACTAAACATATATCCATTCGGGAACTAAACATATATCCATTCGGGAACTAAACATATATCCATTCGGGAACTAAACATATATCCATTCGGGAACTAAACATATATCCATTCGGGGACTAAACATATATCCATTCGGGGACTAAACATATATCCATTCGGGAACTAAACATATATCCATTCGGGAACTAAACATATATCCATTCGGGAACTAAACATATATCCATTCGGGAACTAAACATATATCCATTCGGGGACTAAACATATATCCATTCGGGGACTAAACATATATCCATTCGGGAACTAAACATATATCCATTCGGGGACTAAACATATATCCATTCGGGGACTAAACATACATCCATTCGGGGACTAAACATATATCCATTCGGGAACTAAACATATATCAATTCGGGAACTAAACATATATCCATTCGGGAACTAAACATATATCCATTCGGGAACTAAACATATATCCATTCGGGGACTAAACATATATCCATTCGGGGACTAAACATATATCCATTCGGGAACTAAACATATATCCATTCGGGAACTAAACATATATCCATTCGGGAACTAAACATATATCCATTCGGGGACTAAACATATATCCTTTCGGGAACTAAACATATATCCATTCGGGAACTAAACATATATCCATTCGGGAACTAAACATATATCCATTCGGGGACTAAACATATATCCATTCGGGGACTAAACATATATCCATTCGGGGACTAAACATATATCCATTCGGGGACTAAACATATATCCATTCGGGGACTAAACATATATCCATTCGGGGACTAAACATATATCCATTCGGGGACTAAACATATATCCATTCGGGGACTAAACATATATCCATTCGGGGACTAAACATATATCCATTCGGGGACTAAACATATATCCATTCGGGGACTAAACATATATCCATTCGGGGACTAAACATATATCCATTCGGGGACTAAACATATATCCATTCGGGGACTAAACATATATCCATTCGGGGACTAAACATATATCCATTCGGGGACTAAACATATATCCATTCGGGGACTAAACATATATCCATTCGGGGACTAAACATATATCCATTCGGGGACTAAACATATATCCATTCGGGGACTAAACATATATCCATTCGGGGACTAAACATATATCCATTCGGGGACTAAACATATATCCATTCGGGGACTAAACATATATCCATTCGGGGACTAAACATATATCCATTCGGGGACTAAACATATATATACATAAACCCCATTACACAATCATGTCTTTGAGATAACGTTATATGAGTCTGGATGTGGTCTCAGTTACACTTTGGGTGTCTCATCAGTTACACAACTGTGAAGTCCCGGTGTGGTCTCAGTTACACTTTGGGTGTCTCATCAGTTACACAACCCAGAGGTCTGGGTATCTCCTCAGTTACACTTTGGGTGTCTCATCAGTTACACAACCCAGAGGTCTGGGTATCTCCTCAGTTACACTTTGAGTGTCTCATCAGTTACACAACTGAGAAGAACCTGTGTTTTAGTCAGAAATGCAATTTGCTGTCATGAGTTACCTGCTCACAGCTAAAGGTAGTATTTCGCCATCATTATTTCATTTGTTATTATAATGCTGGTCCCTTCCGCAGCCCACTCCTACAACATGTGAATATTCACAATGCAGGATCTTTCATCAACCTACAAAGTGTGAATATTCGCATCGGGCAGATGTGACATTTATCAATAAACAAACACATCCATCGCGGTGTTTACAATCATCATCGCATTTTAAGAAGAAAAAAAACAAGACAAATGCTGTGAAAAACATCATCAACACGATTTGAACAATGTCGCTCATTTGATATCGCGGGAGAAATGGACGCGATAAAAACTTACTTCACAAATCGGCGACGAAACGAAATTAACAGGTCGAAATTAGCAATAAGTGGAACAAAAAGCAGACGTGTGTTATGAGTATCATTGTAAATCACATTATTACAGATTGTAATAAAAATCATTTCTGAACAGTGTCTGTCTTCGATTTCTATCCCCCCTTCACAGGTAAAGTGTAGAGGGTTATTTTAACATTTGTCGACAAACCCCACAAAAGGAAATAACGCACCCACATTCAGACATTCATTATATCGTACAATTTCGCGCCTTAATAACTTAGATAATTCTATTGGCGGGTATTCAACCACGTCTGCTAGCAACAGAGCCATTATAAACACCTGCTGTTAGTTTCCCTAACATTCACCCCCTTCAATTTATGAGTCTTCATATTTGGTAAATAAAAAAAATGTCGAATGCAAACAAAAGTAATGTTCAACCAAACAAAAGTAATGTTCACCCACACAAAAGTAATGTTCAACCAAACAATAATCATCCGTCAAAACCAAAGTATGAGTAGTGCTGGAAAAAAAGTCAAAAACGGAATGAATATGTTCCTTTCACCTCTGTGAAAAAAACCCGAAGCTTTTCATATTTCTAGTTGATTAACTAGCAGTTAAGAAAAGTGTGTGATCTGGAATTGGAAATGGGAGCCAATGAATCGGTTGTCCACTAGATTGTAATATGTATACTGTTATCGGAGAGTCGAGAGTGGGTACGCATGTTTAGTTCTGTCACATTTAGCCGGAGACACTAAAGGCAGAGCGAGACATATTATCCACATAAACATTTATTATATATGAAATTCAGGATCGTAGATACGTCTGTGGTAGGAATGAAACGGGGAGGAGGTTAACTAAAAGCAAGAAGTAATTAATTTGTTTTAGTTGATTTTTGGAGTAATCATTGGGAGTTGAGGTGGTTTACCCATTCCCAGATATGTTTTCCAGTACTAAATACCGAGTTCTCTTTTTCTAAAATTGGGGAAGAGGTTCAACCCCCCCCCCCCCCGTAACCAATAAAACTCCATGACGTTAGTAGAATGTAGTCCAGAGAGAAGAATCCGTCGGGTCATAGTTTACAGATTGCCTGTGATATCTGCGTTATTCGACCTAACACATTCGACTTCAGCATAACGTTTGAGGCTCTATCACACTTTATAACAAAACGCACTATTAACTTTATTATTTATTGTTATTATTATTATGGTTGAGTTTTTGGTCATCGTCGATCACGACGGACAAACATCATAACAGCTGCCGGCAGCACCGTCGATCTCGAGACTCTTTCAAGTAGATCGTGAGATTATATTTAGTAGATGGTGAGATTATATTTAGTAGATGGTGAGATTATATTTAGTAGATCGTGAGATTATATTTAGTAGATGGTGAGATTATAATTAGTAGATGGCGAGCATTATTTAGAAAGAAAATGTAATCATTACAGTATCCATTCCATAACATCAAAACGTCTACGAAATCGGGCTTATTTTCTGTAGGCAACCAACCCCCCCCCCCATTATCGATAAGGTATCCACAACCCCCTATATTGCCCTAAATATGTTTGTATTTCCGGTGTCACAAGTACAAATAACAATCATTGTTATTTCCAATAGGGTAGATCATCTTACAGTTTGAGGACCTCTCAATAAATCAAACACGTGCAGTTTGTCAGTCCCTGCTGTATAACATGGACAACCATCTACACTTTCAAAATTTCCGTAGTCGCCTCTTACATCATGCATGCTTGGTAACATTATTCCCATTCTTTGCTTCTCTAGAACCCATCATTTAGACGATCTTATTGGCATGTTTTTGTTTGCTGGTCACATGATGATGACCATTCGTTACACCCACTTTATGAAATTCAATTAGAGTTATGTCCTTGACTATGAGTTCGTAGATATCTAATAAGCCTTATTCTGGAAGCAAATGTCCTTGGACAGTTGGGGCATGGGATTACCACTGTATGTGGTTGTGCTCTATCCGTGTATTTCTAGCTGCTCTCCACTGTTGAGCTGCTGTATTTCTCCTCTTTTCATAAAAGGCTGCACCTTTCTTGTAAATTCAAGAAGGAAGCCAGAGGATAAATAAAAACTCTTGAGTCCAACTTGTAGAACTAATACGAATGTTATATGTTTGTTGTTACTGGGGATATTTCAATACCTATAAGGGATGTTTGTTGTAATAGTCCTCGTCTCAATTGGTCCGTTCTCAGTGACTTTAGTGCACAGTTTGAATGTCTTGACAATTTTTTTTATTTTTTTTGGAGATGCGGTTAGTCAAGTACGGAAAATCTCGTGTACGAGAGTTGCTAGGCGATTTGGTGCCGTTGGACGGATTGGTTCAATTCCCGTTGGACTCGAGAATCATGCACCTTTCTTGACTGTAGAGTGCCATGTAGATCTATTTTGTACAGGCTCTTCCCATGTGTCTTAGCTAAATCAAAGGCATCCAGGTAGATATTTAACGAGTCCTTGTAGCTCTACCGTCAGCCATATTGAGAACGTATGCCCGCCTGCAAGTCACTATAGTAAGATGAAATACTTTGCCCTCTCACTAAGACGCCGGATGCGAAAGTATGTTGTTGTGAATCCACCATAGATGTGGCGTTCGTATTTGTTGTGAATCCACCATAGATGTGGCGTTCGTATTTGGTGTACGCTAATGAGTTACAGGTGCTAGAAGATGTCCACTTACAATATATTACTGCAAATACTTAAACTAGTACGGTAGTCAGATCATACCTGTGCGCGTGTGATAGAGGTCGCATACCCTTCCTGTCTTCATGCCGTGTAAAGGGTGTGTTTTCTTAATTTACATTCACTCCCCCAGTCGACTGAGCTGTAAATGAATACCTGACGCATGAGTTAGAGGAACCTCAGCAATGTTTCATCAAGGAAGGGAACTGGCCTTCCACCCAATAGTTGCTGCGGCGTAGTACATGAAGAGTTATCTTCATCCCCGACGGCAGGTTTCTGCCATGGGACATAACTTTACTTTTACTAAAATCTCAGTCCTTACTGGGAGTTCAAGTCTGGACCTCACGAATGTGAGACCACAACTCTAACCTCTCGACCAAGCTGCAGACATTGTACAAGTGACGTATGTATTTCCCGTACACAGTTCTCTATATTTAGTGTATGTAGGAAGTTGTACCACGACCTACCAGCGTGTGACTCACTTATTTCGACCTTTGGTAAACTCTAAAGAGACCATTATTGCACTCTTGTTAAAGATGTCATGACGGCAGTGACCAAATGCTTCAACGAACAAACGAAGTCCTATTTCTCGGACTGAATTTACCTTCGTCCCCAGACAGCGGGATGGATGCTTGATGAAATCTTACTTCTCGGACAGAATTTACCATCGTCCCCAGACAGCGGGATGGATGCTTGGTGAAATCTTACTTATCGGACAGAATTTACCATCGTCCCCAGACAGCGGGATGCATATTTAAAAGCCTTTGGTGATTTCTTCTAAAGACCCCGTCCGGTCCCAAACGTTCTCTAATACAATGTAATTGCTGTACTTAACTTAACCCAATTGTTGATGCACATTTGATAATCTTGTAATAAACCTTCTTAGATTGTTTTCATTTAAGCACGCCTCGTATTGACCAGTAGACTTCAAAACATCGTAGAGGAGTGGCCTCATTGTACTCGGGTTTCCCCATATGTAATCCGTCCCTTTCAATTAAGCTGTTTGAAGCTTTCCGTTAATGTCACACATTTCACGTAACACCGTAGCTCCAAGTGAAACTACACAAACACAAAAAATCCACTTTGTGAACAAGATGCCAGAACAATAACCACTTTGTCAAAAAGATGCTAGAAAAAAAACACCCTTGTGAACAAGTTGTAAGAAACTAGATTCGAACCGGAGACGAGCGAAATTGCTACCTGAGTTCTTCCTCATAAAAGTGCAGTCCTCTTACCCCAAAGAAGATCACCTATATTGGCTGATTCGAGTTTGCATGTGTTTTTCATTTTTCTGACTACAAAAGATTTTACGCAAAGCGGGTTCCTTGACAAGTAGAACTTTCCAATTTGTTCGTGATTTTGATTGGTCACTGTGTGTCAATAGCCAATGAAGAACACGAGAAAAGACATATCACGTCACTGTAGAAAGATGAACGCGATGAGTCCGCATGGCTATAATGGACGTGGTGCTCTGCGCATGACAAATTGCATTAAGATCCGTTATAACAGCACGGTCCGGATTGACATCTGATGTCTGAGACAACAAAAATTCGCTATATACATTACAGACAACATAATAATAGATACGATTGGGGATTTTGAAGTGTCGTTATATAATACATTTATGTATATTGTTTTTCTGCTGTCTATCTGTATGGAAAGTGGTTCTTTGAGCAACTGTTTTTACTTTCGGTAACATCAACTAGTGATACGAGAATATCTGATAGATGTACCGATTATTCTCAACCATGCAGAACCAAGATTCTCATTTGATGGTACACTTCTTTTGATATCTATGCACCTACCACAAGAGTGGTGATTTAATTGCAGGTAAATATTTACATACCTATAATGACGTGGACATTTTCAGGTCTCAGGTGTGACAATGTCAGAGGGTGTGGGTGAATCTGCTAGAGTGGTATGGTAACTCCACCTGTCGCAAGACTATTACGTTGATGATAGGCGCTACATGTGTCCTTTATCCTCGTCCTAAACTGGACATGTCCATAGGTGCTCTGCTTCAGAAACTCTCCCCCCCCCCACCTCCTTCGGGGTATACTGACTGATGGTCCTATGTTGGTTCAGTGCCCGTTATGAAATCGCTATGTGTCTGTTAGAGGTGTTTTCTAGGGACCACGCCGGTCCTCACTACCAAATCGCGCATTCTTTCTATTGACCCTGGTTACAATAGTTGTTATATATATATATATATATATATATACACCGAGCGATACGTTTGTGGTCAGTAGATCAGATATTCTATATGGTGTGTGTGTGTGTGTGTGCGGCCCACTCGCGGATTATGTGTATTTGATGTGATATGTTACAGATGTTGTGACGTGTGGACAAGAGTTGGTTGTAACCATATTATTGGAATCTCCTTACAGAATAAACATTTTCTAGCCATACTTATGAAAGTTAGTGTTACGGAGTTCCAAAAGGGGACCAATAAATAACAACTCTTCACCTTCCATGCATGTCGTAAAAGACGACTAAGCAGGTTATGGCTTCACGAGAACCAACCCAGAAGGTATCCAGGGGTAATCTTCATAAGAACCAACGCAGAAGGTATCCAGGGATTATCCACAAATAACTACAGCAAATTAGCAGTGGTCTTGAAAAGTTGGTGTTAAAAATGATGTATTTTATATAACTAAATTATTTTTAAATATCTGAAGTGTAACCATTCAGTTAGCATACATTTTCATTTGATATTGTTCTGTCTCGAATGTATACATAAAATTAACAATTCCCATTTCTTGACTGAATTTTCTTATTTGAGCTTTCTCGACATACAGTTCCAGAGTTTTCTCAAGATGTCTGATCTGTGTTATTTAAATCTGAATACAATTAACCGCTGCAATTTCCTACCATATTTTCCTTTTCGTTTATCTGTTTGTAATTCGGTCGGATTCCCAAAACTACATGCAATTTACTTTTGTATCCTTTTGTCTGATGGGACACGTGGAAAAATAATTGTGACAGATGGATCCCTCCAGATTTGAAATCTCTCATCTCATACCACCTTTGTTCAAGATAGATGAAAGTATTACTCCTCGTACAATTGATTCCCATCACTGACACATTATATTCATGCATTCCTTTTCTTGTAACGAATAGGTCAGATCTCTCCAGTTCTGTCTGACATACTATATGGCTCGTGAGATCTCTCCAGTTCTGTCTGACATACTATATGGCTCGTGAGATCTCTCCAGTTCTGTCTGACATACTATATGGCTCGTGAGATCTCTCCAGTTCTGTCTGACATATTATATGGCTCGTGAGATCTCTCCAGTTCTGTTTGACATATTATATGGCTCGTGAGATACTTAAACTAGGATTAACCTTCTCAGAAAACTAACAAACATGAGCATAAACAAATTATTAAAAGCAGTTAACAAAATATTATAAACGTGAGTAGTCGATAAAGAAAAATATAATAACGTCGCCAAGAAACGAAATACACGTATAACAAACATGATTACCACATAGAACAAAACTAAGAAACAATAGAACAAAAACAATATATTTTCACGACAGCTGTTCGTTCAGAATGCACAATCAAATCTCTTTAATCAATTTTACCAGTGTCAAGACATGTACGTTCTAGAATATGAGCAAAAATCACACATTTTGTTTTCACATTTGAGATCATTGACAACACTTCATTGACAGTATAAGTCGTTGACATCATCGCTAGCAATGTTTGCCGTACAGTGAACATCATTGTAGATTATGTCCTTATAGTGAACATCATTGTAGATTATGTCCTTACAGTGAACATCATTGTAGATTATGTCCTTACAGTGAACATCATTGTAGATTATGTTCTTACAGTGAACATCATTGTACTATCTGTCCTTGGAATAATGGCTTATAATGAACTGCTATAGATATTTATGCACTTTCCAGAATGGCTTATAATGAACTGCTATAGCAATGTCTGTCCGTATAATAAAGAATTATTGAGCAGCTATTGCGAGTTCCTACAGCGGCATATCTCTTATACAAATGTCCTGGTGTAATATGTCGCTATCAACAAAGGCGAAGAATATATTTCTTCACTGATACATAGCACCAACTCTAACATATAGACAAATCACTCAAATAAATAGACACTAGAGGAGAAATTTGATGCCACGGAGATGTGGTTCTATAGACTTTGATGACGAATTAACCCATTTACCTGTGAGCCGGTAGTTCTTGACATCCTTCAGGCTTTCTAACAAAAGCAGTTTTCAGTTGTGTACCTGAAGCGACACCTGGAACCGTATTGGATCTCAAAGGCATGAATCTAACACCTGGACTTTTTAATTGTGTACCTGAAGCGACACCTGGAATCGCATAAGATATTAAAGGCATGAATCTGTAAGGGTTAGAGGTTATGGATGCAGGTGGTTAGACCCCGAAAAGAGATATTTCAGTGCACATAAATTTCAGGATGACCATGCCCTGCCAGGAACACAGCACACACTTATGGGCAAACTAACTCACTTTTCTTGTCAGATTTGTTGACACATCTACAGTGGTGACACATTTAGCATCCTCGCCACATACGAATGTATCACTAAGGATAAAGATATCCACTGATCTGCATCATTTCGTCATCCATATGGATTATTTGATGTCATCCATGTGGATTATTTGACAGAAGACAAAAGAAACTGAGACAAGATGCGACAATATATTCACATGTGAACAGGTACTCAGCCAACTTCTTAGTCACCTCTTACGACATGCCTGGAAAGAAGACATGTGGACCTATTCCTTGTTCCCTGAACTAGAAGTCCTGCCCTGAGTGCTACACAGGATAAAGTGGTTCTATAGAAGAATATAGAGAATTACATTAATAGAAAAGCTAATGATTGCGTGATGAAAGAGTCATATACCAAAGGTTTACTTACAAATAGAAGATAGGTTTGCTGTTTTTGGTCACGTTTTACGATACACTAGTTGTAACGTTATAGACCACGATACATGGGAAGAACTTGCACAAAATAGATCTACATGGCGTTCTAAAAGAAAAAAGAGCGCATCATCTTGTGAAAAGAAGAGAAATGCAGCAGCTCAACAGCGGAGAGCAGCTAGAAAGTCACGGATAGACCAAGATCCGTCTACAGTCGTTATTCCATGTCCAAACTGTCCAAGGACATTTACAGCTCGAATAGGGCTCATTAGCCATCTACGAACTCATAATCAAGGACATAACTAAAATTGAATGTTCAAAAGTGGATGTAACAAATGGTCATCATCACTTGTGATGGACGAACAACAACAGTAACGTTATAAGACACACTATGGGTCGTGGGAGAATAGTGAAGGGAAACGAGACAAATGACAGCGTCATAAAATAGTTTTAACATCGTGGTACATCTGAGAGTCAGCTATAGGTCCTAATTCAATGAACTGGAGATAGACACTTATGGAGTTAGTTTCATGATCGCCTGCGCCAGTCTGTATGACACTTAATGATTCTCTGTAGTTCTTGAGTAACAATTTTACGGGATACTGTATTCAGCTGTCAATAATTTTCAACAGAAAGCATTGTAGAACATGTCTTAATTCTTAGTATAGGCGACATGAAACCACGACTCTGCGAGCTGCTTTGTCAAACACCCACTAGTAATCCACTTTGGGTGTCTCTTAGTAAAAACAGGGATGCCCCTGTCTGCCACTTCCAGCGGCGTCTCGTATTATCACGTGATATCAACACACACACACACACACAAATCAATCATTAAAATATGCATGTTGTTTACATTCATGTAATTCTTTACACAACTACCATGGAAACAGGCGTGACAACTCCCGTATCAATAAATTCTATCTACTGACAGATAACATTAACCAATGAAAAGCGTTCATATCTAGCACTGACTCGAAGCTCAAGCCAAATTCTTTCAATCAACTGATAAATATGAAAAGAAAATGTCATAATTTGTGCTAAAATGTAAAATTCTACTAAAATTAAATAAACTTCACATATTTCTTTACAAAATATTGTTTGTCACACGTTAGTTTGAGATCACAATATGGCGGGATGTCGGAAGTGGTCTTCGGGTTTGACGAGAACGTAGGCCAGAGGTCTGTGAACGTCTGATGGTGAGGACATGTAGGTCGGGGACATGTATGGAACCAAATACTGACCAAGTCCTGCTGCTGCTGCGGCTGCATGTGCATGTGCAGTGGGTGGAAGCCCTGACAAAGACGGGTGGGCGTGTCCAGTGAGGTATGGAGAGTAGAGGGAGTGGGCTAAACTCTCGTGTTGTCGAAGGGCGGATAGAGAGGATAAAGATGTGGGAGTGTCTAACTTGGCTGAATTGGCAGCCGCGGCCGCTGCAGCTGCTGCTTCTAGATGAGGATACAGTCCATATGCGGAGGCTGGTGGAAGGAAGTGTGAACGAGCTTTATCGAAGCTGGAAGAGCCAGACGCCGCCAGGAGCTCCGACTGGTGATGTGACGCAGCAAGAGACGCGAATGAATGCGCCATAGATCCTAAAGTTGCTCCGTTCATTCCTGGTAGCATTGGGTGTAGAGGGAACGTGTATTTATCTTTTTTCATCAATGATTTAGGCTTCCTCCTAGGTCTGTATTTATAATCCGGGTGTTCTTTCATGTGAAGAGCACGAAGTCTTTTAGCCTCGTCTATAAAGGGTCTCTTCTCTTCCTCTGTCAGAAGCTTCCACTCAGCTCCCAATCTTTTGCTTATTTCAGAATTGTGCATTTTTGGATTTTCCTGCGCCATCTTTCTTCTCTGACCACGTGACCATACCATGAAAGCGTTCATAGGTCGCTTGACGTGATCCATGTTGTTAGATGGGCTCTCGCTAGACGGTGAAGGACTCAAACTTCTTCCAGCGTCGGAGCACGGAGAAGTCATTCTGTTTGAAGACGGAGACGACCCCGACAAGGATAACGGTGACATCATGTTCTCCCTGGATCTGATGTTATCATCCACAACTATTGAATGTGAATTCATTCTTGATGGTTTTTCTTGAAAAATGATGATCAATTCTGGGTAAGCAATCTGAAACATAAAATATATAATTAACATATTTGCCAGTGTCGTATCCTAGTCGTGTGAGATAAGGGTTTTGTTAGTTACAATAAATATTCTTCAGTGTTCATTCTCAAACTCCCGCTGAATCTATCAGCAGGATTTAATCCAGAGAATGGAAATGCGTTATGTCATCGTGTTATTTGCAAAAATATTCTCATTCATTCATCTTCGGCAGTGCAGATTAATCCGTCTTCGGCAGTGCAATGAATATTTAACCTCTTCCATGGTTTATTGAAAACAAACCATATACATTTACGCAATGATAATTATTGAGCTGAAGACATACTAAATTGTGTACACCTATTCTCTAAATTGTGTACACCTATTCTCTAAATTGTGTACACCTATTCTCTAAATTGTGTACACCTATTCTCTAAATTGTGTACACCTATTCTCTAAATTGTGTATATTTTCATTTACAGAATAACACAAACACATTTTGTTTTCTTCTCCCTATATAACTATTATACATTGTATGATTTATTCTCAAACTCCACCAATGAGCAGGATATACTTCAGTAGCGAGGGCATTAGGTGCCATTTGAGCTGACCTGGTTCAAATTCTGTTTGCTGCATTTAATTTTTCTTTATTAATAAACTTTCGATGCTTCTATATTATTTGATTAATTTATCCAAAGGACATGTTTCTCAATTTCGTAGATTGTGTGCCAAATCATGTCCTGTTATTTCCATACGTACGTCACAATCAAATTCAATTACTTGAAATTTATAGAATGTGGTAGACATCTGGAAGCCCAACCCCCTTAACGCTCTTCTTGCGACTTACGTAAGACGCAGTGCTAATACTTGTGTGCACAACCATTTTGTCATTGACAACAAACAAGCTAGGTTTTAATATCAACAGGAAAATGTTTATAGTCTGATTCTTTAGAAATGTTTATATAAACAAAACTATACACAATGTAGTGACCATGAAAACATGTCTGTCTAAGACTATAAATAGGTATGTTAAGGTCTGCGATTCAGTAAATCTCACAGGATGTAGCTGCTGCTGGTTCCGGTCCGTGCATGTTCAGTGTTCTCTCCGTGCTTATCTTACCTATATCCACTAGACCAGTTTGCACATTATCGATACTTGATCTCATTGATCTCCAAATTATCCGATTGTACAGACTCTTGTATAGCATTGACTCTTGTACAGCATTGAGTATGTCTCCTCTGTACATTGGATTAATCATAGGTGCACATTAGTTTGAATTTGCTTTCAACCGGCATTAAAATCTAAATATTTTCAACTCGTACCGATGTCATGCCTGTCTCTATGCGATCCATTTACTTATTGATCGTGTTTGAGCGACAGATCGCATTTTCCAGTGTAGATATCGCATAACCTCATTTGAACTTAATTACAGCAAACAATGAGCCCTAAAACAGCCTTGTTCTCTTTGTGTGTCTGTGTATATGCAAATGTGTCACGGTTAGTCGCGTGTGAAAGAAAGTTATATAAAAGCAGCAGGTACCACTAATGAGTTCGACTTCAATCCAACAATGAGTTACGTATAAATATGTATTGTATGCGTGAGATAGCGAACGTCCTGCTCTGAAAGGCAACATCATAAAACGGTGTGAGGTAGACACATATTCAACTGACTGAATGACAATGTGCTCAAAATGTATTTTTTAAAATAGACTAATTATATATTTATCCTTGAAATTTAACCATAAGATAATATCATATAGAGACATGCCGCTACTTTCGTTTCAGAAAACAGTATTTCCAGATGAAG
This sequence comes from Meghimatium bilineatum, assembly GCA_034231615.1. Lineage (NCBI taxonomy): Eukaryota > Metazoa > Mollusca > Gastropoda > Stylommatophora > Philomycidae > Meghimatium > Meghimatium bilineatum. The sequence continues at coordinate 35,848,646 of CM067301.1, forward strand.
CTAGTAGTAGAACATGGCCGACAGCAACAACGTGATACACAAGGAGCAGACCATGTTTTTCAGACTGTGAGTGACTGAAGTATTCTGTATAACTAGCTTAACATTAATGTAGCAAACTTGTGTGAGCTGAACCTTGAAATGTCACAACACTCTTCAAGCATGTCGAGCCGACAATATACAGAGACATATCAACCACGGAAGCCGAGGAATCCCATGAAGCTAGCGATAGAGTTCGTCTCAGATCTTATCTTTCGTCTGTGCATGATTCCAAACTCCTACTAGGGGAGCTACGGGGTTAACGCCGAAGTCGGATGGTGAGACAACGCATGCCCGTTGTCTGGACTACAACTTGTTGGAAATCGTATAAGACCATTACCCCCCGCTATAAGACCATTACCCAGCGAGATCTAGTGGAAGTACCGGTCATGCCCATGTGTGGAAGGATGTTTACCTCCCCCCCCCCCAACACACCGAAAATCATAACATGACATTTTAGTGCTAGGAATTTAACCACAATGTGAGTAAACCCACCCTCTTCCTTACCCCCCCCCCCATCAACTTGTGACAAAATACGGAATCACATCCGGAGGTGGACGAAAGATCTTTATTTTAGGTAACACACACCCCCCCCCCCCAACCGTAAAGTAAAGACATACTTTCGGACCTGTTTCTGCATGTAAACATATTTTATATATGCTTTACATTTTCTAAATGAACATAGCTCACGATCTTTCTTGCAATTATTTCCTTTAGCGTGTTCCGTAGATTTTAGCTTGCTCTTCCCGATTCCATTACAACATTAGTTTCTGACATACACCAACTCATAAAATAATACAATATGGTGCGACGGGTATTCATAACTTAGCGTTGTCAAGTAACTGATATTGTCAATAATAGGACATTGAATGTGGCTGATATGTCAACATAACATCGAACGATGACAACAAACTAAATGATAGAAAAAGAAATGACTATGTAATCTGTTGTAATATCGTTGATGGTTCTCAATGTGTGATGTTTGTTGATAGCCACGTTCAGATTATACACTATCCTACAAAATTGTTTCCCGTTAAGTGCGTTCTGTATGCAGTGTTACGGCCGCAATATAATAATATTAGTTTATATTTCATAGTTGCAGTCAAATGTGTTTGTAGGAACGTGCCCGCTGATTGTTTTTTCTGACTAATAAGTCAGTATATTAATTGTTCTTGATGTGGCTTATTTCTATGCGTTGAGTGGGGCATATGTTCCAACTTCTATTGTAATTTGGGAAATAGTTTCCGTGTGTAATTTTTCTTGGAGGTTTACTAGACATTAATTTGTCAGTCAAGTTGTATTTCTGATGATGATGAAGGCTGTTTTTTTTAAACCATGAACGTTATCCCAAATTTGTTATTTCTAAGCTTCTCAACCATATACAAATAGTGGATGTCGTGGTTCCTGCAATTCAGTCACCACGAACTCAATAACGTTTATATAGTGTAGTTAAGCCGTGAGGTCGACGTATATATATATATATCGCATGTTGACTAATTAGTAAACCGCCTTCTTGAATGACTCGTTTAGTTATTCTCACTATTTTTACAATTGTGTTTACTAATGAAAATCACCGGAGAATTAAAAAAGAGTCATTTCAAATGCTGTTTTCAATTAATTAACAGATCTTACAGATGTGGATTGTCACGGTTGTGCTCAAAATGGCTGGTTCAGCTTTAGTTCCCGACTCCATTTTTGTTCATGAATTTTAAAATATATTCTTAGAGAAATCTTTAAGAGCTACGGAGTTACGTTCTATTAGTGGTACTCTCAGCAGGAATTGCGGCTCTTAGTTGGAATAGAAAGAGGGTTACCCGAGCAATATAAGGTCAATCATAGACACCTTTTCAATCCTTTTTGTTTCATTCTAATTTTTCAGATGATTTAGCAGGAAGCAGCCTGGAAAACAAAATACGTTGCGTAATTGTTTGCAGCTATTCTGCAATATCTACGTACTGTTGTATGATACTTCCGACTTCAATATGGCTTCTTGTATCATCCATAGAATGGGCAAGTTGACCCCTCCCACTGAAACCTCCTTGTTACTTGTCTCTTACATGCATGGCAAGTTATAGTATCGTAATGCTATGTTCTCGATCTAATTCCCCGTACACACAAGCTACATTGTAAACGTGATCTATATTTCTTTTGTTTACCAGTATATCCATCTATTGTTTACCCTTATATCCATCTGTTGTTTACCCTTATATCCATCTGTTGTTTACCCTTATATCCATCTGTTGTTTACCCTTATATCCATCTGTTGTTTACCCGTATATCCATCTATTGTTCGTTTTCTTCCACGTGCTTACATCACGGCTTATTAATTGCGGATTTGTTAATGAATGAAAATACGAATGCACCTCGTATAGCTAGTAATGCTTCTTTCAACTGAGGGCGATAAAATAAAAATGTGGTTATCTCAGAGTTGTACCCATCAAAAATAGAAACAAGATATGCCAGTAATTAGACAATGTTAACAGAATAAGAAATATAGTCTAAATTTCGAACTATTTTTGTTTATTAACTGGTAGGTTCGTTTTGGTAATCGAAAACGCGCTATTCATCAAAGGATATTATTTCTATTGATATGATTTCTATTATGGCATAGAGACATTGGTTGTCCTCTAGGGGACTGATTAATGTCTGATGCGATCTGGACTGAAGGTCATGAAAAGGAAAAACAAATGTTGGGTGTAGGTTTTAGTTTTCAAAAGGAGTTTTTACGTGGTGTTGTTGTGACTGTGGTTCTGGGATGTACTATGTAGCAGTAACATCCAGGATATATGTAACATCCAGGGTATGTTACAACATTGAGAGTCTTGAGGCGTATCTCAGGAAGATCTTTATTTTTGAAATTTGACTCCATGCAGTCACGACTAAGAGAATGCGTTCGCACTAATCGACTAGGCGTAAACATCGGAAATATACTTGCAGTGAGAAAGGGTTCAGTACCTAATGGGCTAGGCACAAATGGGACAAAGTCGTTCATCTCGAGAACACGCCGTGCCCCCAAACGGGTAGTGAGATTCGGACTTGGATGAGGAGTTCACGATGTTAGTGAATGTCACCTCGGCTAAGAAGGCAAAAGAGCCCGGATTCAACTCTTCTGCCGAGTTCTTTCACCAGAACCAGGCTTCGGGAGGAGAAAAGGTTCAGTAGCTGATGGACACAGGCACAGAACGTCTAATTACACGAGGCAAGTTCACTGACAGTTGAACACCTCGTGCGACAGATTGCCAATCTGTCTTCACTGGCTACGGAAGCCTACTACCCTAATAAAAGGCATAACGAAAACGGATGTACTGGACTTGGGACGTCCCGCTCACAAAGTGATCCAACCAAGGTGCAAATAACAGTTCAACCGTGGAACTAGCAGTACAACGTACTTCACGCTCTCAGGCGGAAATCACACGATTTTATCGATCTGGTTATCAGAGAGCGAACACAAGAAGAAGAAAAAAGGCGTAAACTTCGTTGCTCCTGTCGTTAGCCAGACTAAGGTGTTTCTTGATTAGAAAACTGGCCTCACAGCACATGGGGCATTCCCATAAGTGCTCCGCCCTCTGTTCCAGCAGCCATTAGACTTGATAGTCCAATGCAGCCGAAACAGACGTCGACATCAGGGCACAACTCTGGCCCTTGCGACAGGTTTCTTTCTTGTTCCGCCCACCCACATCGTGCCCGTAACTAGTTCAAGCACAATGTCGGTCTATCGGAACAACATGGTAACTGTTATCGAAGGTTACGACTACGAGATTGTATAGATGACGTGCCATGAAGCTTCAATAAGAAGATAACCTCAATATAAAGGCATGTCATCTACTAAGGTTTTCTGTTGCATGGTTGGTTTGTTGAGTGAGTCATTGGTGAGACCCACAGACACAACCACATTCCGACTAAGGTGTATAACATTCTATCTGAATGTTGTGCCGCACTCAAATCAAGAACTTTTCATCAGATTACTATGAGATTGTAACTAATCATACCAGTTGGATGACCGTTAATTCTTACATTTTCTTGAAAGTTTCCCGAAAAGTTATTGATAAATATTTTAGAGAGTTGCCGGCAGGAACTTGTAGCTGTTTGATAGAGACCGAGTACCCTTGCTGTCATGCCACCACATGCGCATGCTGGATTTTCGTATTTACCCTCCAGGGAGAAAAAAACCCATAATTGAAAATCAATTTAGACCTCTGGTTTTGAGAGCAATGTTTTAATCCCGTAGCTATGGACCCAGACACACACAAAGGGACCAACATCCAATCAGCCAAGGTGAATCTTATTCTTATTCTTCAGCGTTCATTCTCAAACTCCTGCTGGATCTCTCTTGTAGTAGGACAATGGTCCTACTTGATTTCCAGCAGGATGTAGTCCAGAGAATGGATATGTGTTTTGTCAATGTTTTATTTGCGCTAAAGGCCCAACACGTCCATCTTCGTCGGTAATCATCTATGTCACGCCATATACAAACAAAAACAGTTTTGACTAAAAAATGACATTTTCTGTACAGCTTATGTACATATTCATGTACAGCATTACGACTGGCTACAACACCAGAAGGTCAAATAAGCAAGTTCATAAAAACGAACAGGAACAAAACAAACAACATCCTTTGATACTTCACAACATCTGTATGTCCTTATCGGAAAATGGAAACATCAGATATAGATCAAGGCTTTGATAAGTCAGATAATTTGTGTACACGTCACTATGGTTTCATTAACTGTTTAATAATAGCGGTGCTGTTATTTACGTCCGTGTTTTAACGAGGTCCGAAAGGAGGAAAAAGAATAACAATTATTTAACCTTCCATGTATGTAGCAAGAGACGACTAATGGGTTATGATGATATAGTTGCATATTGCATCACACTGTGAAGTCATGGGGTATGACAACAATATATTCGGTCACGAACAGAAAGTGAAATATAACACAAAAAACACGTTGTTCTATTAAGAAAGAAAATATACCATACATAACACATACACGTCACAAAACACATACACGTCACAAAACACATCACATAACACATCACAAAACACATCAGAGTGGAACAAATGAATGTATAAAACAAAACTGGTGTAATACACCACCAGCTATGGCAATTATTCAACAGATCGTATTATTTCTCTTTAGAACAGGCCACATCAAGTCGTTGGTCACCTTTACCGACTGAGTGTCCCATACACAGATGATTGTCTGACCAAGGATCACATACACAGATGATTGTCTGACCAAGGATCACATACACAGATGATTGTCTAACCAAGGATCACATACACAGATGATTGTCTAACCAAGGATCACATACACAGATGATTGTCTGACCAAGGATCACATACACAGATGATTGTCTGACCAAGGATCACATACACAGATGATTGTCTGACCAAGGATCACATACACAGATGATTGTCTGACCAAGGATCACATACACAGATGATTGTCTAACCAAGGATCACATACACAGATGATTGTCTAACCAAGGATCACATACACAGATGATTGTCTGACCAAGGATCACATACACAGATGATTGTCTGACCAAGGATCACATACACAGATGATTGTCTGACCAAGGATCACATAGACAGATGATTGTCTGACATAACACACAGTAACATAAAATATAAAAATAACACGGAACACACACAAAGAAACAAATCATGAACACGCCGTGCTCACAGTAAAGTGCTCCACAATCGTCATTGACATTCAATAACTCACCACCATGTATTAGAAGATTATTATTATTACGTAGTTATTCATATTCCAATATGATATTTCAAGACGAGTATCATTGACAATCGCGAGATACTATTGCAGCCATCACTAACATGAATATATAATGCAAGCAATACCATTGACTTGTCAAGCGTGACATGGCGTACTATACAGATGACATGTGGCGCAACAAAGAGCACGGTCCTTTGAAATACAAACTGATGGGACAGAACGAGATCAGACTGGAAACATAGAACTGAGTAAATTGATAGCTTTATTATCTCATTGTTTGGGTAGATTTCAAACTAAGATATTTGTATAGAATTGCTAATAACAGTTACAATTATCCTATTGCAACATTTGTTACAAAACAAGTGGCCACAGTGCTGATGGGATCCAACGTAAAGGATATTCTGCAGAAAGTTCACAATACAGGTATACAGCGCAAGGTATTGGTACACATTGCATGAACATAGTAAATTGTACTGGTACGCTTAACCATGTACACAGTTACGGTATATGGTACATGTAGGTGGGTCGTGTAGTCTAACATTATCACAACACTATGTAGTTCCACTAAGTAGATCCCTTTTTTCCAATCATTGACACATCTTAAGTACCATTTTCCAATCATTGACACATCTCAAGTACCATTTTCCAATCATTGACACATCTCAAGTACCAATTTCCATAGGTTTCGTAAGATATAAAAAAAATAATTGGTGGTCTAGCAATGTGTACCGTTGAACTGAATCAACACGGCTATGAAGTCAATACACTATGAAGGTGAGCTTCTGACGGCTCCATGAATGCTTCGTAAGACACTGAACATCAATTGGTGGGATAAAATACCAGAAAGTAAATTGCCAATGAAAGTCAAATTTGTAAACATACACACGATGATGATGGCTCACACATGATGGGCAAGACTTTTGCTCGACTGGAAAGATCTATCTGCCCAAAGAACATTGCTCTGCGAAGAAATTTAGAATGTTTTTGCAAAGCGGGGAACAGAAGAAGCGTTTAAAGACACGATTAAAACATCATTGAGACTAACGAAAAATCATCGCCGACTCAGTTCAATGAAGATAGAAATTTGTGGGACGTCACAAGACAGGTCTTCAGTGATGTACAAGTGATGACTTTAGAGTGTCCGGACAAGTCGCAGGCGCATTATTGTTGACGCTCCAATTATTGAAGCTCAAGACAAATATTGTGCAATGAAAACGTATTAGAAGAAAGGTTCCGCCGAAGATGGATGTGTCGGGTCATTGGCATAAATAAATAGGCGACACAGCGCATTTCCATTATCTGGACAACATCCTGCTGGAAATCTAATAGGACCATGGTCCTGCTACAAGGGAGATCCAGTGGGAGTTTGAGAACGTTGAAGAAGAAGAAAGGCAACATCTCAGTGACATACTAGCTACACTCGGACACCTCACAGTCATTATCATTGTCCTCTACATCCCAGGTGAGCTGTGCTAGTCATCGTTAATTACGACGCACAAACAATGTAGACATCAACAGTTGGACCAAGTCGAGGATGGCAGCAACTTGTATAATTCTTCACCCGTATATATCTTATTCCGACAGGTCCGTAGATAAGGAGTTTAACCCCCCCCTCCATAAAATCAAAACAGGACATTTAGCACTAGTAGAACTTGGTCACAAGCCAAATACCCCCCCCCCCCCACACAGCTGTTTCACAAGATAGATTATCAAATATATTAGACAAGAGACGATGCTTTTTTTCTTCTTCTGCGTTTTTCTCACTCCTGCAGATTAACAGGATGTAGTCCGGAGAACGACATGCGCCGTATCATGGTTTACAGCATTGATGAGATGTTTGCGTCTTTGGGTCTGACACATCCGACTTGAGCATGAATTATGGATCACTTATGGGATGGGGCAGTGAACTCCACCCCCATATCCTCCTTAGTCGACTCTTACGACATGCATAGAAAGTAAACTGTTGCTATTCTATTCTCTCCTCTCGAACCGGGGCAACATACGGGCATGATGAGGCCTGAAATCGCAGGAATGAATTTGTTTACGCCTCTCCCGGTCAATCCATACTACTCATACCAATGTGACCGTCGATGTTATTACTGTTCGCTTTTCAATTGCTTGTCTTCATTAAGGCCTTTTGGTTGAAACGTCTATTTGTGTGTGTCATTAAGTATTAGCAAAACTGTATTACCCTATTCCTGGATATACCATACTGGGGCCATGACACATACCCTTTCCTTACTTTATTGACAACACATAAAGTGATAGGTCACACTATAAACTCTGCCTATACTCAAGCTTTACGTAACTGAAAACTTATTCCTTCCCCACTTCCCTAAGTCATATCTACGGCCCTGAACCTCATTCATTTCTGTGCTTCTACTTCATCAAAGAAGATCAACTAAAGTACGATACCTGTGTCAGCTTTCATGTACCTGTGTTTATTCGTCCAGGTAATAGGTAAAACTCAGTTGATTTGTTTCACTATCACAGGACAAGAGCTCACGCGGGGACAAAGACCAAACACAAACCATCCCAGGCGCACAAGTATACAGAGACGTGAGGCTTCAGTGAAAATATTCACTGACTGTAACATTGTTACCTTGTATTCCTCGGTTGGTAAATTTATGCCGACTATTGCTTTTGTGATGATCGCATTGTTTTTTACTGTTTGTCTTGTGTTTCCTGAAAAAGACATTACGTTTGAAACTGTCGTGTGTATACTGTCATTTGTATTTTTTGTATACCCAAATCCTATAGTCCTGTGTTCATTGTGAAGCTGATGGACCTTGTGTTTTACTTAAGTACTATAACTATTACAGCATTGTTGTAACGTTATATCCAATCTTCTTTATGGATGTAAACCATGGACGGTAAACAACAAAAGAACTCACAGTAGGGTGGCGGCAACTGAGATGTGGGTTTGCGAAGAATAATCATAATTACATGAGTAGTCAAGACAACTCATCCGAGATGCTTGACACAGTCAAGAAACATGTAGAAGTCATCCGAGATGCTTGACACAGTCAAGAAACATGTAGAAGTCATCCAAGATGCTTGGCACAGTCAAGAAACATGTAGAAGTCATCCGAGATGCTTGACACAGTCAAGAAACATGTAGAAGTCATCCAAGATGCTTGGCACAGTCAAGAAACATGTAGAAGTCATCCGAGATGCTTGACACAGTCAAGAAACATGTAGAAGTCATCCAAGATGCTTGACACAGTCAAGAAACATGTAGAAGTCATCCGAGATGCTGGTCATCATCATCAGGTGACATATTCTTTCCAGAACGTAGTCTTCTCTATGAATCTCTTGAATTCTCCGCGGTCTTCAGAAAATTGTCCCTCCTCTTTTAGCGACATGCGCAAACATTCATGTTTGAGTAAAAAATACAAATTATAGCAAAAATTATCAACAATCAAGATTGTTAGCGCATGTGATGAGTATAGCAACAATTATCAGCAAACAATCAAGATTGTGAGTCCCTGTGATGAGTAGTGCAAAATTTGAACATTTAGTCAATTGTTTGTGAAGACATGTTATCTGGGTGTGTTTCGTGATACCATGGCTGCTGGTGCGCCTCTCGACCTGGTATCTCCGACTTCAGCATCAGTGACTGATTAGACAGGATTGTGTCCTGTTCGATGTCAGAGATAGGTCACCAGTCTTTGTTTTCGGCCCCTGTTGACAAGACTAAGACCTATCTTCACTTTAAGGAGATGGCTTCCATGGACAAATAGTTTAGTCTAGTTTCCCTTAATTACGCACGACACAACAAGTGATCACAGGTATATGTAAGACCTGTCGATTACTTAGAAAACATAAAATGACAAACAAAAGACACACCTTATGTCCATGGGGATGATGTTTCAAAAGCGGGCGAAAAAGCCCAAACACCCCCTCCCCCGATTTTATGCAAATAGATCATGAAATTTATTATAAAAGGAAGACCTGAGAAAGGAAACCTTGCGAATGACCTTCAGGTAACAACTCCCTCTCCTGCCCGGTCTATGTCATATTGTCTAGTTTTCTTCTGCATTTCCTCAGATAGAAGTCTTCAGCCGAAAGCTAATGTCATAATGACAGAGAAAACCGTGGCCAGCGATGGCCCCAGCACTAATGTTTGACAGGCCCTCTGGGCATGTTCTGGGTTTCAACCTTGAGGCAGTTCAATAATAAATTCCTGGTGACATTGAACAATAAATATCTGCGGTCAAGCGTCAAGTTCTATCAGTTTTGCTTAATTCACTTTCAAACGTCCACATTGATGACTCTGTCATGGTAGTAGGTCACCTCTAAGCTCCAAGCAGTGCCTTAGAGTTTTACATAAACTAGACAGGACATTGCTAATTGTGTCTTCGTTCTTCCACGTACAGGCAGGTCAAGCAGGAATATTTTTGGGATCAAACTTCTTTAGGAGATTATATCATGTACTACAAAACAAGTCAAGATTGTGGGGGGCCATTCCCTTCCAAGATAAAACTAATAGACGTGCATAATGTGCCCCATAAAGATCCTCCACAATGAAGTGACAAGCATGTAATAAGCTACTAAACCTACACCCAACAAATTAGCGAAGTGCTTTCCACTATACCGTATCAAAGAAATACGAAGAATATTAAGCCGAAATCGAATGTCAGGCGCAAATACCGCAGCAACAACAGTAAACTGTACAACATTGTGTCTCTAGACTACATCAAATGTTGGTGAATAACCGCTGAAGATGTTTGTTGAAAATAGCATTAAGAGAAATACAATATAACAATTCTATACCAGAAAAGAATAGAATATTTTCATTAAAATATTTGTTCGATAGAATCGATTTGTGAAAAATAGATAAGTGATTATGTAAATAATTGATTCAGTGAATATTCGAGAATAATAGAAATGGGATTAAATAAATAATCGATAAGTGCTTTGCTGAACAATCGGTAATAAGGGATTCAGTTTATAATCGATACTAATGGAGTCCGTGAATAATCGATAATAATTGATTCTGTGGACAAGCGATAATAGTGTTTTGGTGAACAAACGATTATGAGAGATTCAGTGAATAATCGATGATAAATAATTGTTGAATAATAGATAAGGGATTCAGTTATTAATCGATAATAGTGATTTTGATAATGATCGATAATAATGGATTCAGTGAATAATCGATACAGTAGATAATCGGTAATAATTGATTCAGTTGATATTCGATAAAACGTGATTCAGTGAATAATCGATGACAAATGGATAGTGAATAATCGATAACAGCTGATACATACAAGTAAAACTAAGTTATTTTTTTGTTTGTGTTGAGTCCAGCTCTGTGGCAGTTACCGTGAGTTATTTCAAGTACATTGTGCTGTTACCTCAAACTTATTAAAGTGGGTTAAAATGGCCCCTCTAGGCGCTGAGAGACTTCAGTGCGGCAATTCCAGGTCAAGGGGGAGGCGACAAAATTAGGTAACACTGCACACAAAAGTATTGTGAATACTTACTACTTTCTAAGTACACTTGAAAACGGAAAGCTTAATTCAACTGTGTGAAAATTGAAATAATCTAAAGCATTTAAACAACAGGACATTTTTCGAGAACATGCGCACTGAAACACCAAAAATGTATATTGTAAACTCACTGTAGCTCCCGTCATGAGAAAATGATCTGGCATTCAACGCGAGTGTTGTTTTATATGAAAACAACAAAATATATGAGTGCATTTGAGCGAATTTGACAGTCTGGTAGGACATTTTCGCAGGTCATACTGCTATGTGTACAAGTTCTATCCTCAACCGTAACAGAAGCTGCTTTCCAAACAGAAGAAGTGTCGACAGAACAGTGTTGAGTACTTTATAATAAAGATTCGTTGTTTTTTCCTTCTGTTCTGTTTCTGCGTTCGTTCAAGCTCCTACATATTAACGGAATGTAATCATATAAGGAAAGCTTCGATCCGGCCCGCTGATACCTAGTAAGTGGCCCGCAGATCATTGCTAAAACAACGAAATAAAGTTATTAAAAAACTAAATGTATAAAATCATTCAATGTGTTTCTTATAAATCTGGACTGTGATGATCCCCATTTTCTACATTTTGGCCCCCGAGTAAATATAGTTGAATAGCCCTGGTCTATAAAATGTATACTAAAGGAAAAGTGTGAGAAACACTGGTTTACTTCAATCAATAGTTGTGTGACTGCAGTAACACTATTTAAAATATATACTAATAGGGTCATTGACAAAAAAGTGTGAGATACACTGATTCACATCAAACAATAATTGTGTGACTGCAGTAAAACTGTTTACCAATAGACATGAACGGGGTATATTAAGTAATAAGTTTCACAGTTGACAAAGCAAGCAACCCATGCGGAGAAATAATATAGTTAATAGTTCACAAAAGATATTTTCCTTCTGATTCAACCATCTCCTTAAATGTATGGTTCTACCATAATACGTCATCCGCTTTTGTGATCTTTCTGCTATTAAATATCCAGTCTAGGCTATTGACAGTTTTATTGTTATTGTTTATTCTCCGTGTGTACTGTATTGTTATTGTTTATTCTCCGTGTGTAATGTATTGTTTGTAAAAAAATTTTTTATAGGAATATGTACATACAAAATAACAATGGACACATTGGCAAAGTGTTCATGTGGGCAAGCCAACCATACTGCAGAACATATCCTTCAAGAATGTTTAACTCTATGACACATGATGATGATGCGTATACAGACATGATACGCCTATGAGTGATGGGCTCTATATTACATTTAGATACGTACAGAGACCTGATGCGCCTATGAATGTTCAATTCTACGGTATAAAACGATAAATGGGAAACACTGTAAAATTTATATAAGAAACAACATTGCAGTTGTACACATTATTAGCGAATGAAAGAAGAAGAATTGAAAGTGGATTCAGTTTGTTAAATAAACTGTGAACTATATATTGTTAGTTGATACCGTTGTAAGAATGATGTCGAAGTATGTGATGTCTGTTTTCACGCTTACAATGATGTCGAAGTATGTGATGTCTGTTTTCACACTTACAATGATGTCGAAGTATGTGATGATGTCTGTTTTCACGCTTACAATGGCTGGATTCAGCTACTACGCTGGCTATTTAATAAAAGTTAGAAGGTAATCTTTGTCCATCATCTTTTTCTTCAGCTTTCATTCTCAAACTCCCGCTGGATTTCTCTCGTGGCAGGACGATGGTCCTAGATTTCCTAAAGGATTTACTACAGATAATTGAAATGTGTTGTGACGTCGTTTTATTTGCGCCAATGGTCCGACACATCCCCCTTCGGTTGATCTTTCCATCTAATTACACATTAGGATACAAAATATATATCTCGAAATTACTTGAGAGGGGGGGGGGGGGTCCTCTTTTTTACGTTCTTTTTCAAACGTCTACAGCGTTGAGTCATGGTTTACAGCTTAGCTGTGATCTCTGCCTTTCGGCATGACAATCCGACTACAGAATGGCTTATGTATCACTTTGATTTAATAAAGGATGGGGCAGCCAACCCTATACCCCCTTAGTCGCCTCGTGTAACATGCATGTCAGCTAACAGTGTTGTTCCCCTTTCGGGCCCCTAAACACGCGTTCCGCTGGAGATCAAACCAAGCAGGAAAGAGAGAGTGAGAGAAATGTAATAAATTGTGCTTGACACAGAAGGATAACACTGGGACTAGCAGAAAGTGTTTCAAGATTGATTTGTTCTGGAACCATCAAGGGAAGGTAGGAAAGCGAGTAACCCTAACCATAATATTGTAACACAGGATAGCATACAAGTTAGAAAAACTAACTACATACATAACACAGTTTAGTAATTGAATATATATACACATTTTAAATAGGATTCAATAGCAGTGTTGAATGGAATTAATACACGCAATCGGCGTTTCGACCAAAAGGTCTTTATATCAGGATTAAGACATTTAAAGTCTTTCACAGGTAGATGAAATGTAAAATGTATGTAATTACAACAAAATAATAATATACTTACGTCAGTGTGATTCTATTGTTATGCAAACGTACAACAATATAAAGTTTGATCAACTTCAGGGAAACTTGTATTCTTGTTCTCACGATCTCGGAGACTCTGTCAAATATTTGTTTAAGAAGTTTTATTAGTACAAATAGCAGAAATTACAAGGGATTGTCAATGTTTCGTCAACACAATTTTGTGGCAATTTTCGATTCCCCCCCCCCCCCCCCCCATTAATTATATTTATTTTACAAAATCACAACCCCCGTCCTCATTGTTATTGGAAACTATACTGTTAAAACGCAACTTGTTGGAGTTATTTTTATAAAAGGATATTTTATGATTGGACATTATTCAACCTATCGATTGCGTCCACCTGGTCATTAACTTCTCGTGGTTACTCGTCCTCCTACGTTTGTTGCCCTTTCGTTGTTGTCCGCTAACACAATTCTTATTGTGTGTGGTCTGCGTTAACATTTTATGTTGGGCTTTCACTTGATCTGTCATATGAATTCTTCACTTTTGTCAACTTTCTCGTTAATTATCTAATTTGGTTTGTGAGTTCGTAGATGCTCGATGAGTCCGATTCGTGCACGGAAAGTTCTATTGCAGTGCATGCAGGAGTGCTGAAGGTTCGGAGTAGGAGAGCTTTCTGACAACATGTATTCAACATGCGTTGTCAAGTCATCACTTGTAGAGTTGTCAGGTGAGACAAACATCCCTAAGTGATCACAAGTTAAACATCTCTGTGTTTTTTTGTTTACATGTCTCTTGAAAAAGGTCCTAGTTGGACAGTAAATCGGAGAAAACGTCCGTTTTTGTTTGTTTATTGTTATTAATTCATTTTTCTATTTGATAGTTACAAAAAGTTTACCGTAACATTATAACTCAATATAGTAATTATCACTTATGTGTGTTGTTACTGAAGCACTCTCCACGGTGTCGGTCAGCCTGACATTTTGATTTTTACGAACCGGCATCGGCAAAACCGACAGCAGTGGGCTAACCAGTATCGTCAACGATTAAAGACTGGTTTCGTTTGGTCTTAAAGTTTATGCCAAGGTTGAAACATTATTTTAGTACGATACAATTTTGGTACATGTTTGAAATAATGGTGCGCTTTTAAAAAAAAAAAACAGTTTAATATAACTAATAAATAATAAAATTAATGGCAATGAGAAATAAAACACGCACACATACACACAAAACACCGAAGGAACAAGGACTTATTCTAGTCTTTAGGTTTACAAAAAAATATTTTTCATTGAAATTAGTTGTACTATTTGTTAGCTATATTAGTTACCAGTGACAATATTCTGTTATCACATGTTATCATACCTGTTATCACATGTTACCATATATGTTATCACATGTCATATTTGTTATCACATGTTTTGTTTGTTATTACATGTTATCCTATTTTGTTATCCCACTTCACATATCATATCTGTTATCACATGTGAGTTTTGTTATTTCAGCATTCTTCAGCTTGTCTGATATCCTATTCGAGTTTGGTTATTTATACATGAGAAGAAGGAACTGGCGTGGCTCCATCAGACAACTTCAAGGCCAGACTGACTAACATGTGAAGGAGTGAATAGATGATTTATATAATGTCCAGATAGACAGGAACTAATGAGTGTCTGCTTACTTGCATATATGTGGTTGTGTGTGTGTGTGAGAGAGAAATCCTCACGAGCATACACGGCACAGAAATGTACATTCTTATTGCGTGAGTCATTATCCTGTAACATAGGATCTAATATCTGAGAGATATTTTCTTGCCGTTAACAAGATAAATCAAACACAAGATCAAATACATCTGCTTCTTCTTCTACCTCACATTGTTAAATTTCCTGTTCAATATTAATCATGTATAGAACGGTTTGTTCGGGTCATCTGATTCCCAATAAAACATAACTGACGACACGTCTATACTGATACTACACAACAACTGATGACGACACGTCTATACTGATACTACACAGTAATTGATGACGACACGTCTATACTGATACTACACAACAACTGATGACGACACGTCTATACTGATACTACACAGCAATTGATGACGACACGTCTATACTGATACTACACAACAACTGATGACACGCCTATGCTATTACACAACTGCGATCCATTGTTAAACATTCAGCCCAATATTTATCATGTATAGGGCGGTTTGTTTTAGAGCATCTTGGGTTGTTCACAACTTGTTTTGAGAAGCATCTTATAAGTATAGCTTACGTACACCCCTCATAGTACATGAGAAGAGATTGTTAGTTTCTTCTGTGAGGTGTGTGTGCATGTGAGCGTCAGGTGAGCATAGTGACACTATATAAGTGATGGAGTCGGGTATACTTCGGTTGTTATTTTCAAACTCCTGCAGACCAGAGAACAGAATACATGATGTCATAATTTACATTTTATAATTCTCATTTTTAACTTTGTAATTTGTTTAGGTGTTAATATTTTCGTCATGTCATTGAAGGTACTTTTAGACATTCCTATTCTCCTTTTAACTTCTGTTTCACATCTGCCATCATTTGTGACTATGTGTCCAAGATATTGATGTTTTACTTGATGTAGTTTCTCTCCATCTCTGTTTATATATAGCGTCTGTTCTTCTATGACTGCTGATTATCGTGGTTTTGGTGGGTTTTTTATATTTATATCCAGTCAATATTCATGACTTGATTTATTGACATGATCTATTAGTCTTTGTAGTTCATGTTCACTTTCTGATAAAAGAACAGTGTCACCTGCATATCTCAGGTTGTTTATTATTTTTCCATTAATTTTGAGTCATGGCATTTCTTCTATATTTTTAAGATATTCTCTGTGTAGATATTAAATAGGCTTGGTGATAAAATACATCCTTGTCTTACCACTTATTTATATGTATTTTGAATAGTTGTTTTCACAACTTATTGGTGCAGTCTGTTCCCAATATGTATTTCTAATCAGCCTGATGTATTTTCCATCTATGAATATTTCTTGGAGATATTTGCTTAATTTTTCATGTTGGACTCTGTCAAAGGCCTTGCTGTAGTGTCTATGAAGCAAATATAGATACTTTTTTGGACTTCAGAACACGCCATTACACCGCCTTATTTTTGGGGACTACGAGAGGCTACCACGGCACTTTTCACAAGATGGATATGCATGAAAATCCTCTCCTGACACGTAATATCGTAGATCAGTTGAGTTTTTCTGTCGATAGGTAAAAAAGCCTCCGCAGTGCGGATGTTTGCATACTACTTGTTAGAACTTATATGCAGACGGGCGTGGTTAAGACTAATGGTTTCTGCTGTAAACGGCCGTTGTTAAGACTACGCTGAACCTAATGTGGAAGAGATTTGCTGTACGCTGTTCTCAGTCTCCATCCGTGATCCAATAATATTCCAATGTCACGATACACCAGGACAATTGTCGTGTAACATCACGGTGTTGTCTGATTCCAGCGTGTGCAGTCATGTGATATTGTCAGGTCTGTAGTCAGGTCGAAGTCCACTGACTTCTCCAGGTCAGAATGGATACTCCAAAACTTTTGCTTCAAATCTGTATCTTCTGGTCAGGCCTGCTGTCTCTGCTCTTACTGGTGGTATATGTTAGGGTATAGTGGACAACCATTCCTCTTGTTCCACAATGTTCTCCTGGCAAGGGTCTTCCAATCAGCTGATAGTCGGAAGTTTCATCCAATATTATTGAGAAAGGCAAATTTAAAGTCGGCAGGATTAATTAGGGCCGAACATAAGAATAATTAGTGACTAACATAAGATTAATTAGGGTCTAACGTGCTACCAAATATTGGTCGAAATAATCATTAAGTCTAGACATGAACATATTGCTAAATTTTTGTAGAATTAATCAGTAGGCACTTTACGTCTAGGCGTAAAGTAGGCATATTAAGTCTAGGCGTAAAGAACAGCATGTATTTCTTATTCTGCTATCGCTTTCAAACTGATGATTATCATTCTATAAAATGGAATGGCTTGTACTATAGTTTACAGCTTGGCTGAGATATCAATGTTTTTCAACCAGACAGACTTAAGCATAGCGTGTGTGTTACTTCAACCAGCTGTGGGATGACAACGAGCCCCCATTACTTCAATCAGCTGTGGGATGACAACGAGACCCCATTACTTCAATCAGCTGTGGGATGACAACGAGCCCCCATTACTTCAACCAGCTGTGAGATGACAGCGAGCCCCCATTATTTTTTTGTTTCAGCATCTCAGAACTTCTAAATTAGTTTTCTTGACTGTCCATGGAATTTTCATAATTCTCAAAAACTACATCTCAGTTACCTCCAGCTTACTTAAAGCTCTATTTACCGTCCATGCTTCACACCCATAAAGAAGAATGTGTTCGATGTAATATCCTAGCACTCGAATTCGCTTATACATGGATAGCACTTCATTGCATAGATTGTTTCTCATTTATTTATTTTTTTAAATACTGATTTTGCTTGCACTATCCTGCTCCTTAAATCATTGGAGCACTGGATACTAAGGTAGGTATGTTTCATGAAATAGGTAGGATTCTTTTAATGAATTAGGACAGAATAATTAAACTTTGACCGTATAGGCGTACACTTTGAAAACAAAATAATATATTTGAAGGAAAGACCGTTTATGACATCGTTATTTGAAGGCCAGCCTGTTTATGACATCGTTGGCGCTGTTTAATTTTTAGACACCACAACAAATACATCCAATTGTATTTATTGCCAGCAATCGTGGACGATGAACTTTCCAACAACGACAAAGCTCGGCTGAGTTTTGTTTACGAGACAAACCCACTAACTTTCATATCACCAAACCGACATAATAGGATTAATGATTAGGCTTATATGAAAGGATTATTATTTAAGTAGGATTCACAAAGTGTGACAAAGCGTTTGCCCCAGTCAATAGAATATTATTTAAGCCTAGCCTTAATCATGGACCTCCATCTGGTAGAGATTGATTGTGAAGTAATCATGCAATGATTGAGACTAGATAATTATATTAACTGGAGTAAACGCTTTGTGAATATATCTCTTACGTAGTCCTATATTTACCAAAGAAGAACAAATCCTAAATGGATCGACAATAACAGATTCTACAACCTCGTGGGAATATCAGCAACACATTTGCGATAGAACATAGACTTGGGCTTCTCCCTGACGCTTCACATCACAAGTGGCTGAGACAAGACTTGTGGATTACCTATTTCAACACGTGATAACATAATATCGATGTTGTACCCTCATCTACTTCCATGTATTTATGCTATATTGACACAGTAGATGCATACATGATTCACTTTAATATCTAGTTTGTATCTACTCTAATTACAGATATCCTTATCGTGACAAAGACCCAACACGGCGATATGTCCTAGTCCTACAGGAGAGCTTTTAGTGGTGCTTCTGTCTCCAGTGTGTCACACACCTACGACCCTCACGAGTTGTGGGTCTTATATTGTCAGGTATGCATACAACACAAACGAAATAATTAAAGCAAAATGTGAAGAAAACTTGTCATGAGAACTGAAATGGTGGTGGAGAAATATGACAACAAACATAACATTAGCCTACCTGCTTCTAATCCTACCGAATGTCTGAGGGCAGGTAACTTGTAAACCTACACAATCTGGTTCCTTCTCACACGATGACCATGATTATCTGCATCAAATGAAAGCAACTAGACTTGGTAAACTGTCCGATTAATCACTTCCCCCAATCAACCGATAGTTGACAATAACACACTTCTGTGTTTACTAAATAATTAACACACGATAAGTCATTTTTGGTCTCAGTCTTGTGAAATAGTACAACTTCGGAATGTTTATTTGGATAACTTAAATCCAGCTTGTCGATAATGATGTATACACTTATTAAAATCAACGATAAAAATCCACAATTTGGAAAAAAGTTGAGTTGAGAGCTATGAAAATTCTTGTCAAATGTTGAAGCACAAACGTAAGCACATGGAATATATCTCTGTCTGAATATTGTCTGTCAAACGCTTAGGTTTAGACGTACGATCCAAACACAGCCGACAAACACCTTTGTGTTGTTTCGTCGCGCCTTCTTTCATATGATCCCTGCGATTGGGTGGCCAATGTATGAATATTATGCTTTTACTTCAGTCAAAACTCGCATTTTATCGACTAACACAGCTCCATGTATAATTCAGTTCTCCAGGACAGTCTCTTGAAAAAGGGTTGACTTGAAAATTCCCCTGTATTAATTTCTTTTCAGTTAACAGTCGTCAGTCGCTTATGTCACTCACGGATGGATTAGCCTATAGAAACTATTGTTCGTTCATAAACGACCAATGAGAATGCAGCAGGGCGTGTGAGCGGCGTCGACGACTGACGGTGCCCCGCCTTTTCAATATGGAGGCGCACGTGAAGTGGGAAAACAGCGGGTGAATGACTGGTTATTTAGAAATGTGGGAACGTTTTCATGAAGGTGAAATGTTAGCTTTACACCATTCAAATCGGTCTTGATTCTGTCATAGAAAGTACTGTAAAACCTGTTTTATTGTTACTTCAACGTTTGTTTCAGCCATTTAATGTTGACGTTTTATCAACTGCAATTCTTTCTTTAGCCTTGTCATTCTGTCTTGTGTCGTTGTTCACCTTCAACAAAGAAAGAAAGACTTCATTACGTTAAACATTACAAACTAGCCATATATCTTCAGCGATGCTTTGTTCAGAAATCGACAAGATGGTCTGCTTAATAGAATCATTTCATTGAGAACATAATGGGTCTTTGTGGTCTTTTGGAGTTATTTATTTTATTTTTTTTACACTAGGCTCTTAGGCATTGCATTAGTTTAGTCACTAACTCACTGGCATATTACCTAATATTTTTGGTTTTAATTGTTCTGTCGGCCATTCTCGAGTAAACATTCATAGTTATAGATAGTTATTAGGGGCGGCAGATAATGATCTCTCTAAAAAAAAGGGTGGGATAGGAAGGCGGGTAGTTTACCAACAAAGGTGATACGTTCGTTGTGTGTTCGTTCATACGTACGTTCTTCTTTTAGGTGATAAATTTGGTGACTTATTTGCGAAAAATCGGTACGGAATGTAGGAAGAGGGGTGCCTTCCTTTAGGCAAAATTCCTTGTATGAAAAGTCACGTTCAGTTTCGAGTTTAGCCTCCTCCTCTTCCCCCCTCCCACTTATCGTCTGGCATGGTAGGTTTACATAATGTGCATAATAAGACAAGCTAAATGAGGAAGCGTTCCTACACCCTCCCCTCTCCATACCATTTATCCAACAGGCTGAGTAGGTCATTTCCTATGAACAACACTTCTTTCAATGGCCCCCGCACAAAAATGATAATCATCAGGTGCCATGCCCACTATCATAGGAGATCATGTATCTCCACAACTCTTTATTTCTCCACTACACTTTATCAGGATTGTTGTTCACTTTTTCCATGCCACGATGTCAAACTAATATTCTCTCACTCGTATCTTCTATCTTTCATGCCTACTGGAACTGTGTGTTCTCTATTCCTCCTTGTCTCATAAAGTCTCCAAAAATTGTCCTCTTCTGATATTATTTAGTAATCTTCATCTTCTGCGTTCGTTCTCAAACTCCTACAGATTAGCAGGATGTAGCCTGGAGAAAGGAATGCGCTGTGTCATGGTTTACAGCATTGATACGATATATGCGCCTTTCAGACTGTCTCATCCGACTTCAGCATGCCTTTGGGCCACTTTGGTCAACTGCACCTCATTGATTAAAGTAACCCTCGCAGAAGGGATAAACATATCTATTTATTTTATGTCATGTTTAATATTATTATAATATTTATATACTGTTATTAATATTATTCTGTCCACTATATCTTGATGAGCTAGGGTCCTCCATAAATAAATGGATCCCACTATCTTGATGAGCTAGGGTCATAATGAAAATTATAATTCGACTGTGCTTTACACCCCCCCCCCCCTTTCACCCTTTTCAATTTTTCAAAAGATGAGACCTATGGACGTGACTGGACTGAGGTATTGATATGCTATGGGCTTGACTGGACTGAGGTATTGATATGCTATGGGCTTGACTGGACTGAGGTATTGATATGCTATGGGCTTGACTGGACTGAGGTATTGATATGCTATGGGCTTGACTGGACTGAGGTATTGATATGCTATGGGCTTGACTGGACTGAGGTATTGATATGCTATGGGCTTGACTGGACTGAGGTATTGATATGCTATGGGCTTGACTGGACTGAGGTATTGATATGCTATGGGCTTGACTGGACTGAGGTATTGATATGCTATGGGCTTGACTGGACTGAGGTATTGATATGCTATGGGCTTGACTGGACTGAGGTATTGATATGCTATGGGCTTGACTGGACTGAGGTATTGATATGCTATGGGCTTGACTGGACTGAGGTATTGATATGCTATGGGCTTGACTGGACTGAGGTATTGATATGCTATGGGCTTGACTGGACTGAGGTATTGATATGCTATGGGCTTGACTGGACTGAGGTATTGATATGCTATGGGCTTGACTGGACTGAGGTATTGATATGCTATGGGCTTGACTGGACTGAGGTATTGATATGCTATGGGCTTGACTGGACTGAGGTATTGATATGCTATGGGCTTGACTGGACTGAGGTATTGATATGCTATGGGCTTGACTGGACTGAGGTATTGATATGCTATTTTCTAGTACAAATTTATCACTAACTCTTACACATCTTGGGGACGATAACAGATTTTGTCATCAATTCTGAATGCCTGGGTAGTCTTCCTCGTCTTCTGCGTTCGTTCTCAAACTCTTTCAGGATGTAGGCCGGAGAATGGAATTCGATATCTCTAGGTTTACAATTATATTGTATATCTACGACGTTCGACCTGACTCATCCGACTTCAGCATAGCTTCTGAGTAATTTTCACCTTATAATGGCGGGACATCCAATTCCACCCCAGAACATGCTTATTCACCTCTAACGGCAACCATGCAAGGCAAACATCACAGCTTGGGTACTCATTTTTTTATGGCAACCATGATTTCCTCGCTCTCTGAACCAACACGAGAGTTCGTGTGATTTCCTTGCATTGGAACATTGATAGGGACTAAGTACATTGGGCGCGAAGTTGGATATATCTGATGCTTTGAATACCATCCACGCCCGTGCTTTGCCGGGCCCAAAATGGGAGCAAATAAGAGCAACACTGTTTACCTTCCACGCATGTCGTAAAAGGCGACTAAGGAGGTTATAGGATGGAGTTGGCTGTCCCATCCCATATAGGGAAGGTGACCAAAAGCCATGCTGAAATCGGATGTGTCAGACCGAAAGGCGCAGATATCGCAGCAATGCTGTAAACCATGACACAACGCATTCCGCTCTCCGGACTGCATCCTGCTAATCTGCAGGAGTTTGAGAACGAACGCAGAAGAAGAAGAAGAATACCATCCAATCACATCTGATGTGTTGAATACCACCAAATCATACCTGCTATTGTAGAGCCTGCTTAGATTTGTGCATTGTCTGTTCTGATGTTCTGATATATAAGAAGTGCCTGGGCCGTCACGGCTCGAATGTGGGGGAAACCATCGGAGAGGAAAGTGGTGCTTTTGCTCAGACGACAAGCAGCATGACAATGGAGGTTTTGGCGGTAACCAAAGCTTTATAATGGGTCTGCTCGCAGACTATCTGCGAGCATGATTGTGAAAGTTCAGGCGGGTACGTTCGGGAACAATGACTGGATGCAGTGAAGAATTCTTGCTTATGTAAAGTGACTTTGATTTTTGTGCCGGGACGTACGGTAGTCTGGGGTAATGAGAGAGCAGATAGGTTGGCCGCACACGCAGCTACTGCGTCTGCTGGAGGAGCGATGGATCGAGCAGAAATTTTTAACGCCCTACGGGAAAACGCACGAGAAAATTACTGTATTAGCAACGATGATTCTTGTTCCATGACTAGAATAAAGGAATTTGGTTTGAAATGTGGTGTCGCTAGAACGGAGCGGTTTCGTGGGCAAACAAGAATGATGGTCAGTCAACTGCGTACTGAGACCGTCAATCAACGTGTAATGGCGGCTACACTCAAGGAGAGATCTGAGCACCTATGGACTTGTCCGGAGTGCAATGACGATGATCCAACGACTAACTAACTAATTAACATTGTCTGTTGAAAGGAATCCTGAGAATTCTATCGTTGTTCCAATGATCATTATAATTGTTTTTTCTTCTTATTCAGAGCTCGTCCTCAAACTCCTGTTAGTTACCATAGCGCCCGGATAACGAAATGAATTATGTCATGGTTTACAGCTTGATTGGCACGATTTGGCACGTCATACTTCAGCACAGTTTTCTACTTGAATGAACGGTCAACCCCACTAGTAAAACCACCCCACCAGTAAAAACCCCACCAGTAAAACCATCCCACCAGTAAAACTATCCCATCAGTAAAATCACCCCACCATGAAAACCCCACCAGTAAAACAATCCCACTAGTAAAACCATCCCACCAGTAAAACACCCCACAGTAAAACAACCCCACTAGTAAAATAACCGCACCAGTAAAACCACCCACTAGTAAAATCATCCCACCAGTAAAATCATCCCACCAGTAAAACAACCCCACTAATAAAACCATCCCACCAGTAAAACAACCGCACCAGTAAAACCACCCCACTAGTAAAATCATCCCACCAGTAAAACCATCCCACCAGTAAAACCATCCCACTAGTAAAATCATCCCACCAGTAAAACCATCCCACCAGTAAAACCATCCCACTAGTAAAACCATATCACCAGTAAAATCATATCACCAGTAAAATCATCCCATCAGTAAAACAACCCCCACCAGTAAAACCACCCCACTAGTAAAATCATCCCACCAGTAAAATCATCCCACCAGTAAAACCATCCCACCAGTAAAACCATCCCATCAGTAAAACCATATCACCAGTAAAATCATCCCATCAGTAAAACAACCCCCACCAGTAAAACCACCCCACTAGTAAAATCATCCCACCAGTAAAACCATCCCACCAGTAAAACCATCCCACCAGTAAAACCATCCCATCAGTAAAACCATATCACCAGTAAAATCATCCCATCAGTAAAACAACCCCCACCAGTAAAACCATCCCACTAGTAAAATCATCCCACCAGTAAAACAACCCCACCAGTAAAACAACCCCCACCAGCAAAACTTCATTAGACGCCTCTTGCAACGTCTGAGTATCGCTATTCTTTACTCCTTTTTTCAACCCCGGTAACATCACGTGTTGAAAGGAGAGCATAGAATAGCAACACTATTTACCTTCGATGCATGTCGCAAGGGACGACTAAGGACGTTATGCGGTGGAGTTGGCTGTCTCATATCGTATGGGGTCAAAATATGGTCATGCTGAAGTTGGATGTGTCAGGCCGAAATGCGCAGATATCTCAGCAAAGTTGTAAACCATGACACAACGCATTTCCGTTCTCCGGACTACATCCTGCTAATCTGCAGGAGTTTGAGAACGAACACATGAAGAAGAAGAAGACCCAGCAACAAACATTCACACTTAAAACTAACACAAATACAAAATAATAACAACATACAACAAAATGAATATAATATAAATATTAATTAGAAAATTGAAATTTAACAAGCAAACGCTTGGATGTTATCTAGAGAAACACGATACAACAGCAACTACATGATGCTATCACAGAGAATCATTGAATATTGCAATGAATCTTAAATATATTTGGAAAAATAATCTTTATTTACAGAGTCAAACACAATTTGCATGTCATTTTCTAGTTAAACCACTTTCATTGATTTCCAACGCGTAAATATAATTTCATGTACTTGAAATGCACACAAAACAATTTATATCTTTTTGAGTTACCTTTTTAAATTACCTGTCAGTAACAAATGGACATCAGTTTTGATCAGGTGTAGAGGCAGTTCTTAATTTATATTAATGAATATTTTAATCGATTGTAATTGTCTAGTATAGATGAAACACAGAACGACTTTTTTTTTAATGTCTGATTATTGGTTAAGTATCTTCTTCTTCTTCTGGTTCGCAGTTTGACATGTCTACACAGCAAGTTCTGTTTTCTTAATAAATGCTGCTGTATTTGAAAGCTCCTCAGTGCTCCCATACATCTTTCTGTGGATATCCATCTCTGTGGGCCAGTGTTCTTCCCTTAACTGGTTTAGTGTATTGCAGTCTTGCAGGATATGTTCAGCTGTCTGTGCTGCCTGTCCATAAGGGCACAGTGGTGATGGGACCAATCTTAGTCTGTTTAAGTGGCTGTTTAATCTGTTGTGTCCTGTTCTGAAGCGGAAGATAATAACCTGGTCTGCTCTGTCGAGATAGTGATAGGTGTCTTTTGGGTGGTCGACTTTCCTGATAGCTTTGATGAGGGTCATCTTTTCTTGGTAGGTGATTTATTGGTCTTTTTGTTCCTGTGTTGCTTCATTCTTTGTCAGTCTAACTGCCTCCTCATTTCCTGATATGCCACAGTGGAATGGTATTCATTGTAGTACTACCCTTCTTTGGATGCTAACTTCTCGCATGGCTTTCTTCAGGTCTGGCAGCTAATCGCTGACAAGGGCTTGTAGGACAGACATAGCATCAGTAAGAAATACCACCTGCTGGCATTGACTTGTTGTGTTTTTAATTATTTCTGCAGCAATGTTTAAAGCCTGTACTTCTGCAGAGTAGTTGGAGCAGAATATCCCAGAGGAATCAAGTGTTATCTTCGTATTTTTCTCATTGACTAGCAACATCTAAGTATGATGCGGTCATCACGACGACGACTTTACTTGACCAGATGCCTGTGTGACACCCAGACCCGAAGTGATTATGATGGCGTCGTAATCCTTTCAACTGTGAACAGATGTCATCTATAGCCTTTCTGACAAAGGATATGCCTTTCCCAGTTGAGTAATAGAGTTGAAATCATAGCTCGTACAAGGTTTGTTGAGTAATCGAGGGTGAAATCATAGCTCGTACATAGTTTGTTGAGTAACCAAGGTGAAATTAGCTCGTACAAGGTTTGTTGAGTAACCGAGGGTAAAATCATAGCTCGTACAAGGTTTGTTGAGTAACCAAGGTGAAATTAGCTCGTACAAGGTTTGTTGAGTAACCGAGGTGAAACCATAGCTCGTACAAGGTTTGTTGAGTAACCGAGGGTAAAATCATAGCTCGTATAAGATTGTTGTCTTGAAGGTGTGTTTGTTTTTTGGGAAAGTGTTATGAATGCGTATTTAGTATCTGAAGGAAGACATTCTACTGCAACAGTATCTCAAAATCCAAGACAAAGGTGGAGACATAAGTACCACTAACACAATCAGCCTGAAGTAAGACGATAAATAAGGACAATTAAAACAGCCAGACCTAGACAAGGCAGAGGAATAAGGACAACTAGAACAACTAGGCCTAGTCAAGACGGAGAAGCAAGGAACACTAATACAACCAGTCAAGACAGAGAGGAATAGTAAACAAAGAGTTATGGCACATCTTTAAGAAAGGAAAGTTTTCTTTATTCACGTCTGAGTTGTATCTGCAGAAACAGTGTTAGCTCAGTACTATTTATTTATCATCACCATAAGTAGGAATGATGTGGTCAACATCACGTCATGCCACACCATACACGTTAATAAACGATCCGATTTCCCAAATCTGTATCACCTTCAGCATGTGGTAACTGTATCACCATCAGCATATGGTAACTGTATCACCATCAGCATGTGGTAACTGTTATCTTCAGCATGTGGTAACTATGTCACCTTCAGCGTGTGGTAACTGACTGGATCGCCCTCAGCATGTGGTAACTGTGTCACCTTCAGTATGTGGTAGCTGACTGTATTAACTTCAGAATGTGGTACCTGTGTCACCTTCAGCATGTGGTAACTGTGTCACCTTCAGCATGTGGTAACTGTGTCACTTTCAGCATGTGGTAACTGTGTCTCCTTCAGCATGTGGTAACTGTGTCACTTTCAGCATGCGGTAGCTGAGTCACCATCAGCTTGTGGCAACTGCCTGTGTTGGCTGATTATTCATTATTCTTTTTATTCCTATAGATCGCAGATTTCTTGCAGTTCCACACACCCCATACAGTTCCACACACTACATACAGTTCCACACACCACATACAGTTCCAAACACCACATCCAGGCTGTATCCAAACACATGTTACAACTTGCAGGAGGCCTAAATCCTGATTGCTTCAAAATGTCAGCATAGTTCACTGACGAAATGCCCATTGTCGTTGCGGGCAAGCTGTAAACACACGGGTGTCCAGGTCTATTGTCTGTTCCCAGGTGAATGATGGATCACCGTATTCACACTTACCGTTAAGCGAAGGTGTGGGACATAAGTTGTCTTTCCAAGGCCAGATGTGTCACCTTGGTTACATTAAGTCCATTTTTGTTTAAGGCTATCTTGATGATTTCTATCCATCGTTTTCTTGGTCTACATTTGGCTTTATTCCCGAATATTCTTTTGTATATGCTCTTATTGGTATTTGGTTTGGCTTCATCCTCATAAGTTCACCGAACCATTTTACTTGCTGTCTCTCAATATGTTCAATACATGATATTATACCAACTCTTTTCCTAATTTCTTCATTTCTTATTTTATCTAGTTTGGTAACCATTGCAGCTTTTCTCAGACACTTCATTTCACATGTAACGATTTTCATCTGCTGTGAGGCTGTTAAAGACCATGTTTGACATTGGTAGCAGAGTGTTGGTATAAAAATTGTAGAAATTATCTATCTTTTAATTTCCATCGTGATCTTTGGGTGAAGTAATAGTGAAAGTTGGTAAGTCACTGTGTTTACTTTCTGGCACCTTGTTTCTATTTCTCTGTCTAGTCTTCCAGTTTCGGAAAAAATTATGCCTAGATATTTAAATTCTGTTTCTTGTTTCACTTTGGTGTTATCTATTGTTATACCCATTGGTGTTGCAGACTTATGTTGAAAAGTAGAGGTGAAATCACGCAGCCTTGTCTTAATCCAGATCTCGTTTCGAAAGGTTCAGTCATTACATCTGTTGTTCCTAATGAACGTTCGCATCTTTGATATATTGCTTTTATATTATCCAACAGCTGTCTTCTGGTGTTATAATTTTCTAAGGTTTCCTAGAGAATATTTCTATCTACTCTATCGGAGGCCTTTTTCTGGTCTACAAATACTGTGTTTAGATCTTGATTGTATTCGATTGCTTTGTCACTTGGTTGTCTCAGTGTCCAGGTCCGTACATGAAAGACAGAGCGAATGAACGCAGAACAATAACAAACAAAACAACCCAGCAGGAGATCCAGGGACGGACAATGCAAACAACCGCAATGGAAGAATAGCAAAAGTAGAACCAGATCTAAAATAGAACACGTCAAGGTCAAGTCTCTCATAAAGCCTGATGCTCGTGTCCATTCAAACGTGTCGAGACACAAATGCCCTTTTCAGGTAATCATCTGGGCCACAACAAAGACTTGAATAACGCGAACAACAACAGATCAATGGATCTCACACAGGAGATCTGGCATACCCCGGTTACAGAACTTCTTTGTTCCCGTTCAGGTAAATTATTCAGTAAATTCAGTGCAGTATTCTTTTGTAGCCTGTTTCTCTATTCTTGTTTCAACAAATACTCTAATGAATGATCCAGTCCCTTGAAGCGCAACAACAACATGTTGGGTGTCCAGGGAACTGACATGTACCGACTACCCTTGTATGTCATTTCGATTTTAACGTATTGTTGAAGGGTTTCGATTTCATACGATGCGCTCATGCAAGTTTAATCATCAATTGTCTAAGTCAAACAGGAATTCGACTTACACATTTTTAATGTTTCATTCCCCTAGTCTGTGTTCTTGACTCTGATTAAGTTTACACTGGTTGTTTTGTGTATGTGTGATTTTTTAATTTGTGTGTGTGTGTGTGATGTGTGTGTGCGTGCGTGTGTGGGTGTGCGTGCGTGTGTTTGTGTGTGGTGTGTGTATGTGGATAGCTATATCTTTCCAGCAGCAACCACTGTTACTGCTAAGCTGCGATACCGTGCGCTAGCGCACACATTTTTATCCATTTGGCGCGCAGAATTTGGACTTGGCGCACACAATTTATCTATATGAATATGTGTTAAAGTTCATATAATAAAACATATCATCTTACTTCTTCAGCGTTATGACCATGATCCTACTAGATTTCCAGCAGGATGTAATCTAGAGAATGGAAATGCGCCGTGTCGCCGTTTCATTTGCGCCAATGGTCCGACACATTCATCTTCAGCGGAATAAAACACACAAGTCGTGTAAATAGATCGTGCTGTAGAAGATTAGTGTCTTTTAAATACGAAAACTTGTAGAAAAGTTAGAAAAAAGATCCTGAAAGTTTGGTGTTTGAAATTATCAGCCCCCGGAGATAGATTTTTGTCGACATTTACTGTTGTCTTAGAGACAACATTGGTGGAAACATCATGGTTGTTAGTTGTAGGAAATGACATCATGGTTGTTAGTTGTAGGAAATGACATCATGGTTGTTAGTTGTAGGAAATGACATCCTTGGTTGTTAGTTGTAGGAAATGACATCATGGTTGTTAGTTGTAGGAAATGACATCATGGTTGTTAGTTGTAGGAAATGACATCATGGTTGTTAGTTGTAGGAAATGACATCATGGTTGTTAGTTGTAGGAAATGACATCATGGTTGTTAGTTGTAGGAAATGACATCATGGTTGTTAGTTGTAGGAAATGACATCATGGTTGTTAGTTGTAGGAATTGACATCTGAAATTGAAAAGAAAATATCGATATTCAAAATGAAATGTTATAGAAAGGTTCTAGGCAGGGCCGGATTTAGACTTGATAGGGTCCTAAGCTATTTGAGATATGGGGCCCTTTACATATTAAATATACAAATTAACAAATAAAATAAATGAATAATAAACACATTTGGGGGGGGGGGTGGTGGGCCTAAGCTATAGGTTGTTTAGCCTGTAGGTAAATCCGGCACTGGTCCTAGGAGTATCATAGACAAAAAGACGAACCAACGCAGGAGTCAAGACCTGAACACAGAGGAAGAATGACCCATCAAACAGGCGTCCACAGAGACTTGAACACTTGAACGTTTTTAGATATCCAAAACTTAAGTCATCCTATTTCTAACATATATAAAGAGACACAATGGTTTAGAAAGATTAATCGGTTAATCATGGAAGAAAAAGAACTTTCTACACAGTCGGTCTATAATTGTATAGATGACATTCTGTACAGTTTCCATAAGAGAGCCCCAGTATAACGTCATGTCATCTACTAAGGTGTTCTATTGCATGGGTGGTTCGTTTAGTGGGCCATTGGTGATACCCACAGTCGCAACTGCATGATTAAATAGGCAGATATACAGGACAGACCAGGACATACAAACAGACAGACAGATTTAATTAGATTAGATTAGATTAGATTAGATTAGATTAGATTAGATTAGATTAGATTAGATAGATAGATAGATAGATAGATAGATAGATAGATAGATAGATAGATAGATAGATAGATAGATAGATAGATAGATATATAGATAGATAGATAGATAGATAGATAGATCGATAGATAGATAGATAGATAGATAGATAGATAGATAGATAGATAGATAGATAGATAGATAGATAGATAGATAGATAAGATAGTGAATACAACCTGAGACATCCAGTCAGCACCCTACCTTCTGTACCTATCCAAATCCCATTCAACCCCCCCCCCCCCCCCATGAAATCATATGACAAGGGCTACAACTATTACACGTCTTAACACCTGTAAAATTTTAAATATTCAAACGTTTCATGTCTGAACTTGTTGTTGAAGGACAACGACGTGTGCTGGGTGGTGACATATTAGCCTGATGTTGTGCTGTAGACACGTCAAATAGACACTCTAGGTGTGAACATCAATTTATGTTTCAAAGATGTCACATTTGAACATGTTAATTTATGGAAAACACAATTCGTTCAAATTAAACAAGCCATTAAAATGTAAATTAAAAATTATTAGCATCTAATGGTCTATTGTGTATCATCACCTGTCTCTTTCTCTCTCTCTCTCTCTCTCTCTCTCTCTCTCTCTCGTTCATATATATACATATATATATGTTGTTCGTCCATCACAAGTGATGATGACCATTAGTTACATCCATTTTTGAAAATTCAATTTTAGTTATGTCCTTGATTATGAGTTGGTAGATGGCTAATGAGCCCTATTCGAGCTGTAAATATATCTATACAAAAGGTGTCTATACAGTCGCGGTGCATTATTACACTACTGTTGACATTACACGAATTATGGTTATATAGTGTAGATATGTTGATATGCCGTTCTCAGACTCTTAAGGTCCCGGGTTCAATCCATGGTTGAGACAGCACGTTTTCTTTCGGGGGTATAATCAGAACACTTCCTGCACATGTCGCTGCTTCACTTATGGCAAATCGATCTGTATTTCCACAGCCCATAGAAAGCTTCCCTTCACTTCTTCACATTTTTTTTCAGGTGTAGATCTGCGTGTTGCCATTGGCGCTAAAAGATGTATGGAAATTAAAGCACTAGTCCTCATGTTAATCTGTCATATCATCACCCAATGACAGATTAACATAAGGAGATTAACAACAGATTAACATAAGGAGATTAACAACAGATTAACATAAGGAGATTAACATAAGGAGATTAACAACAGATTAACATAAGGAGATTAACAACAGATTAACATAAGGAGATTAACAACAGATTAACATAAGGAGATTAACAACAGATTAACATAAGGAGATTAACAACAGATTAACATAAGGAGATTAACAACAGATTAACATAAGGAGATTAACAACAGATTAACATAAGGAGATTAACAACAGGCATGCTGTCTGTTGATAGTCTGGAAGCCTGTGAAAACCACTTGATCTGTTGTTTTTTTATGTGTTCCAATACTGGTATTATTTTGGTTATCTGTCTGATGTTATCGTTTCTAATTCTGTCTCTTAATGACACACCGAGTATACTTCGTAGATACGTCATTTCTGCTGTCACTATTTTTCTTTTGTCTTGTGCTGTCATTGTCCAGGTTTGACACTGGTAGCATAGTGATGGAATAATAATAGTCTTGTATAATGCAACTTTAGTGTCTTTGTTGAACTGTGCGTGGGTAAGCGTTCAAGCGGATGCCAGAAGATGCGCTTCAATGATTACTTGAAGACATCTCTCAAGTACTGCAGAATTGACCGAAGTTCTTGACCATCCAGCCTGGAACAGTCAGATCAGAGCGGGTATTCATAGTTTTGTAAAGTGGAAGAAACAAATGGAAGTGGAAGACAAACATGATACAATACATCTCCTGCACAGATATCAACAGACCACAATATTTCGCCTTAGAACAGGCCACTGTAGATTGTTGGGTCACCTTTACCGATTGAGTATCTCATACACAGATGAATGTCCATGTGGATCCGGTACCCAGACTCCGGAACACATACTTCAGGACTGCCCAACATACAAAGAAAGAGCAGAGACAGCAGACCTGGCCAGAGGATACAGACTTGAGACTTTGGGGCAGCAGCTCTGACCTGGAGAAGACAGTGGACTTCGCCCTGACAATACAACAGTACCACTGATGCTGAACACAGAAGAAGAGTTTTAAACGAGGGAAACATTGCAGATGATTCACAAGAGACAAAAAACGAAAGGAGAGATCAGGCAGTTTTCCCTCATCTCAAGACCGACTACATTCCTGCTCACACTGCAACAGGTTTTACAGAGTCTGGATTGTATTTATCCGCCATCTGCAAACAATCAAACCAAACATGACCCTTCGGAATACCATGTTCATCTTCTCTTGCGAGTGTGCAGCATCAGCAATTCTTCTTCCTCCCCCTTCCTTTCCTTTACCCGGTAGCGCAGTAGTGACAATAAAAAAAGAAAAATGTAGGATCGACTACGAGGTTGTGGTAGCAGCCTATGTTCCCCGTACTAAGTTCTACTGGTGTAATGGTTAAACAGTTAGTTTGTGTTCTAGAAGCTGCAGGTTCGAATACTGGTCAGGACGTCGTATTTATCAAATGAATTCTTTTCCGACATCTCCGAGGATCATCGCGTAAAGCTACGGAGTTACGTGCTGTGAGTTGTACTCTTGATACTCTTTCGTTCCGCTTTATTAAGAAGTATCAGGTATATAGACTGTAACCCGAGTACAATTGAATCATTCTTCTACGGGCCATTTGAACCCTGGATATTCACATATTGTACAATATATATATATATATATATGTTCAGGTTGGGCTCATATCTTTCAAAATAAATTAAAATATTGAGCCATCATATATTCCGGAACAAAAAATTCCAGTTAAGATGTGAGAAGTCTTACAACACTTAACTATATAAATGTGCAGAATTATACAAACTTGGCAATAAATCTCAGACATTTGAATTGTAAATGTCAAATTCGTCCCAATTTTGTAACAAGTCTGCAGTTAATCTGTTGACAAACTCTTCTGAAACTCATTTCCCTAGGAATATATTCCACTTCCATGACAGCTTGTGTTCTCCTACTTCGGTGGATGCATTCAGACACCGAGGACGTAACTGCTTTTCGCGTGTGTTTAATTTCTTTTCTCTCGGTATTTAGAAAGATGAATTGATGAGTAGTGGAGAGTGCACTCTTCTATTCAAGCACGTGTTGCCTCTCGTGTGTGCCTTATTTGGCGAGTCAAAGCGAGGGAGAAGTACCGACGAAATGGGCCCTCACTTCTTTCACAAACACAACACAAGGGGCGGAATTGATGAACACAAGACGGTGTTTTCGGAGAATTCCCGGGATCCACCGAGATAATAACGGTTGTTGGAGTCTTGTCATATCCGGCGTATTTACCAAGACAATTACAGCAAATGACTTTTTCAAAAGATTTCCTCGATTGGACAACCTCCCCTTCTCAACCAATATCAAGTATTTTTACTTCTCACGCCCGCTGTAAAATTGTATCATCTCTCGCACACCAATTCGGGCTCTTTCTTTACTCAGGATTGATTGTCTTCGCAACATTCTGGAGGGATTGTGAGGGTTGGTTTCCTCTGTGTATTTTTTTCCCTCTCTCCTAGTTCATGACTATAACCAGATCCCTGTTGGCGGTTACAACATTCATCCTTCACAAGTACTAGCGGCCAAACTTGGTAAAAGTCCGCCAAGCTCACCGTGAGTTGAGACCGTTATCTGCAGCTCACAAGCAATCTTCCTGGGTGAGTAAATATGATTATTCCAAGACGAGCGAGACTGGAATGTAAAGCAAGACGGTGAGGCTGGTTAGAGGAGGGTGGTCAGAGAAAACTGCTGGAGTTGAATTGTAAAATAAATCCATCGCATTTAAAGTGGAATGGAGGGAAACAAAAATGACTCAATAGAAATTTACACAAGAGCGGAAGTGAGGACTCTTCTGTATTGAAAAGGCGATTTTCATTGAAAAATGTTTCAGTCCTCTCATTTGAAGAAAAACATTAACCCCACGCGAGTTTGAAAACTCGACTTTGACGCGGCTGGAGAAAATCGAAAGCAATGAGCGCATTTCTTTCATAGCTTCTCTCGCGAGATTACGCCAAATTGGAAGTAGAATTTGCCAGACGAACAATAACATTCATAAAGGCTCTGTGAAAGGTCTATATACCGGAGGCAGAGGCCTAGAGTGTCTATCTTTTCAAAAGTGAACAATCGAACTCGTGCGCTTTTCACTGTATTCTCCAGCAAGCATAGCAGCAAGCATAGAACAACATTTGTACCCACCGATGCCCGAGGTTAGACGAGGGATATCAGACAATGTCGAGAGTCGCGGTTCATCAGCGCGACTCCGGAGAAATAACAATAGAAACATTACTTATTAATATGAGCTATTGTCAACCGTTGTATGCCATGATGGACGAATGCTGGGAACAAAACTAAACATCACAACGCATCTATTATTCTGGAAACCATTTCTGAATTTATTCTCCCACGTCACTCATTTAATTTGATCGCCAACTCCTCTGAAAGTATATCCTTCTTTGATACATATCCCCGCAACATCATGAACCGGAACCTGGTCAAATCATTCTTTAATAAATGCTTTCAGCATCGTTTTAAAATGGAGAAAAGTACAGTTTGCTAACAATGACAGACGCCAAACGTTGGATTAAAGATGGCGTTTGGTGAATCATTTTGCATTGGATACTCGCATTAAATTTTCATAGGAGCACAATGACAAGTCCAACCACTTATTCGCCTTTTGTGAGAACTTGAATAGTTGTGTCCCTTTGGGGTTAACAAGAGGAGAAAGATTTTTGTTGAACCCAGTCCTTTATCTAAAGTGGTTATAGAATCAGCTACACAATCCATTCATTTGTGGGTCAGAGCTAGCCATATTGTTCATATATTCGAATGGGAGATGCAAATTCCTGTCTCTAAACAACATAGTGAATAAAAGAATTCAAAAAAAAGAACGCCGATGACTAAAACAGAAACTATAGCCTGTTGTGAAAAGAATAGTTAGGAAAGCTATTAGCAAAACAATACACGTTTTCTTTGTATGATTTTCAAAGAGTTGACTGAGAAATTTGAAGTGAATTGCCACATATGATAGAATTGTATCTTGTACACATAAAAACTGTGACGCGTCTGTTGTCAAAGCTGAAGTCACCGTCATAATTGTAGCAGGTGACAATCAAACAGAAATGGCCCACACATGAGACGCGGAGACTGATTTGGGCCGTGAACAATGGGGTCCACTGAAAACAGACTTTGTGTTATGATGAACGTATTGGCTGGTCCAGCAAAAGAGTCTTTGACATCCTACTATTTACTCTCACGCTTTGTATGCTGACTGTTCCCATTACTATTTCACTTGATTGAGTGTGTCTTTTAAACTGTTTTAAATATTTTTATTTAATTATTTTATCCTGCGTTGAAGTAGAACAGTATTCTAATCATGTCTTCATAGTTACTGGTTTCTTATTACATTCTTTTTCTCTTTTCATTTCTGTCTTTGCTCTTTTTCCAATACTTTAGCGTCGTTCATTTCTTCTGCGTCGTTCATTTCTTCTGTGTCGTTCATTTCTTCTGCGTCGTTCATTTCTTCGGCCTGGCTACTTTCTTCCTCGCCATTTACTACACCCCCCTCCTCCCAGTTATCTTCAACGTCGCAATATAGCAGAACACAACAGGACCGTAGATATAACTGTTCGAAGGGAGAAAAGGGCTTTCCTATAAACAAGCTTATTTGTGGAATTTGTCAATTATCCATTTGTTATGGGATAACAGATAACTAAGAGATAACAGATAACTAAGAGATAACAGATAACTAAGAGATTCATCATATTTT
Organism: Meghimatium bilineatum; assembly: GCA_034231615.1. Taxonomy (NCBI): domain Eukaryota; kingdom Metazoa; phylum Mollusca; class Gastropoda; order Stylommatophora; family Philomycidae; genus Meghimatium; species Meghimatium bilineatum. The sequence continues at coordinate 35,885,753 of CM067301.1, forward strand.
CTAGAGTTGTTTCCAAGCGAATGTTCAAGGTCGTAGTCACGTTCTCCGTAAGGGGTTTGGAGAGGCATCACAAGAAAAACAACCAGGGTTTGATATTTCAATTCCTCTATGTACTCGTAATTAACTTTTTAGTGAAAATCGCCGGTATGGGGGGGAGTTTACCCACGTGTATGGGGGGGGGGGAGTTTACCCACGTGTATGGGGGGGAGTTTAGCCACGTGTATGGGGGGGGGAGTTTACCCACGTGTATGGGGGGGTACTCACGTGTATGGGAGGGGGAGTTTACCCACGTGTATGGGGGGGGGGGGTCACCCACGTGTATGGAAAAGTTCTTAAAAAATTCATTTTTGATTTACTAAGAAGGAGAAGGAGGGGTTTGAAGATACCCAATCCCTCCTATCTACGGGCCAGCTCTGGGTTCGAGTCCAGAGACATCCACTCTGGAGTTAAGTCAATTGTACACATGGAAGATGGACTCTATGGAAGATGGACTCTATGGAAGATGGACTCTATGGAAGATGGACTCTATGGAAGATGGACTCTATGGAAGATGGACTCTATGGAAGATGGACTCTATGGAAGATGGACTCTATGGAAGATGGACTCTATGGAAGATGGACTCTATGGAAGATGGACTCTATGGAAGATGGACTCGGCGAGGAAGATCAGTGATCCTCTTATTTTTATATTTACCTTTTCCGTGTGAACGTCAATCGTGCCGTTTTTACTAATCTGTTTTTTGTTGTGAATGTATTCTTGATAAAGGTCTTTTGGTAGCAACATTGATTTGTATGTGTTATTGTGTGTGTTTCCAATGATTAGCAAAACTGCAATATCCTATTCCAATTTTTTATTATTGAATTCAATTTTACTGCAATGAGCGTATATTTATAGGTCATATGAAAGAAGTGGTAATTTCTACTCCATACTCTTGCAATAGTATACTCTATGAATTCCAGAAACGGACGTGCTGGGTCGGAACGCTTAAAATAGCGTACCTCCGCTGTGAGTATGGCAGCATAACGTACTCCATGCTCCCCGGCGGTAATCACACGGACTTGCATGTTGGTTGTCAGAGAGCGAACGCTGAAGAAGAAGAAGAAGGAGATCTCTTATGATACTGCTTCTGAATTATGTCATCCGCAGAAGACAGATGTGTGGGACCATTGACGCAAATAAAACACTGTTTTATTTCCATTCTCTGGACTACAACCCGCTGGAAATCAAGTAGGACCATGGCCCTGCTACAAAAGCGATCCAGCGAGAGTTTGAGAGTAAACACCGAAGAGAAGAAGGTGAATTTCCGTCAGACTATTTAAAATGTCTGCAGGTCGGGCTCTGTGGCTGTGATGGAACAGGAATCTCTTAAACAGTCAAGGCGCCCGTGTGTTACCTGGGCCCGACAGCGGAGCAAAGAATAGCAACACTGTTTACCTTCCATTCCTGTCGTAAAAAGCGACTAAGGAGGTTATGGGATTGAATTGGCTGCCCCATCCCGTATAAGGTCTGTGACCCAAAGCCATGCTGAAGTTGGATGTATCAGACCGAAAGGCGCAGATATCGCAGCAATGCTGTAAACCATGACACAACGCATTCCGTTCTCTGGACTACTTCCTGCTAATCTGCAGGAGTTTGAGAACAAACGAAGAAGAAGAAGAAACAGTCAAGGTAGCTAGTTCGGTTTTCGGGCCATGTGGCTGTGATGAAACATGCATTTCTAAAACAGTCAAGGTAGCTAGTTCGGTTTCAACAGTAGACATATCAACATCTGGGAAAATCGTCTGGGCGAAGAGTCTCCACTACGCGTGCCTGGAGACAGATATAGAGGCTGTCGCAGGCTAAGGGTAGCCCACCCGAATTGTCAAGGCATGCCGAAATCGGATGTGCTAGGCCTACAAGGTGCATAACGGTGGCACAACGTAATCACGCTCCCGGCGGAAATCGCACGGATATCCGTGATGGTTACAATGGAGCGAACGAAAAACAAACATCTGGGATACTCAAAAATCAATGGTAACCTATAATCTATAATACGGGTTCCCAAACATTATACAAGTTTCTACCGGCGTTTTATCGTCTGAATAATGTCACTCCTAAGTATTGCCGGTTACATTTAGGGGAACAGAGAATAGTAACACTGTTTGCATACCATGTATGTCATAAGAGGCAACTAAGATGGTTATGGGATGGATTTGACTACCATCATATATAGGGTGAAAGTAAAATAGAAGTCAAGCTAATGTAGGATGTTAAACCGGACGGTGCTGATATCGCAGCAATATTATAAACCATGACACAACGCATTCCGTTCTCCGGACTACATCCTGCAAATTGCAGGAGTTTGAGAAATGAAAAAATAAATTTTTTAGAATTTTTTAAAATATCAAACACGAAAATGAGAGTAGAATAATATGCCCAGTGGAAACACTGTAACGACAAATAGCACAGACACATAGACTATGCCCAGTGGAAACACTGTAACGACAAATAGCACAGACACATAGACTATGCCCTGTGGAAACACTGTAACGACAAATAGCACAGACACATATACTATGCCCAGTGGAAACACTGTAACGACAAATAACACAGACACATAGACTATGCCCAGTGGAAACACTGTAACGACAAATAGCACAGACACATAGACTACAAAATAGAAAGTGTCGGTTGCTCAAAAAAAACAAAAAAAAACAACTGAGATATTATGTCACTGATAACATGTGATATGATGTCACTGATAACATGTGATATAATGTCACTGATAACATGTGATATAATGTCACTGATAACATGTGATATGACGAGTGTACTAATGCCATTTGTCATTTTTCACTGTCGAACAACTACAGGAAAAGTGTCACGAACAGAACATTGGTCTCTACACCACATTTGTCGACCTAAAGAAGGCATTCGACATTGTAAATCGCCAATATGGATAGCCAGTTCCATGGTGGTATGACAGCCTGTGAGCAAGATGACCGCGCACACTAAAACCCGTTTCCATTAACTAACGGTGTGAAACAGGGTTGTGTCCTGGCTCCGACGCTCTTCAGCATGGTGTTCTCTGCAATGTAAAATGATGCCTTCTGGAATAACAGTGCAGGAATTTGTTTTCGCTACCATGCTGATGGAGGGCTATTCAATCTTAGTACTCGTAGAATGAAGACCAACACTGAACCAGTAATCACAGTAAATGGATAAAAGCTGAATTCTGCCAATACGTTTGTATATCTCGGCAGCACCCAATTGCAAACTGCAACAATTGACGAGAATGTTGCCATAAGTATTGATCGCGCCAGTGCACTATTCGGGAACCTTCGTGCCAACGTCTGGATCAGGCGTGGTTTCAGTGTGACAACCAAATTGGACGTGTACCGCGCAGTGGTTCTACCAACACTGCTTTCTGCTGCGTCATCCTGGATTGTGAGACACGTTCGACAGCTTAACACTTTCCACCTTCGGTGCCTAAGAAACCGCATGGGGGTACGTTAGCAGGATTGAGTACCAGACACGGAAATCATTCAAAAGACTCGTATGCAAAGTATCCATGCACTGCTGACTAGGTCCCAACTCTGCTGGACGCCACATCTTCCGTATGCCAGACAAGCTATTTCCAAAGAGATTATTCTATGGGGAGCTGTGCTATGGTAAACGTTCAAGATGAGAGAAGATAAAGCGCTTCAAGGATCACCTAAAAAACTCTCTCAAGCACTGCATCATTGATCCTAGCTCCTGTGGAACTACAGTCCCTGATCTCTCAGTCTGCCAAACCCAGATCCCTGATGGCATCACTAAATTTGAAAAAGAAAGAACACTGGGGCCAATTTATAAGCGACGGAAGCGGAAGAACAAATTCGAAAACTCCCTACCTCGAACCCTCAACACTCCTGCACTCACAGCAATAGAACTTTCCTGGCACGAATCAGACTCATCGGACATCTACGAACTCACAAACCAAATTAGACAATCGTAAATTATTTTTTTTACTTGCTCCTTATATTTATTGTTCACATATGCCGCGCTCATCTTCGCTTGCGAAGGAGGAACAACATCATCATGGTGTCATTTAGTCAGACCAGACCGGAAAACCTATAATGTTTTCTCCATTTCCTCCAGAAAATGTCTTCCTTGGGAGATCTAATAAAATTGTTTGACCTTTGTTAGCCTTCTTTGCATTGCACCCTTGTGCATTTGTAAGGCAGCAAGACCATCAAAGAACCGAGATCCGACATCGGTGTTTAGACTTCTCAAAGAACTATGATTAATTCCTCTATCAGCGCATGTCCTGACGACCGCATTCTAAGCCAACACGGTTCATCTAATTTTTCATTCACTCTTTCTTTCAAAACTCTTCACAGACCCTGCAATCATTGAAATGCGAAACTCAATGCCTACGAAGAGACCGCCCGCCCGGAGCCCAAGTCTGAAATGAACTCAGTATAGGGAAACGCTTCTTAACGTGACCTTGGGGTCAGTCAATTATGACCTTGAGGTTTCCAAGAAGGAGTGTAGGAGATTCAGCTTGCTAACAGCCGACCAGGTTCTTCAATTAAGGATCAGAATAGACCGGGTTGACCTCTTGTCTGAACGAATCTGACCTTCACGTCACAGCTTAACTTAATGCTTTTAGGGTAGGGGTGGGATGGTATTACGGTGGTGGTGCGTCGGAAACTGATTCACATAATCTCTCTGTAACACGCGGAGACAGAGTTATCTATCTATCTATCTATCTATCTATCTATCTATCTATCTATCTATCTATCTATCTATCTATCTATCTATCTATCTATCTATCTATCTATCTATCTATCTATCTATCTATCTATCTATCTATCTATCTATCTATCTATCTATCTATCTATCTATCTATCTATCTATCTATCTATCTATCTATCTATCTATCTATCTATCTATCTATCTATCTATCTATCTATCTATCTATCTATCTATCTATCTATCTATCTATCTATCTATCTATCTATCTATCTATCTATCTATCTATCTATCTATCTGTCTATCTGTCTATCTGTCTATCTGTCTATCTGTCTATCTATCTGTCTATCTGTCTATCTGTCTATCTGTCTATCTGTCTATCTATCTATCTATCTATCTATCTATCTATCTATCTATCTATCTATCTATCTATCTATCTATCTATCTATCTATCTATCTATCTATCTATCTATCTATCTATCTATCTATCTATCTATCTATCTATCTATCTATCTATCTATCTATCTATCTATCTATCTATCTATCTATCTATCTATCTATCTATCTATCTATCTATCTATCTATCTATCTATCTATCTATCTATCTATCTATCTATCTATCTATCTATCTATCTATCTATCTATCTATCTATCTATCTATCTATCTATCTATCTATCTATCTATCTATCTATCTATCTATCTATCTATCTATCTATCTATCTATCTATCTATCTATCTATCTATCTATCTATCTATCTATCTATCTATCTATCTATCTATCTATCTATCTATCTATCTATCTATCTATATGTACGTCTGTATGTCTGCCCCAACTGTCTGTCTATTCATCGTGAAGGTTACCTATTACTCTCCTCGCTAATGCGACGTCTTTCCTTATATTTTATTTTCCATTCTTCTCTTTTGTTTGTTACTCTTCGTGTCATGTATGTGTGTGTATGTTCCCATGTTTGTTCCCCATATGTGTTGTTCGCTTTATGTTCATTGTTTTCCTCCCGATTAATTCATTCTAGCCGAAACGCAATCTATTACTGTATTTTGTTTTTATTTGTCAATTTCACTATTTTAAACACTTTAACGTAAATCTTACCGTTCATATTTGCATTTGCTCTGTATTGCCGTAGCCAACAAAAAAAATCCTTACTGCATTGCCTAACAGAAAACATCAAGTAACAAATGCAGGCTTTTTTTAGTCAAAAAGTTGTCTATATTTGTGCCTCGTTGCTAGCATGTTTTGTCAATAAATATTGGTAACATATGCACACCTATTTCAGCTTATTCTGATAATCACCATGTGTTACCTCCGCCGACGCCTATCCAGTGTTTGGTTGTTGTTCATTAAGTAGAATATTTCTCGAATGTTAGGTAAAATGATTGAAGATCGATAATAGATACTTACTGCGCAAAACTGAAATCCAACAGGTATATCCAGCGAACAGGGTAATACGTTTCTCTAATCACTCAAAACACACATAATAACACACACACAAATCGACGTTTCGACCAAAAGACTTATCAAGACTTAAATTAAAGCAACATTTAAACATACAACAAAAAAGGACAGTAAGATTTATCACATGGTCATGTGTACTGTAGATTGACCGGAAGAAGTGTAATTAGGTCAGAGTTGAAACGACATCGGACACTGAATTTACAAAAATTACTACATACATGTGACACGAAACAAACGGAGAAATTATGGAACAATTAGAATCATCCATGAGACATGGTACTCTTAAACCCTGCGCCATCAATGAGTTCCTGTCTCATGGATGATTCTAGTTGCTGCATAGTTTATGTCTGTTTCATGACACATGTATGCAGTCATTTTGTTTATACAGTGTCCGGTGTCACGGAATTATAATAATTCTTACTGTCAGTTTTCTGTCGTATTTTTAAATTTTGTTTCAAATTTTGTCTTCATAAAGGCCCGCATGGTGAGGTAAGTCGGGTTGTTCGTTAAGTAAAATATACCTATTATGGCGAGATAAGCTTCTTTCAGTTGAGGACCTTAGTTAAGTTTGATTACCTCATTCTTTTTTCTTCTTCTTCTGCGTTCAACATCTGCGGTCATGTTATATTGTCAGATCTGTCTTTTTGTTTTTTTGTGTTTTGGATTCTTGATTAGAAAACTGGCCTCACAGCACGTGGGGCATTCCCATAAGTGCTCCACCCTCTGTTCCAGCAGCCACTCGACTCGATAGTGTTTCGAGTCCAATGCCGCCAAAATAGACGTCGACATCAGGGCACAACTCTGGCCCTTGCGACAGGTTTCTTTGTTGTTCCGCCCACCCATGCGGTGTCGTAACTAGTTCAAGCACAACGTTGGCCTGTCGGAACAACATGGTAACTGTTATCGAATGTTATGCCTACGGGATTGTATAGATGACATGCCATGAAGTTTCTATAAGAAGATAACCTCAATATAAAGGCATGTTATCTACTAAGGTTTTTAGTTGCATGGTTGGTTTGTTGAGTGAGCCATTGTTGAGACCCACAGACACAACCGCATGCTATGTCAGATCTGTCGTCAAGGCGAAGTCCACTGTCTTATCCAGGTCAGAGCGGCTGCCCCTAGGCAATTGCCTCAAGTCTGTATCCTCTGTCCAGGTCTGCTGTCTCTGCCCTTTGTATGTTGGGCAATCCTGAAGTTTGTTAACAGGAGTCTCGGTTCCTGATCATCATGTGCATTCATCTGTGTATGCGATCCTCAATCGTTAAAGGTGACACTATAGTCTGCTGTGGCATGTTCTAAGACAAAATAGTGTGATCAGTTGATGTCTTTGGAGGAGATGTATTGCATCATGTTTGTCTTCCACTTCCATTTGTTTCTTCCACTTTACTTGGTTACATCAGATTTTTACAACCAACAAAAATATAATGAAGGTCGCGGTTCTCATAATCCAATCACCACGACATCCTGGTATTATAAGTATTTCGGATTGTTTTATCGATTGAAAGAAATGACTGCTGCACGATGTGCCCTACCTACGTTCCTCCTACATAATGTGCCCTACTGCCCTATGTGTCCTACTGTCCTATGTCCCCTACCTACCATACTTCCTACTACCCTATGTGTACTACTGTCCTATGTCCTCTACCTACCATACCTCCTACTGCCCTATGTGTCCTACTGTCCTATGTCCCCTACCTACCTTACATTCTACTACCCTATGTGTCCTACTGTCCTATGTCCCCTACCTACCATACTTCCTACTGCCCTATCTGCCCTACTGTCCTATGTCCCCTACCTACCATACTTCCTACTGCCCTATCTGCCCTACTGTCCTATGTCCCCTACCTACCTTACATTCTACTACCCTATGTGCCCTACTGTCCTATGTCCCCTACCTACCATACTTCCTACTGCCCTATCTGCCCTACTGTCCTATGTCCCCTACCTACCATACTTCCTACTGCCCTATGTGTCCTACTGTCCTATGTCCCCTACCTACCATACTTCCTACTACCACAACTACCTATACTGCCATATGTCATACTGTACTACTGCTCAATGTGCCCTACTGCCCTATTTTCTGTACATGTCATACTGCCCTATGTGCCCTACAAGCCTATTTTCCCTACTCTTATGTGCCCTACTGCCAAATGCGCTCTACTGCCTTGTTCCCTGATGTCAAACTGCCCTATGTGTCCTACTGCCCTATATGCCATTCTGCACTAGTGCCCTATTTGCCGTACTATCCTATGTGTCCTACTATCCTATGTGCCCTACTGCCCCATGCACCTTATTGCCGTATGTGTCCTATTTGCCATACACCCCTTAATGCACTATTGCCCTACTGCCTCATTTGCCCTACTGCCATATGTCCCTTACTGCTAAATATATTCTACTACGGTACGTGCCCTACTGCAAAATATGTCATACTTCCCAATGTGCTCTACTGCCCTATGTGCCTTACTGCCCAATGAACCTTACTGCACTAAGTGCCATCTTTGACTGAGAAAGAACTATTTGATTAATTGAATTATCTGATATTATTATTCTGGCCAATTGGAACTATCTGACTAAGTGAACTAAACATCTGACTAAGTGAACTAAACATCTGACTAAGTGAACTAAACATCTGACTAAGTGAACTAAACATCTGACTAAGTGAACTAAACATCTGACTAAGTGAACTAAACATCTGACTAAGTGAACTAAACATCTGACTAAGTGAACTAAACATCTGACTAAGTGAACTAAACATCTGACTAAGTGAACTAAACATCTGACTAAGTGAACTAAACATCTGACTAAGTGAACTAAACATCTGACTATGTGTACTAAACATCTGACTAAGTGAACTAAACATCTGACTAAGTGAACTAAACATCTGACTAAGTGAACTAAACATCTGACTAATTATGCTAAACATCTGACTAAGTGAACTAAACATCTGACTAATTATGCTAAACATCTGACTAATTATGCTAAACATCTGATTAATTAAACTAATAATCAGTTACGATCTGAAAAACATTTCCGCCTCAACAATTCATCGATCCAGACTTACCCATACCAATGTGTCCGTCGATGTTATTACTGTTCGCTTTCTATTATATGCTTTAATTTTGTTTCAATTGTCTGTCTTGATAAAGGCCTTTTGGTCGAAACGTCGCTTGTGTGTGTCATTGTGGTATCTAGTGTTAACAAAACTTTGTTACCTTTTTCCTGGATCATTTCCTTCTCGTCGTTTGGACGCACTTAATCTCGTTCTCCAACAGAAAGAGAAAGAGACAATTATCTTTTGTTCTACTTTATTTGACTCTTATCTATTTCTGCTATAGTAACATCGATTTCTACTCTACTTGACTATCATCTATGTCTTCTATTCATTCATTCATTCATTCATTCATTCATTCATTCATTCATTCATTCATTCATTTTCCATTTGCGCCGAAGTTAGCGCATATGGGAGAGGTCAGATCTCTCCAATTCTGTCTGTTCAAAGCTATTCTGTGCAGTTCTTGAATAGTATGAATATTGGTTGTTTTACTTTCTCTAAGTATTGTTCTTCTGAGTGTTTCTTTTGGTCTACCACTGGCTCTTTTGCCTGTAGGTATCCATTCAAGAGATTGGTGGTGTATTCTGTTGGTGTCTGCGCTTAGGACAATCCCGATGTAGGACCAACGGCGTTTTCTGATAACATCTGTGATGAAATTTTGATGTGTCTCTTCTCTGATTTTATCATTCGATTTGAATTCACTCCAATGGGTGTTAGTTATCCTACGAAGACATTTGTTCTCGAAACTCAGTAATTTATTTTCTGAAGATAAAGAACTTTTCCAGCGCTCACATCCATATGATAGCACCGGAATAACGCAGGAATTCAATAAGCGCATTTTCTTTTATAGTAACATAGATTCCTAAATACTTTCCCTTAATGTGGTTTTCTTTTTCTTATATTCTACTCTAATTCCAGTTCCTGTGTTGTCCGCATCTTGACTAAGGCATGGTGGTCGGAAAGTTGAATATCTGTATTCGTTATATTTGTAAAACTGATATTTAACTATTTTTGTGTGTTTCTTTTACAATTTTATTTCTTCATTTGAACTATTGACGGGTATTTCTGGTAACATGTTAATAACGCCATACATAAATGGCTGAAGTGGTCGCTCTGGCAACATAATGCTTGTCATTCTGAAACTCGTTTATAATTTCTTATATCTTGTCTATTTTGTTCTTCTCTCTCGCACCTCCCCATATCTTCAAATATGACATGCTTGTCAGTGGAAAATGTTGTGCCACGTCCAGACTATATCCGCTGGTTGGACAATGTTCGGAGATTCGTTTAAGAGAGGTCATCTCATTTAATTTCATTACGGCGGGTTAAAATGGGGTTAGTGACCCGAAAACTCCGTGCTTGACGTAAGGCGCGAAGATTTGGACAAGGATTTTTACATTGCAAATGCGGCTATTGTTGTAACTCTCTGTAGCTGCCAGAAACTGATGCATTTCTTGGTATTAGCAGCGCGTGGAGCGGAAAGAACGCGAGGAATGACGTCTTCTGTGGCCGTATCCTTGTAGTTTTCGCCACATTTGACAGCTGCGCGAAGGCTTTCATGGATATTGTATCCATTGAGATTATTGTGTGAGACTTAGCTCATGAAAGTGGTCCATATTGAGTGGTCCACATAAAGAAATGGAAAATGATGGGAGCAGACTAACTGCGAACATATATTTGTTCATATTTACACATGGACTGTTTCCGATTATGAGGTGTCGTTTTCAGTTTGATTTGTGGAATTAAGAATTACATATAGAATAATTACAACTGTTTGAATTGATAAATATAGAATAATTATAACTGTTTTAATTGATAAATATAGAATAATTATAAACTGTTTGAATTGATAAATATAGAATAATTATAAACTGTTTGAATTGATAAATATATAATAATTATAACTGTTTGAATTGATAAATATAGAATAATTACAACTGCTTGAATTGATAAATATAGAATAATTACAACTGTTTGAATTGATAAATATAGAATAATTACAACTGTTTGAATTGATAAATATAGAATAATTACAACTGTTTGAATTGATAAATATAGAATAATTACAACTGTTTGAATTGATAAATATAGAATAATTACAACTGTTTGAATTGATAAATATAGAATAATTACAACTGTTTGAATTGATAAATATAGAATAATTACAACTGTTTGAATTGATAGTTAAATATATAATAATTATAGACTTTTTGGATGATGGGTCTCGTACTTTTGAGTATATTCTCTGACTCCTGTAGGAAACAGTATTTGTTTATCATTGCCAAGCAGGAGAAATATGGAAAAAGTTAATGACATTTTGATAATCTGGTGAATCCGCCTGTGTGAATCCAGGACCCGAGAGGGGTGCGAAGAATAACAACACTGTTTACCTTCCATGCATGTCGTAAGAGGCGACTGAGGAGGTTATGGAATGGAGTTGGCTGTCCCATCCGATATAGGGTCAACATGATCCAAACCACGCTAACGTCGGATGTAGGCAGAAGTAGCCACAATAGCGATACGACTTGATATGTTATTGGGTGTCTAAATCACGTGGTGAAAACACGCAAATGGGATCAACAAATGATGTCTCTGAGTAAAAGAATACAAATTGATAGCATATCATATTCTTCTTCTTCTGCGTTCATTCTCAAACTCCTGCAGATTAACAGGATGTAGTCCAGAGAACGGAATGCGCTGTGTCACAGTTTACAGATTTGCTGCGACATACCTTTTGTACTGACATATTCCACTTCAGTATGGCTTCTGTGTCACTTTGATCCTACATGAAGGGGACAGCCAGCTCAACCCCATAACCTCCTTAGTCACCTGTTACGACACGCATGGAAGGTAAGCGCTGTTGATGTTATTTGTTCCCCTGACGGGTTCACGCAACACTCGGGAGCTTCGCTTGTCTAAATCATACTCAGTGAGTCACTCAGTATGCATACATGAGGATAGGCTTGCGATTCCAGCCAGTTTTTTTTCCACCATCCCACATATTACCACAGATGTTCTCTATCAACTCTGCACATTCATTGCCTAGCCCTAACCCTACGCATTCATTGCCTAACCCTAACCCTACACATTCATTGCCTAACCCTAACTCTACACATTCATTGCCTAACCCTAACCCTACACATTCATTGCCTAACCCTAACCCTACACATTCATTGCCTAACCCTAACCCTAACCCTACACATTCATTGCCCAACCCTAATCCTACACATTCATTGCCTAACCCTACACATTCATTGCCTAACCCTACACATTCATTGCCTAACCCTAACCCTACACATTCATTGCCTAACCCTAACCCTACACATTCACGTTGTTCCTCTTATTTGTAAACACAATTAGCCAGACATCTAACGTGCAACATATTATCATGGCCACTACGTGTACAGTAAGACGGAAATGTTGATCACATTTTATTCGTAGATCAGCAATTAATCTTATGCACGCTTGAAGTAGATTTCTCTCACCCTAACATCTTGAAAATTATCCCTTACATTGTTGTATTTTTTTTTCAATTTCTACTCCCTTATTTCACGTTTGATTTTCTTATTTTTAAAAGTAAATTTATCTCTTGTACTGCATTTAATTATTTCTTCCCTGATTCACCAAATTTCTCCTTAAACCTCACAAAGTCTAAAAGTCTAAAATGAGGATAATTATAATTGTGGCCTCGACACAAGTCTCGGTATCTGGCCCACAGGCCAAAAGACTTTGGTCGTTCAATAAAGGATAAATGTGTAACTAATGTTCTGCCAACCCGAGGCCAAACTCTAGTACAGACCAAAACGGAAAAAAACTAGTTTTCCCACTTGGCAACTCAGAATAAAAGGCAGGACGAAGGGAAATAACCAAGAAAATATGCGTGTAGAGTTTGCCTTGTTGAAAAAAAGGTGTTTATTCACCAATCGGCTTATGAGCTAAAGAAATGGATTTGCTTTTAATAACGCTTTCACTGTCTTTGAAGGCTATTTGCCAATTACTGGTAAGATCTAGCCCTATTTTGTACACATCGAAATGGAACAGAAGTGGCCGGAAGCTCGGAGAAAGAAACCCGGTGTCAGATTAATTTTGTCCCACCATTTTTGGTCCGGTCTAATCAAGTATAGTAGTCAGTTGATGGCGCGTAGAGGGCTTTTTGAGAAATAACAGAAAATGTGACAAGTTTCATCAGATGTAGATATTATTATTATGATTAATCAAAAGGCATGGCATACGAGAGGCTGGCTAGATACAAGAAGGGAAGAAGTGTCTAAGTATTAAGACTTTGGTATTATTGTCCATTACTGCCATCTATAGAGATCTGTTTTTCTTCTCGCGCCGTCACAAAAGTGCGTGATGCGACAGTTCCATGTAATTGCAATATCGTATAATAGAATTGCAGAAGAAAAACGTTATATTTTGTGAAATATTTTGTTAAGGTTGTCTCATTTGTATGATTTAACTGTACCGGTTAGATTAGGTAAGGGCATTTGATTTATTGTAATCTGTTACCCTACAAACTCGGTCTCAACGACATGGCATGATTGATGCCGAAAGTACCACTCACAGCACGTAACTCTGCAGCTTCAAGCGATAATCCCCAGGAATTTCTGGAAAAAATGAACGTTGTAAATAAGATGTCGCGAGCGGGATTGCACCTTCCACATCTATCTTTCTGTCTGTCAGTCAGTCTGTCTGTCTGTCTGTCTGTCTGTCTGTCTGTCTGTCAGTCAGTCTGTCTGTCTGTATGTATGTATTTCTGTCTGTCTGTCTGTCTGCCTGCCTGCCTGTCTGTCTGTCTATCTATCTATCTGTCTATCTGTCTGTCGGGCCGGCCGTCCGTCCATCCATTTATCTCTCTCTCTATATATATATATAAATAAATAAATATATATATATATATATATATATATATATATATATATATATATATATATATATATATATATATATATATATATATATATAGCAACTCACCTACCTACTTGCCTATCTACCTACCCACCCATCTATCCACACATCCACCCACCTATTCCTCGTTCGTTCTCAAACTCCTTTAGATGTTCCTATGATTCCTGAGCATTTAAATCTGATTTTGACTTGATTCCTGGATCATGTTAACACTCTATGGAATGTGACAGATAACTCAACCGATAACCTCTTGAGTTGCCTCTTAAAGAGTGAAGATATGTAAACAAAATGGTAGAAAGTAAAAGAAAGAAGTGGTGATTTAGTTCACAGAAATAAAAAGCTCTTAAAATACTTGGAAGCTAAACATGGGAGGTAAAATGCATGAAAGCTAAACACTGGAGGTAAACATGAGAGATAGACGTGTTAGGTAAACAAGGAAGCTAAACATGGGAGGTAAATATGGAAGGTAAACATGGGAGGTAAAATGCATGGTAGGTAAACAAGGAAGATAAACATGTGATGTAAACATTGAAGGTAACCATGGGAGGTAAACATGGTAGGTAAACATGGGAGATACAATGCATGAAAGCTAAACACTGGAGGTAAACATGAGATAAACGTGTTAGGTAAACAAGGAAGCTAAACATGGGAGGTATATATGGTAGGCAAACATGGGAGGTAAACATGGGAGGTAAAAAAGGTAGGCAAACATGGGAGGTAAGCAGAGTTACTATTCTTTGCTTCCTTTTCAGCGCCCTACCAATACAGGGGCGCTACATTACATAACAGTAATTATTCGTTTTATTGAATCATTTGGATAAACACACGAACTCCTTACAAAATTGTCGTCCCATTTACACAGTGGATAACTAATACTCATTTCTGGTAAGTAGATCATGTTTTTCAAACAACATTGAAAGAGAGATAATTTGATTTCGACATGATTACTCAGACATAGAAAAATGACATTTTCTCTGTTTCAAATACAGTAATAAATGAAATGCATTTTCAAGTACCACTTCCACCTCTTAGAGAGTATCCACAAATCCGATGGCTTCTTTATTTGGTTCAAAGCTTGCCATTTATCAACTTGCCAAGTGTTCGCAACTCTGTCTATTTACGAGGGTCAGATTGCAGAATCTTTACTTTCAAATATGTTGTTGTTGTTGTTTTTTGCCCAGAATTTTAAGACTTTATTTTTGTTCACTTAATCATGAAAGATGTCGTTTTCGTCTACCTATCTTGTTTACCTCTCTTCACGCTCTCTTTGTTTTCCATCATCTTCATCATCATCATCTTCATCATAATGGTCATAATCATCTTCATCATAATGGTCATCATCATCTTCATCACCATCATCATCATCATCATCTTCATCTTCATCGCCAGCATCATCATAATCATCATCGCCAGCATCATCATCATCTTCATCATCATCTTCATCACCATCTTCGTCATTATCATCATCTTCATCATCATGGCCACCATCAGCATTACCACCATCAGTAACATCAATACTACCATCGTCATCACCCCCACCCCCAATATCACAATCACCATAGTCATCATCATCATCATCATCATCATCATCATCATCATCACTATTATCACCAACACCAACATCATTATCATCATCATCACCACCATCACCATCATCAATAGCGCTATCACCACATCATCATTATTTTGTTTTCTATTTCTACCCTCCTTTCCTCTAATTCTTACTGCTTTCTCTTACATTTGAACCCTCTTCTCTATCTATTCTTCCATCTTCACTCTATTTCTTTCTCTTCTTCCACACCTTCTTCTCTTCATGTCAATTCTTCCATTTTTGATCTCTCCGCCGAAGACGGATGTGTTGGGCCATTGGCGCAAATAAAACAGCAACACAACGCATTTTCATTCTCTGGACTATATTCAACTGGAAATATTGTAGGACCATTACAAGAGAAATCCAGCGGGAGTTTGAGAATGAACGCCGAAGAAGAAGAAGATCTCCACTCTCATCTCTTGTTTCTTAATCTCTTTATTTCATTCCAAAACTCATATTTAACAGGATGTAGTTCGGAGATTGAGCATCGTTGCATCCTTGCTTACAGCTTGACTGCGATGTCAGCGAATTTTTAGCATTAACTATCCAACTTTCTCATGTATTTTGTGTAATAGAGATTGGTGAAGGAGATTAGACCGATCTTAACTCTCCTCAGTTGCATGTAAATCTCCACCATGTGAATCTCCACCATGTGAATCTCCACCATGTGAATCTCCACCATGCGAATCTCCACCATGTGAATCTCCACCATGTGAATCTCCACCATGTGAATCTCCACCACGTGAATCTCCACCATGTAGTGGTTCAGCTGTTCGATTGTGTCTCAAGAGGGAATAATTCTTAGTACTCGATGTATGGACGTCTGTGGTCGATCGTAAGCGACGCAGACAGATTAAGAGGGGAATCTTTCTCTTCGTTCACAAACTCTTGAATGTTAACAGCATGTAGTTTGGAGAACTTAATCAGCAGTATATAGTCTGGAGAACTTAATCAACAGCATGTAGTTTGGAGAACTTAATCAACAGTATATAGTCCGGAGAACTTAATCAACAGCATGTAGTCTGGAGAACTTAATCAACAGTATGTAGTCTGGAGAACTTAATCAGCAGTATATAGTCTGGAGAACTTAATCAACAGCATGTAGTCAGGAGAACTTAATCAGCAGTATATAGTCTGGAGAACTTAATCAACGGGATCTAGTCTGGAGAACTTAATCAGCGGGATGTAGTCACAGGCACATTACGGGCATCACGTGCGAGAGGACAAACAACATTGATGGCGACCACAATTCTGATGGTTGACAAAAACTAAAATTATGGCGTGTTGTTCGAAGCATTGACTTCCTACTAGAGATATTAACAAGGCAATTAGGGTTAGTGTGTTCAATTCCACGCGATGGCATGTTGGTTGGAGATGTCGCTGTATGTGATGGTGATATCGATTTGTAGTAGTAGCACGAGCATATCCTGTCACAGATGATGTCTAATGGGAGTTTGAGAACCAACACTAGACAGAGTATTGTAGAAAATTTTCAGAGGTATAATTGCTGAACAGGTGAGGATTTCTGGTCTTGATACATTGGAAATTATGATTGCTGAACAGGTGAGGATTTCTGGTCATGATACGTTGGAACATATGATTGCTGAACGGGTGAGGATTTCTGGTCATGATACGTTGGAACATATGATTGCTGAACGGGTGAGGATTTCTGGTCATGATACGTTGGAACATATGATTGCTGAACGGGTGAGGATTTCTGGTCATGATACGTTGGAACATATGATTGCTGAACGGGTAATATGTTGCTTGGGGATGTTGCTGTGTTCCATGAGGATGTTGCTGTGTTGCATGGGGATGTTGCTGTGTTGCATGGGGATGTTGCTGTGTTGCATGGGGATGTTGCTGTGTTGCATGGGGATGTTGCTGTGTCGCATGTAGATGTCAGTGTGTTGCATGGGAATATCACTGTTCACTGATGGATCTGAACGCTGCGATGAAAGATCTGACCGGAATTGTATAGTTTGTGCTGGTGATACAATAGTTGTAGAGCGTAGAGAGGCGCTCACAAGACAACTACCTCAGTCAATCCTTATACATACAAACATAACCACAAAAGATAAACATAAACATAAAGATAAATACCAACTTAACATACACAAACATACACATAAACACACACAAACATAAACACACAAAACACAAACACAACACACAAACATAAATATAAACCCAAACGACCAATAACTTTTCTGTGTCTGTAAAGTATCTCCTACCCGCGATGTGCGCACATTTCAACCTCACAGTTCAGTACAGTTTCGTTATATTATAAACTTTTTTCCATAACAATTAATGGAGATTGTGGTTCAGCAAACCATATCCTCCTAGAGGGAGATGATTCGTTTAGCTGTGAGCAGCTTGTTTAACTCTTAACACATGATGATGATAAAATAGTCCTTTAGCTGTTATTAGGTACCTCTTGGCAGATTAGAGTCTTTCTCACAAAACTTGTTTTTTTTCTAAGTTGTGTAACGGAAGTGACATCAGAACTCATATAGTATCAGACATGGGTGTCTAAGGGTGGGTTTATGAATGCATGTCAAGTGTTAGGTGTGGGTGTCTAAGGGTGGGTTTATGAATGCATGTCAAGTTTTAGGTGTGGGTGTCTAAGAGTGGGTTTATGAATGCATGTCAAGTTTTAGGTGTGGGTGTCTAAGGGTGGGTTTATTAATGCATGTCAAGTTTTAGGTGTGGGTGTCTAAGGGTGGGTTTATGAATGCATGTCAAGTTTTAGGTGTGGGTGTCTAAGGGTGGGTTTATGAATGCATGTCAAGTTTTAGGTGTGGGTGTCTAAGGGTGGGTTTATGAATGCATGTCAAGTTTTAGGTGTGGGTGTCTAAGAGTGGGTTTATTAATGCATGTCAAGTTGTAGGCGTGGGTGTCTAAGGGTGGGTTTATGAATGCATGTCAAGTTTTAGGTGTGGGTGTCTAAGAGTGGGTTTATTAATGCATGTCAAGTTTTAGGTGTGGGTGTCTAAGGGTGGGTTTATGAATGCATGTCAAGTGTTAGGTGTGGGTGTCTAAGGGTGGGTTTATGAATGCATGTCAAGTTTTAGGTGTGGGTGTCTAAGGGTGGGTTTATGAATGCATGTCAAGTTTTAGGTGTGGGTGTCTAAGGGTGGGTTAATGAATGCATGTCAAGTTTTAGGTGTGGGTGTCTAAGGGTGGGTTTATGAATGCATGTCAAGTTTTAGGTGTGGGTGTCTAAGACTGGGTTTATTAATGCATGTTACGATTTAGGTGTGGGTGTCTAAGGGTGGGTTTATTAATGCATGTCACGTTTTAAGTGTGGGTGTCTAAGAGTGGGTTTATTAATGCATGTCACGTTTTAGGTGTGGGTGTCTAAGGGTGGGTTTATGAATGCATGTCAAGTTTTAGGTGTGGGTGTCTAAGGGTGGGTTTATTAATGCATGTCACGTTTTAGGTGTGGGTGTCTAAGGGTGGGTGTGTGGGCACATGTTAAGTCTCAGGCATGATTATCTAAGAATGGGTGTGTGGGTGCATGTTAAGTCCCCGAAAGTAGGCATTCTAGTAAGTCAGTATCCAAGTTTACCATTTCCTCCCAGAAGCATAACACACAAATATGGACAAACTATCTCATCATTATTCTGCCAGATTTGTTGACCAATGTGAAGTTATGACACATCTAGCAATCCCTACAAAAAGACGCAGCTTTTTGTGAAAAGAGAAAAAAATGCAACAGTGGAAAGTAGCTAGAAAGTCACGGATTTACCAAGAAACGTCTACAGTGGAAAGTAGTTAGAAAGTCACGGATTTACCAAGAAACGTCTACAGTGGAAAGTAGTTAGAAAGTCACGGATATATCAAGAAACGTCTACAGTGGTCATTCCATGCCCGAACTGTCCAAGGAAATTTGCAGTCAGAGTAGGCCTCATTAGTCATTTACGAACACATAATCAAGGACATAACTCTAATAGAATTTTCAAAAGGGGATGTAACAAGTGGTTAGCATTATCATCATCATGTGATGGACAAACAATAGCATTTCCAGTCATCTAGGAGTCTACTACAAAAGTCACATGTGCAATGTCAGCTGGCCTGCACCTCTTCATGTCTCATGAAATATTATTTCATTGAAGACTATTGTCTATTGTCTATTGTCTACTGTCTATTGTCTATTGTCTATTGTCTACTGTCTATTTTCTACTGTCTATTGTCTATTGTCTAATGTCTATTGTCTATTGTCTATTGTCTATTGTCTACTGTCTATTTTCTACTGTCTAGTGTCTATTGTCTACTGTCTATTGTGTATTGTCTACTGTCTATTGTCTATTGTCTATTGTCTATTGTCTACTGTCTACTGTCTATTGTCTATTGTCTATTGTCTATTGTCTATTGTCTATTGTCTACTGTCTATTGTCTATTGTCTATTGTCTATTGTATACTGTCTATTGTCTATTGTCTACTGTCTACTGTCTATTGTCTATTGTCTACTGTCTATTGTCTATTGTCTATTGTCTACTGTCTATTGTCTATTGTCTACTGTCTATTGTCTACTGTCTATTGTCTATTGTCTACTGTCTATTGTCTATTGTCTATTGTCTATTGTCTACTGTCTATTGTCTATTGTCTATTGTCTATTGTCTATTGTCTATTGTCTACTGTCTATTGTCTATTGTCTATTGTCTATTGTCTATTGTCTACTGTCTATTGTCTATTGTCTATTGTCTATTGTCTATTGTCTACTGTCTATTGTCTATTGTCTATTGTCTATTGTCTATTGTCTACTGTCTATTGTCTACTGTCTATTGTCTACTTTCTATTACCTATCCCCAGGTGGTGGTTTTCTTGTAGCATCCACAATTGTCGCTGATTGTAAGGGCTTGTGCGGGAGATGTAGTCAGCGTTCCAGAGCCAGGTGTGTTGTTCTGATTGAGATGTAGTCAGCGTTCCAGAGCCAGGTGTGTTGTTCTGATTGAGGTGTAGTCATGTTTATTTAGGCAGGTCTTAATGTTGTCTATCCTTTTCCTAGTTCTGCCCTTGACTCTGTATCCTGACTCCATTTTGTTATAATCTCTCATTGCAAGTTGATCGTTCATCCTCATAGGATGTCTCAACCATTTAATCTGTTGTTTCATATTCGATACATGATGGGATACCTATTATCTTTCTGGTGTTCTCACTGCGCATTTTGTCGAGTCTGATGACTCCAATAGCATTCCTTAGACATTTCATTTGGCAAGTTTCAATCTTTCTCTTATGTGTAGATCAGCCATTGAAGACAAAAGTAAGAAACTCAGCCAAAAACAGACAAAAGTAAGAAACTCAGCCAAAAACAGACAAAAGTAAGAAACTCAGCCAAAAACAGACAAAAGTAAGAAACTCAGCCAAAAACTGACAAAAGTAAGAAACTCAGCCAAAAACAGACAAAAGTAAGAAACTCAGCCAAAAACAGACAAAAGTAAGAAACTCAGCCAAAAACTGACATAAGTAAGAAACTCAGCCAAAAACAGACAAAAGTAAGAAACTCAGCCAAAAACAGACAAAAGTAAGAAACTCAGCCAAAAACAGACAAACGTAAGAAACTCAGCCAAAAACTGACAAAAGTAAGAAACTCAACCAAAAACAGACAAAAGTAAGAAAATTTTGTTTTTTAAACAAGTCAAGCCTCTATCTCCCCCCCCCCCCAACTTCACTTAATCGCATCGTATGGCATGCGTGAAAATGCGACAATGGCCATATTCCTTACACCCTGAACTACAAGTTCAAGCCCTGGTTACCACACTTGCAACAAAATTTCCAAGGTACACATTGTCATTAAGATATTGATAATGTTTCCTAGAAGGTGGTTCCTACAAAAATATTGAACCTCGACCATCCCTTCTTCGTAATGGTGCTACGCCCTGATAATACTAAAGCAAAATGAGGTAAACAGGTTACTAAAACACTTACCTTGCCTATTAATAAAAATATTAAAAAAAAATAAATTATATATAAAAAAAACATACAATAAAACTAAACAGGACAATTCTCCACGTATCGGCTCAAATGGAACCTTTTTCAAGAGACAAACAACAGAAAACGACAACATAAAAAACAAAATAAATGACTATATTTCATCAAGCCCCTTCTCCACAGCGCAGGGATGGCAACGCGAAATAAAAATATCCTGCCGATACGTGGAGAATTGTCCTGTTTAGTTTTATTGTATGTTTTTTTATATATAATTTTTTTAAAATATATTTTTATTAATAGGCAAGGTAAGTGTTTTAGTAACCTGTTTAACTCATTTTGCTTTACTATTTGTTTATTAGGTTACTGCGGCACCATCCACTTTGTCGGACACCCTCTGACTATTTGGTTATTTATATATTGCTCTGATAATTATTATAGCTATTATAATAGCAAACTCGACACGCGAGCTCGACTGAGAAAGACGTGCCTCGGCAGAAACTTGACTGTAATCAATGAACCCATCCACTGTTCTAGCTGAAAATAAATAAATATAAGGGAGATAAACAAAGAAATGCATCAGACAAGAGCTAAGGGACACAACTCAGAAAACATTCATGTATTATATTGGAATAGTCGCCACTACATCGCGTGTTGTCCTTCTTACACACGCATATCTCAACAGCTGTGCACATTCGCTGTAGTAGCGTCGAGTTTACGTCAGGTAATGTTACATTCTGTGATGGCATCACAAACAAAATATTTCCAAAATATCTCAAGGAGAAAACCCTATAGATAGCGTATAATATTCAGGGTTTAGCAATCAATCTGGAGGTCGTGGCGACTGGATTACCAGAACAGCCACTATTCTTGTAATATTGCAAATCTATGATATAGTGTCCACGGGTGAAAGAAGCGTACATCACCATACCAGGTACATTTTACTCCGCCAAAATTTGTTTTGACTAATGATTTTCATGGCAGTATTTATGTTCAGTAGTTTCTCCTTGCTTTCTAAACATCTCGGATGTGCAATTGCCTGCAGCGAGATTCGAACCAGGCACCTTGGCAGTCGAAGAGGCGTCCTGAATCATGCCGTCGAAAATCTCGTAAAATGAAGTTAAATCAAAGTAGAACGGCAGAATCCCAAAATTACCTGAATCACTATCACCACTATTTCTGAATGTCCAAAGCTGTTATAAACGCCGAAATCGAAAGTGTATGGCCATTGGTTAAAAAAAAACAGCGACACAATTCATTTTCGTTTTCTCGACTACGTCCTGTTGAACATCTAAGAGGGCTATTGTCCTGCTATAGAGAGATATAGTAGGACTAGTGTCCTGCTATAAGAGAGATTTAGTAGGACCATTCTCCTGCCATAGAGAGATCTAGTAGGACCATTGTCCTGCTATAGAGAGATCTAGTAGGACTAGTGTTCTGCTATAAGAGAGATCTAGTAGGACCATTGTCCTGCTATAAGAGAGATCTAGTAGGACCATTGTCCTGCTATAAGAGAGATCTAGTAGGACTAGTGTCCTGCTATAAGAGAGATATAGTAGGACCATTGTCCTGCTATAAGAGAGATCTAGTAGGACCATTGTTCTACTATAAGAGAGATCTAGTAGGACCATTGTCCTGCTATAAGAGAAATCTAGTAGGACCACTGTCCTGCTGTAAGAGAGATTCGTTGGAAGTTTAATAATGAGCACTGACAGGTAACTTTGATAAAATCAAACATGTATCAGTTTCTACAATTTTCTTTTCTCTCACGTCTATTGTTCTGTACATCCTGCCGGTCTTGTTTCTATTGCTCTATAGAGCTTTTGTTTCTTGTCCCGTGTCCTGCTGGTCATGTTTCTTGTCCTGTGTCCTGCTGGACTTGTTTCTTTCAGGTGTCGTGCTGAACTTGATTCAAGTCCACATGGCAAATAACTAATAAACATATTAAATAACTAACGGACATAACAAACAATTAATAAACATGGCAAACAATTAACAAACATGGCAAACAGTTAACAAACATGGCAAACAATTAACAAACATGGTAAATAATTAACAAACATGGCAAACAATTAACAAACATGGTAAATAATTAACAAACATGGCAAACAATTAACAAACATGGTAAATAATTAACAAACATGGCAATCAATTAACAAACATGGTAAATAATTAACAAACATGGCAATCAATTAACAAACATGGTAAATAATTAACAAACATGGCAATCAATTAACAAACATGGTAAATAATTAACAAATCTATTAAATAACTAACGGACACAGCAAACAATTAGCAAACATTTTCAAACAATTAACAAACATGGCAAACAGTTAACAAACATGGCAAACAATTAACAAACATGGTAAATAATTAACAAACATTTACAAACAATTAACAAACACGGCAAATAAATAACAAATAGGATATATAGCTAATACACAGGGAAACAAATACAAGAAAACAACGGACACACACGGTAACCAATTAGCGGTATCACAAACAGGGAAGATAACTAACACGTACGGCAAACAACTAACAAACTGAACAGGTAATTAACAAACAGGGCAAAACACTAACAGGCAAATAACTAAAGGGGCAGACACAAACAGAAACATAACAAACAGAACAGACAGCAAACAAGGCAGATAACAACCTGAGCAAATAATTTATAACCAGGGCAGACAACAAACTAAATCTCCGATGAACACAAGATTTCATTGAACCAAGTCACGTAAAAATTAATAAGGGAGATAATAAATAAAATATAAATAGTTTGAGGAAAGTTAATAAAAAATACGTAGAAAAGTTTGAATCATGGAAATTTATTTGACAGAATCATCACGAATGAATGCCAAACATGGAATATGTTAATGTCTGAGCACGGATGCTCATTTTTAGAATATTATATTTGTTTGAGCAATCAGAACGCTGACCTTTGACACTTGCTACATTAATTTTATCCAAATGTGTCATTGGCTGTCAATCTCATTGCGTTGTCACTCCCCTCCTGGGTGTGATCTTTATACGCACATGCATTCTTTATTCACACGGCTTTTTATGTTTGGTAATGTTGTTTTCAGACAGTTGTGAAGTAACCCGATCTGTGATTTGTTTGATGCAACTTGGAACACACATCGTTTGACGGTCGTAGTTTTTTTATGACATCTCAATATTTTATCAGATTTGATCTCAGATTGCTTCAATCCCGAGCAGGCCGGTAAGAGATTTGCGTGATTACAAAAACTTACGCTAGATGTTGTGCAAAAACTAGAGAAAATTCGCAAACCATACATTCAATCTTAGTACGAACATTGTGTTATCAACGTCAGACATGGACACTAACTAAAGAACATGAGAGAAAGCTTCATTCATTCATTCATTCATTCGTTCATTCATTTTCTTTTTGCGCTGAAGTTAGCGCATAGGGCAGAGGTAAGATTTCCTCCAATTCTGTCTTTTCAGAGCTATTATGCGCAGTTCTTATATTGTTTGTTTTACTTTCTCTAAGTATTGTTCTTCTGAGTGTTTCTTATGGTCTACCACTTGCTATTTTGCCTGTAGGTATCCATTCAAGAGATTGGTGGTGTATTCTGTTGGTGTCTGCGCGTAGGACATGCGCGATGTAGGACCAACGGCGTTTTCTGATAACATCTGTGATGAAATTTTGATGTGTCTCTTCTCTGATTTTATCATTCGATTTGAATTCAATCCAATGGGTGTTAGTTATCCTACGAAGACATTTGTTCTCGAAACTCAGTTATTTATTTTCTGAAGATAAAGAGCTTTTCCAGCTCTCACATCCATATGATAGCACCGGAATAACGCAGGAATTAAATAAGCGCATTTTGTGCGTGTGCTGATTGACTTTGACTTCCAGATATTAGACAGTCAGAGAAAGATTACTACGTGTGAAATGAGATGTCTAAGAAAAGCAGCTAACAGAACAAGAAGAGATCATATGAGGAAAGAAGAGATTACAAAAACTGTTGGAACCAATTATACTGTAATCAAATATATTGAAAACAAAGACTGAAATGGTTCGGCCAGTTAATGGGAATGAAACGTTTCGACCAAAAAGACCTTCGTAAAGGTAAAGGTAAGCTGAGTTTACAACGAAACCGCACGAATAGCTTCATCTACCACACTTGTTCAGTAGCGATCGCATGAATAGCTTCATCTACCACACTTGTTCAGTAGCGATCGCATGAATAGCTTCATCTACCACACTTGTTCAGTAGCGATCGCATGAATAGCTTCATCTACCACACTTGTTCAGTAGCGATCGCATGAATAGCTTCATCTACCACACTTGTTCAGTAGCGATTGAGCTATTTTTTAACCGTACTTCCGTGTTAATGAGTGAACAATAAGCGTACATATTTTTTTGTAATATAACAAATAAACCTAGTGAACTCGAATCCCAGGTATCATGATCTGCGGACCAATGACCTAACATCTACTGTCGAGCCACCGACACCCCCAAGACCAAGGAAATAACAAGATGAAGTGCGAAAAAATGGAATTAATAGAAAAATAACAAGACAGTAGTCAATAGAAAAGTAACACGACCGTAGTCAATAAAAACTGGAAATAAAATCAATGACGTCTGCTATAGAATTTTATTGATAACCAACTTATTATCCACTATAATTTAAAAGTGGCTTTTGTTGTCCCGAATTTTGTCATTTATTAGCGTAAATGTTATGTTATGTCCCATGACAGCAACCTGTGGTCGTCGATGAAGATAACTCTTCATGTACTAAACAGCAAGAATTATTAGGTGAGGGTGGCCAGTTCCCTTCTTTGCTGTGTCTATCTTCAATAACGCATGTCGTTATTAGGGTATATCCACCATAATTTAAAAGTGGTTTTTGTTGTCCAACTATTTTGTCATCTAATTAGGGTGGAGCCGTTAAATTCATTATGTCATCTAGTCCATTCAGGCAAGACGAATTTCTACATCACGCCCCATTTACGTTTGGTCTAGTCTCCAATATCAAAGCTATCAAAGCTATTGAATCTATCTTAATCTCATGACGTAATCAAAGCTATTTAATCTATCTTAATCTCATGACGTAATCAAAGTTATTTAATCTATCTTAATCTCTTGACTTATCAAAGTTATTGAATCTATCTTAATCTCTTGACTTATCAAAGTTATTGAATCTATCTTAATCTCTTGACTTATCAAAAATATTGAATCTATCTTAATCTCTTGACTTATCAAAAATATTAAATCTATCTTAATCTCTTGACATCAAAAATATTGAATCTATCTTAATCCCTTGACTTATCAAAAATATTGAATCTATCTTAATCTCTTGACTTATCAAAACTATTGAATCTATCTTAATCTCATGACGTAATCAAAGCTATTGAATCTATCTTAATCTCTTGACTTATCAAAGTTATTGAATCTATCTTAATCTCCTGACGTGTATTAAAGACACTGTAAGCTCTTGAAATATAACAATATGTTATTATTTTGTTATATTTACATTTTTTTGCATTTACATTACTGCATATATATTCTATTGAACGTGTCCAGTCCAATCTAAGTCAACCCTCTACTCAACAAAAGCTAAAGAGATCAGTACAGGGACACAAAGCCACAACTGAAAAGCTTCTTACAGAATACACAAATCTCATTCGATCTCGTCCTCCAAGTCACAATCTTGGAATCAAAACACTAGTCTCTATGAAGGCTTACAACTTTCGCAAACCAATACGATGCAATATCTGAACTCACGAACCTTAATCGCGGGCTTCAGAATTTGAAAGCGATCAAAATGACCCGATTTTAGAATGTGGACTCACCTCACGTGCCCCTGAGGAACCCAGTCTCTGAACACAAAAGAGAGTCCAGTGTTTAGAAGGTTCCTTCAATTGACGGCCGTATTCATCAAGAAACGCCTTGAGTAAGGGTTCCGTTTTTTGTGCGTTCGGAAAATATAGTTTTAATATTGCAGCCGTCTGAGGTTGATAAAATCCTTCATCCTGTCGATCAAACAGCACTATCAGTTGCTTTATAACACTTCATCCTGTCGATCAAACAGCATTATCAGTTACTTGATAACACTTCATGCTGTCGATCAAACAGCATTATCAGTTACTTGATAACACTTCATCCTGTCGATCAAACAGCACTATCAGTTGCTTGACAATACGTCATCAGGCTGTTCAAACAGCACTATCAGTTGCTTGACAATACGTCATCGGGCTGTTCAAACAGCACTATCAGTTGCTTGACAATACTTCAGAGTCGAAATGGTAATATTAATGAAGAGAATGATGATGAAGAGAATGATGATGAAGAGGATGATGATGAAGAGAATGATGATGAAGAGAATGATGATGAAGAGGATGATGATGAAGAGAATGATGATGAAGAGAATGATGATGAAGAGAATGATGATGAAGAGAATGATGATGAAGAGAATGATGATGAAGAGAATGATGATGAAGAGAATGATGATGAAGAGAATGATGATGAAGAGAATGATGATGAAGAGAATGATGATGAAGAGAATGATGATGAAGAGAATGATGATGAAGAGAATGATGATGAAGAGGATGATTATTTTATATCCCCCTTGTGTAGTAGTTAAGCTGTTCGCCTCGTGCTCAAGAAGTCACTGGTTCAAATTGTTTACATAGTGAACGTTTACGCGAATCCTGTGTTGCGTTATCTGTTGACACTCTCGGTAGGCAGCGTGTGGACTTATCGAGTGGGACTACAAATGGGAAAACCCTAGTATAATGAAGTCAATCTTCTACCCCTTTTGAGCCTATTGAGCTCTTAGATAATGCCGGTGAATTAATTTCTTTAGCCCTGTATACTTTTTTGAGATGATGATTATGAAAAAATTCCTTTAGCTGTCAGAAGATAGCTCTTGACACATGATGATGATGAAATAATACCTGCAGCTGTCAGAAGATAGCTCTTGACACATGATGATGATGAAATAATACCTGCAGCTGTCAGAATGTAGCTCTTAACAGCCTCGAAACCTTTTTTTGAAAAGTTTTACCTGCCAGGAACACAACCCACACTTCTGGACCAACTAACTCATCACACATCTGTCAGATTTGTTTACCAGTCCGCATTAATAGAGTATCTAGCATTCCCGACACATTGGGCACTTCAAACTAATGACAAATGTGCAATGTCCACCAGCCTGCATCACTGCCTCATACTTGGGGATTACTTGATATAAGACATACTTGGGGATTACTTGATATAAGACATACTTGGGGATTACTTGATATAAGACATACTTGGGGATTACTTGATATAAGACATACTTGGGGATTACTTGATAGAAGACATACTTGGGGATTATGTGATAGAAGACATACTTGGGAATTACTTGATAGAAGACATACTTGGGGATTACTTGATAGAAGACATACTTGGGGATTACTTGATATAAGACATACTTGGGGATTACTTGATAGAAGACATACTTGGGGATTACTTGATAGAAACATACTTGGGGATTACTTGATAGAAGACATACTTGGGGATTACTTGATAGAAGACATACTTGGGGATTACTTGATAGAAGACATACTTGGGGATTACTTGATAGAAGGCATACTTGAGGATTACTTGATATAAGACATACTTGGGGATTACTTGATATAAGACATACTTGGGGATTACTTGATATAAGACATACTTGGGGATTACTTGATATAAGACATACTTGGGGATTACTTGATAGAAGACATACTAGGGGATTACTTGATATAAGACATACTTGGGGATTATGTGATAGAAGACATACTTGGGGATTACTTGATATAAGACATACTTGGGGATTACTTGATATAAGACATACTTGGGGATTACTTGATATAAGACATACTTGGGGATTACTTGATATAAGACATACTTGGGGATTACTTGATATAAGACATACTTGGGGATTACTTGATAGAAGACATACTTGGGGATTACTTGATAGAAGACATACTTGGGGATTACTTGATATAAGACATACTTGGGGATTACTTGATAGAAGACATACTTGGGGATTATGTGATAGAAGAAAAAAGTAAGAAACTTAAACAAAATGTTATAATGATTATTTTTTTTCACAGGTGATAAATTGTCAGCTGATCCCCATCTTCCCTTAGTCGCCTCCTACTACATACTTGGAAAGAAGACAGTGCCCCTATCCTTTACACACTGAACTAAAAGTCCAGCTCCCGGCAGACACATATGTAGCCTTTCTGAAAAAAAAGCACAGGTCCTCTTCAGCTGTTTAACGGAGGTGACACCAAAATTCCAAGATATTTTTCTGATTTATCTATAATCCAATGAAAAATATACTGTGTAATATGACCTTGTCATTAGAGGTGCGAAAGAAAGTTCTTCAGTGCTATATAACTCCTATACTAACATATGGATGCGAGTCTTGGACAATAAACAAACTGGAAAGTGGGAAATTAGAGGCAACAGAGATGTGGTTTTACAGAAGAATGCTGAGAATACAATGGACTGTTAGAAAAACTAATGTAGACGTGTTGAAAGAGTCAAATGCGAAACGGACCTTAATCAATAATATAAGAAAAAGGCAATCTTCTTTTTCTGGTCACTTCATGAGACAGGCAGGTTTAGAGAACATAGTCACAACGGGCAAAATTCAAGGAAACAGAGACAGAGGGCGAAAACGTGAGAAAATATTAGACAGTTTAACAACCTGGCACGGCAAGGAAACGACAACGACGTTGATACATAATACTGTGGACAGAGAGCTGTGGAGAGCCATGACCGCCTACTCCAGCCGTGCAAGACTATGCAGTACTCTTCTCTCCGACCCAGGAGTCATGCAATAGTATGCCACACTCTTCTCTCCGACCCAAGAGTCATCTAAGAGTAAGCAGACTCATAGTTCCAATCAGATGGACACCCTGCGACACTTAATATGAAAGACACATATTTTTTCTTCAATACTGGTCGTCCCCAGTATCTGTCATTATTTGTATGTGCAAATTATCACATTCAGCCGCGTCTTCTTCACTATTAAGTAAGTAAATAACTATTAGATCAGCTATATCACTTTTGAATAATGTGCCATCAAACACAACATTGCTCGCCAATGAGTCTGCTCGTTCGTTGTCTCTGTTGCCCGCATAACCAGGCTGTATATCCGTGTAATGCTTTGGAGAGCCGAGTTGTTCAGTGACGTGACACATTCATTTCTTACACGACCCAATCTTTTCGTATTTGACTCATTAATTTCTTACCTGACCCATTAATTTCTTACGTGACTCATTTCTTTCTTGCGTGATTCATTCATTTCTTGCGTGTATCATTTCTTTCTTGCGTGATTCATTCATTTCTTGCGTGATTCATTCATTTCTTGCGTGACTCATTCCTTTCTTGCGTGATTCATTCATTTCTTGCGTGATTCATTCATTTCTTGCGTGATTCATTCATTTCTTGCGTGATTCATTCATTTCTTGACATGCAACTTTCTATCTTACTCAATTGCTTGTGGAGTTTAAGGGTATTGTTATGCTCGTTGACACGGCAGCCGTCCATCGATTTTCGCGGTATCGGCGTCTATTTCCAATTTAATACTCGATGTTTCAGTAGAGGAATCAGACGATTTATCATGGAGCCTCCTACCATTCTTGTAGGCAGTAAAACCGTATCTGGTTTTGATCATTTCTCTGTTGACTGAGCAACCTGTTTATACGATCGTGTCTGGAGTTATTCAGTTTTACGTACAACTGGTCAAGTTCTTGCACCGCCACCTCAGTTCTGATACCAGTCCATACTCTACAAGCTTTCCCCCATTGTATTACTATGTGTAAGAGAAATTTTTCTGTGTTCACTTTCACCTATACACCACATTTTCTAGTTATTCCATTTCTTTGTTCACTTCCACTTATTCCCCACATTTACCTAGTTCTTCCATTTCTTTGTTCATTTCCACTTATTCCCTACATTTACCTAATCCTTCCACTTCTTTCTCCACTTCCACTTATTCCCCACATTTATCTAGTTCTTCCACTTCTTTCTCCACTTCCACTTATTCCCCACATTTATCTAGTTCTTCCACTTCTTTCTCCACTTTCACTTATTCCCCACATTTATCTAGTTCTTCCACTTCTTTCTCCACTTCCACTTATTCCCCACATTTATCTAGTTCTTCCACTTCTTTCTCCACTTCCACTTATTCCCCACATTTATCTAGTTCTTCCACTTCTTTCTCCACTTCCACTTATTCCCCACATTTATCTAGTTCTTCCACTTCTTTCTCCACTTCCACTTATTCCCCACATTTACCTAGTTCTTCCATTTCTTTGTTCATTTCCACTTATTCCCTACATTTACCTAATCCTTCCACTTCTTTCTCCACTTCCACTTATTCCCCACATTTATCTAGTTCTTCCACTTCTTTCTCCACTTCCACTTATTCCCCACATTTATCTAGTTCTTCCACTTCTTTCTCCACTTCCACTTATTCCCCACATTTACCTAGTTCTTCCACTTCTTTCTCCACTTCCACTTATTCCCCACATTTATCTAGTTCTTCCACTTCTTTCTCCACTTCCACTTATTCCCCACATTTACCTAGTTCTTCCACTTCTTTCTCCACTTCCACTTATTCCCCACATTTACCTAGTTCTTCCACTTCTTTCTCCACTTCCACTTATTCCCACATTTATCTAGTTATTCCATTTCTTTCTCCACTTCCACTTATTCCCCACATTTATCTAGTTATTCCATTTCTTTCTCCACTTCCACTTATTCCCCACATTTATCTAGTTATTCCATTTCTTTCTCCACTTCCACTTATTCCCCACATTTATCTAGTTCTTCCATTTCAAATACTTAGAACAGCGTATCTTCTAGTTCTGTCATCCATGACTTCCTGCCTGTGATTCGTTTTCCCTTTGTCTCTTCTTTCTGTTGGTGTAAGGGGTAGTGGTCATTATTGGTTACAGTGATGTATGTCCTTACTTGCATCACTCAATGTCATACCTTAATCCTGGACACACCTAACACGAATCTCATGGCGGGATTTCGTGCATATTTAGTACATCCTAGCACTGTCATCATATCCTCATTTTGGATTATATCCAATCTATCCACTAGTGAAAGTTTGAGCAGACCGAGACCATAACCGATGACACATAACTCTAGTGTGTCCAGTAGCAGAAATAGCGTTACATTTCTGCAGCTGTCATGACATAGATATCACTGGTTCCATTCTGTGCTTTCTGAACAACGTTGCCAATATGTTTATCGAATAAGAGAATTGTGTTGAAAATTATCCCTAGATATTTTAGATAGTGTTCCCTAACGATAATGGAGGCCATAAAACTGACAGCTGAGAGTGTGTCTGATACTTAAATACTTTTACGGGATGTTCGTTGATGTTGCAATAGTCATTGTTTCGATTGGTCTTTTCTCAGTGACTTAAGTACACAGGCTGAAAGTCTTGCCTGGGACACATCTTTTTTTTTTTTTAGGATGTGGTTGGTCAAGTACGGAAAACCTGTTTACTTGTGTTGCAAAGCGATTCGTTGCTGCTAGAACAGACCTGGTTCAATTCCCGTCAGCTGAGAGTGTGCCTGTGACTAGTTTATTAATCAGAGAGAATCGGAGTATCTTTGTGCTTTCGAGTTATTGACAACAACATTGGTGACAACTCTGTCAAGTTATACAACAAAATGTAATAATAGTCACCATTTTATTTTTCTCCATTTGAGATCCCAGCAACACAGGAGAGTTACTCGATATAGAAGCATATTACAGGTGACACGGCGGGTATTGAAAGAAATACGACTACAAGAGCTGATGTACTTTGGGCATCCTTAATTTGAGGGATGTCACTGGCTGAGTCAAAAGGAGTGACGCTCTGTGAGAACCGCGGGCATGACGATCTTGGAGAAGAAATTGACAAATACTGTACGTGAAGTCACAGCTATTTTTGGTAACAGCCGACTCTTCCTGTGACTTTTTAAAACCCGTTTCATGCCATTTTGTTGGTAAACCTAGAATTACATGGATCAGCAGGCAGGACCATTCTGATGAAGGGCGTAGTAAGCATGAAACTATAACCTATTCCAGCTATACTTGTGAACATTTTAGAGAGGACGAGACGTTCTGGTCACACTTCTTGACCACGGACTATATTTTGTACATAGACCGTATAAATGTCTATAAGACATTGCATATAGACATCCATACACACAGGGAGATATCTACTAACACATACACATATTCTGACATATAACTAGACATCGAAGCTATACTCACACACCCACATACAGAGATACAAACGTACATTTACACCAACACATTTCTTGGTACGTGCTAACGCGAACATTTTGTCCACAGCTTAACTGGCACCCAGTTTTGGAAAATAAAAGACTTTTCACAAAATGTGCGATTTACTTTCTAGAGGATTTCAGAAATTGAAGACGTTTTATGAACCAAAGTCTGAATTCTTCAGCTTATAAATTGTCTGTCAGAAAGTCTTGCATCACGTTCAATGTCTTATGTCTGAGAAAAGCTGCATCTAGTCAATAAACGCAGACATAATACTTCTTGAAGAAGTTTAAACGGGAATAGAAACAGCCGTATTAAACCGTCTATTCTAGACGGCCAGAGTTTTCTCACGTCCAAGTCTAAAGGAAAGAGGGTTCTTCATTACGGGAGATTCAGGAATTATAATAATCAAAGTCGCCAGTGATGAGTGCAGCAGCAGACACTGTTGTGGACTGAGGAACCCGAAAGTGATGAAATAATAGCTAGGCCCTTCAGCTCCATTCATGGCTATTGTGCTGGTCTCTCCCCGAGTTGAATGCAAGTCTTGTTTGCCAACGATTCATGGCGATGTTTCTATGAAAGCTGGACAAAAAAATTGATGAGGTTTTGTGAGCACTAGGGAGAATCAATTTTTCACTTGTGTTGGATCGACACCAGTAGAGTTTCAGAATATCCATGCTTCAGTTTAGAATTCCAGGAAATTAAAAATTTGGATTGGAGTTCTCAAGTGAAGTATTGTAAATAAATGAAATGCTACTTTTATAATTGGGTCATTTCTGCTGGTTTGTTGTTGAAGGTTTCTTGTATATTGTCCACAATGTAAACTTGTCTCCTGCGATTCTTATTTTATTTGATTACTCTATGACGCGTCTTCATTTTTGTTATTATTTTTGTTAAGCAAAATGTATTTCTCATTTGTGTCCCTATACCAGGGCCGTAGAAGCTTCCTCCTTGAAAAAGGGGGGGGGGGGTTATGCCTAATTCGTTCTTTTTCATACATTATATCAACTATTTGATGTAAAATTTGATGATCATTTTTGTTTACAAAGTCGCTAAAGAGGGGGGGGGGGTTTGGATCAGTTTCGGTAACGTTCCTAATAAAAGTCGTGCTTAGATTTGCTATATAGGGGGGGGGGGATATTAAACAACACCGCATTCCCTCCCCACGACGACCTCCCGCATGAGGACCTCCCGCTGATGACTGAATTTATGGAGGCTATATTGAGGAATAATCATGAAATTCTTCCGTATTAAAAATTCCAGTATTAACTATTCCAGTATTAAAGATTCCAGTATTAACTATTCCAGTATTAAAGATTCCAGTGTTACAGATCCCAGTCGTGCACATCCCAGTGGTAAACTTCAGTGCTAATTTTCCTTTATGTTAGCGGGGTCACCAGAGATAGAAAGAGAAGCATGGTGCAATAAAACTGTGACTATAAATGCATGTCGCAAGAAATGACTAAAAAGATTTGGGCGTCTTCTTGGTTATACCCATCTGTAAATGTTTAAAGTGGTTCAAACTGAGATTATAAAGTTGGATGTGTCGTGGCGAGAGGAGCAGGTATCGCTGCACCGCTACACAGATATAAACAATGATTATATATATATATATATATGTATTCCCTTTCATGGTGTTTGTTTTTGTCCCGATGAAGACTTATTAATCGAAACGTTGTTCGTTTCTGTTGATGTCGTTAATGTGTTTTATATTTTTCTGCAACACTAGTTAGTATCTCTGTTTTTCACCCTCACTACTCTGTGTTGCACCAGCTTTCACATCTTTAGTACCTAACATTGAACATGTATCCTTGTGTGTATTCCATTCGAGCGTTCAACATCCTGATAATCTGCAGAAGTTTGAAAACACCCGTGCGAAAATAGAATACCAGATTGCTGGAAGTGTGTTAAATGACAAAAACGCAGATGACATTTGAGCGTAGACCAGTGGATAGATTCAGGTCCCAGGAGATTAGAGATAGACTTTCATGATCATAAATAAATAAGAACATAATTAGATTCATTCATATGTTTTAGATATTTCTTATATCTTACTAAAACAGATATTTAATTTCCTATTTTCTTGTAAACAATTCCAATTTTTTTCATTTCTAAGTTTCAGTACTTTCTGGCTAAATTCAAACACATTGCAAACCATGTTTAATAATCACAATCATGTCAGATTCCAACAAATTTCACATCCGACTATATAATTACACCATATATTATATCAGGGGTTCTAACAATTTTCAGCAAATGTAACATAAATCATTACTAGAGGCACTACAATTCAATAAACGACGAGAGTTAAAAGCGGTATTGTCCATAGAGAAACAATAGAATCATACTTCAAAATATTCACATCTCGCTTGATAAGCTGTGAATTTTCGATATTTTTCGAAAAATGTGCAAAAATTCGTGTAATTTATTTATTTCGTTCCTTTGCTGCTTAAAATTACTCATATTTGTTTGGAGGCGGAGGATGAGTATATGTTGATTAGTTAAGCAATGGGAGAGGGGGGAGGGTGGGTCACTACAATTCTTGACAAAGAAGGAAAATCTAAAAATTGATAAAACATTTTGAGGTAATTTATAGACAAGCCTCTTACACAATTTATAGACACACCGCTTGCACAATTTATATACAAGCCTCTTACACAATTTATATACAAGCCTCTTACACAATTTATAGACACACCGCTTGCACAATTTATATACAAGCCTCTTACACAATTTATATACATGCCTCTTACACAATTTGACCTGATCAAGGTCTCAAATAAATGCTATTTTCCTCCTGATAATTGTCCCTACACTTGATATTAGATCATTACTGGGTGTTGATATCCTCATTTGTCATTCCTAGAGGAACTTGTTCAGTGGTCGATCAACAGAACGACTTGTATTGTATCATAAATTTTGTAGCTTGAAGACACTCCCCCCTAACAGGAACAAGTGTGAGTTATTCAGCTCAGACAAACAACGCGATTTAAGAAGTAGAATCGCGTAGATGTTTGATTAATTTCCTAGCATTCGACCCCGTTCAACCCGTGGATTTTGAGCCAAGTAACGGAGCACAAGCCAAGACATAGCAAAGCGTTTCATTAAAACCACCTCTATTTTACAGCATTTAATCATAGCGAGATAGCAAATAGTTGTTTCCCATCGGACAACACAATTTCTCCCTGTGGAGAGACAGGAAATCTAGAAAAAGATTCAGTATTAATGGCTGCCGGGGTCAAGCCTCGTTTTGAGGCCACATACGTAATACACAAAGTCAACATGGCTGCCGTGACCACGGGAAGATTAGCCTGCCCTTTGTGGGTGCCCGGACATTTGTGTGTCTCACCGGAGATGATTACTTCTTTCTCAAATGGAGGATAATATACACGGATTGGTGATTCTTTTCGCTCTTTGTACGTCAAATGAGCACAAATCACGTGATAATTGCCGTCTTAGGCTATTTTACTTCTGACCAATCTGTCTTCTGAATGATGGATTGTGTAGATATTTCCCTGGAAGATATTTTCAACCATTGACCCTGGCTGACCTATGGTCGAATTTGCAATCACAAATGCATAGGACAAACGATGTGGACAGACCATTTCTACACAAATACACTTATAATCATAAGATACGATAGAAGAACTGGCAATAAACCATGACCGGGTCCCAGTAAAAGACCTGTTCGCTAAATTAAGTTGGACCCAGTTGGTCACGTGTTTTGATTATTGTTTGCCATTTAGTTGGTTGCTATTTATATACTTGAAATCGCCTTGGCTATTGTTTGCATGCGATTCCAAAAATATAAATAGTAACCAACTAAATGGCAAACAATAATCAAAAAACGTAAAGAAATGGGTTCTAATTAATTCAGCTAGGAGGCCTGTGCAATCGTGTAAAATGTATCACAAACAGATTGTCAAATTTCTCACGAAAAAGCGAATTACACACGAAGATGGACGAATGATGTGAATTTTTAAGAACATGGAAAAAATAATGTGTTTTAGGTAAGAAGTTGGGCGAATGACGTGTTTCAGGTAAGAAGATGAGCCAATGACGTGTTTTAGGTAAGAAGATTGACCAATGAGTCTTTTTGTTTTAGCTAGGAAGACGGACGATTGACGTGTTTAAGTAAGATGATGGACGAATGACATGTTTTAGGTAAGAACATTAGTGAATCACACTATTTGTTTTAGGTAATAAGAGGGACGATTGACGTGTTTTAGGTAAGAACATTAGTGAATCACACTATTTGTTTTAGGTAATAAGAGGGACGATTGACGTGTTTTAGGTAAGAACATTAGTGAATCACACTATTTGTTTTAGGTAATAAGAGGGACGATTGACGTGTTTTAGGTAAGAACATTAGTGAATCACACTATTTGTTTTAGGTAATAAGAGAGACGATTGACGTGTTTTAGGTAAGAAAGGTAAGTGACGTGTAAGAAGATTAGCGAATTAATCCTCTGCCTCTTTGCTTTAGATGCATTCAAAACCTTTCCCCACTGGAGAAATAAATAAGGCGTTGCCCATACCATGTAAATCACACTTCAGATATCTAAGCATTCGATGAGAACCACATTTCAGATACCTGATCATACCTTGAGAACAGTACTTCAGATACCTGATCATACCTTGAGAACAGTACTTCAGATACCTGAGCATACCTTGAGAACAACACTTCAGATACCTGAGCATACCTTGAGAACAACACTTCAGATACCTGAGCATACCTTGAGAACAACACTTCAGATACCTGAGCATACCTTGAGAACAACACTTCAGATACCTGAGCATACCTTGAGAACAACACTTCAGATACCTGAGCATACCTTGAGAACAACACTGCAGATACCTCACAAACCACGAGAACCACACTTCAAATACCTGATCATACCTTGAGAACAGTACTTTAGATACTTGAGCTTACCTTGAGAACAGCACTTCAGATGCCTGAGCTTACATTGAGAACAGTACTTCAGATACTTGAGCTTACCTTGAGAACAGTACTTCAGATGCCTGAGCATACCTTGAGAACAGTACTTCAGATACCTGATCATACCTTGAGAATAGCACTTCAGATACATGAGCTTACCTTAATAAGTACATTGCAGATACTTGAACATACCTAGAGCACTAAATTTCAGATACCTGCACATACCCTGAGAACCAGAAAGAAATGGTCAAAACACACGAAAGCAATCGAAATCCTCGAAAACCCCAAATAACACGCAAAACAATGAGAGAAGAAGAGACTACAGCTGGTGCCCAATAGTAACATTAGCAAATGTCGAAGAACAAATGACTCTCTCGCAGTTGTCCTAAACTCTATGACAGATCCAAACCCACACACTACAGTTACAATGGTTAGTATACTCTTTACCATCTGCTCTCTCACAAAAGCATGTTGATATTAAATAACAGTTAATCTCATAGACTTCTGAATGGTGTCCTATTATTAGTTCATACACGCGATCGCAGGCACAAGGGACACGACCCGCATCTACACTGCAACCATCTTACCCAGCAGACATGTATTAGCGCCCTTGTCTTTGTGTTTGTTATGCACCCATCTAATGGCTTTTCTTCAAATCTGTTTTCTTTATCTGCCTATTGCGCCGCGACCCCTCCCCTTTTCCCCTAATTCCTCCTTGTCTTACTTACAAGAGTCGTCCATGTCAAAATCTTCTCCAAAACCGGACGTAGAAAGCTGCAGGCAACCCTGGTAAAATCGCATCTGAGCCTGTTTCCAGACTCCGCCATAAAGAATGGAAACAAAACTTCCGGAACTTCTCTTGTACGCTAGGAGTAGTTTCCCCTGCTTTAATTAGCTGCTCTAGATAATAGTCCTTTATATGTCGCCATTGTCCTGGCGTCTGGTAACTTCAGATGAATGGAAGGACCAGAACGACACAAGAAAAAAGAGAAAGCGCTTTTTCTCCTAATTAGGATTTCTATTGTAGAGGTTCCAAGTCGTTCTTTACAAGAGGATGCTGCTGAAAAGCTAACGGATGGTTCTTGGATTCAGATTCATTAGGGAATAGCATTGTTATAATATTGTCTCTAAAAGTTCTCTGTGCAAGTACGGACTTTTTAATCAGTCTGAAACTGTGTTCTCAAGTTAGTAACGATCGGTTATTGAAGAATGAGTGAGGAAATAATATAGAAATAAAGAAGAGAAGAAGGTTAAGGAGGTGAAGGTTTTCTCTACACTCAGAGAAAGAGCGGGAAGGATGGAAATTAAGATTTGTGTAGAGGGTGAGCATGAATGCAACAATAGGAATTACGTGAAAATGGCCATTCATTCTGTGTGCAGCGAGTGTGTCCATAGACGGTTTTGGAAGTGATATTATACGCAATATTGACTCTTTGCATTCTTGAAACAGTGTTATTGTCTGTCTTTTGTTGGGAGAGTACAAGGAGATGTTGGCATTGCATGATGTCCGAGAGTGGACAGACAAGTAGCATTTGCTTAAGATCTTTATTTGTGAATAAATCCTGGCACGAATTGAATAACTGGATCATTATCCAAGGCAAAAAATCTTTGTCAATAATTAGGGAACATTGCTTTTTGTTAATACTCTACGTGTATGTCCTGTCACAGAATATTCTATGTTCTATCACACAATCTTCTATGTTCTATCACACAATCTTATATGTGCTATCACACAATCATATACGTGCTATCACACAATCTTCTATGTGCTATCACACAATCTTATATGTGATATCACACAATCATATACGTGCTATCACACAATCTTCTATGTGCTAT
Source organism: Meghimatium bilineatum (assembly GCA_034231615.1). NCBI lineage: Eukaryota > Metazoa > Mollusca > Gastropoda > Stylommatophora > Philomycidae > Meghimatium > Meghimatium bilineatum. Next base: position 35,926,502 of record CM067301.1, read on the forward strand.
CACACAATCTTATATGTGCTTACAAAAGACAGTGAGTTTTTTTAAGGAGACAGAATTACAGATATAGACATGTTTCAAGTGAACGAAAGAAGAAGAAGAAGAAGAAAGAATCACGCAATCTTATATGTGCTATCACACAATCTTATATGTGCTATCACACAATCATATACGTGCTATCACACAATCTTCTATGTGCTATCACACAATCTTATATGTGATATCACACAATCATATACGTGCTATCACACAATCTTCTATGTGCTATCACACAATCTTATATGTGATATCACACAATCATATACGTGCTATCACACAATCTTCTATGTGCTATCACACAATCTTATATGTGCTTACAAAAGACAGTGAGTTTTTTTAAGGAGACAGAATTACAGATATAGACATGTTTCAAGTGAACGAAAGAAGAAGAAGAAGAAGAAAGAATCACGCAATCTTATATGTGCTATCACACAATCTTATATGTGCCATCACACAATCTTATATGTGCTATCACACAATCTTCTATGTGCTATCACACAATCTTCTATGTGCTATCACACAATCTTATATGTGCTATCACACAATCATATACGTGCTATCACACAATCATATACGTGCTATCACACAATCTTATATGTGATATCACACAATCATATACGTGCTATCACACAATCTTATATGTGCTATCACACAATCTTATATGTGCTATCACACAATCATATACGTGCTATCACACAATCTTATATGTGCTATCACATAATCTTATATGTGCTATCACACAATCTTATATGTGCTATCACAGATTTTTCTAGACCCTATCACACGATCGTGTATGTCCTAGCACATACTCGTATTTGTCCTACCACAGATTCTTCTTGGTTCTATCACATAATCTCATATATGTCCTATCAGAGAATTTGAGATATATAGCATGCACTCTTCTACGTCCTATCACATAATCGTGTACATAATCGCAGTTTTAAACGTTATACATACATATATATATATATATATATATATAAATAATACAGTATTGTGTGAGCTACCACATAATCGTGTATGTTCTATTACAGATTCTGATACATAATATATATGTAATATTGTATGTTGTATCATATAATTTGTGATATATATATTATGTAATAGTGTGTGCTCTATCATAGAATCCGGGATATATCAATCACGAGATATTATTTCATCCTTGATTACTAAGTTCATTGTCATGTCATCATACTTCCATCGAGTCATCCTCGTGTCTTGTAGCCTGGTCTTCTGCTGATGTATGCACGAAGGGATGGTCGCGCATCCTCGTGCCCTGTAGCCTGGTCTTCTGTTGATGTATGCACGAAGGGATGGTCGCGCAGGTTCCATTCTCATGGAGTGACTAAACCATGTGGTTTGCTGCCTCTTCACTCGTGACTTGATATAGTCTTTATTTCTTTCCTGATATCTTCATTTCTCCGGCAGTCTCTTCTCGTGACATTTATTCCTTTTCTCAAACATCTCATTTCACAAACGGATCTTTTTCGCTAGTATCTTTGTTAAAGCACGCGTTTGACATTGGTAACACAGATGTGGTGTAAACATACTATTTATCAATTGTCGTTTTGTAGCCATGAAGATTTAAGTATTGGCGACAGCTAGTAAATCACATCATTGGCTTTTTGACACCTTGTTTCCATCTGTCCGCTGGACATATATCGGCCACATACTTAGAATGAAGGAAGACAATTCCACGACAAGCCTTCACGTGGACACCAGACGGGAAAAAAGAAAACAGGGAAGACCAAAAACAACGCTCAGAAGACCTGTTCTGAATGAATTAAAATCAACAGGCATAAATTCACAAGACCTGCAACCCCTGGCAATTGAACGACAGACATGGAGAGCTATGACATCCGCCCTATGTGCCAAACTTGGCGAAAGAGGAACTGACTGAATAGAGACAGCAACACAAGTAATAGAGACAGTTAGTAACACAGGTAAGAGACAGTAATACAGGTAATAGAGACAGTTACACAGGTAATAGAGACAGTTAGTAGCACAGGTAATAGAGACAGTAATACAGGTAATAGAGACAGTAACACAGGTAATAGAGACAGTTAAAACACACAGGTAATAGAGACAGTAACACAGGTAATAGAGACAGTTAAAACACACAGGTAATAGAGACAGTAACACAGGTAATAGAGGCAGTTAAAACACACTGGTAATAGAGACAGTAACACAGGTAATAGAGACAGTAATACAGGAAATAGAGACAGTAAGACAGGTAATAGAGACAGTTAAAACTCACAGGTAATAGAGACAGTTAAAACACACAGGTAATAGAGACAGTTAAAACACACAGGTAATAGTGACAGTAACACAGGTAATAGAGACAGTTAAAACACACAGGTAATAGAGATAGTTAAAACACACAGGTAATAGAGACAGTTAAAACACACAGGTAATAGAGACAGTTAAAACACACAGGTAATAGAGATAGTTAAAACACACAGGTAATAGAGACAGTTAAAACACACAGGTAATAGAGACAGTTAAAACACACAGGTAATAGAGACAGTTAAAACTCACATGTGATAGAGACAGTTAAAACACACAGGTAATAGAGACAGTTAAAACACACAGGTAATAGAGACAGTTAAAACACACAGGTAATAATAACGACGATGATGGTGATTATGAAATAATCCCTTTAGCAGGGAGCAGGTATCTCATGGCAACCCATAGACATTCTTATAAACACATAGGCTCTTTTCAGCTGAGTAATTGAGGTCACAATCCCACACATAAGACCCATCTAGGCACATCTAGCATTTCCTGTAACCTAGAAGTCTGTTGCAACAGCACATGGGTGCAGTGTCTGTTGCAGCACCACATGGGTGCAGTGTCTGTTGCAGCAGCACATAGGTGCAGTGTCTGTTGGTCTTTGTGTATCTCTTCCTCACTCATGGGGGGGGGGGGGGTGATAAAAAAACAGAAAAAAATTATTTGAAAGAACAGAACGAAATTTTGATAGAAAACAGAAAAAAATTTGATAGAAAACAGAAAGAAATTATTTGATAGAAAACAGAAAGACATTATTTGATAGAACGCCCGTGCGTTGCCGGGGCCCGAAAGGGGAGCAAAGAATAGCAACACTGTTTACCTTCCAAGCATGTCGTAAAAGGCGACTAAAGAGGTTATGGGATGAAGTTGGCTGTCACATCCCATATAGGGTCAGTGACCCAAAGCCATGCTGAAGTCGGATGTGTCAGGCGAAAGGCGCAGATATTGCAGCAATACTGTAAACCATGACACAACGCATTTCGTTCTCTGGACTACATCCTGATAATCTGCAATAGTTTGAGAACGAACGCAGAATAAGAAGAAGAATTTGATAGAAAACAGAACGAAATTATTTGATAGGAAACAGAACGAACTTATTTCATAGAAAACATTAAGAAATAATTTGATAGAAAACAGAAAGAAATTATGATAGAAAAAAATCTATCTATCTATCTATCTATCTATCTATCTATCTATCTATCTATCTATCTATCTATCTATACGCTGTGTCCCTTGTTTGCCTTGCAGCGTCAGGGGTGGAAGAGTTCTCTGGAGATGGCCTTCTTGTGCGCTGTTTGTAAGCTTGTTCCTGTGGCTTCTTTGATTTCTGTGATCCATCTTTTACATGGTCTGCCTCTGGCTTTATAACCGTTATGTCTATGTGTCATGGCCATCTGTGGCATGCTATATGTCGGTAGTCTGGAAGCGTGTGAAAACCACTTGATCTGCTGTCTTTTGATGTGTTCCAATACTGGTATTGTTTTGGTTATCTGTCTGATGTTATCGTTTCTAATTCTATCTCTTAATGACACTCCGAGTATTCTTCGTAGACATGTCATTTCTGTTGTCACTATTTTTCTTTTGTCTTGTGCTGTCATTATCCAGGTTTGGCACTGGTAGCATAGTGATGGAATAATAATAGTCTTGTATAATGCAACTTTAGTGTCTATGTTTACATTTTTGTTCTTGAAAATGCGTGTCATCTGTCCTAGGATCTGGTATGTTTTGTTGCATCTATTTTGTATCTCTTTACTGGTTTTCACTTCACTCGATATAATGTTTCCTAAGTAAGTGAACTCATTTACTTGTTTAAGGTGTTTATCATCGATGGAGATGGTGATATTTCTTTCTTTCTTTGCTATTGCGTTATTTGATAAAAGAATGAAATTAAGACAGGTGTGACCATGACGATTTTCTCACAGGTGACAGGTTGTCAGCCTAACTCTCCTTAATCGCCTCCTACGACGTGTCTGACAAGAAGACAGTGGTCATATTCCTTACACCCTGGAATAGACATCCTGACCCCAGTTGTCACACGACCGACACAAGTAATGAAGACATTAAGTAATGAACAGATTAATGAACGCAAGTAATGTAGAACATGAAACCAGTGTCCATCAATAATGCACAAAACACTCGTATATAAACGTAATAACAGCGTCACAACAAAACATTATGGCAGATGCACTAGTGAATGCAGATGATTTATTCAGCAGAAAAGTGCGTGTGCCTAGAAGTACTTCAAATACATTATCTTACCAATTCTTAGGTTTACTCAAATTAAAATAAAACGGCGAATACGAGTGTGTCTCAAATATTTTTGATGATTTTATTTGCAGGTGCTGAAGTTTGTAAACCATGATTTTTATTTGCAGGTGCTGAAGTATGTAAACCATGATTTTATTTGCAGGTGCTGAAGTTTGTAAGCCATGATTTTTATTTGCAGGGGCTGAAGTATGTAAACCATGATTTTATTTGCATGTGCTGAAGTTTGTAAACCATGATTTTATTTGCAGGTGCTGAAGTTTGTAAACCATGATTTTATTTGCAGGTGCTGAAGTTTGTAAACCATGATTTAATTTGCAGGGGCTGAAGTTTGTAAACCATGATTTTGTATGAAACAGATGGGTTGTCATACGTTGCGAAAACTAGTGAAAGATATGTTATTTGTTATTCGTCCGTCACATGATGATGATGATGATGATGATGATGATGATGATGATGATGATGATGATGATGATGACCATTTGTTGCATTCAATTTTGAAATTCACTTAGTGTTATGTTCTTGATTGAGTTCGTAGATGGCTAGTAAGCCCTTTTCTAGTCGCAGATGTCATTAAGCAGTTCGGACATAGGATGACCACATGGGTTTTTCTAAATCTACCCGTGACTTTCTAGCTACTTGTCGATGTTGAGCTGCTGCACTTTTTCTCTATTCACAAGATACTGCACCTTTTTTTTCGCTGTAGATATTACTGTAGATATTACTGTAGATATTACTGTAAATATTACTGTAGATATTACTGTAGATATTACTGTAGATATTACTGTAGATATTACTGTAGATATTACTGTAGATATTACTGTAGATATTACTGTAGATATTACTGTAGATATTACTGTAGATATTACTGTAGATATTACTGTAGATATTACTGTAGATATTACTGTAGATATTACTGTAGATATTACTGTAGATATTACTGTAGATATTACTGTAGATATTACTGTAGATATTACTGTAGATATTACTGTAGATATTACTGTAGATATTACTGTAGATATTACTGTAGATATTACTGTAGATATTACTGTAGATATTACTGTAAATATTACTGTAGATATTACTGTAGATATTACTGTAGATATTACTGTAGATATTACTGTAGATATTACTGTAGATATTACTGTAGATCTATCTCGTTCAGCGTCGACCAAAGTCTCTCAGTATATTTCAGAAGTTTTCAGTGAAGTCTTTAACGAACAATTGTAGTGCTTCTTTTGACCTCATTGAGAACATATGCCCTTCTGCTACTCACCGCAGAGAAGTATCTTTGTTAGGCGATGGTATGTTAGGCGATGGTATGTTAGGCGATGGTATTGTAGGCGATGGTAAGACCTGCCCAATGAATCCGTGTCTGCTTCAGAACAGTGTCATTGCTAGGGATACCAGATCTGTTAAAGACAGTTTTATCCGAAATCTTGTCTTGCCATCTGATATTCATAACTTTACTAAAAGAAATTGTGTGAACATGATTGAGCTTTCTTACATGTCGTCTGTACATTATCCATGATTGATCAGCATATGACAGGACTGGAAGAACTACTGATGTGTATAATTTCAGCTTAGTATGTAGCCTAGCGTCATTTCTATGCCAGGCATTTGTGTACAATTTGCAGAAAGTTCTGCTTTCCTTCGAGATCTTTGTATACACTTCATCATCAACGTTGACATTTTGTGACAGTGTAACTACTTAGGTATGTGAATTTATTCACTTGTGATAGTGTAACTACTTAGGTATGTGAATTTATTCACTTGTGATAGTGTAACTACTTAGGTATGTGAATTTATTCACTTGTGATAGTGTAACTACTTAGGTATGTGAATTTATTCACTTGTGATAGTGTAACTACTTAGGTATGTGAATTTATTCACTTGTGATAGTGTAACTACTTAGGTATGTGAATTTATTCACTTGTGATAGTGTAACTACTTAGGTATGTGAATTTATTCACTTGTGATAGTGTAACTACTTAGGTATGTGAATTTATTCACTTGTGATAGTGTAACTACTTAGGTATGTGAATTTATTCACTTGTGATAGTGTAACTACTTAGGTATGTGAATTTATTCACTTGTGATAGTGTAACTACTTAGGTATGTGAATTTATTCACCTGTGATAGTGTAACTACTTAGGTATGTGAATTTATTCACTTGTGATAGTGTAACTACTTAGGTATGTGAATTTATTCACTTGTGATAGTGTAACTACTTAGGTATGTGAATTTATTCACTTGTGATAGTGTAACTACTTAGGTATGTGAATTTATTCACTTGTGATAGTGTAACTACTTAGGTATGTGAATTTATTCACTTGTGATAGTGTAACTACTTAGGTATGTGAATTTATTCACTTGTGATAGTGTAACTACTTAGGTATGTGAATTTATTCACTTGTGATAGTGTAACTACTTAGGTATGTGAATTTATTCACTTGTGATAGTGTAACTACTTAGGTATGTGAATTTATTCACTTGTGATAGTGTAACTACTTAGGTATGTGAATTTATTCACTTGTGATAGTGTAACTACTTAGGTATGTGAATTTATTCACTTGTGATAGTGTAACTACTTAGGTATGTGAATTTATTCACTTGTGATAGTGTAACTACTTAGGTATGTGAATTTATTCACTTGTGATAGTGTAACTACTTAGGTATGTGAATTTATTCACTTGTGATAGTGTAACTACTTAGGTATGTGAATTTATTCACTTGTGATAGTGTAACTACTTAGGTATGTGAATTTATTCACCTGTGATAGTGTAACTACTTAGGTATGTGAATTTATTCACTTGTGATAGTGTAACTACTTAGGTATGTGAATTTATTCACAACTTTCAGTGCCGCGCTATTTACCTATATGCAGAGCTATTCATAGATAAACTCCTGGAGATTCGCAAGAGAACAGAATGTGTTATGTCATGCCTTACAGCTTCGCTGCGATGTCTACACCTTTCGACCTGAGACATCCTGCTTGAGAATGGTTTCATGGCTACTTTGAATCTCTATGGGATGGAGCGGTTTCCATTTCCTAACCAACATAATCGCTCCTCACGACATGCATGGTAGGTAACAGCGTTGTTAGTTATATTTATAAGTTTAAACCCAGGCCTGTAGATACGTTTCTAGAGTTCAACCCAAAAATTAGCAGAGCGTGGTTTCGATCCACGAATCTCTGGGTTAGGGGCCCAGCACGCTTCCATTTCGCTCCTTCTATGTGAGCCTAACTATTGACGAACCATTTTCAAAGAAAACCACAAACTCTCCGCTGATGTTATAGTCAAAGAAGGGTGGGGTTACTATTGTGATGTATTGCTGGATGCAGTGTTCACTTTTCTAAATCGGGAAGGGGGTGCCATCAATCACATCCCTGTGCTACTCCTGTTACCCCCATGCTTTGTATCACTCTATGAGTGACGAGACAGGCCATGTGGATGGTCATGTTAGCGCTCACGACCCATAGCTCTGAAGCTGGCGTTGTGAAAAGTTGGCTTTTTAGAGCCGCCTTGTCTGGTTACACTGAACTCGTATCTCCACTTAAACACCCCCTAAATCAATGAGTTTAGCTGGAAGGCACATTTAGACGAGACATTTGCGTTAGCTAACCCGGGCAAGCTAAACAAAGCGACGGTAAACACAAATCGCCGGGAAATCCCCTTTCATTGGTTCGCGGATTATTTGCTTTCGGGAAAATCGCTGCAAAAACATGAAGGCGAGCATTGGAATGCGAAACGAAATGAAATCACAACAAAACGTAAGAGATGAACACAAAAGGAGAGCCAATACACGAGGGCTATTAACAAGCGAAGAACTAATATCAATTGCCGTGGGCTATAGGAATGACAGTAAATTTAGGCATTATCATTTCTTGTGTCTGATTATCTGACGTATTAGTAAAGGGTATTGTTACTCAAAAGCCTAGCCTGTTCGCCGGCCATAATTTTAATTTGTGGGATTCTTCGGTCGTCGTGTGTTGTATATTTGCTACCAAGATTAAGGTTACAACGAGAAAGGGATTGACAAAGAAATGCACTTAATTTTAGGGTACATAAATGAATTTACACAGGGGACTTGTGCTGGCTTTTTAAAATAATGTATTTATTTTAAAATGTAAGACACATGGGGCCGTTGTGGATAGAGCATACATTATCGTCCAGGTTATCAGTTTATTCCACTGGACTTCAGGGAGACCAGACGCAAGATTGGTAAAAATGTGTGTTCTGGTGGAAGAGAATTGACAGGGAGATTTGACAATAACAGAATTAAACAATATCTAAGCGACCATCTTATTTAGAATGTACATTTGATGGAACTTTGATTAACAAAAGAATTGATGGTTTTCTTATCTCTCATCAACGTCATATTCAATTACATCAACTCTTGCAAGCGGTTGCTCGTGTTTTGTTTGAAAATGCCCGTAGGCATAATCTCGTGCGTATGCATTAATCCCTTAACCACCCAATGATTACATCCTTTCTTTGAGACAATAATCACCGTTGAAACTGTAAATGAGCAACGGTAAAATACGAACCAGAGACAAAGAAGTGAGAACAATAATAAAATTGTGCGGACAGAGATTCAAGGATGGGGACCTATAGAAATTCTATTAGTAATCGAAGGTTGGTAGATAGGAAAATAGGTTAATGTGTTTGTAAACTTTTTATTTTAGTAGTCCTTGTGTTACTGGAGAGTAACCTAACGTTATATAACTTCATTGTGCCACGGGCCACTTTATTCAACTCTTGTCATAAATGTTGTAGTGTCAATGATGAAATATGGATCCTCTGAAAATACCCACACTGCACGTGATGTAATACATGACCAGACTCCGGTATAGACCTTTCAACAGAACGCAAACGAGATTTCATTCGGGACGTTTGTAATTATTGTTGAGATTTTCATTGGTCACTGTTTATATACTTGGATTCGCATGCCAAAAAAAGATGGCGTCGACCAACGAAAATCACAGAAATAATAAAAAATCAGCCTTTCAGGTCATGTTTACTTTCTGCATAGAGGTCATTATGACGACGGTCTCAGTTTAAGCAAAAGTTTTTACGCTCAAGAGATCATGTTATCCCCCCCCCCCCGAGACAAGGTGGGTTTGGATCCCGTACGCGAAATCTTGTTTACGCAGTGTATTTTATTTCTGAGATACTGGACGTTATTGTTTAAAGCTACGGAGTTACGTGCGCTTTGACTGGGGATTCATGGTAGATATCGCTGATTAGTGGAGATTGACAGAATACATATAGGGAAACCCGTGTATAATCAAGGCAATCCACTACGCGCTGGACACTAAAGTGGAGTAACGAATAATACCACTGTTACCTAATATGCATGATTAAGAAAAGCTGATGAAGGGCTGGCTACTGGCTCGAAGACACGTTACTAAAAGGTGGGGGTGTTTACCTAAACTAAAAAAAAAGGCATTCGGATATTTTCTTGTGCAATTCTATTTTAATCGTGAGAAATTTTGATGATTTGTTTTGGTGAAAAATAGTAAGGGCATGTTAACATCTATAGCGACCTTCTTACTCGTCGTTTGTTGTTTTGTTCTGACGTTATTATTAATAAAGACCATTTGGTCGAAACATCGATTTGTGTGTGTCATTATGTGTGTTTTCAGTCATTAGCAAAACTTCATTACCCTGTTCTAAGTTTCGCCAGAAAGAAGTGTGGGGAGAGGGGGGGGGGGTTTCGGCGTGGGGAGATATCCACCATGTAGTAAAATTCTTAGTACTAAAAGTCATGTTATTATTTCCTAAGAGGTGGGGGGGGTGGTTTAATACCACAGACTCCACCCCTATCTAGGTCTTGATTGGCTACCCAACTCGGCTGTAAGTCGAAGTAGTCCAAAAGTACTAAGTTGAAGTCCGATCTAACTGTTCAAAATCAAGGGATAAATATTCCAGTGTAGGGTAACAATCCTAAACAAGAAGTGGGTGGCTGCGGTAGCAAAGGGCAAATGTCAACATGAACAAAAATACGTGTAAGTGTTACCAAATTAAGTCATAAAGAAACCTAACAACGAGATACAGTGACAGACGACGTATCGACTAAAAAGCCTTAATCAGAACAAACAAAAGACCAAGGTAAAACAGATCTTACATAGAGACAAACATTGTTATGATAGGAAGGAAAGAAAAGGAGAGAAGAACAAAGCGAATGGATGATGGAGGAAGCAAAGATGGAGCAGAATGACAGGAAAGAAGAGGGTGTGAGGAGAAGATAGTGGTAAGTAAGGAAGGAGAGTGCACAAAAAAATGTGGCAAGTGAAAATAGATAAGATATAATAGTAAGTAAAATAAGATAAATTAACATTTTTATCTCAAAAAGTGGCAACGGGCAATAAATGTTACAGACAAACAGTCATAATGTGAGAGAAGAGAGAATGAAGATGGTACGAGACATCAGATGAGAGAGATAACGCGCGAGGGAGAGAAAAAGGCAAAAGCGGCAATAACAGACCGGAAATGGGAAAAAAACTGGCACCTGTAACCAATCAGTTCTCTTCTGTGTCTCTGCTGTTAACCAAGATTTTGCTCTTTTCTGTGTCTCTGTTCATCTACCAACACTCAACATCTACCAACACTCAACATCTACCAACACTCAACATCTACCAACACTCAACATCTACCAACACTCAACATCTACCAACACTCAACATCTACCAACACTCAACATCTACCAACACTCAACATCTACCAACACTCAACATCTACCAACACTCAACATCTACCAACACTCAACATCTACCAACACTCAACATCTACCAACACTCAACATCTACCAACACTCAACATCTACCAACACTCAACATCTACCAACACTCAACATCTACCAACACTCAACATCTACCAACACTCAACATCTACCAACACTCAACATCTACCAACACTCAACATCTACTAGCACTCAACATCTACCAGTACTCAACATCTACCAACACTCAACATCTACCAACACTCAACATCTACCAACACTCAACATCTACCAACACTCAACATCTACCAACACTCAACATCTACCAACACTCAACATCTACCAACACTCAACATCTACTAGCACTCAACATCTACCAGTACTCAACATCTACCAACACTCAACATCTACCAACACTCAACATCTACCAACACTCAACATCTACCAACACTCAACATCTACCAACACTCAACATCTACCAACACTCAACATCTACTAGCACTCAACATCTACCAGTACTCAACATCTACCAACACTCAACATCTACCAACACTCAACATCTACCAACACTCAACATCTACCAACACTCAACATCTACCAACACTCAACATCTACCAACACTCAACATCTACCAACACTCAACATCTACCAACACTCAACATCTACCAACACTCAACATCTACCAACACTCAACATCTACCAACACTCAACATCTACCAGCACTCAACATCTACCAACACTCAACATCTACCAACACTCAACATCTACCAACACTCAACATCTACCAACACTCAACATCTACCAACACTCAACATCTACCAACACTCAACATCTACCAACACTCAACATCTACCAACACTCAACATCTACTAGCACTCAACATCTACCAGTACTCAACATCTACCAACACTCAACATCTACCAACACTCAACATCTACCAACACTCAACATCTACCAACACTCAACATCTACCAACACTCAACATCTACCAACACTCAACATCTACCAACACTCAACATCTACCAACACTCAACATCTACCAACACTCAACATCTACCAACACTCAACATCTACCAGCACTCAACATCTACCAACACTCAACATCTACCAACACTCAACATCTACCAACACTCAACATCTACCAACACTCAACATCTACTAGCACTCAACATCTACCAACACTCAACATCTACCAACACTCAACATCTACCAACACTCAACATCTACCAACACTCAACATCTACTAGCACTCAACATCTACCAGTACTCAACATCTACCAACACTCAACATCTACCAACACTCAACATCTACCAACACTCAACATCTACCAACACTCAACATCTACCAACACTCAACATCTACCAACACTCAACATCTACCAACACTCAACATCTACCAACACTCAACATCTACCAACACTCAACATCTACCAACACTCAACATCTACTAGCACTCAACATCTACCAACACTCAACATCTACCAACACTCAACATCTACTAGCACTCAACATCTACCAACACTCAACATCTACCAACACTCAACATCTACCAACACTCAACATCTACCAACACTCAACATCTACCAACACTCAACATCTACCAACACTCAACATCTACCAACACTCAACATCTACCAACACTCAACATCTACCAACACTCAACATCTACCAACACTCAACATCTACCAACACTCAACATCTACTAGCACTCAACATCTACCAGTACTCAACATCTACCAACACTCAACATCTACCAACACTCAACATCTACCAACACTCAACATCTACCAACACTCAACATCTACCAACACTCAACATCTACCAACACTCAACATCTACCAACACTCAACATCTACCAACACTCAACATCTACCAACACTCAACATCTACCAACACTCAACATCTACCAACACTCAACATCTACCAGCACTCAACATCTACCAACACTCAACATCTACCAACACTCAACATCTACCAACACTCAACATCTACCAACACTCAACATCTACTAGCACTCAACATCTACCAACACTCAACATCTACCAACACTCAACATCTACCAACACTCAACATCTACCAACACTCAACATCTACTAGCACTCAACATCTACCAGTACTCAACATCTACCAACACTCAACATCTACCAACACTCAACATCTACCAACACTCAACATCTACCAACACTCAACATCTACCAACACTCAACATCTACCAACACTCAACATCTACCAGTACTCAACATCTACCAACACTCAACATCTACCAACACTCAACATCTACCAACACTCAACATCTACCAACACTCAACATCTACCAACACTCAACATCTACCAACACTCAACATCTACCAACACTCAACATCTACCAACACTCAACATCTACCAACACTCAACATCTACCAACACTCAACATCTACCAACACTCAACATCTACTAGCACTCAACATCTACCAACACTCAACATCTACCAACACTCAACATCTACCAACACTCAACATCTACCAACACTCAACATCTACTAGCACTCAACATCTACCAGTACTCAACATCTACCAACACTCAACATCTACCAACACTCAACATCTACCAACACTCAACATCTACCAACACTCAACATCTACCAACACTCAACATCTACCAACACTCAACATCTACCAACACTCAACATCTACCAACACTCAACATCTACCAACACTCAACATCTACCAACACTCAACATCTACTAGCACTCAACATCTACCAGTACTCAACATCTACCAGTACTCAACATCTACCAGTACTCAACATCTACCAACACTCAACATCTACCAACACTCAACATCTACCAACACTCAACATCTACCAACACTCAACATCTACCAACACTCAACATCTACCAGCACTCAACATCTACCAACACTCAACATCTACCAACACTCAACATCTACTAGCACTCAACATCTACCAGTACTCAACATCTACCAACACTCAACATCTACCAACACTCAACATCTACTAGCACTCAACATCTACCAGTACTCAACATCTACCAACACTCAACATCTACCAACACTCAACATCTACCAACACTCAACATCTACCAGCACTCAACATCTACCAACACTCAACATCTACCAACACTCAACATCTACCAACACTCAACATCTACCAACACTCAACATCTACCAACACTCAACATCTACCAACACTCAACATCTACCAACACTCAACATCTACCAACACTCAACATCTACCAACACTCAACATCTACTAGCACTCAACATCTACCAGTACTCAACATCTACCAACACTCAACATCTACCAACACTCAACATCTACCAACACTCAACATCTACCAGCACTCAACATCTACCAACACTCAACATCTACCAACACTCAACATCTACCAACACTCAACATCTACCAACACTCAACATCTACCAACACTCAACATCTACCAACACTCAACATCTACCAGTACTCAACATCTACCAACACTCAACATCTACCAGTACTCAACATCTACCAACACTCAACATCTACCAACACTCAACATCTACCAACACTCAACATCTACCAGCACTCAACATCTACCAACACTCAACATCTACCAACACTCAACATCTACCAACACTCAACATCTACCAACACTCAACATCTACCAACACTCAACATCTACCAACACTCAACATCTACCAACACTCAACATCTACCAACACTCAACATCTACCAACACTCAACATCTACCAACACTCAACATCTACCAACACTCAACATCTACTAGCACTCAACATCTACCAACACTCAACATCTACCAGCACTCAACATCTCTGCTCACAACACTAAGTTATGACACAGATTACACCCTGCTTTCACCTCCATATATAAATTAGACCGGGTGCTGCCGGAGCCTGCAATGTAATCACAGAATAGCAACACTGTTGTCTACCACACATGTTGTAATCTGTAATGTTGTAACAGACGATTAAGGAGGTTTTGGAGTGCAATTGGTCGCCTCATCTCATAACGTTGCCGCGCGTCGCAGAAACTATGCTGATGTGTCAGACCGAAACTCGTAGATATTGCATCTAAACTGTACACTATGCAACAAACCAATCCATTCTCCGGACTAAATCCTACTCATCTGCAGGAGTATGAGATAGAAGGCAGAAAAATAAGTTCAAATTACACACCGGGGATTTCAGCTGCATACAACTGCATCTCAGCGCTACCATAACCAATTTGCAAAACAGAATAGAAACATTCATGTTCAAACAATCGATATTCATAGCAATCACGCACACAGTACAATCTTCCTTTCTCCCATTTTCTTTCTTCGATAGTTGCAGCCATAGATTTAATACACTCTGTTCTAGGAGCAGATAACTCTGATCAGATCAACAATCTCTCAGTCCCACATCAGCTCAAGCTAAATCTCCCATAGGCTTCTCCCTATCACCCAAGTCATGTTTCTAACACAGTCTATACACCAACCATAGTCCAGGCAGACTGTCCGAGCTAGACTTCAATAACAGACTTTTCTCCTGCCAGAAACTCCAAGAAAACACCAAA
This sequence comes from Meghimatium bilineatum, assembly GCA_034231615.1. NCBI lineage: Eukaryota > Metazoa > Mollusca > Gastropoda > Stylommatophora > Philomycidae > Meghimatium > Meghimatium bilineatum. The sequence continues at coordinate 35,942,372 of CM067301.1, forward strand.
TCTTCACGTTTTTTGTTAAACGTAGTCCACTCTTGCCCTGACCATTGGTCATCATTCTTTGTTGTTTTTTTTATCTCTAGAGCGCTCTGCCCTTTGCGGAAGTGACCGAAATTAAGCCAAGAGAACATAGCTCTGGAACAAACTAGATCAAATCGTACTACCAGTAAGTGTACGTGCAACTGATCACTGCTCTTCACAAAGGTTCACTTAAAACTTCTTGAGACCACCGGGAATTGAACCAGTCCGTTCTACGGCACCAAATCGCCTAGCATCAATTGCACACGCGTTTTTCCGTACTTGACTAACCGCATCTCCAACAAAAGATGCGATTTCATCAAGCCATTCAAATCGTGCACACAAAGTCACCCGAACGGACCAATCGAGACAAGGACTATTACAACAACAACAAACATCCCGTAAAGGTATTGAAATATCCTCAGTAACAACAAACACAAAACATAATATCCGTATTAGTTATACAAGGGCCGATAGGTCTTCTTGTAAACATGGATAACATATATAGACAATACAATTTTGCTTCAAATAATTGTTTATACAAGTAAATTTAAGTAGGAAGCAGGAGGACAATTTTTAAAAATTCTTGAGACTAACAGGAATTGAACCAGTCCGTTCTACGGCACCAAATCGCCTAATACCCGATACTAATACGGATATTATGTTATGTGTTTGTTGTTACTGAGGATATTTCAATACCTGTACGGGATGTTTGTTGTTGTTGTAATAGTCCTTGTCTCGATTTGTCCGTTCGGGTGACTTTGTGAGCACTATTTGAATGGCTTGATGAAATCGCATCTTTTTTTGGAGATGCGGTTAGTCAAGTACGGAAAAACGCGTGTGCAATTGTTGCTAGGCGATTTGGTGCCGTAGAACGGACTGGTTCAATTCCCGTTAGTCTCGAGAATTTTTAAAGGTTCACTAAAGAGGCAATATAATTATCTATCTATTTTTCGTCAATTCCACGTTTGCTGTTAAGCGTCAAATATCTGGAAGTCAAAGTCAATAATTCCTGCGTTATTCCGGTGCTATCATATGGATGTGAGAGCTGGAAAAGTTCTTTATCTTCAGAAAAGAAATTACTGAGTTTCGATAACAAATGTCTTCGTAGGATAACTAACACCCATTGGAGGGAATTCAAATCGAATGATAAAATCAGAGAAGAGACACATCAAAATATCTTCACAGATGTTATCGGAAAACGCCGGTGGTCCTACATCGGGCATGTCCTACGCGCAGACACCAACAGAATACACCACCAATCTCTTGAATGGATACCTACAGGCAAAAGAGCAAGGGTAGACCAAAAGAAACACTCAGAAGAACAATACTTAGAGAAAGTAAAACAACCAATATTCATACTATTCAAGAACTACACAGAATAACTTTGAACAGACAGAATTTGAGAGATCTGACCTCTGCCCTATGCGCTAACTTCAGCGCAAAAGGAAAATGAGTGAATGAATGTTAAGCGTCGTGGGGGAAATTTGAAGTCTGTCCTTGGCAATTTGGGTTGCAGTGGCTATGATCAGCCCATGTCTCAATAATGTTTCCTTGATTGTCTCTACCGATTTACTTCTTGGTCCTCTTCACGCCTTGTCGTACCTTGACTGGCTGACTGACTGACAGATTGATTCATTGATTGATTCATTGATGAGTTTTTAATATTCGCATCGACATATACTTGTTTATCACCATCATTATCATCAAATCCATAAACTTTCAGGGTTCGGGTTAGGGTGATCTTCTGGAAAAATCAACAACAAAATTTCTTCAAGTGTTTAAAGTGTCTAAGTTTTGTGTAAGAAGAATGCTGAGAATACCATGGACTGTCAGAAAAACTAATGTAGAGGTGTTGAAAGAGTCAAATGCAAAACGGACCTTAATCAATAATATAAGAAAAAGTCAATATTCTTTTTTTGGCCACTTCATGAGACAGGCAGGTTTAGAGAACATAGTCACAACATGCAAAATTGAAGGCAACAGAGACAGAGGGCGACAACGTAAGAAAATATTAGACAGTTTGACAACCTGGCACGGCAAGGAAACAACAACGACTTTGATACATAATACTGTGGACAGAGAGTTGTGGAGAGCCATGACCACTTACGCCAGCCGGCATGGCACCTGATGATGATGAAGTTTTGTGTCATCTAACCACGAACAAATGTTCTTTGCTGAAGTTCCACGTTGAGAACTAGTAATTTAGACCTTCTTCTTCGTTTGTTCTCAAACTCCTTGATTAACAAGATGTAGTTCAGAGAACGGAATGTGCTGTCATTGTTTACAGCTCTTCTGTGATATATGCGTCTTTCGGCCTGACATATCCGACTTCAGCATGGCTTCTGGGTCACTGTTACCCAATATAGGACTGGGAAGCTAAATTCCACCCCATAACCTTCTTAGTAGCATATCACGACTTGTATCGAAAGTAAAGTATTGCTAGTCTTTGCTCCCCTTTCGGGCCATCAATACACTGGCGACTTGGACGTATGGAGACGTCGAAGATGAATGTTTCGGGTCATTGGCATAAATAAAACAGCGAACAGCGACACACCACATTTCCATTCTCTGGACTACAACCTGCTGGAAATATAGTAGGACCATTGTTCATGTACAAGAGAGAAACTGCGGGAGTTTGAGAGTGAACGCTGAAGAAGAAACAGAAGACATGGAATGGTTCAATTTCAGAATTCTCTAAAATTTAACTGGCATATGGCAGAATCGTTATTTAAATAATTACTATCAGCAAGACCTGGACAGCGATACTATTAGTCGATTGGTAGATTACAGGGACACAATATTCATATCTGTTGGAACTAAACTACGGTAGACTCTCTAATAGTCATCAAGAAATATTAACTTAGTCTAACATCAAGGAAACATCTTGGTTATTGTAATATTATGACAGTCTAACATCAAGGAAACATCTTGGTTATTGTAGTGTTATGACAGTCTAACATCAAGGAAACATCTTGGTTATTGTAGTGTTATGACAGTCTAACATCAAGGAAACATCTTGGTTATTGTAGTGTTATGCCATTAATAACTTTATTTCAAGGATTAAAATTGCGAAAGTACTAATGATGGGAAGGGGGGGGGGTGAGCTCATTAAACAAAGGGACTATTTAACAAATTCTGCGAGAAGGCTTAAGGTGAACATCAACACACGTTAGGGGCTGCCCATAAATGTTTTGCCAATTTGTTTATCCACTATCTACTACCCCCCTCCCTCCCACATTATCAACAAACTGTCATGAATTCAGAAACACCATTTTCCCTTTCTGCTTAATTAGATCCCGGTTGTTTTTTTTTTTTGGTGGGGGAGGGCAGATAACAAAAAGAATAACAAAAATAATAAAATTGATTTGTCAAACTTACTCGAAAAACATTTCACATTCAAACAATTTAATTGTTGTATAAATATTTTCTCTAGAGGTCAACTTCTGTTTATTGTAATTATGTATTATAGATATATTATAATTATGTAAGCAGCCATGCACCTGATAATGTAAGCAGCCAGTACACCTGATAATGTAAGCAGCCAGTACACCTGATAATGTAAGCAGCCAGTACACCTGATAATGTAAGCAGCCAGTACACCTGATAATGTAAGCAGCCAGTACACCTGATAATGTAAGCAGCCATGCACCTGATAATGTAAGCCGCCATGCACCTGATAATGTAAGCCGCCATGTACCTGATAATGTAAGCCGCCATGCACCTGATAATGTAAGCCGCCATGCACCTGATAATGCTGAAACTCACACAGAGTCCGACTGAAATTATTGCAACGCACAACAACCAGACAATAGAATCGGCAAGACGATTAAGTTACGTAACGCTAGGGGCATAGCCTCTTACCAGAGAGGAACATCTAACGTTACGCATGGTTTAATAAACGCATACAGGAGTTTGACAGGTGATAATGTAGAGGCGGAGTCAGAAGCAACAGAAGTGCGGACCGAGAAGAGAAGATAATAGGTGGGGAGTAAGAATAAGGGCGGGGTTGAGGACCTCACTGGAGCACACAAAAAGAGGGTGAAGCAGTGCTAGAGACAGCAGTCCCCGGAGACAGTTCCCAGGTTAGGGGAGTCTCTATCAAGCTTGTCTCGGACATTCAGCACTTGTCTCCCAGGAGAGACAAGTCCTAGTTAGTCTCGCAACAGTCAGAGTCTTCGGTCTTCCAGAAAAGACGAAGAGTCAGAGCCAGATTGTTAGTCGGTGTATACTCTCTATGACTTAGCTTATAATCCGAGTGAAACAATTTCTGGATGTGTTAGCGTAATTTGTAATCTGAGGTGATTATATTATTGCCCAGTTGCAGATAATTTAGGATTAGTCTGCAGAGTTGAGGACGGACTCGAATAAGACTAGATTAGGACTTGTGACTTGTGTTTATTTGCCTCTCTTATGAGTCTGATGCTATTAATTGATGTATATCAGCTTGTGTAAATAAACCTCATATTATTGTGAAGGAGTGCTTTGGTTAACTGATTGATGTCGAGCAGTATTACACAGATTTAGACCTGGTCACAGCACCAGTATTCCAGTAAGTCCTAAAAGGCATTTTCTTCCGTCGCAAATTATTGTGACTCTGCAGATCTTCGTTTTGTCACACTAGTCTGTCCAGGACAGGCAGTCAACTATATGTTTTCGGTAACAAGTTCTTTCTGTCACACCAAGTGCAGACCATGTTACTGTTACATAGATAGATAGATAGATAGATAGATAGATAGATAGATAGATAGATAGATAGATAGATAGATAGATAGGTAGGTAGGTAGGTAGGTAGGTAGGTAGGTAGATAGATAATGAGCGAATATTGTGTTGAAACAAAAAAGAAATATCCACTTTTATCCATATCCACATCTATTCAATTATATCTTAGTTCTTGGACAACAGATAATACAACCACCATGTTGGAGATTAAATACTTGAAACCTTCTAAAATTCAACCCAATTATACAGCAACGAGGCCCGTCGGGCTTCATATGATGTTTGTGATCTTGATTGCTGCGTCTTAGAAAGTAGCAGTCGCGGTTCTTGTAGGGAAGGGGTTAATTGTTGATATAGAGTCGAAGAAATGGTGGAGGAAAACCATATTTTGTCAGGGATAACGTCAGGATTAAACCTAGCAAAGCTTGGATCTGAAGCAGTGTCTGTGCCTAGTTCGCTGGAGAATGCAAGTAGTAAATGATGTCTTGAAACTGATGTCACGTACCCGTGTTGTGCTATCAATACTGCTTTCATGTGTGCTGGCTGAAGAGATAGCCCTGGTCACAAGACTTCAATGGTTTCAGCTACACAAGAATAATCAACTTTGTCGCGAACGATCAAATCTTTGTAATGTTTTGTGTGTGTGTATGTATGTATATATATTTCTTGTTTCTTTCTTTCTCATTTCACTATCTTTGCTTTTAATCTTCTACTTTTCTCTGTTCTTTCTTCTCTTTTTCTTCTCTCCTTTATCTAATTTTGTCTTTCCCCTTCATCAGTCTGTCTCTGCTTCATTTTATACTTTCTCTTTTCTGTTCTGTTTTTCTCTGTTCGGTTTTGTCTGTTCCTACCTTCTGTTTTTTTCTGCGGCGTTTTCTCTCTCTCTCTCTCTCTTTTTCTATCTCTCTCTATCTCTCTCTATCTATCTATCTACCTATCTACGTACCTGCCTGCCTGCCTGTCTGTCTGTCTGTCTGCCTGCCTGCCTGTCTATCTGCCCGTCTGTCTGTCTACCCGTCTGTCTGTCTGTCTCTCTGTCTGCCCGTCTGTCTGTCTGCCCGTCTGTCTGCCTGCTTGCCTGCCTGCCCGTCTGTCTGCCTGTCTGTCTGTCTGTCTCTCTGTCTGCCTGCCTGTCTGCCCGTCTGTCTGTCTGCCTGCACCTCTGCCCGTCTGTCTGTCTGCCCGTCTGTCTGTCTGCCTGCCCCTCTGCCCGTCTGTCTGTCTGCCTGCCCCTCTGCCCGTCTGTCTGTCTGCCCGTCTGTCTGCCTGCCCCTCTGTCTGCCTGTCTGCCTGCCCCTCTGCCCGTCTGTCTGTCTGCCTGCCCTTCTGTCTGTCTGCCTGCCTGCCTGTCTGTCTGTCTGCCTGCCCGTCTGTCTGTCTGCCTGCCTGTCTGTCTGCTTGCCTGTCTGTCTGTCTGTCTGCCTGCCTGCTGCCCGTCTGTCTGTCTGCCTGCCCCTCTGCCCGTCTGTCTGTCTGCCCGTCTGTCTGTCTGCCTGCCCGTCTGCCTGTCTGCCCGTCTGTCTGCCTGCCTGTCTGTCTGCCTGCCCGTCTGTCTGTCTGCCTGCCCCTCTGCCTGTCTGCCCGTCTGCCTGTCTGCCCGTCTGTCTGTCTGTCTGCCCGTCTGTCTGTCTGCCTGCCCGTCTGTCTGTCTGCCCGTCTGTCTGTCTGTCTGTCTATCTATATATCTCTATGGCAGTGTTTAATGATGATGTATGTTGTGCGTTTGCTCCAGTAATCAGCACGGACATTCGTGCGATATACCGTTATGTGCCACCGTTATGCGCCCTGTTGGCCCATCAGAACCGATTTCGGCACGCCGTAACATTTTGGGTGTGCTACCCTAGCCTGTTCCAGCCTTCCTATCTGTCGCTAGGCGGCGAATGCGCACTGCCTCTACGCCGAGACGGTTTGTGCTTTACGTCTATTTTGCATGAGGTGTTCCACAGTCAGTAAACTAGTCTCGTGTAGACGTATTGTCCCCGTGCCCATCGGGTACTGAACCTTTTCTCATCCGCGAGCCTGGTTCCGGTTTAGGATAAACTCGACAGATGAGTTGGGCTCGGACTCGTTCGTCCTCTTAGCAGAAGTATCGTTCACCAACGTCGTGAACCACTCGTCCAAGTCTGAGTCTATACACATATTTAGGAGCGTCGGGGACAAGCATTTTGTTCTAGAGCTGCACATAGCTTGTCTTCGTGGACGGTTGTGCCTGTGCCCATCGAGTACTGAATCTTTTATCTTTTTTACTCTCTCTCTCTCTCTCTCTTTCTCTCTCTCTCTCTCTCTCTTTCCTCATGTTCTTTTTCTAGCTTTCTTTCTGGCGTTCATATTCTCTCTTTCCTCATGTTCTTTTTCTAGCTTTCTTTCTGGCGTTCATATTCTCTCTTTCTGTCTCACTGTTCTCTCATTTTATCTCTCTTTCTCATGCTCTTTCTTTTTCTCTCTTTCTCATGTTTTCCCCCCACATTCTCTTTCTCTCTTGTTTTCTTGTTTTCACTTTTTCTTTATATTTCTTGCGTTCCCTTCCTCTCTTTCTCACCTTCTCTCTCTTATTTATACTTTCCTTTTCTCATCACCTCCTTTCCCCACTCTTTCTCTATTTCCTACGTTCTCTTTCTCTTTTTCACACATGTTCATTATCTCTCTCTCTCTCTCTCTCTCTCTCTCGCTGGCACTTTCCGTTTCTGTTCTTCATTCTAACTCTCCCTCTATCTTTTTTTGTTACTTTCTTGCCCTCTCTTTCTCTTTTTTCTCACATTCTCGTTGTCTCTCTTTTTACTTTTTTACTACTCTTCTTTTTCTCATTTTCCCATGTTCTCTTTCTCTTTCCTCCGCTCTCTTTATATCTCTCTCTCTCTCTCTCTCAGACACGCACACACACGCACACACACACACACACACTTCTGGCTGTAATATTTCTATAATTTTTAAATTTTCACGAAAACACATTATTTTATTTTTTGCTAACTACGTGCACAGTAGGATTCTACTTATAATAATAAAGACCGCTATCTCATAGCAATCGCTACGACGTTTACATGGTTGTTTATTACTTCCCTCCCAGAAACACATCAAATCCATACCGCAAAATTAATCCAAATTTCCAAGATTGTGAGATCAAAGTTATAGTATTTCATCAGAACAGGTCAGGATGTAATCTCGTGTACCATTTTATGTCTGTCTACAATCTCGTGTACCATTTTATGTATGTCTACAATCTCGTGTACCATTTTATGTCTGTCTACAATCTCGTGTACCATTTTATGTCTGTCTACAATCTCGTGTATAATTTTATGTCTGTCTACAATCTCTTATACCATTTTATGTCTGTCTAGAATCTTCCAGTCAACATGGTCGTGGAATAACATTTTTGTCAATTTAATAAACATCAAATTGACCACAACACCTCTAAAGGGTCATGTTTACATACAAATACATCACGACACACTCCTCATCACGACACACTCCTCATCACGACACACTCCTCATCACGACACACTCCTCATCACGACACACTCCTCATCACGACATACTCCTCATCACGACACACTCCTCATCACGACATTTCCGCTCATTTTTACATTTGCCGTGTGTTACCCCAGCTCTAGCATTTCCAATATCTGGTTGTTTCCCAACACTGGAATCCCATCTCTCAAAGCACCACTAGGAGTTAACTAATACATGCATAGGAAATGGCCTCTCTTTCCCCCAGGCAATTAAAGATCTACAGCTCGTAATTATTGAGATGAAGACCAAATACTTCTTCTTCTTTCTGTTCTCATGTACCTTTCAGTGTTGAGGGGAGAGTGAGTGGACGGTCTTTTGCCCTTCTATTTGCCTCTTCTGCTGTTATATTTCCGAGTGTCTCTAATACACTATCTATCCACCAAATCTATAAAGCACTGAAAGTTGTGAATAGGTTCACATATCTAGGCAGTACGTTATCACAAAATACCAAGGTTGATGATGAAGTGTATACAAAGATCGCCAAAGCAAGCAGTACTTTCGGCAGATTGTACGCAAATGTTTGGCTTAGAAATTGCATTAACCTACAGACTAAGCTGAAAGTTTACAGAGCAGTGGTACTTCCAGTGCTTTTCTACACTAGTGAAACATGGACTGTGTATAGACGTCATGTGAAAAAACTCAATCATTTTCATACAAATTGTCTCAGAAAAGTATGAACATCAGATGGCAAGACAAGATTCCAGATACCACTGTCCTTGATAGAGCTGGTATCCCAAGCATTGACACGATCCTGATGCAGACACAGATTCGTTGGGCAGGTCATTTGGTGCGTATGCCAGACCATCGTCTGCCAAAGATACTTCTCTATGGTGAGCTAGAAAAGGGTATACGATCTCAAGGTGGCCAAAGGAAGCGCTACAAGGACTCGTTAAAGAACTCACTGAAAGCCTTTGAAATAGACTACGATACATGGGAAGAACTTGCACAAATTAGATCTACATGGCGTTCTACAATAAAAAAGAGCGCATCATCTTGTGAAAAGAAGAGAAATGCAGCAGCTCAACAGCGGAGAGCAGCTAGAAAGTCACGGATAGACCAAGATCCGTCTACAGTCGTCATTCCATGTCCAAACTGTCCAAGGACATTTACAGCTCGAATAGGGCTCATTAGCCATCTACGAACTCATAATCAAGGACATAACTAAAATTGAATTTTCAAAAGTGGATGTAACAAATGGTCATCATCACTTGTGATGGACGAACAAAAACAAAATATCTATCCACCTTTTACGAGGGCGTCCAATAGGTTGACTGTTTTCGTATCGTTTGTTAAGTGTTTTATTGGATAATACTTTGCTCTTTCTGTCTGGTTATGTGGCCGTACCATTTAACTTGTTGTTTCTGGATGTATTCTATTGTTGACTTAATCCCTAATTGTTTCCTTAGTTCTTCATTCCTGATTTTGTCTCTCAAGCTAACTCCAATCATACGTCTCACACATTTAATTTCAGTGGTGTTACTCTTATGTATTGTTCTAGAATCTAATGTCCAAGTTTGACACCGATAACACAATGTTGGTAATAAAATGGTGTTGAAAAGCGCTTTCTTTGTTTCTAGTGTAATATCTTTGTTTCTTAGTAAAGGTCTTAATTGACCAATGATCTGACAGGCCTTATTACATCTTGCGTTTATTTCTGCTTGTTGTTTGTTGTCATATCTCAATGTGCTGCCCAGATATTTGAATTCATCTACTTGTTTTAGTTGTTTATTATTTATCTGTATGTTGATGTTCTCCTTCTCTCTTGCAATATTCATTACTTCTGTTTTGTCTATGTTGATTTTCATTCCAAATTGCTTGCCTGTTGCGTCTATTATATTTAGGTGGTCTTGCTAGTTTTTAATGCTGTTGTGGAATAAAATCTGGTCATCTGCAAAAAGCAGTTCATTTGTTTCATTAGAATTTGCTGTTTTGTTTATATGGTCCATGTAAGTAATAAAAAGTAGTGGGGATAATACACATCAAGACCAAATACGCTTTATAAAATTGAACACACAGACTCTCTCGTTATCTCTCTTTCGTTATCTCTCTCTCGTTATCTCTCTCTCGTTATCTCTCTCTCGTTATCTCTCTCTCTCTTTCTCTCTCTCTCTATCTCTCAGTTTTTCTCTTTCTCTCACTTTTCCTCATTCTCTGTTAGGAATAATAATAACATTTCATTATCAGTTCCTAAAGATGGCTCAGTAGGCGTTGAGGACGGACTTCATTATACTAGGGTTACGCCCATATGTATCTCGTCCCACTCAACGATGTGAAACATCACTGGTCGAGAGTACCACTCATAGCACGTAACTCCGCAGCTTAAAACGATAATCATACACACACACATACCTACACACATACATACATACGTACACATACATACATACATAATTACATACATACATAGATGCACAAACACTCAGAAAAAAACATCAACTTTAACAGGACATCGCGAGCGAGATTCGAAACCGCTACCTCTTGAGGACAAGGCGAAAGGTTTAGCCACTACGTCAATTAGATTCCTCAACGCAACAGAACAGTAAATAAACTTTAAAAAACGTTCATTGCTGCGTGTTTTCCTGATGAGTGCAGGGAGGTTTTTTTGGCTGTGGAAACTAATGCCACTTTGCCATAGCTGACGCCGCGACGACGTGTACATGAAGAATTTGTATTGGATCTCCCTTATAGCAGGACTATGATGCTACTAGATTTCCAGCAGGATGTAGTCCAGAGAATAGAAATGCGTTGTGCCGCGTTTTATTTGAGCCAATGGCCCCACACATCCATCTTCGGCGGGATGTCATTATTCAATGCAGACGTTTTTCTCCCCCATTTGGTGGTTGGACAAAGAGAAATAACTCATAAAATATGTTGCATATTTATAATTCTGTCCCCGTGATGGGAATGAAAAATGTTTCGAGAAATTTCTTCACTAAAACATTTCGATATTGTTTTAAGGCATTACTCTCTGACCCCCCCCCCCCCCACACACACACACACACACATGCATACATACACTGATGTGCTGAGGCCGCAGTCTCACAAAGGTTGAGTATCATTTGTCTAGATTATGCTACGTCAAGTAACAATACATAGTCTGTTCTCTTGTGAACTGTGCGTTAAAAACTCGAGAGGTCGTAGTAACTGGATTACCAGAACCGCAACCTCCACTATTTTTTGATGCATGTATAGTTCTGATATAACAAACTTTGACTAACATTTACGGTTGAAAGGGCCGTGTCTTACCATAAGCGATCTATTTTACATAAACTAATAAAGTGTCAAAGTGTTCAAATGAAGTATCAAAGTGTTCAAATAAAGTGTCAAAGTGTTCAAATGAAGGCCAGAGAAAAAAGGGACCAAGAACTACTAGACTACATCTCCTCTCAAACACTGCAGGATTGGGAACAGCTCGTGGAAAACCACACCTGTTTGAGAGTGGCATACCTAATACAATGTGTCTCACAACACCTGCCACCGTGCTGTATACCTCATATATTGCGTTATGCCACACCTGTCTCTCTGTTATATTCTTTATACATTATGTTCTACAACACCTATCTCCGTGAGGCACACCTGATACATTATGCAATCTACTTTAATATTTTTTTGTTTAAAAGAAGCTTCCATATTTTTAATTTTTATATTTAAGGCACCGCCGAAGACGGATGTGTCGGACATTGGAAAAAATAAAATTGCAACACAACGTATTTCCAATCTCTGAACAAAATTCTGCTGGAAATTAGGATGATTGTGCTGCGACAAGAGAGAACCAACATGAGTTTAAGAATCAACATTGAAGAAGAAGAAGACATTTCACACGCCATTCGATATCGACAATAACAAGAGTAGAACTACTCAGCAATATTTGAATATCGACAATAACAAGAGTAGAACTACTCAGCAATATTTGAATATCGACAATAACAAGAGTAGAACTACTCAGCAATATTTGAATATCGACAATAACAAGAGTAGAACTACTCAGCAATATTTGAATATCGACAATAACAAGAGTAGAACTACTCAGCAATATTTGAATATCGACAATAACAAGAGTAGAACTACTCAGCAATATTTGAATATCGACAATAACAAGAGTAGAACTACTCAGCAATATTTGGATATCGACAACAGCAAGAGCGACAACGTAGACACAGTTATGGTTGGGAATGGGAGGCTGGATGCATGCGTGTTGTCCCCAAAGGAAGGCATTTCAGTGCGGTAGTATCGCATGATCATCACGTCTTGCCAGGAGCCAAGGTCAATTTATTCATCAATCTCCTGCTATAGCTGGTATAGAGTTTGGTGTCTAGCATTCCCACCACTATCAATCTTCTGTCAGACTTGGTGCATAGATTGGTATTATATCTAGCATTCCCCATTACTTAGAAGCCTCCAAAATAACAAAAGTGCAATATTTGTTGTCCTGAATCTCGTTATAATCCGTTGGAAATCATTAAAAAAAATGACAAAAATAAAACATGGAGACCGATAAAGCGATAACTATGATTTATTTTTAGTTGTGCCAACTAATCAGTCTATTCCTTCCTCCAACTTTCCTTAGCCACTTTCGGGCCCGTAGATAAGTGTGGGGGGGGGGGATTGCAGAATTCAAACCACATGACTTTTAGTAATAGGAATGTAACCAAAAGGTGGTTGCACATAATGTATCAGGTTTAATGATTATTCACAAAAATGGAGATCATAATATTTCACATAAGAAAGAGAGAATTACGCATGAAAAACGCACGAAAAACACATGAATTACGCATGAAAAACACTTGAATTACCCATGAAAACCAGTGAACTGTCTATTTCATTAATTTTTTTCTTGACGTAACCCCCCCCCCCACCCTTAATGAAATGGTTTCTACGTTCCTGACCGCTTCATACCACACGTATGCAAAGAAGATATTAATTTTGACACCATGAACTACTAGTCCATTCTGTGGTTGTCAGATGGACAAGAGATAATTAGAAGGACTAGTCGATTCTGTGGTTGTCAGATGGACAAGAGATAATTAGAAGGACTAGTCGATTCTGTGGTTGTCAGATGGACAAGAGATAATTAGAAGGACTAGTCGATTCTGTGGTTGTCAGATGGACAAGAGATAATTAGAAGGACTAGTCGATTCTGTGGTTGTCAGATGGACAAGAGATAATTAGTAGGACTAGTCGATTCTGTGGTTGTCAGATGGACAAGAGATAATTAGAAGGCAGGTTGACGTAATGTTGAATCTCCTTATGTGTTCCATTATTTACGTAAAAAAAAACCAACCAAACAAACACACATATAATCCAACAAACATAAGCAATTACCGGTGGCCATCAATATGTATTAAAGTCATTTGAGAATATAATTAGTAACAGAGAGCATGCCTAAGCAATGATTTTTTTATACAACACCACCATACGTCTACTACACATTGATAGTATTTATAAACAACAATTGGTTGATCTCAGCGTTGACGTTTGTTACCATAGCAACATCTTCAATAACCCACCCACTTCATGATCAAATTAACTTCATAAATATTTAAGAAAATGCGCGAGTCGCTTGCTGATTTATAAATCAATGACAATAACGTTGTTTTATCTTAATTCTAATCTTAAATCACCTGAGATTTGTTATTTAATCATTTATTTTGTTGTCTCTCCTCCTCCGCTAATCTGGACTTGCGTTCTTTACTTAATGCCTGGATGCTCATCTCAAACTTTTCACGGACTTCCTTTAGTTTCTTCAAGTACTCGTCTTGGTCACGGAAGAGTTCCACAATTGGAGGTGGGTACCTGCGATCTGATGTTATCAGTTTGTCCTTCTTCTGTAGATTCTCTTTGACATCTTCAGGAACATTTGCTGCGTCAGGACGCAGGGAATCTGGAAGGAGAATATGAGTATACAAATTGTCAGCATCTTACACACGGTGTCTATGAAGTAACCGTTACCAGCCACATTATATTTCGCATTATATTCGTACAATAGCATGCGGATGTTCAGGTTAATGAGCGAGCCGATACACTGGCGAGGCATGGCCAAAGTGTCAATAAGTACATCAATGGATCGATCTTACATAGTTAATGCCTTGAGTGACCTAGTCGGCTCAGAACATTTCCAAACATGTGAATCATAGTTGCTCTCACGACTGCGAAAGATTGTGGTAAAGGACCGGAACATCCGGTAAAGAGAAACATAATAGATGTATGAAGAGACTGATAAATCGGCATGGAACTGGAACTGTCGGACGTTTCACTTTGATTGATTTATTGAGAAGGGGATAGGAGCACAAACGGACTTGTCCAGAGTTCGCTGATGATAACCTGCAGACATAACTCATAATTCAAAATGTCTATGCACTCATTTACATTTCTGGTTGTGTAAAGGCGTCATATAAATTGTGGGCATTTAGTGTGAAATTCAATGTGTAACGTCACCGACGCTACAACGTGTGTGAAGAAGAAACATTACTGCTAATGTTAAACGCGTATTGGGTACAAGCAGCTCTTACCATAATGGAGTTATTTCTACATGTGAGGTTGGAACATGTTTGATCAGGGAACTTGTGACACATTTTCTATTAGCATTTTCGTTCAGCGGATAACACCATTCCTGGTCAGCTAAACGAAAACAAGTTCATTATTTTGTAGAGTCACTAGTCACGATGTACACTGAACCATGGAAATGCACAACTTTCAATGACGTCATGCTGAGCACACCTATATATATATATATTTACTTTCTTTTACAAATTCAGCGCACTGCGACTTTATAGACACCACATACATATGGTGTAATATATATATATATGCCCAAAACATGCTTCATTTCATCCGCCGCCGCCTGTACCCGGAGGATGTCCTTCTCGCTGCCCTGAGTCGTGTCCTCTCTATCTCCCGTGCTGATGCCCTATCACGCACCCCTAGTCCACCTTTTACACGCCCCAAACTGATTCTAACTTTCCACCCCCCACCAACATCTCAGTACTTAAGATCTTCCACCGTGATTTCTCGATCCTCTCATCTGACCCCCTGACAAAAGTGTTATTTCCCGCCCCACCCCTTGTGGCTTTCCGCAGAGACAGGAACTTACGGAATACCCTTGTGCCCTCTCACCTCCGTCATCCAGGAAATTTCACTGGCAACTCCCCATACCACCGTATGTGTCTCAATAGCCCGTTTGTCTGCCGTACCTCATCCACCCAGTTTCCCAAGTCTGTATTTCACATCCACCACTCTTTTTCTTGTGTATTTCGCAACGTGGTGTACGTTTTTACATGCAAACGATGTAATGTGGTGTATATCGGCAGGACAGGGAGATTTCTAGCCGCTAGGTTTGCTGAACTCTTGCGAGACATTCGCAACTCTTCTCCGGTGGTCCTCCACTTTAACATAGCTCTCACTGAAGAGCACTGGACATTCAGATCACAGGCTTGGTCTCCTGCTATTCTGGTGACCGACAACGTTTCTCGTTAGAGAAACGACTGATCCTTAATCTCGGAACACTTAAGCCCAATGCATGGTATCAACGACAAGCTTTACTTTCAATAACCTCCTACCACCTTTCGTCCACCTGCTCTTCTTCTTCTCTGTTGTTCCTCTATACCATCTTTCTGCCCTTCCTCTTTCCATCATCCTCCTCGTCCTTTTCCTATATACCGTTGCACTTTGTTGTGGAGTCTCGTTGTGGCGTCTCGTTGTGGCGGTAGGGACTGGGTCTGAAAAAATTTGGGTATTGTTGAAAATGATTGACAAAAGTTGACAACAACAAAACAGTTGTTATATACCATTAAAATAGAATGAATTAAAAATTGTTTTTTTCTCTCGATAAATCTGAACAAATCGTGGGGTTTAAAGCAATTATTCTGATTTTTTTTAAAGGTTGGGGAATGGACTGGGTTAAATTGTTTTGATTTAATTAAGCATAGTGGAGAGGTGGGGTTTGGATATGCCAGAACTCTCGACAGTTTGCTAGCACGGGAGGGGGGTGTTGTAAATAGTGAGAAAATATTGCTCAAGTTATTTATGAAAATTCATTAGAAATAGTATATGACTTATTGTGTATTATATTGTGTAACATCGAAATATTGTGTAACATCAACATATTGTGTAACATAGAAATATTGTGTAACATCAAGATATTGTGTTTTATATTGTGTAACATACTGTCAGTGGCATAGCGAGGGGGGACGGAGGTACGGACCAACCCGGGCGGTATCATCGGGAGGGCGGCAAATTTATTTTCGTCCAGTCTTTCACAATCACCGACATATTTTTTTAATATCACAAGGGCGGAAAATTATTCTTCCGCCTCGGTCGCCATTGATCCACGCTATGCCACTGCATACTGTGTAACTTCAACATACTGTGTAACTTCAACTATAACTACATTTTAAAACGAAAATGTACTTTTTACGACTAGGTTCGACTATTTCAACCGTCAACGCTAGTCGTATTCGGTTATATCAGAAGTTATAGCCATCAAACATAATGGAGTCAGGCACTCTTTATGTCCACTGAGCCGCTAATATCTACATTTCGGAGACCCACTATTGGGCCGAAAAGCCGCCCAAATCTACATTTTAATGTGAATTTACTATCGTGTTCGGCATAGCAGGAAAACCGTACGGAGACAAAGAGTTTTAAGGAAAGCATCCCAAACCACAACATATGAGATACATTTTAATGACAACATGACAGCGGCAACCTACCTTTATGCCCTTCAGATTGCTGTCGAGCTAATTCAAGTGGTAGTGCTTTCGCCAGTTTTTCGAACACTGGCAGTGCCTTGCTGGTTTTTTCGAACACGGGCAGGGCCCTGCTAGTTTTTTCTGGAGAAATAGTAGCCCAATTTGTCTGACCTTCACCTCGATCACATGATCTTTCATCTGCTCTTTCATTGGTTGGTAAGCCTGTGTAGGACAGCTTTTCATTCATGGAACAGTCAATGCCTGAATCAAGAGTAATACTTGAACACAGTTGTCCATAACGACCCTTGGACAATGTGGATCGCGTTCTATTGATAGATACATCAGACATGGTATCCGACTCATCGCTTTTCTCTTCTCCTCCTTCATTCAATACTTCTAATTGGCTGCCTGGTTTCATTTGTCTGTTATTACTTCGCGTACATCTCATCATGTACTGCTGTG
Organism: Meghimatium bilineatum; assembly: GCA_034231615.1. Classification (NCBI taxonomy): domain Eukaryota; kingdom Metazoa; phylum Mollusca; class Gastropoda; order Stylommatophora; family Philomycidae; genus Meghimatium; species Meghimatium bilineatum. Next base: position 35,959,762 of record CM067301.1, read on the forward strand.
TCGCTGGTTTCTGAGGAAAATTTTGACACAATAATGGCTGACAGTCATTTTCCGGTTTCAGTTGTAAGGTCACGGGCATTGGTGTTTTGCTCCTACCGTTATTCCTGCCATCTGTTAAATTCTTTTCTAGCGTAGTATGGTTCTTCTCAGTAGTCGATGGACTACTTCCTTTTTTTGTCCTTTGCTCGTGCGCAGCTCTTCGGCTTGTCAGTATATGCCCAACCAAGTTAATTATAGCTTTTGCAGTATTTTGACTGCACTCTTCGTTTTCTTGAATTTTACTGCTTGGGAAACAGCTCACCGTCTCAATATCTCGTGTTTCACACTCCCCACTCTCTGGAATATCTTTTTCCTTCGTTTCTGGTAGCAGAGACATTTTTTCATTCATTTCCTTACTAATATGTGGTATAACTTTGCAAGGAAACTGGCTTTTCACGCTGGCGAAATCTGACGTCAACTCGTTAAGATTTGTTGCTAAGGTATCTCCTGGCTCAACTAAATTTCTCGCTATCATTTCAATCTCGTCTGGAGGCAGATTCAGAGATTCCATGAAAGCAGAAGGTCTTTTTTTCAGAACTAATTCTAGTAGCTCCATCAGTTCCTGGTCTTGAGCGTCACACACCAATTTGTAGACAGTCTCCTGGGAGTTAGTCAGCTGCAAACACTGACGAAGTTCACTGAAATATTCCTCTAATTTCTTCTCATTCATATCTCTTATGTATTCACGCCTTGTTGCATCATTATACCGGGCTTGTTCACGAAAAGCATCGGAACTGCAAGCTTTTCTGTGTATCTCTTTAGTTGTCTCCTCCTGTGATAAATAAGCTTCTTGAACGGAGACGGCACTTTCTTGAAAACGCCCATTGCAGTTCAACAAATCTGAGTCCAACACAGACACTTGATTAGAATCTTCTTTACGAGAGCACATGCTACACTGGATGTTACGCACAGTGGATTCTTGAAAACGCTTCTGGGATTCGCAATGTTCCTTGGTAATAGAAAACTCGGCAGAACTTCCAGGGGACGATTTCCCAGCTGTTTGATAAGATAAGGGAGAAGATTGCAAACTGTTCTTAGAATTGGCTACTAAACGTAGTTTCCCACTCTCGTCGCGTGTGATAGATCGATAGTTGTAGGCTTCTTCATCGCCTGCATCTTCTTGTTTGTTCAGCCCCTTTTCAAAAGTGGATAGTTTTTCTTGGAATTCAAGTTTGGATTGAACAGATGCGGATTCTTCCATTGTCATCTGCACATCAAAGATGCCCACGTGCTGAAGGCTAGTCCTGAGCAGGTCTATATTCTCAGATTTTTCAACATTCTCAATGCCGCTACCATAAGACATCCCAAGCCCCATTTCTGAATTTTTTACAAATGTCGCTTTATATTTGCCATGCACAGTCCCTGATTTCGATGTTATCTTCCGAGCGTTGTCTTTCTTGTGGTCTTTAGATGTTTGAAGTTGTTTCTTATCGGGCTGAAGCGTATGATTACTCCCTAGAAAAAATGGATCATCAAATGCATGCTCCCTGATGGACAAGTTCGATATGATACCAGAGAGTGAGGAAGATAGGTTTGGATCGAACTGATTGTTGATACTACTGGATGCGATGGTAGGTAAACTATCCACAATTTTACTTAAACTTGGCGTTTGGGCACAATCCGATGGTTGATACTCGTGTTCGCTACACTTGTCTTTTTCCATATTGCCCGAGCCAGGTCTTGCGTTAGACAAGCGCAATCTGGGGATAATGTCTTCTAAATCTGAACTGAAGCATGGCGACGGGCTATAGAAGATTGAATTTCCAGGAGAACACGAGGTATCCATACTTTTGGTTGGATCTGGAGAGCATGCTGTCTTGTAGGATCTAAAGGATATCGGAGAAGATGTCTTCTTGAGGCTGCGAGGACTATTAGGCTTCATTCCTAATTGTTTGCGAGCTAGTGACATTCCGCGCTCAGCAACAATCATATGACATTTAGATTCAAGATCAGGTGCTAGCTTCTGACGTAACACCTGATTATTAAAAATAACAGTTTCTAAAGCTGTTTTTAAAGAACCAATTTTGTTTTGTCCAGATCGACTACTGACCGACTCGCTGATCAATACAGTGGACTCTGCTTGTTTCATATTTGTTGTTTTCAACTCAAATGTAGAAGTTGCAGTACTTCCTTTTATTTCGGCAGAAGCGTGATCAACAGCCTCTAAATTGATGGTAGATGTTCTAGAAATTGTCTCAAAATTACCTTCATGTTCAACATTTTCAATTTTAGCAGACGCATCTCTGGGTTCCTTGTTTATAACTTGGTTATTTCCCTTGAGATTGGTCACCGCCTCACACCCCACAGTCCCCTGACAATCAATCGTATCAATAATTCGATCATTTATACTTTCATAGATATGGCTATTATTGCCAATGTTTTTACCCAAATTATCTTTTTCCATGGAGTCATTCAGAACGTTGTCACTGAGTTGCCTAAAAGGGCCGAGTTTTCGACATTCACTGCTTTCAATGATTCGACCACATATATTGTCGCCGTGAGTAAAACAGAAACGGTCGGTTCTTGAATTGGTTTGAATACTCGAGTCGGTAGATGGACACCAGTGAACGGTGTCTGAGCAGGAATCCCTGCAAGTGCTACAGCTAATATAACTATCCGTGCTGCACAGACTGTTTCTTTCAGATTCTCCGCGTCCATTTTGTGCCGCGTGAAGAAAGCTCAGCGATTCTATGCTCGGTGTCGCATCTGTATCGTAGTTATGATTTGAATTCGGGCCCGTGTACTCGATGTTAGCCATCTTTTTAGGGGAGTCACCTACAGTCATCTCTTTACATATTTTCACACAAGAAACGTAAGTGGTTTCATACGAGACTTCCTTGGCAATCTCAATCTGGTAGGATTTATTGCGCTTTGCTACTAGAAACTCTGTCATACGTTCCGGAATCTTCCAAATCATGGTGCAACCGTTAGACGTAGAACTGATCATATATCGCAGACAGCTAGTAAATTTAATAGCAGAGGCATCAGATTGTGCAGATAAAGAAGCCATTGGTTGCCCCGTTAGTAAATGATATACAACAATTTGACCAGGATTCTGTGCAGTAGCAATGAAGCTGCCGGTTGGGTCAATGCACATCGGTTTAGGCACTGACGTTATCTGGTTTCCTTTTGGAAAACTTTTCAATGTTTTGGATAGTTTAGGGTTAAAAATTGGATCGGCTTTGAATAGTTTGATGTTTCCGTTTTTGTCACCTGTGATGATATAATCTCCTGTCACGTTGAGTGCTTTATTACACCTGGACTCAACGATTTGTCCTGTTACTGTGAATTTAAGAGAGTTACCTGGAGTTGCTCTCCGAACCAAGATCAAGTTGTCGGCAGCAGCAGACACCAGAGTGAGGAGACCATCATGGCTGATCAAGCTAATAGCTGTTATTGCTGCTGAATGATCACAAAGGACTTGCACTAGGCTAAAGTCAGCTTTGGCGTTTAGAATAAAAATGATTCTATCTCTGCCTCCAGTACACACCAGTTGATAGTCTTCATCGTATAGTAACTCGATGCACATAACCTGCGCGCTGTGGGCTTCGATGACTCGCCTTAAGACACCAGAAGAAGCGTCGTAAACCTTAATCTCACCAGCCTCATTTCCGCAGATGACGTCCCGACCGTCAGGACTAAATCGAAACGCAGTCACATGCTGGCTTTTGGCAATATTTCCTTTGATCACGTGCACGAGGTCGTGGTGACAGCGCATCCCGTTCCTGGCAGCTAAGGTTTCTGTGTCGAAGAGTCTGGAATATTTGCTGCACTCAAGACATCCCATTAACGAGCGAAACATATTGGCCCTGCATACACTTTCGCTGATACAACTTTCCAGTTCTGCATTGTCGTGGTGGTCATCTGCAGATGGTAGCAGGACGGAGCACTCAATAGTGTCGGTGAAGTGATTGATTTGCCAAGAGTAAATGCTACAATTAGCATAAATGCACGTAACAATAGAGTCTTTTTCATTGACAGCTAGGGCGGTGGTTTCCAGGTGTAGTTTAGACACTGCTTGAGGGAACGCATCGGCACCAAGCAGCTGATCCAAGGACACAGCTACGGCAACAGCCAGAGTGTCGGGGTTGCATATTTTGACCACTCCTTCACAACACCCAATGAAAATGTGACTCAATGCGAAACGAACGCAGTAAGCATGGGCGTCTACTTTGCTAGCTTTATCAATAAGGATGTCTCCTAATCTAATTTCGCATAGGTACCCACATGTTGTAACGGTGTACACGCTTCTGTCGTACTTCCCTTTCCCACTAGTGATATCGACAAAAGTGTATTCGCTCTGTCGCCCTAACAGCACAGCTTTTTTATCTTCAAACACATTGGTCTCATATGAGTTGGAGCACACCTTATCTAGATTAAAAAGTGTGATCTTTCTGTGTCCGCATAATATTACACTTGCGCCAGACTTTGGTATGGTCAGAGCCATAGGTATGGTCTGCCATTTTGTCAGAGCCAACCTCTGACATCTGACATAATCCCATACGCCAATATTTAGATCTTGCACTCCTATAATGACCAAGTATGTAAACTTGGGATGGAATGCAATAGTCTTTACACCAACGCAATGCTCGACAACAAACTTACTGTGTTCTTTGTGGTCTTTAAGAGACCACACGGACACCAACGGCTTCACACCGGCATCCCCCACAGCCACAAACCGGCCGTCATCTGAGAAGCTGACACATGATATACTTTTTCCAGATGGACCTTTGATAAATTTCTGGTCGTTTGTTTTAGGATCTAAAAGCACCAGCATACAGGATGCAGGGAAAGCCACATACCCAGTGACTGGGTTGCAATCAAGGGCATTTTTTGAAATATTTGTCAAACCTACAACTTTTGTCAGTACAAATTCATCCTGGCTGACCGGCTTAGCATTTTTCCACTCCTGCTGAAATGTGTCATCTTCGGGTAAGCATACTAAGTCCTTTGATGCCATGGAAGAGCAGTAAAGTGCAATTCTAGACGAAGCTGCTTACTTGATGTAATCAATCATTGAGTACTTTTTCCCGATGCCTTTCAGACAACCAGCTGAAAGAAACGCGCTTATGGTTATTTTTGTCCATCTTTCACGTCACTCTCTGCGACCTTTACGATTGTACTAAATGAAAACGAGAATTGAATGTATGTACCTTTCAATAGATGATTAAATGAACAGATTACTACGGATTCTAGACAGCCTTAAGATGTAAAAGACATGTGTCTTGGTTCAAGTGAGGTCTTCTTTATATTTGTTTTCATACATCGTAGACGGACTCAGCTGTGATGTCATCCGGAAACTTCCTGTGTTGTCTTAATGAACGAGTTCGCACCACTGTGCAGCAAGAGGTACAAGTTCGCACCACTGTGCAGCAAGAGGTACAAGTTGCTAAAAATACATTCTGAATAGATTTCATCGGTGAGTTCAGCATCACGTGGTGCACGTGCATTGCGACCACAGTTACAAGTGCTCTTAACTCTCCTGTGTATACTTTATTGTGTAGAAACCATTATATATTTCCCCCCTGTTGAAATCTTTGTATACGTTTATCTTGTAGTAGTAAGTAAAGTAACCCATAGCATTTATTAATGCCGTAGGGGTGTGAGATGTTAGCGATCTCACATTTCAGTGGCTCTGCAAATGAGGGCGGCAGCCATCTCCTCTCCCTCGCAGTATGTACTTTCCGGATTAATCCAGTACCCATTTAAGGCTGGGTCGACCCGGGCATAAAGTAACTATTATTCTATAGCAGTGTTTCTAGTCTGTCATATTCGTCATAAAGTAACTGGTATTTTATATTAGTCTTTTTAGTCATAATGACATGTCTACGAAAAATAATCGGATTGCCATTAAGAGATAGAATTAGAAACGATAACATCAGACAGATAACCAAAACAATACCAGTATTGGAACACATCAAAAGACAACAGATCAAGTGGTTTTGACACGCTTCCAGGCTACCGACAGATAGCATGCCATAAACGACCATGACACATAGACATAACGGTTATAAAGCCAGAGGCAGACCATGTAAAAGATGGATCACAGAAATCAAAGAAGCCACAGGAACAAGCTTACAAACAGCACACAAGAAGACCATCTCCAGAGAACTTTTCCACCCCTGACGCCACAAGGCAAACAAGAGCCACAGCGTATACATATGTAGATGGATAGAGCCAGTCATATGGGTATAATCCATGTACCCCACCCACCCACAATAAAAAGACTGCAGCCCTGTTCCTTCTCATTTTCAACGCAGATTTTCATATAGAATCTGGAAACAGCTCTTTACAATGAAATATGGGCAGTAACTCATAGTGTTTTTCCATAAGTCCATATTTTAAAAACGTGATTGCTTCCCATTAATTAACATCGGAATACCGGTATATCAATCTGAGTGACATGTCCTTTACAGAACGTTTTCCTTACTGTTATTCTATAAGCTTCTCGGTTCTGTGCAAGCTATCCAGCCTCTTTCAGTGAGTTTCTTGGAATTGCGTCTTGGCAGGTTACCATTGCTTTTTTTTTTAGCAGGTTCTGATCTCTAATCAGTTACGTGATAAACAAGGATTTATCCAACTATGTTTCTACTGCACCGAATATGGTGCATAGGGCAGAAACCATAGCTCTCTAGTTCGAGCAATGTGATACTACTGTGTGTAATTCTTGCATGTTATTGAGATCCGTAGTCATACCCTCTTTGATGGTTTGTTCTGCGAAGAGTCACTCTTGGTGTTTCTTTTTTTCTTTGCCATCTGGTACCCATTTTAATGCTTGTAGTGGCAATCTGTTTTTATTCATTATAGATACATGTCCGTTTTAAATACATCGTTTTTCTACTTATTTTTGTAGAATCATATTGCTGTTTGGTGTCTTCTCTTACTTGCTTGTTTGACTTGACTTCTTCCTGACCAATATTTAAGAGTTTTCTAAGACAATTAGTTCCAAATGAATTCAATTTCTTCTCCAGTCCCTTTATCATTTTCCAACTTTCGCAATCCTATGTCAGATGCTCTATCTGTCTTTCTATATATCTATCTCTCTCTGCGTGGGAGACGAGATGACTACCGCCCTCATATAGCATAGCCACTGAAATATGAGACCGATAACATATCACACCCCTAGGACAGTTAAATGCTATGGGTTAACATTATTTTACTTTCTATCTATCTATATATCTAATCATCCATCCATCTATCCATTCAACATCTTTCCCTCCATCCAAACATCCATCTATCCATTCAACATCTTTCCCTCCATTCAAACATCCATCTATCCATTCAACATCTTTCCCTCCATCCAAACATCCATCTATCCATTCAACATCTTTCCCTCCATTCAAACATCCATCTATCCATTCAACATCTTTCCCTCCATTCAAACATCCATCTATCCATTCAACATCTTTCCCTACATTCAAACATCCATCTATCCATTCAACATCTTTCCCTCCATCCAAACATCCATCTATCCATTCAACATCTTTCCCTCCATCCAAACATCCTTCCATCTATCCATTCAACATCTTTCCCTCCATCCAAACATCCATCTATCCATTCAACATCTTTCCCTCCATCCAAACATCCATCTATCCATTCAACATCTTTCCCTCCATCCAAACATCCATCTATCCATTCAACATCCTTTCCTCCATCTACCTACCTACCTACCTATCTATCTATCTATCTATCTATCTATCTATCTATCTATCTATCTATCTATCTATCTATCTATCTATCTATCTATCTATCTATCTATCTATCTATCTATCTATCTATCTACCTACCTACCTACCTACCTACCTACCTACCTACCTACCTATCTATCTATCTATCTATCTATCTATCTATCTATCTATCTATCTATCTATCTATCTATCTATATATCTATCTATCTATCTATCTATCTATCTATCTATCTATCTATCTATCTATCTATCTATCTATCTATCTATCTATCTATCTATCTGTCTATCTGTCTATCTATCTAATCTATCTATCTATCTATCTATCACAATCAGTAGAACAGACAGAATACCAGATGTGATCGGTGTATATAATATATCCCACTTACATTTATACATAGAATAATAGCCAGTACTGATCAGAGATTATCAAGTCACAATTATATAAACATTGAGTAAGCCCTGATATAACCACAACGGTCTCCGGTCCGTGGTTGAAATGGGCTTGATTACGATTGTCCGTACGAGAGCATATGTCCTATGAGAGTACATGTCCTATGAGAGTACATGTCCTATGAGAGTACATGTCCTATGAGAGTACATGTCCTTACGGGAGCACATGCCATTATAATAGCACCAAGGTGATTGCCAGCACCAAGTAGAGAACTTTTGGTTTCAGAATAGCTGTGATATCTGCGCCTTTCAGCCTGACGCATCCAGCTTCAGCAAGGATTTTAGAGCGCTCTGACCCTACTTGGGATGGAACAGTCAAATCACCCCTCCAATACCTCTTTAGTCGCGTCTTACGAGATGCATGGAAAGTAGTGTTGCTATTCCCCTTTCATGCCTCGATAACACACCGGCGAGCGAAGCGAAACAAGCTTTACAACTTGCTTTGCTCGTAAACGCATTGGTTAACCAGCTAGAATAGAGAACACAGAGCGAGAAGGGGGTTGTCCCTTACTTGGTCGTCAATGCCAGTAAATATTTGACTATTATTGTGACGGCCAAGTCTGTCAGCAAGGGCTTAGCTTACCAACTCGGTCATTTCAACACACGCTTGTTCACATGGACTAGTTACCCATGACATTGAAGAATTCTGTACAGGATTTAACCGTAGCTGTGTTTATGTTTTCTTGGGAAGATACCTTACAAACAAATTAATTTGATTTGATAGGAAGAAGTTGATTGAAGTAGAATCCCGTGGGCACAGGTAATGTCCGCATATCTGTGGTATTGTTTTATTTATTCAGGTGACATGTTTTTTCTAGAACATAGTTTTCTGTACTGCTTGGTTATCGTCAGCACCATCATCATGTGTCACGCCGGATGGCATAGGAGGTCATTTATCTCCACAACATTTTATCATCAGTTTTGTGTATCAACTATACTGGTGACTTTCTGCCGTGCCATGATGTTAAAATATTCAGCATCGGTATAATCTTCGTATCTACGGTCACCGCGCTAAAAATAGAACACTGTTGACATTTTTAAACAAGCGACGTCATTGAGTTCCGCTAGAAAATCCGGCAACCAATCAAATCCCGCGTGCAATGACGTCACACACCCAACGAACGCCAAGCGATTTTGTGCGTGGCGGACATTTTTTTTTTAAAGATTTGATCGATTTGAGCAGAGATTTCACTAGCGGAAATCTGCAGTCGCCTAATTAAAAATATAAACAGTGTGAAATGGGTAAAATGAAGCACTTACCTTATTCACCGGATAAATTCTCCGCAAACCATGCATTAATTATAATATAAATCTCAAATCATAAGAATAACACAAACCATGAGCACCGATCCACTTTGTTGAAATGTGCGGGCTTTTGCTGGTTTCTGATCACGCCTCGCCCAGTGTTGCCAACTCTTTTCATCATAAAGCACCAGATTTGAGTGCTTTCTTTCGTGTTTTTTTTTCAATAATTTTATAATTTGAAATAAAAACTGGACATTCAAATGCCATGAGGGGGGAGACCCCCCTCAACCCCCCCCTTTTGGACTTTCAAATGTCATGAGGGGGGAGACCCCCCCTCAACCCCCCCCCCCCCTTCCCCCTTTTTTGGGCTTTCATATGTCATGAGGGGGGAGACCCCCCCTCAACCCCCCCTTTTTGGGCTTTCATATGTCATGAGGGGGGAGACCCCCCTCAACCCCCCCATTTTAAACTTTCATATGCCATGTATTTCCCCCCCCCCCTTTTATACCACCCCTCCCTCTCCTTTTTTATTATTTTTTATCTCCTTTATTTTACTTAAAACCACACACAACCTAACTAACTCCAAAACGATTCCCGCGCGAACCGTGATATCATAACCTCTCGCACGCCGTGGCACATTTCCGCGCGAACAGTGGATCCGCGCAACTACAGCTTTGGGGAATACCTCAAAACTAGGTCAAATTCCACCATGACCGTAGATACGTGGATTGCGCCTTCAGCATCTTCTATCTTTGTCATCCTGTCTCTTTTTCCATCAATTTTTCTTGTTACGCTGTATTTTCATTCTTTATTTCTTCTGTGTTTGTTCTTAAAACTTAAACTCCTGCATATCAGCAGGGTGTATTCTGGAAAACGTATTGCTATGTGATATGGTTTACAGCTTAACTGCGATATCTGCGCTTTTCGGTCTGACACATTAGACTTCAGCGTTGCTTCTGGAAAATTTAGACCCGTATATGAGATGGTCCAGCCAATTCCACCCCACAACCTCATTTGTCACATTTTATGATATGCATAGAAGGTAACAGAGTGACTATTCGTTGCTCACCTTTAGGGCCACAGGTAACACAGGTACGTCAATGTTTCTCTCTGATGATGATACATACCTTCCTTTTGTTGTCACTTTCCCTCCGTAGGCCTACCTCTCTGTTGGGTTCTCTATCTGTTCCTGGGATTCTAAACATTCCTCTGATGAACGACTCTATCATCGTTGATAGCATATTCTACTAAGAATAAAGCGCGTAGCCACCGTATTTTGTCTGTTGTGATTTTCTGTGCAATATAAATACAATCAGTATGTTGCTTTTGTTTTCTGTACCTATTCGGTACCTATTTTGTTATCCGTACCCATTGATTACGGCGGAGTTTGAACCTAATATCGTGGCCGTCGGAGACGCGCCTCGTATCACTACACCACAGAGCTGGACAATCTTCTTTATGACTGTTTTTGAAATCATAACGATTGCGAATGAGTTGATCTTCTGCAGACAATGATTATAGATGGGACTGCAGCAAAACTAGGAAGGGAAAACAAGATATGCCGCCCTCGATAGGAAGTACCAAAGTAATCACATGGCACCACTTTCGAAACAATTGCATGCAAGGTGGCGCCGGTGAAAGAGCTTGTGAATTGTGTCAAAATGTCAAGTTTCCACGCTTCCGTAGTATCTCTTCTGCTCATCGTCTTTAGAGAGAAGCTCAAGGCCCTCCTGTTACCAGACGCGATGCCCTCCTGTTACCAGACGCGATGCCCTCCTGTTACCAGACGCGATGCCCTCCTGTTACCAGACGCGATGCCCTCCTGTTACCAGACGCGATGCCCTCCTGTTACCAGACGCGATGCCCTCCTGTTACCAGACGCGATGCCTTCCTGTTACCAGACGCGATGCCTTCCTGTTACCAGACGCGATGCCCTCCTGTTACCAGACGCGATGCCCTCCTGTTACCAGACGCGATGCCCTCCTGTTACCAGACGCGATGCCCTCCTGTTACCAGACGCGATGCCCTCCTTTTACCAGACGCGATGCCCTCCTGTTACCAGACGCTATGCCCTCCTGTTACCAGACGCGATGCCCTCCTGTTACCAGACGCGATGCCCTCCTGTTACCAGACGCGATGCCTTCCATTACTAATTTTCAAGCCTTATTTACAATTCGTTAATAGCTGCCAAAATATAGGAGTACACAAGTGCACTTCTGGCACAATCAGACAAGAGAGAGAATGTGCATATATGAACAAATAACGTAGTACCAGTGAACACTCTGGGGCTGCTCTCTTTATCTGAACTTCGACCAACGACATGGTCATTTAATGGCATGTTCAACAAATGACATGTTTAACCACTAACAGATTCAACCAAATACTTTATGTTAATTAATAACATGTTCAACCAATGACATGTGTAATCAATAACAGGTTTAACTAATGACATATTTAACCAATGACATGTTCTAAGAGGGACATGCTCGAGGTTCAGACTTGTCAATACCCATATACCAGCACACACATAACAAAAACTAAAATCGACAAACATTCACATGTAATAAGCAATAGTCTAACTCAAGTGTTAATCTCCCAGAAATTAGATCTCCTTCTTCGATTTTTGATTGTTGATCTACTGATCGATACGGAATCTATTGTGTTGACTGCAATCGATAAGTTTATATTGAATCATAAGTATGCAAGCGGTGTAGAGACAAAACATGCCTCGTGCATTTTTTTCCTTGCTGATATGACGAATTACGCAAGCGGTGTACAGTCACAAAAACACCCTATACATTTTGTCTGTGATTTCAGTAGTTATTTGACTTTAACAACAACAAAAACTGCAGCCAAAAACTTTCTGACTTAATTCTCCGTCTTAAAAAAGATATGCCAATATTTTTAATATGTATCAATCAATCAATAAACCCATAACCCTTCAGGGTCGTAGGGGTACCACATTGGAAGCTTCAGCACACAGAGTCCTCCAGCGAATTCTATCCTCAGCGATGCGGATGAGTGTGGAAATATCTAGCCCTGTCCATTCCTTGATGTTGTCTGTCCATGTCTTTATTTGGCCTCCTCTGCTTCTTCCACTCTCGACAGTTCCCTGCAGTATTGTTTTTGACAAGAAATCGTGCCTGCATACATGTCCGAACCATGCTAGTTTTCGTATATGTATATTAATATGTGTTCCCCGCACGTTTCTTGCCAGCGTCTGAATAGGGAACAAAGAATGTCAACACAGTGTAACTTCCATGCATATCGCAAGGGGCGACTAAGGAGGGTATGATGTGGCGTTGGCCGTCCCTTTCTATATAGTGTTAATCTAACCCAGAAGCAATGCTGAAGTCATTGCCTAAAGAAACAGATATTACAGAGGAAATATCTTATGGCATAAGTAACAAGACTGATGAGTTGAACTGTATAATGAACATATAATTGCTACAAATCTCATCCAATTATACAATCATATGTTCCCTGTGTTAAAATCTCCTCCAATTATACAATCATATGTTCCCTGTGTTAAAATCTCCTCCAATTATACAATCATATGTTCCCTGTGTTAAAATCTCCTCCAATTATACAATCATATGTTCCCTGTGTTAAAATCTCCTCCAATTATACAATCATATGTTCCCTGTGTTAAAATCTCCTCCAATTATACAATCATATGTTCCCTGTGTTAAAATTTCCTCCAATTATACAATCGTATGTTCCCTGTGTTAAAATTTCCTCCAATTATACAATCACATGTTCCCTGTGTTAAAATGTTCAAGCTGAAGTAATTAGGGTATTATGGATTGTATGGTTCTTGTCCTCTGTAATAATGTGTGTAGTCTACTTACTGATGTAGTTTTACGTCTTCTTCTTCTTCTGCGTTCGTTCTCAAACTCCTGCAGATTAGCAGGATGTAGTCCGGAGAACGGCATTAGGTGTGTCATGGTTTACAGCATTGCTGCGATATCTGCGCATTTCGGCCTGACACATCCGACTTCAGCATGGCTTTGGGTCCCTGACCCTATATGGGATGGGACAACCAACTCCCTCCCATAACCTCCTTAGTCGCCTCTTACGACATGCATGGAAGGTAAACAGTGTTGATATTCTTTGCTCCCCTTCGGGCCCCGGCAACACACGGATGTGGTTTTATGTCAAAGATGATATGTTTGAGATGTTAATGCCGAAGAGTGATGTATCGTGCCATTGGCGCGAATTATACAGCGACATGTCGCATTTCCGTTCTCTGGAATACATTCTATTGGAAATCTAGTAGGAACATCCTGCTACATGCGTGATTCCGATGGGAGTTTGAGAACTAACGCCACAATATACGTTTGAGATGATGAGATTATATGTTTCACACATTGTGCGGTAATGTAGGATACTACAATTATATGTTTCACACATTGTGCGGTAATGTAGGATACTACAATTATACATTTTCAAAAATCTGTTTCAAATGTGGAGAAGCGTTTATAATTTAATTTAAACTAAATATAGGGTCTTCTATTCTTCTTCTGTGTTCGATCTCAACCATTTCAGAAATACAAGATTTTAACATCAAGACATCCAAACATTTAATATAGTACAATCAAACACCAACGCTTATCTTCCCCCCCCCCCCCCCCCCCCGCAAAAAAAAGATTTCTATTTTTTTATAATTCATTCACAGGTTCCACGAATCCATCACAGATTACTGCAATTATATATTTAATATTTGCACTGACACCAACGCACCGATCTGACACCTGTCCTACTTGATACAGGTTGCAGGTGATAGGAAAGAAAAATACGCAAACATTTCTAAATATCCAGGAAAAACATGCATCTTATATTTCTGTGTACATCACAGGTAAAATAAAGGGAAGTAATTAATGACATTTGACTTTCTGTGACGTCAGGCTAGCAATCACTGTTGGCTGTATTGTTATGCGGCTATTAACGGGGCATAATTATCATAGGAAGCAGAGGTATTGACGAGACGAAACACCTTATATATTTATCAGCTCATGCATTGTAAGCCAGCATACGTGCATCTTACCTGACTGGGGAAGTTCTTTTTGTAAGCCAGCATACGTGCATCTTACCTGACTGGAGAAGTTCTTTTTGTAAGCCAGCATACGTGCATCTTACCTGACTGAGGAAGTTCTTTTTGTAAGCCAGCATACGTGCATCTTACCTGACTGGGGAAGTTCGTTTTGTAAGCCGACATGCATGCATCTTACCTGACTGGGGAAGTTCTTGTTGATTTCAAATTACATTCACTACTGGATTATTGATACATATCACAGCCTCTACCTGGGATACCTGGGACTATTCTTACCTGGCACATGTATTCACAACAGCATTAAGTATATGGAAATATAATGAACAGTATATCAGATGGATGTTTATATTAGAAGGACATATGATCCACAAATCATACAGTCGAACACGTCTCAGGTTAATTATCCTTTCTGGGACTATCGGTAAGTTAGCATTTTTAACTTTTAACTCTGAGACTATCGGTAAGTTAGCATTTTTAACTTTTAACTCTGAGACTATCGGTAAGTTAGCATTTATAACTTTTAACTCTGAGACTATTGGTAAGTTAGCATTTTTAACTTTTAACTCTGAGACTATCGGTAGCATTTTTAACTTTTCCTTCGGAGACTATTGTGAGTTAGCTATACTAGCTTGTCTTTCTGGAACGATATGTGAATTAACTTTGTTAACTAACAATTTCTAGGACTGTAGGTGAGTAAATTTTTGAACTATTTCTTATGGGACTATCATTGTGTGAGGTTCATGAACTATTTCCATTGGTTCCCTCTGGAGCTAAAAGTGTTTATGAAATAAGCGATACTTAACTCCTCCTAGTTCAACATCAACTTTTTAATCAAATGTAACACAATCTTCAATACGACAATGTAACACAATCTTCAATACGACAATGTAACACAATCTTCAATACGACAATGTAACACAATCTTCAATACGACAATGTAACACAATCTTCAATACGACAATGTAACACAATCTTCAATACGACAATGTAACACAATCTTCAATACGACAATGTAACACAATCTTCAATACAACAATGTAACACACTCTTCAATACGACAATGTAACACAATCTTCAATACGACAATGTAACACAATCTTCAATACGACAATGTAACACAATCTTCAATACGACAAAATAACACAATCTTCAATACAACAATGTAACACAATCTTCAATACAACAATGTAACACAATCTTCAATACGACAATGTAACACAATCTTCAATACGACAATGTAACACAATGTTCAATATGACAATGTAACACAATCTTCAATACGACAATGTAACACAACCTTCAATACAACAATATAACACAATCTTCAATACGACAATGTAACACAATCTTCAATACGACAATGTAACACAATCTTCAATACGACAATGTAACAATCTTCAATACGACAATGTAACACAACCTTCAATACGACAATGTAACACAATCTTCAATATGACAATGTAACACAATCTTCAATTAGACAATGTAACACAATCTTCACTACGACAATGTAACACAACCTTCAATACGACAATGTAACACAATCTTCAATATGACAATGTAACACAATCTTCAATACGAAAATGTAACACAATCTTCAATATGACAATGTAACACAATCTTCAATACGACAAAATAACACAATCTTCAATACAACAATGTAACACAATCTTCAATATGACAAAATAACACAATCTTCAATACAACAATGTAACACAATCTTCAATACAACAATTTAATGCAATCTTCAATATGACAATATAACACAATCTTCAATACGACAATGTAACACAACCTTCAATACGACAATGTAACACAATCTTTAATATGACAATGTAACACAATCTTCAATACGACAATGTAACACAATCTTCAATACGACAATGTAACACAATCTTCAATACGACAATGTAACACAATCTTCAATACGACAATGTAACACAATCTTCAATACGACAATGTAACACAATCTTCAATACGACAATGTAATACAATCTTCAATATGACAATGTAACACAATCTTCAATATGACAATATAACACAATCTTCAGTACGACAAAATAACACAATCTTCAATATGACAATGTAACACACTCTTCAATACGACAATGTAACACAATATTCAATACGACAATGTAACACAATCTTCAATACGACAATGTAATACAATCTTCAATATGACAATGTAACACAATCTTCAATATGACAATATAACACAACCTTCAATGCGACAATGTAACACAATCTTCAATACGACAATGTAACACAATCTTCACTACGACAATGTAACACAATCTTCAATACGACAATGTAACACAATCTTCAATACGACAATGTAACACAATCTTCAATACGACAATGTAACACAATCTTCAATACGACAATGTAACACAATCTTCAATACGACAATGTAACACAATCTTCAATACGACAATGTAACACAATCTTCAATACGACAATGTAACACAATCTTCAATACGACAATGTAACACAATCTTCAATACGACAATGTAACACAATCTTCAATACAACAATGTAACACAATCTTCAATACGACAATGTAACACAATCTTCAATACGACAATGTAACACAATCTTCAATACGACAATGTAACACAATCTTCAATACGACAATGTAACACAATCTTCAATACGACAATGTAACACAATCTTCAATACGACAATGTAACACAATCTTCAATACGACAAAATAACACAATCTTCAATACGACAATGTAACACAATATTCAATACGACAATGTAACACAATCTTCAATACGACAATAAGAGAAAAAGTTACTGGTCTCCCCGATTTTTCAGATGTTACGATACCACATATGGTGTTTGAAGTTAAAACGGACAGGGCCCACATTACATATGAGGTTGTAGGAACTATGAATCAGGTGCATGACTTTCTGCAATAGAAGTCATCTGCACAGAATTAATTAAGCATTCACTCATTCCTTTTTAGAAATTATTGTCGTGTTTCCGTTGGTCACTTTTTATATGCTTGAAATCTCATGCTAAAAATAGCACTGGCGTCTTTAAAAATATAAATAATGACCAACGTAAACATGACAATAATTAAAAAAAATGGAAGGAATGTTGTGATCATGAATTCTGTGCACTTCTCCTATACTGTCGAGGGTCACGATCAGGTAGATATGACCTAATAATGACAGGATGACAGAGGAAACTACATAATGCATGAATAACCAGCGTGGCACGGGAACAGCATGCACCAGGGCCATAAATACGTCTTTGATAAGGGAGGGTAGTTTACCTTTTGTGTAGTTTACATTTTGTAGTTTACCTTTTGTAGTTTACTTTTTGTAGTTTACTTTTTGTAGTTTACCTTTTGTAGTTTACCAACAAGAAATGTTGTTTCTTTGTTTTCCTGAACATTTCTAGCGTATTAGTCTACTTTTTGTGTGGTTTTTTTTTGTGGAAACCCATTATCGAGAGTGGGGAAAAACTTGTTTTCTTAATATTTTAAAACAACTTTTATATAGGGAGTGTGTACATTTTTTACATCATTTAGCCCGGGGGGGGGGGTTATCCTTGAATTCTTGACAGTTGTTGACAAAGGAGGGTGTGTCAGAATTTGGTACCCAAAAAAGCTGTTCACGTCGTAATTTATAGACAGCCCCTAGTCGACTACTCAAGAGATAACAGTTCTAGTCTCGGGTAAAAACCCTAAAATGGAAATTGGTGGCTTAGGGTAACACTGGGGAAATATCAAAATGACCAAAATAGGTATAAGTGTTACCAAAATAAGTCGATAAAACAACCTAACAAGGAGACACAGTGACAGAATATGTTTCGACTAAAAAGCATTTATGAGGACAAACAAAAGACTACAGTAAACAAATATTACATATAGACACACATGGTTGTGACAAGAAGGAATAGAAATAGAAGAACAATAGCTAATGGACGACGCAGGAAGAAAAGAACAATAGCTAATGGACGACACAGGAAGAAAAGAACAATAGCTAATGGACGACACAGGAAGAAAAGAACAATAGCTAATGGACGACACAGGAAGAAAAGAACAATAGCTAATGGACGACGCAGGAAGAAAAGAACAATAGCTAATGGACGACACAGGAAGAAAAGAACAATAGCTAATGGACGACGCAGGAAGAAAAGAACAATAGCTAATGGACGACACAGGAAGAAAAGAACAATAGCTAATGGACGACACAGGAAGAAAAGAACAATAGCTAATGGACGACACAGGAAGAAAAGAACAATAGCTAATGGACGACACAGGAAGAAAAGAACAATAGCTAATGGACGACACAGGAAGAAAAGAACAATAGCTAATGGACGACACAGGAAGAAAAGAACAATAGCTAATGGACGACGCAGGAAGAAAAGAACAATAGCTAATGGACGACACAGGAAGAAAAGAACAATAGCTAATGGACGACACAGGAAGAAAAGAACAATAGCTAATGGACGACACAGGAAGAAAAGAACAATAGCTAATGGACGACACAGGAAGAAAAGAACAATAGCTAATGGACGACACAGGAAGAATATATAGGGCAGCATGACAGAGGGAAAGAGGGTGTGAGGGGGTGATAGTAGTAAGTAAGGAGGGGAGAGTGCACAGAAAAAGTGAAAATAGATAAAATATAATGCAAGTAAAATAACAAATTTAAAATACTTATCTCGATAGCAGTGGACAGTGAAAAGGAAGTATGAACGAGAGATGCGAGGTGAAATAGCACACAGTAGCGAGTTCCCACCCTTTGAAGGACGTGGAGGCGAGAAAGAAGTCCTCGGGCAATAAGAGAAAATAGAATCGGACAAATCAACAAAATCAGGGAGCTAAGAGAATTCCCGGCAAACAAGAACCTAAGCGTAAGGCAGGAACGCAGAAGCTAAAAAAAAGTGGGACAGGTATCAATATCCATGACTCGAACCAAATAGCCTATAGAAACAGTATTTTAAATTTATTGTATTTTACTTGCATTATATCTTATATTTATTTTAACTTTTTCGGTACACTTTCTCCTCCTTACTCAGCACTATCTTCCTCTCACCTTCTCTTTTCTCCTGTCATGCTGCCCTGCTTCCTCCGTCGTCCATTCGCTATTGTCCTTCCCCCCTTTTTTCCCCTTCCTATCACAACCATGTGTGTCTCTATGTAAGATTTGTTTACTGTTGTCTTTTTTTAAAAATTGTCCCGATGAAGGCCTTTTAGTCGAACTCTAGTCGGCTAAACTTCTTGTGTGTTAGAATCAGAGACACTTATCTCCGTGTTATATTCACAGCCACACACACACACCCACACACAGACACACACAGACACACACACACACACACACACAGACACACACACACACACACACACACATACAATGATGTGATTGAATGGCTCACCCCGTTATTTTGACATCTAATGTTTGCGAAGACACCAAACTAATATTGAGGACTTCCACAATATTTACTGTCTGCACACATACCAACTGTTTGCACACACAACACCAAATGTTTGCATGAAGTACACTCTGAATTGACCTGTGGTCGAATTCTGAAATCTCTGTGTCCACTAGTTTACTCAGTGTAACTCGGGAACTTGTGGCCCAGAATATGTTCTCAAATCCCTCTAGTTGCCTCGGTTACACATTCTTCAAGTGTGTCAGACCGAGCATGAGCGTACATGTTACTGTATCGTCAGTTGAATTTGTGAAGTCAATAGTTACCAACTGTTAATTTAAGACATGTTGGCATATAGAAAAATTACCTTCTAACCTGACGCATTCAATTTCCCCGTGATTTTCATTGGTCCCGTTGTGTATACTTTGTGCCTATATCAAAAACGTAAAAACAGTCATTTTAGCAGGCTGTTCTCAGTTAGAAAATAGGTCCTATATTTTAGAGGGCAATGACCCAAAATATCTTCGGTCATATTAATCTTCTGCGGTTGTTTCCATACTCCAGCTGGTCAGCAGGATGTAGTCCAGTAATGGAAATGCGGTGTGTCCCGTTTGTGTGTGTGTGTTTTGTTGCGCCAAATCTCTAGACTTGTGTGTGTGTGTGTTTTGTTGCGCCAAATCTCTAGACTTGTGTGTGTGTGTGTGTGTGTGTGTGTGTGTGTATATTCTATATATATACATGCTCCTCCATTTCTCCCTGCATTCTGTGAGGTAATTGTAGAGGAATTGAACGGCACCAAGTGGCACCGAATCGCCTTGCAACTCGAGTAAACGGGGTTTTCCGTACTTGACTAACCGCATCTCCAAAGAAATGCATCTTGGAGATGCGGTTAGTCAAGTACGGAAAACCCTTATTTACTTGAGTTGCAAGACGATTCGGTGCCGTTAGAGCGGAACTGGTACAATACCTGTTAGTCTCTAGAATGTTTAATTTATCCTCTTGCTTCCTACTGGAATTTATGTGAATTAGTAGATAACTAAATAAGCCAGATGCTGAGTGCAACAGTCCATGGACAAGTCGGGCTTATAAGATGATTTTTAGATCTCGTGTGATCAATTTACCCATGACATTCCATCAACTCTCCTCTATTCAGCTGCGGCATTTCTCACGTTTTGTTTAGCCATTGAAATTTGACGATCAGTACTGAGAGAGTGAAATCGCAGGTTTCCGTAGTGTAGTGGTTATCACATCCGCCTAACACGCGGAAGGTCCTGGGTTCAATCCCCAGCGGAAACAAATATTTTTTACACACAAATATCATACAGTTTTAGATTTTCTATCATTGCGATTCCAACTTTGCAATTTAGTGAATAGAGGTCCCGGTTTGATAGGAACAGAACCTGTGGAGCTGCGTAGCGAGGTGGTTAGCCATGACCGTCTGGACTAAAGAACTTTCAACTGAATTAATTAGGACCCTCATTGGTTACGATTTTTAAAATTAATGTTGGTCGCTATTTACTTACTTGGAATTGCATGCCAAAAATGTCCAAGGCCACTCCAAGTATATAAATAGCGATTATAAGGAGGTGATCTCAGCAGCAGATCGTCCGCGCAGTGAAAGACCCATAGTCACAACTCCTGCCGAAGACTGCTTCATACGGCTGCGTCACCGCAGGAGTTGATTTTCATCTGAGTCCTCGATTGTCCAGTCAATGCCAGCAGCTCGTCAAATTTCAGATCAAACAGTCAGGAACCGGCTGCATCACGCTGGTCTTTGGGCTACATGACCCTACAAGAGTCCTGTTCTTGCAGACAGGCATCGCCAGAACCGAATGAAATGGGAAAACCAGCATTGTCATTGGACCGTTGTAGATGACTGGAATCGGGTCTGGTTTAGTTAAAGTTTGAAAGTTTCTTCATGTTTGAAATAATGCTGCTTTTTCTGAACAATATATAAATATAATTTTATATATTTCTTCTTCATCGTTCATTCTCAAACTCCTGCTGGATCTCCCTTGTAGCAAGACCATTGTCCTACTAGATTTCTAGCAGGATGTAGTCCAGAGAATGGAAATGCGTTGTGCCGCCGTTTTATTTGCGCCAATGGCCCGGCACACTGTCTTCGGCGGGATTTTATATATTTACTTACTTATACATTAGAAACAGACAGTCAAGATTTTTAATACATGTGACGAGAAGAGAAAAACTTAAACATTTAGTAACCACCGGAAAGATCAATGGGAGAAGAGGCAGAGGAAGACAAAAGAGAAATTCCTGAATGAATTGTCACTGTGGCACACAAATATATCACCGACTCAACTTATTAATAACACAAGTGACAGAGTTGTGAAAAAAAAAACATAATCGCCTACGTCACTCGACATGACTAGATACCTGTATAGACTAGCAGGGAAAAATCCAACTACCTGCACAGATAACCTAACTACCTGCGCACACTAGGTAGAGCCACCTACCTCTACACACTAACCCCCTACCTGTATAAATCAAAATAAACAGAAATAGGTATAGATGCTACTAATATTATAGGTCAACAAAGCGAACTAACGACAAAACAAGGTCTATATAAAGTATAAACTAGGTAACTCACCTACCTGTATAAATTAAGTAACCCGCATACCTGTATAGACGATTGCTTAGTATAGGATACTGATCGCAGGTGAAGAAGAACAACAACTGGATGACAAAACAAATTTCAAGCAAAGAGTAGATGCAGAGTAGGCATAGTATAAGTAAATACCAGGTAGAGACCAAGTATAAATGGGAAAATAGTAGACAAAGAACAACTACCCAAAACAAATACTAAGTACAGACAGGGAGAATACTAGAAAAATGAAGGCCAATACAGACCAGAAACATTAGGAACGTACCCCATCAAGGCTAGCACCGTGAAGTGGTGATGGGACTTAGTTCAGCCATCAGGGGCTGGAAACTAAAATTGGTCGAGCAATCCCACGCGAGCATGACCACAGTCCTGCCCAAGTAAGCAATGTACTGAAGACGGAGGCAACCAGCAAAAGGGCGCATAATTAATCAGAATGCCACGCACAAAACACAATGGGAACAAGTGAACGAAAGAAGAGGAAATCATGAACGTACATTTAGTGACAGGGCGAAGACCAAGAACCATGTCAAGGCCAACCAGATGCGAGTAATCAGGTTTCCAAGTGTTTATATTGACGTCAACTCCAAGATTTATACCATGATGGCACTTGGGCTAATTATGCAGAAACACAATTCCACGTTGTGTCAACCACTAGTTTATCAATAAGTACATTTGTCGATGTTGGTTCACAAAAATGGCTAGAAATCTATATTGACATAATCCGACTTGCAGCGATCTCATGGAAGAACATTCCAGAATTGATAATACATGTGCTGCAATATCTGTCTCTTTTATAGTCGCAAGTGAAGAACAGTAGTTGTAAATATGACTTCTCTGAGTGTAAATAGAGGAACGGTAGTTGTAAATATGACTTCTCTGAGTGTAAATAGAGGAACGGTAGTTGTAAATATGACTTCTCTGAGTGTAAATAGAGGAACAGTAGTTGTAAATATGACTTCTCTGAGTGTAAATAGAGGAACGGTAGTTGTAAATATGACTTCTCTGAGTGTAAATAGAGGAACGGTAGTTGTAAATATGACTTCTCTGAGTGTAAATAGAGGAACAGTAGTTGTAAATATGACTTCTCTGAGTGTAAATAGAGGAACGGTAGTTGTAAATATGACTTCTCTGAGTGTAGGAAAACTATCTATCTATGTGACGTGTCCTTTACAGAACGTTGTTCCCACTGCCACTCTGTAAGCCTCTCTGTTCTGTGTAGGCTGTCCAGCTTCATTGAACATGAGTTCAGAAGTTCTTCAATGTCATGTGTCCATCATAGTCTTGGTCTGCCTCTTATCCTCTTTCCCGGAACTTTCCCTCCATGATTAATCTTTCTAAACCACTGTGTCTTTTTATATGTCCGAAATATGTCAGTTGGTGTTTTTGTGGGGGTTTTTGTGGGGGTTTTTTGAGGGTTTTTGTGGGGGTTTTTGGTGGTCACATGTGACCAGGACCACGAAGCACATATGATTGTTTGGTTTTAGTACCACCAAGTTTCTTATAGTTACTTCGAATATGTTATAGATAATACACATGTTGTGATATAGACAGACATGTTGTGATATAGACAGACATGTTGTGATATAGACAGACATGTTGTGATATAGACAGACATGTTGTGATATATAGATATATTGTACAATAGATAACAAAAATGTGTTATATACGTATAAGATATTGTGTTATAGATAAAGTAGCACTATACATAAACAAATTGTGATATAGATAAATACGTATATCTCTTGTTCTTCTTCTTCTTCTTCTCGTTTGCTTTTTGACATGTCGACACAGTAAGTCCGGCTCTCTTACTAAATATTGCTGTATTTGAAAGCTCATCAGTTCTCGTTATGTATATTCTATTAGCCAACTAATCTGATCTGGTTATGTATATTCTATTAGCCAACTAATCTGATCTGGTTATGTATATTCTATTAGCCAACTAATCTGATCTGGTTATGTATATTCTATTAGCCAACTAATCTGATCTGGTTATGTATATTCTATTAGCCAACTAATCTGATCTGGTTATGTATATTCTATTAGCCAACTAATCTGATCTGGTTATGTATATTCTATTAGCCAACTAATCTGATCTGGTTATGTATATTCTATTAGCCAACTAATCTGATCTGGTTATGTATATTCTATTAGCCAACTAATCTGATCTGGTTATGTATATTCTATTAGCCAACTAATCTGATCTGGTTATGTATCTTCTATTAGCCAACTAATCTGATCTGGTTATGTATATTCTATTAGCCAACTAATCTGATCTGGTTATGTATCTTCTATTAGCCAACTAATCTGATCTGGTTATCACAAATAAATGATGTCAAGTATTTTTAAAATTAAACTACATCTGTTTCAGATCCCTGCGCCACAGTTCTCCAGTATCCTGCTCAAGAGTGAGAGAAGGTCAGTTTCTCCTTTCTGTTGCGTATAACTATATATCATTTTCTAGTATAATGCCGAAGTCGGATATTCCGGTCAACTGACTCAAATAAAACGGCGACACAACGCATTTCCGTTCTGTGGATTATATTCTGCTAGAAATCTAGTAAGACGGCTGTCCTGCTACAAGAGGGCGTTTCAGAGTTACAATCTGTGGGAGTTTGAGAACCAACGCCCCAAAATACAATTATCCAATCTAGAGGTTCAAAGAGTCTACCATATTGCTCACTGAGACTTTAAGGAAAGATAGGAGGAGGAGGAGTAATTTCTAAAAACATTTTTGAAGTTTGATGGTCACAAGCCGAGCAGGACGTTTACTATTAATAACATAATGGTAATTAATTTATATAGATTTTAGCAATATTCTTCTTCTTCAGCGTTAGTTCTCACACTCCCGCTGGATCTTTCTTGTAGCAGGACAAAAGTCTTACTAGATTTCCAGTAGGATGTAGTCCAGAGAATGAAAATTGCATTGTATCGCAGTTTTATTTTCGTCAATGACCCGACACATCCGTCTATTTAGTAATATATCTATAGAAAAATATATTCAGCACAAAAAAAAGCCGATGACCTTTTTTTTTGCTTAGGAATCATGTGGAGGGGGGAGCACAAACTTGAGAACCTCTTCAATGTTTCTATAATTTCTACTCCGTCTCTTACGACCCCTTGCTCTCATAGTTTATATTTCTCCTCTATATGACCCACCCACCCACTCTCTTAATTAACCAATAATAAGCGAGATTGGTGTAAAACTGCATCATGATTGACATGTCTTTTGTACAGCTGTTGTACATATTCATTCATTTAATTTAAGGGGCGGGGCTTTTGTTGAATTGCAGTTAATGTTGTTTCAGATATACTTGTTTTATTTCGTTCTCATTCCAGTTATATTTTTTACTACGCGTCTCTATGGCAACACCTGTACATCACTTTCATTTTCTATGTTTCTGCTGTTAAATGTCTGCCGTCGAATAGCTTTTGTGATCGTGCCTTTATTAGTACGGCGGTTTTTACTCTTTATTCACTGTCTTGTGTTTTATTGAAAAAAAACAACCCTACTGTTGAAACTGTCTTGTATACTATTATATGTATATTTTTTTCATACCATATAGTCTGATAGTCTGTGAGCTGGTTATAAAGCCGATCGACCTTGTGGTGTACGTAAGTACTATCTAATCACGCTAATAATCCCCTCTATCGCTGTACAATCTCTCGGTTTATGTCAAGTCCGTGGTTAATGGGACATTCCTCCACCCCCCCCCCTTTTTTAAACATTAGAACACCCCCCCCCTCTTTTAAAGATATTAGAACATGACGTTTAGTACTAGAAAACAATACAGATTGCGGGTAGCCCCCGCAAATACCCCCCCCTCCCGGAGACGTATCTCCGGCCACTAATTCCATTTACTTCTATGTACATATTACAATAACACACGTACGTTTCTGCGGGGAAATAAAGTTATAGATGAAAGAGTTTGCGAATCTAACTTTGAATATGAACATCGACAAAATGGAAAATATTGCTCAAAATGTATCTATATAAAAGTGAACGTGGGTTGCATGTGACTCAGCTTACCTGGGACAGGTGCTACGGCGATAGGACTGTGGATAGGTATGTAAAGACTATTTGGTCGAAAAGTCGATTTTGAGTGGTTTATTTATTGATTCGTAAAGCTGCTTTACCGAGTAGTTTCACAAGTCGTCAATCTTACCAAGAAGTAGTTTCACAAGTCGTCAATCTTACCAAGGAGTAGTTTCACAAGTCGTCAATCTTACCAAGAAGTAGTTTCACAAGTCGTCAATCTTACCAAGAAGTAGTTTCACAAGTCGTCAATCTTACCAAGAAGTAGTTTCACAAGTCGTCACTCTTACCAAGAAGTAGTTTCACATGTCATTGATTTTACCAAGAAGTAGTTTCACATGTCATTGATTTTTAGCAAGAAGTAGTTTCACATGTCATTGATTTTACCAAGAAGTAGTTTCACATGTCGTCAATCTTACAAAGAAGTAGTTTCACATGTCATTGATTTTACCAAGAAGTAGTTTCACATGTCGTCAATCTTACAAAGAAGTAGTTTCACATGTCATTGATTTTACCAAGAAGTAGTTTTCAGCAAACAAATTATCTGGAGCGTGATTGAAGAAGTCAGTTGAAGAAATAACACTCTGCAACAATGAAAATCTTTACAAACAGGATATTGCAGTCAGTAAATGCGCTGTCAACCCAAAACTTAAAACCTCTTCAAGACACTGAACTACAGTTCAATCACCCCCCCCCCCCAACGACAACACAAAATACATTAGAAATACAACATGACATTTTATACTAAGAAATAAGTTTTAAATAATTGTAGGGTGTCAATACCTAAGCTACCATAAACACACTTTCAAATGAAGGTGGAAAGTTATGTCGATTTTACGTTTCCTGAACTCAACTGCTGGATAAATCTGGCTTTTCTTACCTGTAAAATATGACCAGCAGACACCATAAACAATCTAATAATAACAAATGTACCGCCAACCCAAGTTCAACACAATAAGTCGATTCGCATATTCAATGACGATAACTGCATACTATCGACACTTATCACACGATCACATCACAGAGTATAACAATCATATCAACGGGTGTTTATGTTCGAGTCTAGCACAATATCAAATCTGCACTAGACAACACAAACTAGCCTTTCTATAGTTACCGTTATCAAATCTGCATTAAACAACACAAACTAGCCATTCTATAGTTACCGTTATTCTTGTATTGATTTAGTGAATAAACAGGTCGCAATTTTGTTACTAGTATATCCCGTATAGGACTTTGCAATTCAACATTTTTAGAAGCATATCTTATATAGGACATTGCAATTCAAAATGTCCCAGAAGCATATCTTATATAGGACATTGCAATTCAAAATGTCCCAGAAGCATATCTTATATAGGACATTGCAATTCAATGTTTAATTCTCTGGACTACATCATCCTGGAATCTATTAACTCCTTATCTCTAGTAAACCGCTACAATGGTCAGTTAAACGGAGTACTTCTGACTGTAAGACACTAAACCCGTGATTTTATAGTTGTTTTTAAATACATAACACCAGAATAGGGAAAACCTTTACAACGATAGAGAGTTCAAATTATTAACCTGCTTGCTATAAGAATGATCCTGCGCGGCGGGAGTTTGAGATCGATAGGTAATAAATTGGTCTATGCCATCCTTAATTCTGTAGCATACCACAATATGTAAGCTACCTAGTGTAGACGGAATTTGAAATCACAAATAGTAAAAACTGTGTTCCAAGAATGTGACACAAGCATAAATAACGTTTCGACTATAAGCCTTAACCAAGACGAATAACAAGGAACACACAGCAAGGAACCTGCGTTGAAACATACATATGGTATGTTCCTTTCTAACATGGTGTTAAGCTTCGTAAAGTTTTTCGTAAAAATAAATTAAAGAGGCAGCAAAAATAAAGTGGAACATAAACGAGTTTCTGGTATCTCGCTGGGGTACTGGTTAAGTGAGATATAAGCAAGTTTCTGGGATCTCGCTGGGGTACTGGTTAAGTGAGACATAAACGAGTTTCTGGAATCTCGCTGGGGTACTGGTTAAGTGAGACATAAACTGTATCTGTGGGACACTCTCCTATATTTTATTTTGATGTCTTGGTCACGGCACCAATGTATCAGTTAGAACGGCACCGCCTAGTCATGTGATCTGTACGAAAGATTGGAAAGGGCCGTTATCTCATTCTAAGAGACATCGAACAATAGGCATATATCATTTAACCACATTCTTCTCAAGATATGTCCTGTGCTAGTCAGACACGGCGAGACAACTTACTTTATCCGACTTTTTATTGGCAGGCTACACAAATTATACAAAGTGACCAATAAAAGCACTGATCTGTAGAAATCAGCCAAGATGAATGACGCTATCTTGACCAGCGCACAGAATCTAGATGGAGGAGGATGTGGTTTTTAACCTGTACCAAAATTGTTTCTGAACTGTTGGTTTATCATTCTGACATCCGGCTCAATGTCTTGGCGTCCGGCCCTCGTTGCCCTCGTATTAACACTCAATATTTGTCATCACACAGAATCAATTTTCGAAGAAACAATAACAGTTTCGTGTTTTCTCTCGCACTGCCCTGCCGGCTTCCGGAATTTGATTTGACACAGGAAGTTATCATTACATGTTTGCCCCGTGAAGTTGGGTTTATTCTGTCATCAAGTGGAGTGGATCACTCTAAGGAGAAAGTCAAGTGAAATTACCAAGCATGAAAGTATTGCATGTAGTAGAGTGGCTGTTGCTGTGTGTGTGGATGTCAGAGTGGATGTTGCTGTTATTTTGGATGTCAGAGTTGCTGTTGCTGTTAGTGTGGATGTCAGAGTGGTTGTTGCTGTTAGTGTTGATGTCAAAGTGGCTGTTGATGTTTGTGCGGATGTCAGAGTGGCAGTTGCTGTTTGTGTGGATGTCAGAGTGGCTGTTGCTGTTTGTGTGGATGTCAGAGTGGATGTTGCTGTTAGTGTGGATTTCAGAGTGGCTGTTGCTGTTTGTGTGGATGTCAGAGTGGATGTTGATGTTTATGTGAATGTCAGAATGGGTGTTGCTGTTAGTGTGGATGTCAGAGTGGCTGTTGATGTTAGTGTTGATGTCAGAGTGGCTGTGTCAGCGTAGATGTACATTTTTGACACAACTTCTAGTACTAAAAGTTAAGTTCTGATATCCTAATAGGAGGAGGTAGGAACCCCTACCCCTTACTTTTAATCTACGGACTTAGATATGCGATGTGAGTTTGATTAATTAAATGTTGTTATGGGTGAGGATTAGTGCAAGATTTACGTCTAAGCTACACAAGCTATAACTTCACTTTCTTGAGACCCCCCCCCCCCTCCCCCAAATACAAAATTCCGAGTGAGCAATTGTCCTGTATTACGTATAAAGGACATACAAAGGGCCCCGTATCTCAAATAACTTAGGGCCTTAAGTCTAAATTCGACCCTGATAAGGATAGCTTCGGCTATCTCATTTCCTATAACTTCAAAGTGAGATGGTACTCGATGGAAGTCAATATTTGAGTATTTTGTTGGCGTTCTAGTGTACACATTTTCAAGAGGAAACTTCACCAACATTTTTTTCACTCTCCGAATAATTCAACTTTCCTCTGCCTTACATTTAGCCTGAAACACTATTCCGCTACCATTGTACACCATAGTGAAAGAAAGATATATGGAAATTGATTAGAATCGAGACCTCATACACCAACTTCATAGGTAACAACAGACCATTATCTTTCGACTTAGAACTGGACAATGCAGAATACATCGCCACCTGTATCGGATCAGGGTGACCCAGACAAGTGAATACCCATGCGGAACAGGCATACAGTCCCCTGAACACATACTCTAAGACAGTGATATTCAATTGGCGGTCCGCAGACCAAAGCCGGCCCACGGAGGCCTAGTAAGTAGCCCGCGGATCCACACACAAATTCCTTGTGTGTTTCCTGCTGTTTAGTCTGATTTCTGTGTTACTCTAATTGGAAAAACTATCAAGGAAGGAGAAAGGGGGAAGTGGTGTATCTATATTTTGGCTTGCTTCCTAGTACTAATTGTCGTGTTCAGATTTCCTATGAGGTGTTGAACCCCCAAAAACCTATTCGTTTGTTACCTACGGGCTCGATAAACCACCACACCCACAGCAGAAATAATGATATAATGGATTTATTATCCAAAGACTTTTTTTTAACAACCGACTATTGTTAGTTCGTAATACATGCAGTATCAAAACTGTAAATAAGACGCAGCGAATTCAATAAAACATGTAGCCAGGCAACAACTGAAGAAACATATTTCCACGGGCGTTTAGTTTACTCAATAAAGCCAAGTGACAATAAATGGCTTAAGTTTGGGCGTTCACTGTTTAGAGATGCAACCCTAACCTGGCATACTCTCAATTCGTTCTTCAATCAGTTATTTTTACGACTATTCCTATTCCATCCATTGGAGAAACTTCGAAAATCTTGTCTGTATTTGGAGGCCTGTGTGGAAAAACAAACGCGGACAATGGTCTAATCCATCTGTAACATCGATCCGAGATTTGAATGTAGTATGTAATTCCTTTCAACGACCCGCCCAACAAATTGTGTTTGGGACATCCAATTTTGACATTTGAGCGAGATAACTATCCGTGAATCGGTTACTTGTAAATTACAGACAAGTCATTGAGAGAATGACTGAAGCTTCGCTATAGTCTCTACGTATTTATCGGCCACAATTATTTCAGTTATACAACTTATGCAATAAATGGAATACAAATTATGAATTCATGTTTCTGGATTTATGGAATAACGATTCAAATAAATAAGGACATAATTAAAGTAAGTTTTCTTTATGTTGATTGTTTTGTTGAAGCTAACAGGCGAAACTTAGAACAGGGTAATAACATTCTGCTAATTACTGGAAGCACACATAGTAAGACACACACTCAAATCGACGTTTCGATCAAAATATATTTATCAAGTACACATTCACCACAAATAGCGATGAGTAAGAACGGCACTATTGATATTCACACGGCAAAGCGAAATATCAGCTAAATACGTATGATTTTCACTGACAAAGTTAAATTTCAGCTAAATACGTATGATATTTAGCTGCTATATGAATGTCAATAGTGCCGTTCTTACTCCTTTTTTGTTGCTGTGAATGATTGCATTTTGGTTTAAACGTCAATTTGCGTGTTATTGTGTATTGTCAGTCACTAGGAAAGCTTTATTTTACCCTGTTCCAAGTTCCGCATGTTGGATTTCAGTTTTACTGCAGTGAGTACATATTAATGGTAGCTGTTGGGTAAAGTGTTGCGTATAGATATGAGAGTTGGGTTCAATGGTGGAGTGTTACAGATTGTATCTCGGACCGTCAAGGTAGTAAGTTCAAATGTCAAAATTCAACAGAAGATAGATGTGTCGGGCTATTGACGCAAATAAAACGGAGACACAACGCATTGCCATTCTCTGAACGACATCTTTTCCGGAAATCTAGTAGGAACATTGTCCTGCTACAAGACAGATCCAGCGAGAGTTTGAGAATGAACGTTGAAGGAGAAGACTAAATGTCAAAATGAGCTGAAATTGGTACAGTGTTGCCAATATTTTTTTTTAAACATGCTTCTTACCCTATATATATATATATATATATATATATATATATATATATATATATATATATATATATATATATATATGGTGATACCTGTACCTATATCCATTCACTTTAATATTCTCCTTGTGTTACTTCAGTCGCTGCATTTCCAGTATCGGAATGTTTCACAGCAGGACCGCAGAAACGTCTTCAGTAAGGGGGAGGGGGGATGGGGTTAACCTAAATAAAACTCATTTGAATATTTTCATTGGATTTTTTTACTTCTTAATTAGAATTTTGACCTGTTTTTGCATTTTTTGTAGAAAACATTGGGGGAGGGGTACCGACCTTTTTGCTAATACGCTAGTACTAAAAGTCATATTTAGTATTAAAGTCATAGTCAGTACTAAAAGTTAAATTACGGGCTTTCTCCGAGAACAGAGTTTAATCTCTATGAGATTCAAATTCCTACACAGGTAACTGTGCATCTTCAAACTCCTACACAGGTAACTGTGCATCTTCAAACTCCTACACAGGTAACTCCGCATATTCAAATTCCTACACAGGTAACTGTGCATCTTCAAACGCCTACACAGGTAACTCCACATCTTCAAACTCCTACACAGGTAACTGTGCATCTTCAAACTCCTACACAGGTAACTGTGCATTTTCAAACTCCTACACAGGTAACTGTACATCTTCAACTCCTACACAGGTAACTGTTCATCTTCAAACTCCTACACAGGTAACTGTACATCTTCAACTCCTACACAGGTAACTGTGAATCCGGTCAGAAAACATTGGAACCTACTCAGAATATTTATTTTGCCTAGAAAATCAGTGCAGCCAAAAATAATTACTGCTGAGTTGATGGCTACATGCTGAGTTGATGGCTACATGTTGAGTTGATGGCTACGTGCTGAGTTGATGGCTACATGCTGAGTTGATGACTACATGTTGAGTTGATGGCTACGTGCTGAGTTGATGGCTACATGCTGAGTTGATGGCTACATGTTGAGTTGATGGCTACATGCTGAGTTGATGGCTACATGTTGAGTTGATGGCTATATGCTGAGTTGATGGCTACATGTTGAGTTGATGGCTACATGTTGAGTTGATGGCTACATGCTGAGTTGATGGCTACATGCTGAGTTGATGGCTACATGTTGAGTTGATGGCTACATGCTGAGTTGATGGCTACGTCCTGAATAGAATAAACAGCACACTTATAAGAGGAATGGGATAATGATCATATTGATATGATTCAATAGGTAAACGAAGAAAGCTGATATGACTCAGGCATGTCGTATCAGGTAATTATCTCATATGACTACCAGTCTAAAACATCGTGAAGAAAACACTAGATAATGAAAGAATCAGTGGAGGACAGAGGAAATCGTGGATTAACAGCATTAAGGAGTGGACAGGATTTGAATTGTACACACTCGTCTGTATCGCTGAGAGAAGAAAAATATGAAAATATATGTGTGTCGAGGCACCCCAAGCAGCATCCCAGGCAGCAGCCTCGGCAGCATCCGTGGTGAGCATCTTCCTAGGCAAACGAACTAGCAGCCTAGAACCCCTACCTTAAAGTCTAAGTACGAAATTATTTTACATTTGCACGGAAAACAATGTCAATTTTTTTCTAAATTGCCAGAATAGGGGGTCCTGACTGTTAACTGCAAATTGTCATAGGTCTCTAAGTATGGTCCTGTGCAACACCCCCTACCCCCTTTGATGCGCAGCACCCCTACCATCTTTGATGCGCAGCAACTATACCACCTTTGATGCGCAGCAACTATACCACCTTTGATGCACAGAAACCCCTACTGCCTGTGAGGGTTGAGGGTTATATTCAGAGCAGTAAACAAGTTTTGATAAGGGGTGTGTGGTTTGTTTCCCACTCCCCATTCAAAAACAAAAACATGTTTTTTTTTGTGGGATTGCGACGATCTTTTTTTTGTGTGTGTGGAAAAGCAGCGAAGAAATGGGAGGGCCATTTTT
Organism: Meghimatium bilineatum; assembly: GCA_034231615.1. Lineage (NCBI taxonomy): Eukaryota > Metazoa > Mollusca > Gastropoda > Stylommatophora > Philomycidae > Meghimatium > Meghimatium bilineatum. The sequence goes on from CM067301.1 coordinate 35,993,855, forward strand.
TATCTCTGCCGTACAAGTTTCTTTGGTACCAAATACCATGATATATTTTCCTAATGGGAGGGCGGGGGGTTTGACCCATGAAATCAACCCCCCTTTCATACTGCATGTTTATAGTACTACTAATAAGATCTTGCCTTGAACTATATTTTTGCACACACATACAAAATTATTGTCAATGTTTTATTTTTCATTAAGATATGCCAAGTTGTACTAATTTCTGTTAACAAAATTACTATTTAATATTTTTCAGAAAATCTGGATTCTTTGTTAGGGGTCACTGATATGCCGGGTCATTTCAATACAACTTTGGAGGATGCCTCGATCTTCAACCTGGAACTCTGTCCAGTAACGTTACATGTATTAGCTGATGACAATCAAGCTGCCCCTTTACACGACCTCTACCAACAAGTTATCAGCTGTGTTGATCCTCATCTGAGACTTTTCCGGGTATCAGAACGAAGAAGCGAGAACCGTAAGAAGTTTATAGAAAGTCCACACAACAATGGTGACTGTTCTGAAATTCCAGCTATTGCTCTAACAATATTTTGTAGGGGTACAGATCAGGATGAAGATCAAAACGACGGCAGCAATCGCCGCTTAGAAAACGTTCAGAATCTTTTCCAGAATTTTCCTTGGCGTTTTCATCACAGTGAAAAATTGAACCAAACTAATATTAACCATTTGCACATCGATTCACATTACTTCTACTACACTTCTCATGACTTGCCACTTTGGGCTGTGAGACAAGTACATTATGGTCGGGAACACATACGTTATGTCCTACATGTTTCAGATATTTCCTGGCAAGATCAGGTGCAATTATACAAACGAATTTTCGGTCTAGAACCTGATCTACTGCGTAACGATTTTTGTTTATTTACATTGTGCACACAAGAGAAATACGACGTGCAATTTGCACTTAAAAAACTTGATTCAAATTTGCGCATACTAACTTTACAAAATGTTCATATTAATGTCAAGGTCAAAAATGCTGGTCACCTTGTACCCCTATTTCCAAACGGTTGTCGTCCGATTAGTAGCGGCGTGTGGCAGACAACTGATCATGATGACAACATAATTGTGTTAGATTCCAGTCTACTAAATTTCGTTACCAGCAGCCAAATCAACACATTTCATAAGTCTGGTCTAAATATAGATCAATATTCAATTTCTACACACCGATCCCAAATTCACAGAGAGACGCTGCCACATTTAACAAGTATTGACAACGTTGCCAAGCAACCATTTCAAGTCCATGAACTCTCACTTAATTTGATAAATAACCACGGTTGTTCATTAAATCCGCATTTAGACAACTCTGTATTGTCTGACTGCGAGGACTTCGGCATTGATCTCCCCTCTCCTCCTTTGAGATACTCCTCTCTTCCTTCGAAGCAGGAAGATGATGTGGAGAGTCTTACCCTCACAAACACCTCTGAAGAAAGTGGAATACAGATGCAACATGGTTCCGATGACTTATCTGTGTGTGAGGAAGATGGTTTGCGTTCGTGTCTCAGTAAAAACTCTTCTCTCAAAGTAAGACACGTAAAGTTCAAAGTTCGATTCAAAGAGGAAGTTGAAACATACGAGTGCACATTTAACCAGCATTCACCCGAAGTTAGCGGCGAGGAACATGGTGATAGTGAAATGGAAACAAGATTCCCCCACGTTCCAACTGTGCTGGAAAATTCTTCAACGTATTGCGAGGAAAGTTCTGTCAAACCTACACATTTTATTTGTGTAGACGGTAAAAGAACAAGACATACAGACAGCCCCCATGAAAGTTCTCGCCATGTTAGTTCCCAAGCAACACAAAACAAAGATATAACACGCACAATCATTACAAATAAAGATCAACTCAATTGTGATGTAGATTTCCTCAACTATCACCAAGCAGGATACAACAGGGTAGAAGGGGCGCCGGCACCGAATGTAGATGAAACAAATGGTCGCCGTCAACAGAGTAATCTTTCATCAAATGTAATGGCGAATGCAATCAATTTTTCTTCGTCCAGGGTAACAGTGTCAAGTTCAACTCATTGCCCTTCGTCCGGGGTAACAGTGTCAAGTTCAACTCATTGTCCTTCGTCCGGGATAACAGTGTCAAGTTCAACTCATTGTCATCCGTCCAGGTTGTCAGATTCAACTCTCTGCCCTCCGTCCAGGCTGCCAGATTCAACTCACTGCCCTCCGTCCAGGCTGTCAGATATAACTCACTGCCCTTCGTCCAGGCTGTCAGATTCAACTCACTGCCCTCCGTCCAGGCTGTCAGATATAACTCTCTGCCCTTCGTCCAGGCTGTCATATTCAACTCACTGCCCTTCGTCCAGAACATTAGTGGGTAATTCTAAGATACATTCCGCGAAGCTTGACCCGAATATATGCGCCGACCATCAACATCTCCGTCCAGATTATGAGAACATCACATACAGTAATTGCGTTCATCACAAAACCCAACCTTGTATCAACAAACAAACAACAATGTCACTAAACAGAAATAGAAACTCTTCTTTTGATCAGGAAAACAAACATACAATGGCATCTCGACCTTTGTTTGATACTCTTGCAAAAGATAGCGCAAGCAAGCAGCATAAAAATAGAACAGAATTAAGTACAGATGTTCTCCATAAGGATTTGATAGCCCCTAAACCTTCAACAACAGACAATAAAACCAAAATCTCTGTGAACGAATCGAATTCTGTAGAGCGCAGACTACGAGAGAATCGTGAGAAAAGTGGTCATAGTTCAGAAATGTGGCATGTTGAAAATGGCAAAAAAAAGTTTTGGTTTGCTAACACCAACTTGGACCTGGCTCAAAATGGATGCTCAGACCAGAAAGAGACGACGCTGAAATTCACTTTGAAATTTGACACATGCTCAGGATTATCTTGTGGACAAGAACAGATCGGATTTTTTGTGTAACTTTATAAACGTTAGTTGAGGAATTGTGTTTATACCAATCACAAGATCTGGAAATTTGTTCCCTGAAGTATGTCATCTTGTGCTAGTGAAGTATGCCTGGTGTTTATGTAGTGGTCGTTATCGTCTTTGTGAGATATCTAATAGGATGACAATGACAAACTGGCATAAGAAAGACAAACTGTAGTCGCATATATCCTGAATATTATCTATTGTTGTATTTTTTAAATTGAATCTGAATGGTAAAACTTATACACACGCAAGATAGTAGAGACGGTCATGCCCAATGATAACATAAAAAAGTAAAGTAACCCATATCATTTATTAATACCGTAGGGGTGTAAGATGTTAGCGATCTCACATTTCAGTGGCTCTACAAATGAGGGCGGTAGCCATCTCCTTTCCCCCTTGCAGTCTTTACTTCCCGGATTAATCCGATACCCACTTAAGACTGGTTCTACCCGGGAGCCGTTGCGATCTGAAAAATATTTCGGCCTCAACTGGTGAATGAACCAAGGACCACTCATATGCGAAACTAGTGCGCTAACCACTGCGCTACGCGGCTCCCAATGATAACATGTCTACAGTTGAAAAATAACGTGCATTACAATAATAAAGCTTTCATAGTTCAACTCAAGGGATAAACTTCCGGTGTCGGGAAACAACACGATACTAGACGACACAATACTAAACAACACGATACTGGAAATGCGAAGGCTGGGGTAACACAAGACAAATGTAAAAATTAATAGAAATAGGAACACGTGTTACAAATATGTATAAACAAAACAAAGTAGTCGATGTCTCGTTGTTGGTGTGATTTGTTTAATTCAAGGGTTTTAGGTAAAATTACAAGTGAACCATGTCCGTTCAGATAGCAACTATTCGCCTCGCAGCTTGAGTAAACACGATTTCTAAATTCTACCAATCCACATAGTTGTTTGAGCAAAGTATCGAACACTAATTAAGACAAGTTTGAAACATTGATTTAACAGGTAAATCCAGGAATATGGTAATGAAATTCTGCTAATCACTAAAAAAAAACACATAACAACACACAAAAATCGACGATTCGACCAAATGGGCTTTATCCAGACAAAAATGAAAACAAAATGAAAACATACAACATAAACCGGATAGTAATGATTATGGACGTTCACATTGGCATGTGTAATGTAGATTGACCGGATGTGGTGATGCGACACTGGACATGGAATATACAAAAACGACAACCTACCTCTCCCAAGAGATTGAGGATGCCTTCCAAGAAAAGAAACTGGTACTAGCAGCATGGATAGACCACAGGAAAGCATTTGATAAGGTCTGGAAAGAAGGGCTCCTAAAGAAATTGCAGGTTTATCTCAAGAATGTACAAATGGGTAAAAGCATACCTGCATAATAGAAGAGCCAGGGTACAATTAGATGGTCGCAAGAGCAAGAAAGTTCTCCTGCGTCATGGAGTCCCCCAGGGAGGAGTCCTGTCACCCACACTTTTCTTGGTTTACATCAATGACCTAATTGCTGAACTACCACACGGGATCAAAGTGGCAATGTATGCTGACGACCTGGTGATCTGGTGCACGGAAGAACATGCAACAGTGGCCACTAAACAAATACAAAGAGCTATCGTTCCTCTAACCTTATGGGCAAATAGATGGTGCGTCAGCATTAACACAGATAAGTGCAGCACTACACTCTTTACCCTCTCACCAAAACAAAAAGCTGGTCATATCAAGATAGATGGAGAGCTCTTGAAAGAAGACAAACAACCCACATACCTCGGAGTTACTTTTTATGATAAGCTGACATGGAAGCAGCACATAAACAAAGCAACAACAAAAGCCAGGAGGAAGTTAGCTATCCTGAGAAAACTAAGTGGAACCACATGGGGAGCCAGTGGAAATATACTCCGTAAAGTGTACCAGCAAGGCATAAGACCACACCTGGAATATGGTTCAGCTGCGTGGTGTCCTGCATCAAACACCACATTACAAGATCTAGATAAAGTACAAAACCAGGCACTTAGAATAATGTTGGGAGCAATGAAATCAACACCCATAGCAGAGATGCAGAAAATTGCAAGAATGCAAACACTTGGCGAACGCAGAGACACAAAAGTACTAATTCAAGCAGGAAAGTTTCAGTGTATGCCAAGTCATCCAATGAAGGAAAGATTCCAAAATCTAGCAATGGGGCGACTGAAAAGGAGCAGCTTTATCCATCAAGCTAAACGACTCCGTAGACAACTTACAGACCTACCTGAAGTTGACAGCCCCTTAAGGCCTGTACCAGAACAAACCCCGTGGAGTGAAAGCCATGGAATGCCAATATACATTCAGACCCATGTGAAAGGAATACTAAGCGAGGACGAACAGAACAGTGTGCAGCGAATGACAGTCACCCTCAGTTTCCTGGATGAGGAATATCCACAAGATATATGGGTCAGAGTGTACACAGATGGGTCAGCACAGAATGCTGTGAGGAATGGAGGTACAGGTGTATATATAGAATATCCACACAAGCCTAGAGATACAATCAGAACACCGACAGGAAAATTCTGCAATAATTATGATGCAGAAATCCAGGCAATTAGTGTGGCAGCTAAAAAACTGCTGAACTCCAACTCTGGCCTACAGCCTGTGGTATTCCTGACAGATGCAAGGTCAGTGCTTCAAGCTCTCTAGTCTGGAAAACCAACAGACTTAAAAAAAACTACTTAGCGAATTGTCTTACCAGTATAGGGTAACCATGCAGTGGATACCCTCTCACTGTGGAATACCAGGAAATGAAAAAGCAGACCAACTGGCTAAGGAAGGTGCTGCCGAAGACCAACCAGATATACCAATCACCTACCATCAGAAAAAACAGATGATAAAGGCAATAAGAAAGCCACAAACACCAACACAAGATGACTATCACATTATGAACAGATCAGAACAAGTTATAATTCTACGTCTCAGAACAGGACACAACGGACTCCGCAGTCACATGTATACAAAGTTCAAGATTGGCAACACGGCCATGTTGTGCCAAACATATACTTCAAGAGTGGTCTGAGCATGAAACGCTGAGGCAGACATATTGGCCAGAGGAAACAACACTGGAATCAAAACTCTATTGGACACTGTATGAACTACAAAAGACAGTGAGTTTTATTAAGGAGACAGAATTACAGATATAGACATGTTTCAAGTGAACGAAAGAAGAAGAATACATTGGTGAAATTTGGACACTCAATACAAAGTTCTACATGCGATTTGTTAAAGAGAATAATCAATATAGAACAGAAGACAGAGATATTCGTCCAGCAGCAAATAAACACACTTGCAGGTTATCAAGAACTACATTTGGCAGTGGTGAAACGGCGTAAACTTGTTTGATATGGACATGTAACTAGACAAGACTGACTTTCTGCAATTGTTTTGCAAGAAACTGTCGAATGGTAGAAAAAGAAGAAGATGAAGAGAAGATCCTGGATTAATAACATCAAGAAATTGTCTGGGCGTGATTTATCTACACTCATCCGAATAACATCAAGAAATGGTCTGGGCGTGATTTTTCTACACTCATCCGAATAACATCAAGAAATGGTCTGGGCGTGATTTTTCTACACTCATCCGAATAACATCAAGAAATGGTCTGGGCGTGATTTTTCTACACTCATCCGAATAACATCAAGAAATGGTCTGGGCGTGATTTTTCTACACTCATCCGAATAACATCAAGAAATGGTCTGGGCGTGATTTTTCTACACTCATCCGAATAACATCAAGAAATGGTCTGGGCGTGATTTTTCTACACTCATCTGAATAACATCCGAATGACTGAGGATAGAGATGTTCGGAGAGCTCATGGGGATTCCCTGGCGTAGTTGTTAGGCTGTTCTCCTTCTGTTCAAGAGATCATGGGTTCGAATCCGGCACGTCGGAGATCCCTGTGGATTATCGTTGAAAGCTACGGAAATACGTGCTATGAGTGGTACTCTCGACAGACGGAGTGCTGCTTCGTTGAGAGTGACTGAGTATATATTGAAAACCCAGTACAGTAAACTCAATCCTCTACGACTTTTGAACCTTTTTTTGAGAGCTTTTTGTACTGATGTCTCCAGTATGGCATCCCAACGCCCCTGACGGGTTATGGATATTATTATTATTATATTTATTATTATACTCCCTCATGTTGTCTCAGTCCACAGACTTATTACACCACGCAGGATCGCCCAGCAGTCCCTGTTGAGGCGCCGAAATCAATCACAACTGAAAAAAAATTAGCCTATATAAGGGAGCTAGAGCTTGCACACAAAGTCATAATGCCTAGTTTCTGCGCTAACACATTTCACCCCCGCTAAATACTAAACTATGCCAAATTTGATGGTTTTATTGAAATTAGACCAGCAAGCTGTATCAACTTTGCTTCTTGTCACGTGATGTGTAAATATATTCTTTAAATATACTCATAATTTTTTATAAATATAAATTTATTTTCACATCTATAAAGTATTTATTGTATTTATTTATTGCTTTAGCATGTAAGCCACATATCATCATCATGAGTTGCTCATGGTACTCTCAGAATTAGTATATAGAATCTCATTTTTGTTGCCTCTAATTTCTCTCTATCTTGTTTATTCATTGTCCAAGACTTGCATTCATATGTTGGAATCGGTGTTATAAAGCTCTGAGGAACCACTTCCTTGTCGCTATTGGCAGGGACATATTACGCGGTATATTCTTCACTCACTCTTATCTATGTCCCAGGACACTCGGCTGTGGAGGGAAACGAACGGCCCGACCAATTAGCTAGCCTCGTCAAGTTCTTCTCAGTTGTGTAACTGGGGCGATACCAAGTTCTCAGTTGTGTAACTGGGGCGATACCAAGTTCTCAGTTGTGTAACTGGGGCGATACCAAGTTCTTCTCTGTTGTGTAACTGAGGCGATACCAAGTTCTTCTCTGTTGTGTAACTGAGGCGATACCAAGTTCTTCTCTGTTGTGTAACTGGGGGAGATACCAAGTTCTTCTCTGTTGTGTAACTGGGGCGATACCAAAACTCATATAAGTTTGTCTAAAAGTAATGAGTGTGCAGAGGGCCCGGGGTGGGGAGGGGGTTGTAAGCATGTTTATGTCCCGAAGGGTGGCATTCCAGTTCGCCAGTATCCCAGGATTATCACACCCTGCCAGGAGCGAGCACATCACACACTACTTGGTCAACTATCTCATCATTCTTCTGTTAGATTTGTTCACCATATCCGCAGCGATGGCATAGGCCTATCTAGAATTTCTCATCAACTAGGAGACCACCATGTTTTACATGAGTACTATTGTGAGACCACTATGTTTTACATAAGTACTATTGTGAGACCACTATGTTTTACATGAGTACTATTGTGAGACCACTATGTTTTACATAAGTACTATTGTGAGACCACTTCCAAGAATCACATCAACAGTTAAATGATGAAAGTTGAAGTGGCTCGGGCATGTCACCGGAGAAGATTCGGTGTCTAAAAAAGAAAATCGTCCATGGAACATTCGAGAGTGGAAGAATGAGTGTGGTGAAGAGAAAATTATAAATAAACAACATCAAGGAATGAGCAGGAATTGAATTATACTCATGCCACATATGAAGCAACCTTGTTTATGTTTACAAATAGGCATAATTTGTCCTTGTGGTACTGAAGCTTAATGGTACGTACTAATTTTAAATGTTTTTGGTTTTAGATGAGATTCACATATCCGTGTAGTGCGTGTGTGTTGTTGCCTGAGTGTCAATCGACCGGTCCATTCTTGTAGTACGTTGAGAAAAACACTTTGGAAGTATAGACAAAAATCACATCTTTTTTAGGGATGCAGATTGATTGAATGCGGAAAACGTGTTGACTCAAGTTGAAAGGTGAATATGTGCCATCTGAACGTACCCAATGGTACGTTTTGAAATATACTACTAGTGCTAGCAATCATCTGAAAATCACAAACAATAAGAAAATATACCAAATTACGATTGTTCAACTCCAAAGTAATAGGGGCTTATTCGTATTTATAAATATATGGTTGCGAAAGCTGGAGAAGAAATTAAATTTATTTGAAAATAAATATCTTAGAAAACTTAAATATTGGTTGGGAAGAATTTTAAGTCAAACAAGCAACTACAACAATAAGAATCTGCAAATTGGCAGGAGTTTGAGTACGAACGCAAGAGAAAAATTCAATGAAACAATGTACCGTATGGTAAACTAACAATTAAACAAAATTTCAAATGCATTTGTACACATGGGCATGCACACAGAAAACAGTACAAAGGTTTTGGTAAAATAGTTTTAGCAGGATAGAGATATGAGAGCACTATTTTTTAAAAACTGGACTATTTTCTTTCTATTTATATGTATGTTCATAAAGTCGGTAGCAATTGTAAAATGAATTGTGGGGACAGTCTATCAAACTCAACGCGCTTTAACGTTCTCGTAGATCGATGCGCACACAAACCAAACATCCATATTCTACTGGCAATGCAAGTGGATGTGTAGTGGGGATTTAAATATTCAAAAATAGTTGAAAAACAATATCCTATACAAGATACGCTTCATATTATCAATTTCAATAAAAACTTTCTAGTACTTCAGTGAATTTGTGTATGCTTCGTTGCTAAGAAATTACGAGAGACGAAGCTTTTGAAATCCGACCCCACATCCCCGGTCTTTGACTAACTTAATTGCAAAGCTTCTACATGGTCTCCTCTCTGTACTACTTTTAGAGGTCTACATAATTAACCTCACTCTCCACAGCTTACGTAATATTGAACATATTCAAAGGTGTAGATAAGTGCTGTCACTTCCATCAGCCTTCATAATTGCTATATCTGCAGCAATGATTACTACAACCACTTGACAAAATCTTTAATAATTACCGCCACTTGCAAATCTCTTGATCATTACTACAGTTAAATCCCGTTATAACAACTTGGTCCGGACCAACGATATATGTATGTAATAACAGAACATTTTTAAATACAGTACAGAAAATATAGAATAAATGAAACGGGGAGTTTGAAAAGTGTTGTTATATGGGAAAATTCGTTATAAAATGATGCTCTATAGAGGGAGTGCAATGTATAACTTCTTGAAGTGTGTGGCAGCTTTCTTGTCCCTGTCTACAGACGGCAGTACTGAAGATACAATGAAGGTTCCGTGGAAACTAGTTTTGGAGTGTGGTTCCCACATTGCATGCAATTACAGCGCTTGTGAGTAGGAGATCTCTTGACTAGGCATGCATAACGCTGAAAGCCCAAGTTTCCTGAGTATCTTCTGCATTCTTTCTCACACTCCAGCAGATTATCAGGGTGTAGCCCCGAGAACAAAATGTGTTGTATCATGGTTTACAGCTATATCTGTGCCCTTTAGTCCGACACATCCATCTTCAGCATATCTACTGGATCACCTTTACCCTGTTGGATGTAACAGCCAACTCCACCTCATAGCTTCCTTAGTAGCCTCTTACAACATGCATGTTTCCTGGTATAAAATAAAATCCTAGACCATTGGTGGGCAACATTTTTGTGTCCGCGGGTAAGATTGGATCTTTTTCGCATCGAAAAATGGCGACACAACGCATTTCCGTTCTCTAGACTACATCCTGCTGGAAATCTAGGCCTTGGCCCGCTACAAGAGTGACCCATCTACCCCAAAACTTTGATTTCTAGATATTTAAACTATGTTACGGCATTTGATGCTCCAGTGGATGACAAAATAGTTGTTTTTTTCTTCTTCCGCGTTCTTCAGTCGAAGTTCTAGGTTTCGTGAATGAAGTCTAATATTCTATTTGTGAAACTTGTGACGCGGATATGGATTTGATCAAATACTTTCACTACATCCATAAGGCTTGTCTCATTTCAAGTCTAGTGTCGGACATCAAACGTGACAGCACTCTAGTGTCGGACATCAAACGTGATAGCACTCTAGTGTCGAACATCAAACGTGACAGCACTCTAGTGTCGGACATCAAACGTGACAGCACTCTAGTGTCGGACATCAAACGTGATAGAACTCTAGTGTCGGACATCAAACGTGATAGCACTCTAGTGTCGGACATCAAACGTGATAGAACTCTAGTGTCGGACATCAAACGTGACAGCACCCTAGTGTCGGACATCAAACGTGACAGCACTCTAGTGTCAGACATCAAACAATAGGTGGAAGCAATAAACTTTGTTGTCAGCTAGTTTCTTCTTCTTCTTCTTTGTTCTGAAGCAAAGAACTCAAGAATTGCAGGATATAGCACAAACAGTTTCTTCCTTATCAGTGTAACATCACGTTTTACAGAGTGGCTGAAATAGCTCATAATCTGATATTTTCAGAGAACAGGGGGTGTGTTGTGCATACAGTAATTTTAAATCTGCCCCCCCCCCCACTACTGAAAATAGAAAGCCAAGAGATAATTTCTTGTAATTACTGACCATATATACTATAAATCAATTACAGAATGCCCGGTCCAAAGAATAGCACCACGCTTTACCTTTCCTACATAAAAGGCGAATAAGGAGGTTTAGGGGTTAGAATTGTCTGCCCCATCCCATAAAGGGTCATATGACTTACAAGTCAGATGTCAGGCCAAAAGGAGCATATATCACAGCCAAGCTGTAAACCATGATATTGCACATATAGCTCTCTGGACCATATCCTGCTAAACTACAGAAGTTTGAGAACAAACGTATAAGAATACTGTGAAAGGTGTCTACTATGACGGTCAAAACGTCGCTTTGTGTGTGTCGTACTATTAGCAAAACTTCATTACCTCGTTTCAAGCTTCTTCTTCAGTGTTCATTCTTGAACTCCCACTGGATCCCTCTTGTAGCAGGACAACATTCTCAAACTCCCACTGGATCCCTCTTGTAGCAGGACTATGGTCCTTATAGATTTCCAGCAGGATGTAGTCCAGAGAATGAAAATGTGTTGTCATTATTTGATTTGTGCAAATGGCCCCACACATCCATTTTTCGGCGGGCTATGACAATATGAGACTAACATCGTGGATGACCACGCAGAATTAGTTGATGTTTCAAGCAGTGGTGAATCGTTGTCTAAAGTTGTCACATATTATGTGGACAGGACGAGTAGGAGGTAGTCTAGGAAAATAGTAGTGATGTATAGGTCTGAGAATACGGGATTTTCAGTATATGTATAGGAGAGGTCCCCCATATTGAGCTACACTACAAACTGAGAGCGAGAATGTAAACTGCAGACACTGGACATAATATCAACTCAGTAACACAACAGCAGGTAGTAATTAAAAAAAGCGGTTCTTGTATGGATCCAGTGTCCTCCTTTTTGATTATTTCCCTTGGCTATGTTTATCATTTACTAGTTTAAATCTAAACAATGAATATTTAAATTCATTATATTTATATTAATTAATCCCAAATAAACAGAGACACTTGTTCCAAACAAGAACCAAAAAAGTACAACACTGTTTCTGAGGAATATTTTTATACTTCAAAAACAGGTAAGGAGATGGTTTACCTTCTGATGATTTATCAGTTTCTATAGTACAGGTACTAACTAAGTATATTCATAATTTCTTAAGAAAGCAGTTCGGTTCCCCTAAACCCCCATACACAGCCGTGCATAACAAAGATGGTACATATGAAGACAAGACACAGCCATGCACATAGAAAAACAACTACCAGTAGTATGACAAGAAATAAATGTTTAATTCAAAATAAAAATCTCACACAAATCACAAAAATTAAACAGAGTGCATAAACTCGGTGACAGATTGACATTAATCAGCGGTTGCTCATTCAAAAACTTGGACTGAACTCAGGAAATTTATAAGAATCTGAAACATATTTATGAAACAATAAACACGAACTGTTGTTTAAAGATCTAGTTCACACTAAAAATAAACACAACTTTGATATACAACAAATCAAGGGACACAACCAAATTTGTGTGAATATATGCATGTGTTACTTCCCTCAGTATAAACTACTAGACCTCAACAACATGCCAGAATGAGTGACTGACAGAAACGCTGGTTAAGTAAACACAGTTCTAAGCCATGTATTGTGATCAGAAATAACAAAAAATAGCAACACTGCACAATACCATGCAAGAGGTATCAATAGACTAGTCACAGTTGTAGAGATGCCACTCTGGAAACATCCAACACACAAATCCTCTCATGCATGTTTTTAGTTCCTCTTTAATCTTTTTTATTCGTGGTCGTGATCTACAGGCAAAGACAGATGTATCTGGCCATTAGCGCAAACAAAATGGCACTACAACACATTTCTATTCTCTGGATTACTTCCTACTGGAAATCTAGGACCATTATCCTGCTACAAGAGTGACCAAGTGGGAGTTTGAGAATGAACGCTGAAGAAGAACCAGATCTGTTGAACCAATAGTTTACATCCTTCATGTACAAGAACCAATCTAAACACTTTTCACACAATCAATGAAATATTACCGATATGCAATATTCTTCGGACTTACGATCATCCATCTATCCTTAAGGTGGATGCCACACAGGTATTGTTAAGCATGTGTGTGTATAGAAATTCGATAACATGTACTGACTGCCGCAAAACTGAAATCCAACAGGGTAATGAAGTTTTGCTATTGTCTATTCCCAGGTGAATGACGGTTGATAGTATCCACACTTGCCGTAAGTATAGGTATAAATAACCAATTGGTCAGAGGGTGTCCGACAAAGTGGATGGTGCCACAGTAACCTAATGAACAAATAGTCAAGCAAAATTTTGCTTGACCGTAAGTATAGGGATGGGAGTTTCAGCTGTCGTTCCAAGGCCAGATGTGTCACTTTGATTGCATCAAGTCCATGTTTGTTCACGGTTATCGTGTTTTGCTAATCACTGGAAACACATAATAACACACAAATCAACATTTTGACCAAAAGGCCTTTATCCAGACATCTTTTTCTTGGTATACTTCTATATTTAGAAATGATTTTTGAGATGTACCTCTAGCTCTATTCCCAGACATTTTTTTTCACAACCTACATTTATCTGTAATAAATATGGTCACATAATAACCAAACAATTCTGTTTTTGGACAACACATGCAGAAATAATTAACAAACATAAATGATTCCTTTGTCCCTTGAGTTAATTATTTCATAATAAATTACTTCACACAAGCAAACATGCCCAACACACTATACATACTGGAGTATTAGACGATACGTAATAATGTTACTTTAGTAATACTGGAATTGGGAAAATCTGGCATCAAATCTGGCATCAAATCTGGCATGAAAATGACTGGAATGAGGAATGTATTTTATCAGCACCTGCAGAATACACATCCTTCAACATGTATTTGGAGATACAGCCTGTATGACAACCAGAGCCCTGGACTTGTTCTGGGTGCAAACAATAGGTTTACTGTCTTCTTTCCAGGAATCTCGCAGGAGGTGACTATGGTTAGTTAGGGATAGAGTACAACATGTCACCTGAAAAATTCATCACTCAGTCGTCCCAGTAAATTACCAATGGTGTATCAGAGGAGGACAAGTATCCACCTAATCATGGAAGGCAGCATAAACATCAGCTACTGGACAGAAGCTTAAAGCAAGCATCATCTTGATGTGCCATTTGTACACATTCATCATCACTGTATGCGATGGTTAACAGCGTGGTTAAACTTCGGAACTTTTTGCAAACGATTCTGACCGCAGTGGAACAGGCATCCATTAATCTGTGCCATGGGGAAGATGATCACACATGCATTCCGACTTTCATAATCCACCATCATACTTGATAAGTTTAGTATTGGCTGTATTTCTTTCATTTTACACAGGGCATGCAGATATGTTTCTTCTAATTTGTCTGACAACAAGCCGTAGATGAAAGGATAGGTAGAACTATCGATAAATGCTTGTGTTGTAAACGTGCGTGTTATTTCATTAATATTAACACATTTTTAAAACTTTCATTTTCACATTTTTTGAGTGTGCCCTATTGTACTACTCCTTATGCGGCCACAGTAATTTCTGTGATTCTCTCTTCCCTTTGTCTTTTTTGCTGTCTTCCAGACATACATACTGCATAATGCTTCAGTCTCCGCTTGATTTTTTTGTTCTATTCTGTGTTTTATTTATGTCTCTATCCTGATAAAGACCTTTTTATTGAAATGTCCATCCTGTGTATTGTTCAATGTAAAACTGCTATTTAAAACTTTATACATTAAAAAAAAAAAAATTATTTCTATGTCCAGAATAAATAAGCTGGACTTGAAATGTGCTGCCTCCAGAAATAAGTGCCACTGTGGATTGTGCCTCCAGAAATGAGCGCTACTGTGGATTGTGCCTCCAGAAATGAGCGCTACTGTGGATTGTGCCTCCAGAAATGAGCGCTACTGTGGATGGAGCTTCCAGAAATGAGCGATACTGTGAATTTAGAAGAATATTCATCAAGTAACAGAGAACTGGAAGTCATCTTATAAATATACCAAACCTGTCAGAGGATTATCTGACAAGGAGGTGAAGTGTGCTACAGTAATGAAACTGTCAGAGGATTATCTGACAAGGAGGTGAAGTGTGCTGCAGTAATGAAACTGTCAGAGGATTATCTGACAAGGAGGTGAAGTGTGCTGCAGTAATGAAACTAAGAACAGATGACAACTATGATTATGTATTATTATTACTGGGATATCTAACATAAACCAACAAATAGTAAAAACAATGAACAAGAGAATTAAAAAAACAACCAATCAACATCATGGACAGTTGTGAAAAAGTGCTCATACCTTTTGTTGTTTTTTTTAATGTTCTTTTTTTGACATTAGATGACAAACTCATTGACATTAGTTTGACTATTTGTTTGTTATACGAGTCATTATCAATGCAGACCTGAATTTGTGTGCTGAGATGTTATATCAAATCAATTGGTTTTTTTTATGAATGTGAAGCATGGACTGTAAACAGAAAAATTCAAAGCGATTTAGAAGCTACAGAAATTTGGCTTCTGAGAAGAATGATAAAAATACCATGGACAGCTAAGAAAACTAATGCAGAGGTTCTCATTGATGCTGGTGTAAAACAATCAATCATATCAAATATTAGGGGCAGACAGTCAAGATTTCTAGGGCATGTGCTGAGAAGAACACAGCTTGAACACTTAATAACCACTGGAAAGATCAAGGGAAGAAGAGATAGGGGACAACGAAGAGATAAGTTGCTAGATAGACTAGTATTGTGGCACATTAGAAGCTCACCAACCGAGCTTATTGACAACACAAGAGACAGAGAGTATTGGAGAAACATGATCGCCTACACCACTTGGCACGGTACTTGATTAATATGAATTACCAGTAACAATAATATATTATCATTGTTGTTATGTCATCGTATAATTGCTCACACACACACACACACAAGGGAATGATCAATAGCTTCTACGGATGTATCTTTGAGCATTAATGATGTCCTGATAATTATAACTATTTTCACATAAAACACAAACTAGCACACAGGAATATGTCTGTGATTAAGACAAATCCACTCATTCACATATCAATGTTGCAACAAATCATTTTCATATAAAAATGTCCACACAAATCGCTATACATACAAACACACCAAGAACATGATTTACATCAATACAGATCCAAGTATTCTCAGATATGTTTTTTTCTCTCAGTTCATTTTCATCTTTCGTCTTTTCTGATTTTTCAACTTCAACTTTTCCTTCCGCGCTACTGACTTCCCTCCTCCAATAGATGTAAACTCAACATTGATTTTTCTGCCTCCAAGAGTTGTCTGATGAAGTCTCAAAGCAATCTGAAACAATCCAAGAGATTCAATTTGTTGTCATTATGTAGACAATGTCCAATTTATTAATTCGTCAACAGATATGGCTTCAAATTTGTCTAAAAGTGATTTAAGAATTTCTAACTATAAAATCTAGCACAATTTTCACTTGATGACTTTAATTAAAACTACAGGCATTGGGTGTCTGTGGCTATGTACAGGCAGTGGGTGTCTGTGGCTATGTCAATAACAACACAAGACAGCTGCATTAAGACCAAGCATGTTGATCATGGTAGCGTTGAACTTAGTGACCAGCATGTAAGTATAAACACCAGTCCTCTGGTACAGATTTGCCTACTATACCAATGATATGGTTACAGACATCCGCCATTAAGCGGAAGTGGTAAAAACACAGAATGTATTAGTTACCAATGCCGAAATCGGATGTGTTGGGCCACTGGCACAAATAAAATGGCAACACAGTGTATTTCCACTATCTGGCCCACAACCTGTTGAAATCTAGAAGGACTACTGTTCAGTTATCAGAGAGATCCGGTGGAAGTTTGAAAACAAATGAAATAAAAACTAGACATTTGTGAATAACAAAGAAGATTACTCAATATTATTTGACAGCACATAAAAATGAATATATGGTGTACATCCAGATTAGATATACAGGTCAAGATCTGATGTACACCCAGATTAGATATACAGGTCAAGATCTGATGTACACCCAGATTAGATATACAGGTCAAGATCTGATGTACACCCAGATTAGATATACAGGTCAAGATCTGATGTACATCCAGATTAGATATACAGGTCAAGATCTGGTGTACACCCAGATTAGATATACAGGTCAAGATCTGATGTACACCCAGATTAGATATACAGGTCAAGATCTGATGTACACCCAGATTAGATATACAGGTCAAGATCTGATGTACACCCAGATTAGATATACAGGTCAAGATCTGATGTACACCCAGATTAGATATACAGGTCAAGATCTGATGTACATCCAGATTAGATATACAGGTCAAGATCTGGTGTACACCCAGATTAGATATACAGGTCAAGATCTGATGTACACCCAGATTAGATATACAGGTCAAGATCTGATGTACACCCAGATTAGATATACAGGTCAAGATCTGGTGTACACCCAGATTAGATATACAGGTCAAGATCTGATGTACACCCAGATTAGATATACTTGTGGTTACAATGTCAATGTTTTTGTACTATATGTGTTACCAGCGATAGCACAACTTCATGTGCAAATTTCACCTTTCAATTGCATTTTTGAAGCTGGTATTACCTATTCTAAGATTAACCATATCTTTTTATGTGCACAAAATATCTGAAGTTTTTTAAAATCCAAAACTTCTTCCCAACCACGACAATAAACACACAAAATCTTCCAAACATAAACTATGCAGTAAATTTCATTTTTAACAGATGAAATGTTAATATTTTTTAGCATTCGTTCTCAGACTTCTGATGAGTATTACTTATAATAATGGTCCGTCCTATCAGCAGGATTTAGTCTAGAGAATGGAGAAGTACGATGTAGCTGTTTTATTTGCAGCAATAGTACAACGCACCCGACTTTGGCAGAAAAACGTTTATATATGAATCTGCATTGAAGAAATGTACAGGAAAGATATCAAACAGTTAGACAAAAGTAGACAGAGAGATAACACAACATCAGTGAACACTTACTCCATGGCCTATACGACTATCAAACTCCATGTATGCAAATCCCCTGCCCTTGTCTGTGCCTTTTTCCTTTGGAATGCGGATTGATTTGATGCCACCTGTTCACAATTGAACAAATATATTAGTACATAAACATATTTCAATCATCCAATCTCATACAGATTTCAATCATTCAATCTTCTGTGTTTGTTCTCAAACTTCTGCAGATTCGCAGGATTAAGACCACAGAATGGTATGCGTTGTATCATGGTTTACAACTTAGTTGTGATATCAACACCTTTCAGTCAAATACATCAGACTTCAGCATGACTTCTGGGTGACTTTGACCATATATGGGATGGGACAGTTAACTCCACCCCATAACCTCATTAGTCACCTCTTACAGCATTTATGGAAGGTACACAGTGTTGCTAATATTCTTTACTGCCCTTTTTGGGCCCTGGCAACATAAGGGTGAATCATCCAATATCAAATATTTCCATCATCCAATCCCAAATATTTCAATCGTCCAATCTCAAATATTTCAATCATCCAATATCAAACATTTCAATCATAAAAATTTCAATCATCCAATATCAAACATATTTCAATCAACCAATATCAATCATCCAATCCCAAATATTTCAATCATCAGATCTCAAATATTTGAATCATCCAATCAAAAACAAGAAGAAATAATTTTGATCCACTAAGCATTGGAGGTCACGAGATACCAGAATTAAGATACGCTGATGATACAACATTATTGACACACAGTCAAGCAGGTTTCAAACACCTCATAAACTCCATTAAAAAGTGAAACACAAAACCTATTTTTGAATGGAAACGAGCAAGATTATGACAAGCGCCAAAACCACTATCATGTTCTCAATCAGCATCAACAACAGCGAATTAGAAAAAATCAACAGTTTTGAATACATTTTTTCTCTTATCAACAGTAATGGTGATTGCTATGAAGAAGTTAGAAGGTGGTTGGCTATCATGTCAAAGAAACTGATACAGATGAAAAACATATGGATGAGCTGCTGTAAAACAACAAAAATTACATTCCTAAGAGCTTGCATATTCCCAGTGGCAATATATGGGTGTGAATTCTGGACAATCACCAACAAAGTAAAAATAAAATAGCAGCACTTAAAACAAAATGTTACAGAAATATCCTCAGAATACCATGGACCAAAAAAGATGACCAATGTAGTCATCCTGAGAGAAATGAATGTGAAAAATAACTGGCAAAACAGCATGATTCTTTCCAGAAAACTACAATATTTTGGCCATATCAAAAGCCAAGACAGCCTAAAAAGAAGAGGATGGACACAATACATCAAAGACCACCTGAAATGACAGTAACAGAAGCAGGAAAACTGGCTCACAATCGACAGAAGTGTCAAAAGACAGTGATAACTGCTGCATCCTGTTCAGGATATGCTACCTAATTATGTTGAATCAAAAAACATTTCTAACATATTTCAATCATCCAATCAAAAACAATGAATACAATAGCATGATTTCTGAAAATATTTTCAGTATCCATTTAATGCTGAGCAGCAGAAGAAGTGAAATGTGAATCACATTTTACTTGTGTTAACACCAGAGTTAGATTTTGAACAATGACCCTCAAACATCCCCAAACAATGACGCTTAAACATCCCCAAACAATGTATACTGGAAGCAAATAGCATTGGAATTGTGCTACCTGACCAGCATTTTGTGAAAGAATACCAGCACCAGAGCAACCAATAAATTATGCTTTCCTATGGTGTGCAACATAGAAATAGTAATACAACATTGAACTGTAGTGGATCAGATATTGAATGAAGGAAGGGAAACCTCATCATAAACTACAATATTTAAGTAACGATGTGCCAGGCAGACAAATGCAGTTATCCTTTACAGACTAGTGAGTCTTTTACTCTAGGGGAGAAAAGATATTTGAAGAAGCTGCACTCCGCCTAGGAAAGTGTATTAATCCTGAATCTAATTCAATTGTCGCCAATGTCCAACACTAATACAGAAGAAATTTGGGTTGAGGCCTAGCGACATGAAGAGTGGGCTGAAGCCTAGCGACATGAAGGGTGGTAATGGAATGACCTTCCCACATGAAGAACAGTTTCTTGACTGCAAAGGGCCTCGTCTGAGGAAAGATGCAAAATTCCAGCTCGTCTCGTAACATATACCTCCTCCAAGTAGAATAATTCTTCAATAGGCATTCATTAAGTTGAAAACTGAAGCTTCTGGGTATGAAATAGAACTATGAGAAACCACCTCACATAGGAAGCAGGAGTAAGTTGCTCGGAATTTCTGGGGTTAGTGACAAACAAATACACAAGTAGTGCTGCAACAAAGTACATTACACCATCAACAACAATAAATGACATTTCAACCAAAAAGACTTCATTGGGACAACAAGATTGTACTTACCTGTTTTCCTGAAATGCTCCTCTAACTGTTCCCTTGTAATATCATATGGAAGATTGCCAATAAACAAAACATATTTGTTTTTGGAATCTTTGCCAGCTGCATTTTTTGACACATCAACTTCTCCGTTGATTAATTTCATCGAAAACTTGTAAGAGTCAAACTCTTCATTTATGTCTATGACCTCATTCTTGAACTTTTTAGCATGATCTGGTTCTGTAACTGCTAATGGTGAAGTGGGTTTTCTTTTCATAGACTTTGTTAAGGATTCATTGATATCTCTGTTGCGTTTTTTCTTCTTTTTACTTGTGTCGGTGAATAAGTTTTGCATGATTTTATTGTGAAATCCTTTGTTGAAATCTGGTTCATATTTCAAACTGTCTGGCTTGGCAATAGTTTCACGGTTTCCTATAAAAGTAAAACAAAAATAATATTCAGAATGAATGAATAAAGTGGGAAATAAATTGCTGTTAACTACAGACTAAAATCACATGACTGAATGATTCACTCAAATAATTCAGAGTTCGTTCTCAGCGCCTGTTGGTTAGCCCACTGTACCACCTAAACCCTCCTTAGTTTATTCTTATGACATGCATAGCTGGTCACACTAGTGTTATATTTCCCTTTCTGGACCTGGCAGCATATGCATGACTCTTGGAACAAATTCATATATTCATCATCATCATCAGGTGCCATGCTGGTTGGTGTACGCAGTCATGGCTCTCCACAGCTCTCTGTCCACAGTATTATGTATCAAGTTCGTTGTTGTTTCCTTGCCGTGCCAGGTTGTCAAACTGTCTAATATTTTCTCACGTTGTCGCCCTCTGTCTCCTTCAATTTTGCCTGTTGTGACTATGTTCTCTAAACCTGCCTGTCTCAGTGGCCAAAAAAAAAAGATTGCTTTTTATTATTGATTAAGGTCTATTTCGCAATTGACTCTTTCAATACCTTTACATTAGTTTTTCTGGCAGTCCATGGTATTCTCAGCATTCTTCTATAGAACCACATTTCTATTGCCTCTAATTTACCACTTTCTAGCTTGTTTATTGTCCAAGACTCACATCCATATGTTAGTATAGAGGTTATATAACACTGCAGAAATATCTCACCTCTAATGACAAGGTCATATTACACAGTATATTTTTCATTTTTCTGAATGTTGTTTTTGCCTGTCCTGCTTCTTATTTCTGTTGAATTTCTTCCATCTGCTGTAATCATTTTACCTAAATATTTGAATTGATGGACCTATTTTAATACTATATCGTTCACTTTGATCTTGCAAGGTGTGTTATTTTGTTTATATTTTATATATATTCACATATTACATTGGTAAAAATATCCAGGCCTATCTCAGCTTCTCAAAAACAATGAAAATCTGAATAAAATCTTGCAATAATCTACCCCCATAGAAGCAGATTCCACATTCGTGTGTCATTATCTATCTACTGTCTTCTCTCAGAGTTTCTTGTTTGGTCTATGGCACATTTGGTCACATTGATGTGCAGTAATATTGTGATATTATAGGCTTGGAATATCTTGTTTGGTCTATTAAAAATTGGTAGCATATTCTATTCAGGACGTAGCTATCAATGAAGCATTTCTTGGTTGTAGTGATTTTCTAGGCAATATAAATACATTCAGTAGTTCGCCATTGCTTTCTGAATGGGCCGGATACTCAAATGCCTGTCGCTGGGATCAAACTCTGTACCTTGGCCGTCACAGACGTGCTCTGTACCACTTTGCCGGACATTATCATATTAAAAACACATATTGTACAATGAGTTGTGACTGCAGGTTATCATCTGACACCAGACAAACCCATGGGTGCTCAAATCCCCATCTCAATAAATACATCAGAGCATAGTGACTGATAGTTTGTTTCAAGATGAATATCCCGCCGAAGACGGATGTGTCGGACCATTGGCACAAATAAAACAGTGACACAACGCATTTCCATTCTCTGAACTACATCCTGCTGGAAATCTAGTAGGACCATGGTCCTGCTGTAAGGGAGAGCCCCATGGTCCTGCTGTAAGGGAGAGCCAGCGGGAGTTTGAGAATGAACGCTGAAGAAGAAGATGTTGATTATTGTTGTTCGTCCATCACAAGTGATGATGACCATTTATTACATCCACTTTTGAAAATTCAATTTTAGTTATGTCCTTGATTATGAGTTCGTAGATGGCTAATGAGCCCCATTCGAGCTGTAAATGTCCTTGGACAGTTCGGACATGGAATGACGACTGTAGAGGGATCTTGGTCTATCCGTGACTTTCTAGCTGCTCTCCGCTGTTTTCTCTTCTTTTCACAAGATGATGCGCTCTTTTTTATTTTAGAACGCCATTATTTTCGTGGATGTGAAAATGACTTGCACTGGGGATTTCGATTAAAGTGAGGAAGAGTTGTGCAAAGCGTCGCCCTCACTCTCTTGTCGGACCTCATTTGAAACCAGTGGCAAGACGAATCGAGACGACTGGACGTGAAGTACGATGCAGAGGATGACCATGGTTTTCTACGTGTCTCACTATGCCCGATGAGGCCCACACCGCGTTGCTGGCGTTCGCCTACATTACCTGGTGGGCCGATAAACCATCGTACCTCGTACGCGTAAATTCGCAGAATATCAGACTTTACGTGTTTAGGTTGACAAGACCGTTATGCTTTTTTGAGATTGTTGATTATTAGTCAGTATATCTATCTCAGAAGAACTGTTATGAATGAATTAAAATCAACAGGCATAAATGCACAAGACCTGCAATCCTTGGCAACTGACCGACAGCATGGAGAACTATGACATCAGCCCTATGTGCCAAACTTGGCAAAAGAGGAAATGACTAACTGATATCTATTATGTTTCTCTTTACAGGCTGTTCCGATTTTTACAGCAATCTCTTGCAATATTGAGAGTGACCACGATTCAAACGTTTGAAAATTATCTGATCGGACATGGTATCTTGGCGCATTAACTATGTCAAATCGGTACACTGGCAACTATAGCCAAGCTCGCTGGAATATTGGCTACTGTAACTACAACAGAGAAAATCTCCCATCAGCTTTCAATATAAATAGAGCAGGTTGCGAAATGATTAAACAATTAAGATATGATTAATCTCTTACCAAAAAATGTCTAATTAACCCTTTCCTCTTTCTCTTATTAACTTTATTTTAAAATATAACTGGAGACTAACCATAATGTTTTTCTTGTCTGTCCTAGATATCGTTTTTATATATCATCCAATATAAAACAACAAACATTTCTGAACATATATAATTTATGGGTTCTTATGAAATAAAATGAAAACTAAGCTAAGACGAACAGAACAGTGTGCAGCGAAGGACAGTCATCCTCAGTTTCCTGAACGATGAATATCCACAAGACAAATGGGTCAGAGTATACACAGATGGGTCAGCACAGAATCAGAACACCAACAGGGAAATTCTGCAAAAATTATGATGCAGAAATCCAGGCAATTAGGGTGACAACTGAAAAACTGCTGAACTCCAATCCTGGTGCACAGCCAGTGGTATTCCTGACATATGCAAGGTCAGGGGCTTCAAGTTCTCAAGTCTGGAAAACTAACAGACTTACAAAAACTACTTAATAAACTGCTTAACCAATACAGGGTAGCAAGCAGTAGATACCTTCTCACTGTGAAATACCAGGAAATTAAAAAGCAGACCAACTGGCTAAGAAAGGTGCTGCCAAAGACCAACCAAATGTACCAATCACCTACCATCAGAAAAAACATAGATGATCAAGTCAATAAGAAAGCCACAAACACCAACACAAGATGACATGAATAGATCAGATCAAGTTGTAATTCTACACCTCAAAACGGGACACAACCGACTCCGCAGTCACATGTACACAAAATTCAAGATTGGCAACACTTCAAGATTGGCACAGAGTGCCAAACATATACTTCAAGAGTGTTCTGAGTATGAAATGCTGATGAAGACATATTGGCCAGAGGAAACAATATTGAATTCAAAGCTCTAAGGGTCATTGCGTGAACTACAAAAGACTGAGTTTTAATCAGGAGACAGAATTACAGATACAGACATGTTTCAAGTGAATGAAGAAAATTGAATATGAATATCAGAAACTTACGAAGTTTTGGACGCCGAGCCTCAGATTCATAGTTCTGCTCCCCAATCCCCTCAGGTAAAGATGCTATACCTGGTGTCATCTTTTCTTTTACTATACTGTCCTCGCCTGACTCTTCGTTCACCTTTTTTTTCTTGTTCCACCATTCTTTTCTTCTTTCCTTGCGTCCAATAATTGACTTTTCTATTTTATGGGCAATTGTGCCATTTGTTGGTTCGTGCTGAAAGTTCATTTTTTGCAAGGTGTCTTGCTTAACTTGGTGTTTTCCTTGCAATGACTCCATGAAATAAATTATTAATCTGCAATAAAAAGATCATTTCAGTATTTAATAACTCACAGAATTCACTTCATCACTGGTTATGGACACAAGTTTCACTTCATCACTGGTTATGGACACAAGTTTCATTTCATCACTGGTTATGGACACAAGTTTCATTTCATGGCTTGTTAGACTCAATATTCACTTTATTATTCAGTAGAACACAGACTCACTTCATTGCTAACTAGACTCAAGATTCACACTATTACTCAGACTCGAGGTTCACTTCATTACTCGCTAGAATAAAGATTAACTTCATTACTCTCTAGATTCACAATACAGTGAAAGTTGAAGAATATGATTAATAAATTTAATTATATCACTTTTGATATATCACTATTGCTTCTTTTTCTTTCTCAAATCGGAATCATATACTAAGGTAGATTTCTTCAATGAACTGTACTGTAGCTACCAGTACTAAGACAGCTAAAGAACTAGTCCATCACAGCTATTTCCAATGTTCATATAGTGATGTTATGGGCAGTTATATAGAATATGTCCTGTTTCCGGTACATCGTCCACATATTGGTATCACCAAGCCCAAATCTACACATGTTAAATTTTAGTCTGTTTTCTGTTTAGTCTTCTTCTTCAGTGTTCATTCTCAAACTCTGGTTGAATCTCTTTTGTAGCAGAACAATGGTCCTATTAGATTTCTAGCAGGATGTAGTCCAGAGAATAGTAATGTGTTGTGTCGCTGTTTTATTTACATCAATGGCCTGACACACCCTTCTTCAGCTGATGTTCTTAGTCTAAAAATTATAGTTTGCTGATGTTTTCCTAGCTGGTGGATGGCATCATCTTGTTTGGGCACAAATAGCTAAAGATTTTGATTTTTTGTACATGGTGTTATTTGGAGCATATTCTATTTAGGACTCGGCCATCAACCAAACTTTTTGGGGGATATAATGATTTTCTCAGCAATATTTTATATTCAGTAGGGTGAATGAATGTAAACTGCATGCTGAATATGTCTGCATGTTTCACCAAAGATCCAACAATCTACCAGCCATTCAAAAGTAAATCTTAGCAGATTTCTTGTTGCGGAACATATATATTAATATATAGTAAATATTCACAGTACATATACAATTATGATTCTTTTGGTACTTTTACAATAATATGCATGCACCATCTGTGGTTGGGAGGGAACCAGATATGTACTGTGCAGCACTGGGAAGGCAGAGGCTAGCTGCACTGTTCCTTTAGCTGGGGCTCATCATAAAGGCACCAGTGACAAGTCTTTCTTTTGCCTTGCACATTTGGTTACATGTCTTGAGCCATAGAGATGTTTGGCATAAATAGTAGGCAATGGGTGGTATGGAAATAGCACAATAAACCGTATCTTGGATACAATAGCTTAGAGCAGTGCATAGAAACAAATCTACCTTCCAGGTGGTGTGACTACTTTCCACGTGGTGTTTCTTATTTTCTGGTTCTGGGTGGTTAGAAGATCCACACTCCCCAGCAAAATAATGCCATTTTGTTCAATAGCGTTGAGTCAACAAATATGAGTCCATGGACCGCTGAATCAGCAACCAATGAACATAGAGAATAAGATAGTTCTAAAAGCATACCAGAAAAGAAGTACTGAAGAACATGGTAAAACATTGCATGAAAGCTATGACTATGACAAGAAAATACAGTAATGTAAACTATCTTCTTAATTTGTTCTCAAGCTCCTGCAGATTAGAAGGATGTATTCTGGACAACGGAATGCCTTGTCATGGTTTACAGCTTTCCTGCGATATCTTTCAACCTGACACCAAAAATAATAATAATTCTTACAGAAATGAGATCAAAACAGAATAATATAAGAAAAATAATTAGGACTAGACCCTAATTATTCAATTCTACATCATGTCCTGAAAAACATGACAGCTGGCATGATCAGTTGAGAGACAGGCAGGTCCGCATATAAGGCTGAGGCGTTGTTAAACCCTCCCTCTAGGGAATCGGAACATGACTTTTAGTACTCAGAACTTAGCCAAAATGTGGGTAAACAGCCCAGAAAAATTGTATCGGAAACAAAAAACATTAATTAGGCCTACCTTTTTTCAAAATTATTTTTAGTTTTAAACCCTCCCTCAAGGAGGACATATCTAAGGCCCTGGAGACGGAAACACAAATGTGAAATATAGGTATGCCTAATAAACTAGCATTATTTCTATCATGGCATTATTTATTTCATTATAATGATTTTTAAGAACCAGGGATCAACTGTTAGATTAAAACTTGGGACAAAGCAAACTGAGTTTACTGAAGATTCATGATAGCCTAAACCTACCCGGTAAGCTACAGCCATGGCACACGGCTTGACAAATGATAAAAGGCCTCCTGTATTTAATATTATGCCATGATCACATAATACAACGTGGATGCAAGACCTGGTAAGACAGTGAGAATTTAGTAGTAGTGCGTAATTTAAGCGATAGGGATCTATACTTAAATTAGGTAGGCATAAACAATTCACCACGTTACTGTTACCTTGAATCGATGAATGTTTGGAAATCATGTGGAAAGTAAAAGACAAGAAATTATCAGATACTGGGATAACAACATTTTATAGTAGAAACAACACACACAAAAACAAGCGAAGAGAGTCGTGATACACAAACTCACAGCGTTCACAATTGTATGAGTGTAAAAGATAAACATCTAGGCATAAAATCTGTTGTATAAATAGAGCGACAACACAAAAATAACGTACAATCGTCATCCATTCAAATCGTGGTAGATGTTTGTTGTTATGCCTATTTTCTTCGTCATTAGCACTCGGCGCATGCAAAATGTCACGAACGCAATTCAGATCTGACGGCCAGATTTTTACACTGTTATATGGTCAATATATATATATTTGAGTTTATATATATTTAAATAATCGCATATGCAGCGATTGAAAATGCAAAGCAGAACTAAAAAAAAGGCTGGAGATGGCTTTAGCATCCTTTTTACGGCTAACGGTGATTTGGAAAAGCAACATCAGTGTTGGAATGAAAGTAAAACTTTATATGTCGCTGGTGCTTTCTGTTGTGTTGTATGGTTGTGAGAGTTGGACACTCACTGGAGAGACGATTACAGGCGTTCGAGTACAAATTCTACAGACGAATTCTACGAATTTCATATAGGGAACATACGACCAATGTGTACGTAAGAAATAAAGTAGAGATGTATGCAGGTGTACAAGAA
The DNA here is from genome assembly GCA_034231615.1 of Meghimatium bilineatum. Lineage (NCBI taxonomy): Eukaryota > Metazoa > Mollusca > Gastropoda > Stylommatophora > Philomycidae > Meghimatium > Meghimatium bilineatum. The sequence continues at coordinate 36,022,294 of CM067301.1, forward strand.
CCATCGCTTTCAATAGTTAAACGAAGAAAACTAGCATGGTTTGGACATGCATGTAGACATTATTCCTTATCAAAAATAATACTGCAGGGAACTGTCGAAGTGGAAGAAGCAGAGAAGGTAAAATAAAGATATGGACAGACAACATCAAGAAATGGACAGGACAAGATATTTTCATACTTATCCGCATCGCTGAGGATATAATTCGCTGGAGGACTATGTGTGCTGAAGCATCCAATGTGGTCCCCTTACGACCCCGAAGGATTACGGGTTCATTGATTGATATATTTATAAGATTTCTGAGAATACCATGGACAGCAAGGAAAACAAACCAGGAGGTGTTCAGAAACATTAACGTCCAGTAAGGCTGGCTTCTGAATACTATATTAAATAAAAAGCTAGTTTTTTCGGCCACATTAAGAGACACGACGGCATGGAGAGAGTGTTACTGGAGAGGATGATAAAAGGCAACAGGGACAAAAACCGCCCAAGACGCCGTTTAACAAAAGACATTAAAGAATGCCTGCGTGTGTCATTAAAAGAGGCAGGATAACTTGCTCAAGACTGTGGAGAATTCAAGAGATTTATAGGGAAGACTACGTTCTGGAAATAATGTCACATGATAATGATGTTCAATAAATCTTTGTCATAAATAAGAGTTTTGAGTTCATCTCAAACTTCTGCATATTATCAGGCTGCAATTCATAGAATGAAATGCATTGAGTCATGGTTAATAGTTTGACTAGGATATCTACTCATTTGGCCCGGTGAATCCAACTTTGGCATGGCTTTTGGAACACTTGATCTTTATGGAGTGTGGCAGCCAACCCCAACATCTCATTAGTTGCCTTCTACAACACACGTAACAAATACAAGTGTCACCATTTTTGGGTTCTGACGAAGCAGAACCCAAAAAGATGTAAAATGTTACATCTATTCTACATTAATATAGGCCCTATGGCTCAGAAACATGGATAAGAAACAAGCACAGCTATAAGACATCATTTATGTGATAGTCTTTGAGATTAGAATATACAGAAAATTACGTAGAATTCGTGGAAAGAGAGGAAACAGGCCCATAGACTGCACTCTGCTAATGCAGGAGTTTTAGAGCGGCCGAAGAAGAATATTGTAATTTTGTTTAATTCAAATGTATAGTATTATCTGTCATGTGATGTATTCCTTCCAGAACGTTGTCCCAATGAACTCTCTGAACCTCGCTCTGTCTTGGGCGACGTGGCTTGCATTTCTAGCGATGTATTCATGTTATCTTTAATGTCGTCAGTCCATCGTCTTCTTGGTCTGCCCCTTCTCCTCCTCCCAGGTACTCTTCCCTCCATTATTTGTCTTTCTAAACAGTTATGTCTCTTTATATGACCAAACAGGCGTAGTTTTCTTTTTGTTATTGTGTTTAGTAACCAACACTCTGGAATATTCAGTGTGTTTATAATATCTGAGTTTCTGATTTTATCCTTCCATGATATTCTAAGTATCTTCCTGTAGCATTTCAGCTCGAAGGCGCTGATCCTAAGAGAAAAAGTTCGATTAATCCATTGGAAATCCATGGCACAATATTCCCGTAGGTTGCCATTACTTTCGGGAAGGAACCGTTAATCGAGCACCGTAAAGATAACACATTCGTATTATCTGGCAAACGCAATATGCGATTGTTTTGTAAGGGAACCACAAGTCTGCTGTAGTTTGCTCGTCCGATTCATCTCTGACAACATATTTTAGTCCAAAAATTTGTTAAAGTCCAGCAATGCGTTTATTATTCATAGCTACTTTTACTTCTTTAATAACATATTCCTCATTAAAAATAATTGCAAACTTTGTGCTACCACACGGCGGTATAGCTTTAGACCCTTCTCACTTTAATACAACTAACTCGACTGAGCTAGAACAAGCTTGGGAGATACACAAAGCTTGCAAACAAATTGGGGAAGAAATATCGTTCATGAAGCCTGACCTGATCTTGCTTAGCACACCTCACGGAATTTCAGATCTCAAGAATTTTGTGATGTATTTGAACCCGTCGGCAACAGGTTTTGCGGACACTGACAACTGTAATTGCCCACCTTGTTGTTATAACGCCTCTGTTCACGTGGATGTTGATATGTCACAAGACATTGTTCAAGTTTTGGGTTTTGAGAAAAATGTATCAGGCCTTAGTGGATATGGTCCTCCTGGTCAGAGTAGTGAGCCTTTTCCATTGAGGTATGTATGATGATAGACCACCAGCTACATATAGACCTAATTATAATATATATATTTATAGGATTATCCTTCAAGAGGAGTTGGACCACTTTTTGGAAAGGCGCTAAGTCAATAGAAAAGAAAACAATAACAAAACTGCATTAAAAAATACTCATGACAAGCTTATCAGCTACAATGAACACTATATTACATGATGCTAGCATTAACGTGTATAAAAGGATAGCACAGCCATCAACACGACCTTTATTTTCAAAATTAATGAAATGCAAAGGTCAGCATTTTCAGTACCCTGTGTGTCTTTCATTTATACATTCAAGGAGCGATACATTCAAGGGACAGCTGTCACGTGGAAAAGATGAGCCTATGAAAGTAACATTGGGGCACTGTTGCTGAAGTAACAGAAGCAGCATGTGCAGAGTTGCAGGAGATGGCTGATGTTGTTTAACTCGGTTGCAGGCCAATCCATTCTATTGACAACTGCTTGTTGCAGGAAAGCATTTACTTCACGAGAACTGTATGGTCATACACTATCATCTCGAAGGAGTGCATTGTGCGCAATCACTTGTAGTGTTAGGGTGACAAGAGGCAATAGAATCTTGTCATGGTAGCTGTCACCATTCAGAATCCCAATCACATTAATGAGAGGATTCTATGGAGTAAACTAATGCCTACCGACATCACTACTGATCCCCCGCTATATTGGTTACTTTCAAGGACTACACCATCACTAATGATTTCACCATGATGCCTCTATACTCTGATTCATCTGTCCGCAGGCTCCAAGATAAACTGAGATTCATCCATGAATATAACAGCCCACTGTGCACATTGTCAATGCATATGCTGCATATAACATGTTAAATTAGCTTCTTTGTGGGCAGCAGTCAAGTGTGGTCGAATGGCTGGACAATGAGCACGAAGGATGGCATTGTAATGGCAATTCTGAATAGTGTGACTAGTTTTGGCAACATCCCTGAAGAATTATCTCATAACATTTGCAGTTTTCTGTTGCAGTGCTTGCCTCTGAATTTAGCAATATTTTTTGAGGGTATTGTCTCAAGGATGATATGTGTTTTGTCTCAAGGATGATATGTGTTTTGTCTCAAGGATGATATGTGTTTTGTCTCAAGGATGATATGTGTTTTGTCTCAAGGATGATATGTGTTTTGCCATTCCTCAATAATCCCAGTCTCTACAAGGCACTGCTGCAGTCTGACAATAACTGTATGAGATACTGCAAACCTCTGAACTGCTTGCCAAGAGTACCACTGCAAACCTCTTAACTGTGTGCTAAGAGTACCACTGCAAACCTCTGAACTGTGTGCTAAGAGTACCACTGCAAACCTCTGAACTGTGTGCTAAGAAATACCACTGCAAACATCTGAATTTCTTGCTAAGAGTACCACTGCAAACCTCTGAACTTCTTGCCAAGAGTACCACTGATAGTATTCTTCTGTAGCTTTGAAAAATAATCCCCAGAGATCTCAGAAAAAAAAATCAATTCTATAAACAAGATGACATGTGCCAGACTCAAACCAATGACTTCTTGAGCACAAAGTGAACAACTTAACCACTACACCAGAGAGATCCTCAAATATAGTCTTTATGCTTCATTGGTTATATTATTGCTTGTGTGTTGCTGGAATCTAAAGAAGAGCAAAGAATATCAATATTGACCTGCCATGCATAGTGTAAGAGGCTAATAAAGAGGTTTTGAAGGTGGGAGTTTGATATCCCTTCCCATTAAGTACCAAAGTGACCCAGAATCCATGCTAAGTCACATGTGTAAAGCCACAAGGTGTAGATATTTCAGCCATGCTGTAAACCATGACACAACACATTCTGTTCTCTGGACCTACATCCTGCTAATCTGCATGAATTTGAGAATGAAGAAGAAGTCATATTAATAGTATTATCATTGCAAAGTAATATCTCATAGTTTCTGAATCTTGTCAGTCAAATTGATGCATGCCAAAGTTGAATGTGTAGGATCATTGGAGCAAATTAAATGGCAATATAATACATTTTCGTTCCCTGAACTACATCCTGCTGGAAGTCTTGTTGAACCATTGTGCTGTTATAAGAGAGATTCAGTGGGGGTTTGAGATCGAAAAAAATGATAATTGAGGCAACACAATATGTTGTTATAAGTTAAATTATGTGTTTTTAAAAGTGCCTAGTTCCTGGGCAGACATCGACACTTTCTAAAGAAACAATCTGAAGGATAACTTAAAACGAATTGCTGTTTGCAAATAACCAAGCACTAGTAGCATCATCAGAAAAGCAACTACAAAGACAAATAGACAGATTACATCCAACATGCCAAACCTTTAATATGAAGATAAATATAGAAAAGACCGAAGTAATGAAGATAGGAAGAACAGAAAGAAACACCAATGTATATTTTTATTGGAAACAGAAGACTTAAACAAGTGACAGAATTCACAAACCTTGAAAGCAATATAACAATAGACAGCAAGAGCTGCAAAGAAATACATAATAGATGTAGTAAAGCATATCAAGCTCTAGGGCAAATGACACTAATCTTCAGCAACAAAAATGTTGATTTAAACACCAAAATAACACTATTCAAAGCAATTATTATGCCAGCGCTGTGCTACCAATGCCAAACATGGACAATGACAGCACAAGACAAACAAAAACTTGTGACAGCTGAAATGGCATGCTTACGCAGAGAATCCTGGGAATATTGCTAAGAGACAGAGTGAGGAATGACGACATTAGACAAAGAATCATTCCCAATCTTGGAATATATTAAGAGACAACAGATCAAATAGTTTGCACACATCAGCAGACTACCATCAGACAGCATACCACAGCAAGCTATGCTACACAGATACAGTGAAGGCAGACCCTAGAGACCGACCAGGAACACGATGGAACACCGAAATAAAAGAAGTGACAAATTCCACAATATACTCAGCACACACAAGGGCCATCTCCAGAAAACACTTCTATCCCTGACCAAGTCAACAAAGGGTTTAGCCAATAGATAGATAGATAGATGGACACTTTGACTTCATTTTTTCTTCATCGTTAATTCTGAAACTCCCGCTGGATCTCTTGTAACATGTCCATGGTCCTAATCGATTTTCAGCAGGATGTAGTCCAAAGAATGGAATTGAATTGTGTCACTGTTTTATTTGTGCCAATGGCCTGACACATCCATCTTCGATGTAGACTCTTCATTTGATAACTAGAGGTAAGTTGTTTAATCGAGAGAAGTATGAATAACTGATAATTATAATTCAGCACAGCTAACAATGACAACAGCTAATAGAGACAGGATGTCAGAAAGCAAATGCAGTTTTATATCAGTTAGCACCACTGCTGAAACACCAAAACATTGACATGATCTCCAAAAGAATGTTAATAAACACGGTGTTCATGCAGACAGTATGCTGCCAGTGACAGACTTGGAACCTGACACAGAAAATAGAACAAAAACTCACCATATGTGAAATGAAGGGCCTGAGAACAGCACTGGGTGTGACAAAAAGAGATAGAATAAATAATGACACTATAAAAAAATCAGATGAAAACAATGGCGTGCAAAAAATACATAAACATACAAAATATCAAATGGTTCTGACACCTAATCAGAATGGAACTAGATTGCATTCCATCGATGACCTTCAATAAAAGATCATCTGAAAAGAGAAATAGGGAAGACCCAGACGAAGATGGATAAATGACATCTGAGAAATACTAGAACAACAAGGCTGCTCTATGACAGCGGCACCACAGTTAGTTAAAGAAAGAAGGCTTTGGCTCTCCATGACGTCTAGCGACACACATGGATAGGACAAGACAAGACTGCTAACAATAGACTTAGATAAAATATTTCACAACAAGCTGCATATAATAACTTGTGATGTGCCTAACTTTGGCATATGCACAATGACTTCTGAAAACTTGTATAAAATGTTCAATGAATGAGAACCACGAAAATATGATATCCCTTATGTCACCAGTTTAATTGTTTTTATGAAGGAAAATCTGATATGTCTCCAGTTTAATTGTAAGACAAACTTTTTTATGAAGGAAAATCTGATATGTCACCAGTTTAATTGTAAGACAAACTGTTTTATGAAGGAAAATCTGATATGTCACCAGTTTAATTGCAAGACAAACTGTTTTATGAAGGAAAATCTGATATGTCACCAGTTGAATTGTAAGACAAACTGTTTTATGAAGGAAAATCTGATATGTCACCAGTTGAATTGTTTTATGAAGGAAAATCTGATATGTCACCAGTTTAATTGTTTTATGAAGGAAAATCTGATATGTCACCAGTTTAATTGTTTTATGAAGGTAAATCTGATATGTCACCAGTTAAATTGTAAGACAAACTGTTTTATGAAGGAAAATCTGATATGTCACCAGTTTAATTGTTTTATGAAGGAAAATCTGATATGTCACCAGTTTAATTGTTTTATGAAGGAAAATCTGATATGTCACCAGTTTAATTGCAAGACAAACTGTTTTATGAAGGAAAATCTGATATGTCACCAGTTTAATTGCAAGACAAACTGTTTTATGAAGGAAAATCTGATATGTCACCAGTTTATTTGTAAGACAAACTGTTTTATGAAGGAAAATCTGATATGTCACCAGTTTAATTGCAAGACAAACTGTTTTATGAAGGAAAATCTGATATGTCACCAGTTTAATTGCAAGACAAACTGTTTTATGAAGGAAAATCTGATATGTCACCAGTTTAATTGCAAGACAAACTGTTTTATGAAGGAAAATCTGATATGTCACCAGTTTAATTGTAAGACAAACTGTTTTATGAAGGAAAATCTGATATGTCACCAGTTTAATTGCAAGACAAACTGTTTTATGAAGGAAAATCTGATATGTCACCAGTTTAATTGCAAGACAAACTCTTTATACTACCTCTGCCAGTTAAACTAAAAAGACCTCATACACAAATAAATTGTGGACCTGAATGCACCACTGTGAAAACATGCTTCGAGACTGCTCAACATACAACAAACAAAGACAGCAGATTTTACCAGAGGATATAAAACTAAAAGTTTTTAGAGATATGTACATCTTGAGACAGACCACAGTTTCTATCAACATACTACATTTTTTTCCCATTCTTTCACAAACGTCCACTGGATCTTTTTTATAACAGGACAATAGTCCTGCTAAATTGTCAGAAGGATGTAGTTAGTACGAAAATGTGTTATGTCACTATTTTATTTGCTCCAATGGCCATCATTGTATTCAAGTTTATGCCTGAGAGAAGAGAAAATGCAGACAAAGTTCCTTATATAATATATTTTCTTTTTAATACAAATTTTTCTTTGAACCTTAGGTGGGGGGAGGTCATTCCATTTCATTTCATTCCTGGCCTGAGTCAAATGAAAGTAGCCATCTTGTCTCATCCCAGCCGTAGATACACGCAGGATGTGGCAATGATACCAGAACTTTTAAAATTAGGTTTGAAAAATTGTATGCATTTATTTCACCCTGACAATAACACATACAAACACACACATATGTGTCAACGCACAGATTTTGTGTATTATATAAGAAAATTATATTATAAATTATATAATTTATAAATTTATAATTATATTATAAATTATTATTATATACAGAAAATACTCATGTTTTATTGGATATGCCTATCTCTATATGTGACATGTCTTTTACAGCCAATCTGTAAGCCTCTCGGTTCTGTGTGAGCTGCACAGCATCTTCCAATGTCATGTTCAGGTCTTTGATGTCCTGTGTCCATCATAGTCTGGTCTGCATCCTGTTCTCTTTCCTGGAACTTTTCCCATATGATTAATTTTTCTAAACCATTGTATCGCTTTATATATCTGAAATATGTTTGTTTGCATTTTTGTATAGTTTTGAGGAACCAGTATTTTTCTATGTTCAGATCTTTGCAAATGTCTGCAATGTGTAGTCTTTCTGTTCATCCTATACTTAGGACCTTTCTATAACATTTAATTTTGAGTGCCGATATTTTCTTTTCTACTGCGGATGTTATTGCCCACATCTTGCAACCATAGGTTGCCATTATATAAGTATAGTTCCTTAATACCCAGTAGTTGTTATTTTTGTTGGCCCTTTGCCATAGATTTTCATGTGGGATGTTTTTTGTTGGGCCATTGCTAATCTCTTTCTGATCTCTGCCAAGCAACCTCCTGTGATGTTGATGGTTGACCTGATATTAAAAGTTGCTGATCTTTTATAGTTTTTCTTTGTCAATGCCTATTGTAGCTGTGAGTTCAACTCTGTTGATGTGCCCGTATCTGTAGTATTTACTTTGAGTGAATTACTCTCTATACAAAATATGATAATCTAATTTCAATATTGGGACTGTATATCTGGAGTAACATAAGCCATGCTGAAGTCGGATGTATCGAACTGAAAGATTCACAAATTGCAGTCAAGCTGTAAACCATGACATAGAAAATTTGATCTCTGGAATACATCCTGCTAATCTGCCGGAGTTTGAGAACAAATGATAAAGAATATTAATTATACCAGAATATGTAATGAAAGAAGAGTAGAATAAGAGAGAATAAACTTTGAAGTCAGTCGACAAAAGGGCTGACATTTTGCTGTTAATAATTTCAGGTTCATCTTTGTTTAATATTCTGGAAACATCTTCCAAAAGAGTGGTTATTGTAATCAGTGCTGATCTTGCTCACACTCACTCAGCATCCGGTCCGTATGGATACTCTAATGCATCAGAACCTTTTGATGAGGTAGGCTACTTGATTGAAAGTGTTATATTTAGTTCCACACCATTTGACACATGTGACGTAACACACATTAGTTTAGTCATCTTGACCGCTAGTCTGCGTTATACTTTTTACAGTCAGCGTGTAGCAGTAACAAAAGCAATCTATATCTCTCATTTGTAAGTATGATCCAGCCTCAGCTGTGATTTATGTCAGCTTCCCCTCCATGTAATATTTAGTCTACCTTGTTTTCAATTTCCTTCAGATGCCCATATCAGAGTATTTATCATGATTGGACTACCCACATGCATAGTGAATTTCCAATCCTGTGAAAGCACCTTTTTTAATGATGACATTCATAATCTCTTGATCAATTTGTGTAAGAAATTCCTGATTAGATATTTATTTATGGTCAAACACACATACAATTTCTCACAAGCATGTATCTTAAAGTCATCATTACGGCTGAGGCAGCATATAAGGGGCTATCCATAATTTATGTCAGCAATTTGTGACCCTCCATTCTTTTTCAGCGTTCATTCTCAAACTCCCACTAGATCTCTCTTGTAGCAGGACAATGGTCCAACTAGATTTCCAGCAGGATGTAGTCCAGGTTTAAATCCTGCTTGTGATATCTTGTTTACAAAGTGGACTTTTTAAGAGATCCCTTGGGGTTATCGCTCAAATCTGCTGAATGTACATGCTTTGAGTGGCACTATCAACAGGCAGCATGTGCTTTATTCAGAGGGAAGCTTTACATATGAGGTAACAGGAGTACAGTAAAGTCAATCCTCTACATCTTTTATGCATTCTGTTCTCTGGTTGACATCCTGCTAATGGGCAGAGAAAATAATGAAAACAGATTAAGAAGACAGAAGACACACACACCCCCCCCCCAATTGGGACTAGCTCTTTAAAGTGGAGATGGAAATTAGTCCAGCTAATAGAGCCTGGAGGCTAAGACAGATCGAGCCATCTATGGCATCAGGACTACAGTCCTGCCAATGCAAGCACATGTGCTGATGTCAGAGATACCAGGTCAAGACGTGCACCAGCAACCATGATATCATGCAACCTACCTACCGTAGTTAACTTAAATAGACTAAGCTTGATTCAATCACCATCAAGTCCAGGTGGGCAGGCAGCACAGTCTGCGGAACATATCCTGCAAGACTGCATTACACTAAACCAGTTGAGGGAGAAACACTAACAGAAACAGACATCCACAGTAAGATGTATGGTAGCTTCCAAAGACAGCAACATTTATCAAGAAAACCAGTCTTGCTTGTGTCAACATGTTAAAACAGTATGGGAGTCTTGAAGAACTATCAAATACAGCAACATTTATCAAGAAAACCAGTCTTGCTTGTGTCAACATGTTAAAACGGTATGGGAGTCTTGAAGAACTATCAAATACAGCAACATTTATCAAGAAAACCAGTCTTGCTTGTGTCAACATGTTAAAACAGTATGGGAGTCTTGAAGAACTATCAAATACAGCAACATTTATCAAGAAAACCAGTCTTGCTTGTGTCAACATGTTAAAACGGTATGGGAGTCTTGAAGAACTATCAAATACAGCAACATTTATCAAGAAAACCAGTCTTGCTTGTGTCAACATGTTAAAACAGTATGGGAGTCTTGAAGAACTATCAAATACAGCAACATTTATCAAGAAAACCAGACCATGCCCGTGTAGACATGTTCAACTGTGAATGAGAAGACGAAGGAGATGTAGAAGTGTATCAAATCAAGAAATGTCCATGTTTATCTTCAGGCATGTGGGCAATGGGCTACATCCCTTCAAGAAGAATATCTGTTAGTAACTGCAGCGTCACTGGTGAAAGCTCTCTCCTGCGGTTACACTGGTCTGGTAACACTGCATGGTCTTATGAAGGTAAGGCAAAGTAAAAGTTTTTTTTTTACTTTTTATGCAAAGATTTGCAATTTGCTGCTTACTTGTTGTAGTGTAAAGTTTATTACTTTTATAGTGTCAAATTGATTACTTGTTATAGTGTCATATTAATTACTTATTATAGTGGCAACTTGTTATAGTGTCAAGTTAATTACTTATTATAGTGGCAACTTGTTATAGTGTCAAGTTAATGACTTATTATAGTGGCAACTTGTTATAGTGTCAAGTTAATTACTTATTATAGTGGCAACTTGTTATAGTTTCAAATTTATTACTTGTTGCAGTGTCAAGGTGATTAACTATTGTAGTGTCAAGTAAATTACTGGTTGTATAGTGTCATTACTGGTTGTATAGTGTCATTACTGGTTGTATAGTGTCATTACTGGTTGTATAGTGTCATTACTGGTTGTATAGTGTCAAGCAAATTACTGGTTGTATAGTGTCATTACTGGTTGTATAGTGTCATTACTGGTTGTATAGTGTCATTACTGGTTGTATAGTGTCAAGTAAATTACTGGTTGTATAGTGTCATTACTGGTTGTATAGTGTCATTACTGGTTGTATAGTGTCATTACTGGTTGTATAGTGTCATTACTGGTTGTATAGTGTCATTACTGGTTGTATAGTGTCATTACTGGTTGTATAGTGTCATTACTGGTTGTATAGTGTCATTACTGGTTGTATAGTGTCATTACTGGTTGTATAGTGTCATTACTGGTTGTATAGTGTCATTACTGGTTGTATAGGGTCAAGTAAATTACTGGTTGTATAGTGTCATTACTGGTTGTATAGTGTCATTACTGGTTGTATAGTGTCATTACTGGTTGTATAGTGTCATTACTGGTTGTATAGTGTCATTACTGGTTGTATAGTGTCAAGTAAATTACTGGTTGTATAGTGTCAAGGTGATTATTTGTTGTGTTTTTCATCCATCACAAGTAATGATGATCATTTGTTACATCTGCTTTTGAAATTTAGTTAGAGTTATGTCCTTGACTATGAGTTCATAGGATAATTCTGACCATAATGTCCTTCAACAAAGACTTATTCTGATCATAATGTCCTTCAACAGCCTGGGCATGAAATGACCACTACAGACCGTTTTTAATCTACCCGTGATTTTATAGCTACTCTCCTCTGTTGCGCTCATTTCTCCTTTTTTCACAAGATGCTGCACCTTTTGTGACTGTAGAGCGCCATGTAGTTCTGTTTTGTGTAAGTTCTTCCCATGCATCTTGGTCTATTTCATAGGTTTTCAGTGAGGTCTTTCACAAGTCCTTGTAGCACTTGAGAGCATATTCCGTTCTGTAACTCACAATAGAGAAGTATTTTTTAGCAGACGATGGTCTAGCATATATACCACATGACCTACCCAACAAATCTGCGTCTGCATGAGAATTATGTCAATGCTAGGAATACTAAATCAGTCAAGGACAGTGGTATCTGGAATCTTGTCTTGCCATCTGATGTTCATAACCTTTCTCAGACAAGGTGTATACAAGTGTTTCATCTTCCTCACACCATCTATACATAGTCCATGATTGTCTGTAATCTTTTGTTGTACTGTTTCATGGAATAATTGTTGTACTGTTTCATGGAATAATTGTTGTACTGTCAAGTTAATTGCTTGCTGTATTGTCAAACTGATAACTTGTTTGAAGTTGATGCACACAGTTATGATATATTTTCATATTATTACTTGTCTACAGGCTGGTGATATCAAAACTTGGGCTCCTAGTCTGAGAGTCAACCACCATCCAAGTTATTATGGTATGATGGTAGCTTCATTTTACAGAGTTCAAGATTTCTCAGTTTCAGTTAATTTTAAAACATAGCAATAATTTGTTACTAGCATTGTTGTTGTTGGAGACAATCTTGTTGACTTAATTTTTTGTGAGCTTTATTTTATCTAATTATCCTTACATTGCTCTTGTAATTGAAGAAAATGTGCTGATTAATGATGACACAAGAATGATGATTTATTTTAAATTAATTTGCTGATTATTGATGACACAAGAATGATGATTTATTTTAAATTGATTCTCAGAGAGAAGTGTATTGTAAAGGTTTTAAAAGTTGACAAAAGCATATTTTGAGCTTGCTAGAAGTAGCTATGCACCTATGGCAGTGCTATATTTGGATTCAAGCAATTCTAGCCATATTATTTTAAAACCTAAATTCAGAAATAAAGGGAAAATAAAACAATTCTAAGTAGAATTTTTTAACAATTCCTGGCTAGTTTGCTGTATTTACTAAACAAGAATTTCTTTTGTTATGAATTGTTCATATTTGTTTAGTTATGAATTGTTCATATTTGTTTAGTTATGAATTGTTCATATTTGTTTAGTTATGAATTGTTCATATTTGTTCAGTTATGAATTGTTCATATTTGTTTAGTTATGAATTGTTCATATTTGTTTAGTTATGAATTGTTCATATTTGTTCAGTTATGAATTGTTCATATTTGTTTAGTTATGAATTGTTCATATTTGTTCAGTTATGAATTGTTCATATTTGTTTAGTTATGATGAATTGTTCATATTTGTTTAGTTATGAATTGTTCATATTTGTTTAGTTATGAATTGTTCATATTTGTTCAGTTATGAATTGTTCATATTTGTTCAGTTATGAATTGTTCATATTTGTTTAGTTATGATTGTTCATATTTGTTTAGTTATGATGAATTGCTCATATTTGTTTAGTTATGATGAATTGTTCATATTTGTTTAGTTATGATGAATTGTTCATATTTGTTTAGTTATGAATTGTTCATATTTGTTTAGTTATGAATTGTTCATATATGTTTAGTTATGAATTGTTCATATTTGTTTAGTTATGAGTGTTGATATTTGTTTAGTTGGGAATTGTTCATATTTGTTCAGTTATGAATTGTTCATATTTGTTTAGTTATGATGAATTGTTCATATTTGTTCAGTTATGAATTGTTCATATTTGTTCAGTTATGAATTGTTCATATTTGTTCAGTTATGAATTGTTCATATTTGTTCAGATATGAATTGTTCATATTTGTTTAGTTATGAATTGTTCATATTTGTTCAGTTATGAATTGTTCATATTTGTTTAGTTATGAGTGTTGATATTTGTTTAGTTGGGAATTGTTCATATTTGTTCAGTTATGAATTGTTCATATTTGTTTAGTTATGATGAATTGTTCATATTTGTTCAGTTATGAATTGTTCATATTTGTTCAGTTATGAATTGTTCATATTTGTTCAGTTATGAATTGTTCATATTTGTTCAGATATGAATTGTTCATATTTGTTTAGTTATGAATTGTTCATATTTGTTTAGTTATGAATTGTTCATATTTGTTCAGTTATGAATTGTTCATATATATTGTGATGAAAGTTGACATTATAAATGTCATCTGCTTAGTCCATGCTGAAGTCAGATGTGTCAGGCAGAAAGGTGCAGATATCACAGCAAAGCTGTAAACCATTATACAACACATTCCCTTCTCTGAACTACACCCTATTAATCTGCAAAACTTTGAGAAGTCCAGAAGCTGGTGTGGCAGTTGTCTGGTCATGTTATTCTGCTGTCTCATTCTCATCAGGCTAGTTAGTCAACATAGACTAGTGTTTAACAGGCTGGTTGAATATCATATTCAGGATGTAGCCATATTGTTGTTGTTGTCAATATCCAATTTATGCTGACTAGTTCCACTCTTGGCAGCTCAATGCCATTCTTGAAAAAGTACAGATCGTCTGAAGTGATTTAGTAATCAATGCAGTGAATCAGTGACTGTTAAGGATGTCTGTAAAAGTTGTTTCCTGGCAGTTGAAAGGGAAGGGCAGTCAATAAGGAGGTGTTCTACTTTTTCGTTGAGATGAGAGCAGTGTCTACAATTGGGTAGTTGCTGGGGTCTGGTGTGGTTTAAATGGCTATTGACTCTCGCATGGACTGTTCGAAACTAAAAGATTAGGGATTGATTTCTTCTGCAGTCATTTATATTGTCAATGTTCTGTGGCTGTGTCATTTCACTAAATATGTTACGACCAGTAAGCCCACTTGCCCATCTGTTCAGCTAAATTTCCCTAGGATGTAGCCATCAATCCTGCATTTATTTTGGCTGTAGTGATTTTTAGGCAAAATAAAAATATTTAGTAGTTTGCCATTGCTTTCTGAACGGTCCAGATGCACAATTGCCTGAAGCAGGATTTGAACCCAGTACATTAACCACCACAGGTGCACTCTGTATCTCTGCATCACAGAGTTGGACAAATATTAATATTTTATATGTATATCTCATCAGGTTAGTTTGTTCGTAGACTGATGTTGTCTAATTAAAGGGAACTAAGTTATGATCCTGCATCACTGCACATGATTTCCCCTAAATGCTCAGCTGCTTAGTCAGTGTTTGACCAGAAACTGCCTGACTCATGTCGCTTACAAAATTTATACTAAATTGACAACAAATATTCATATGATATAATCTCATATAATTAACTCTTAGAGAGAAAAATACATTCTCAAAGGCAGCACAGTTTGATAAAAGTTTAATAACTCATTAGTTGTGCTTTTTTCCACATTTTTGTGAAATATATTAATTATAGCACTATAGGGCCTATGTGTAACAATGCACTCAGACTCTGCAGGTACAAAACACATGAAGCTCTAAAAATTACCTAAACTAAAACATAATATAAATTAACCTGCACTACCACATTACACCATGTAAGTGTATTATTGTAAGACATACTATTTTTGTTAAACAAAATTGTACAAAAACATCTTATTTTTGTCATTTTGAATTATAGTTGGTTGGTTGATTGCTGATCCAGTCAGCTTGATCTCATCGCTTTTAGTTCTATTGTAAATTATAGATCTAGAGATTGCTGTCCGTGTTGGTAGTCCCACTAACACACTTAAAAAAAACATCACCACCATATCCAGCATCCATTTATCTCTGTTGTCTCAGAATTTGAAATCAATAACTCTATAAATTTTAAAAATATGGCAAAAAAGCAAACACATGCAGAAAAACCAGAAGTCATAAAAATTGGCTGGGTGCCAGAGGAAGTATGCATTATTTTCCTCTAGGTTGCTACAGGTTAAAGGAGTATTTCAAATCCTTCCCTATCCTTATTTACTGACAAGCATAAACTCTTACAATGCACTGAATCTAGTCACTCTACAATACAGTCATGCCCATGTATCCTTTTAAAATAGCATACTTTTCCTGTGATTTTCATTCGTCAGTTTGTGTAGACAGCCAATGAAAATCACAGGAACAGTAAAATTGCATCACTTTAGAAGAACTATTCCAATGAGTCCACAGGACTGAATGTGTTGCTTAGTCTAAAGACCTACAATGAAAAAAAAAAAAAATATCTATCTAAAATACACACAGGCACCCAGTCCACCCCCCACTAGTGCTTCGATCTGTCCCTGACTACTGATTTATTGAGTTTCTCTCTCTTACATCCACCCAACATAGAATACCACAAATACTGTTCAAACACAAGTACCGGTAGCTAGTGAACATTTTTGCAGGTCAATAGTTCAAAGTTTCTACTTTTGACCGGAATATTTTTTTATATAGTGTGCTATACAGCGATGGGAACCGAGTAGCCAGATGAGTGGCCCTGGGTTCATTCCCCAGTTTAGGCGGAAATGTTTTTCAGGATCAAAATGGCTCCTGTGTTGTTGTCGTCGTCGTCGCTGCCGATCTCCAAATGCTGATGAGTGATTCTATTCTTGTCAGCACAATGCTATTCTTAAAAAAGTGCAGGTCTTTCAAAGTTGACTTTAGTGATCCATGTCAGTAAGTTAGTGACTGTTAAGTGTATCTGTAGAAGATTTTTCCTGGCAGTTGAACAGTAAGGGCAGTCAATAAGTAGGTGTTCCACTGTTTCATTGGGATGAAAGCAGTGTCTACAGTAGTAGTTGCTGAGTTTTGATACAGTTTAAATGGCTTTTGACCCTTGCATGTCCCATTCGAAACTGAAAAATAAAGGATTGGTTTCTCCTGCAGAGTCTGTTTATGTTGTCATTGTCCTTTAGCCATGTCATTTCACTAAATATATTTTCGCCAGTCTGTTCAGCCAGATTTCCCTGGCATTGTTTCTGAGAATCTTTTTGACTGTTCCCATACTACAAGTTTTTTGTTGTTTTGTTGGCTCCTGGGTTGATCA
This sequence comes from Meghimatium bilineatum, assembly GCA_034231615.1. NCBI lineage: Eukaryota > Metazoa > Mollusca > Gastropoda > Stylommatophora > Philomycidae > Meghimatium > Meghimatium bilineatum. The sequence continues at coordinate 36,039,315 of CM067301.1, forward strand.
AGCCTGAATCGGTTACAGATCAGTCGGAGAAGTAAAGACTGTGAGGGAGAGGAGATGGCTACAGCCCTCATATAGCAGAGCCACTAAAAGTGAGATCACTAACATCTAAAACCCCACATCAGTTAAATGTTATGAGTTAACTTTATACAGGAATATATGTTTATGTACATGATTATAATGTTTTTAAATATTAAACAGAGTTAAAATAATTGGAGGCTTCGAAAAGTGTCGTTACACAGGGAAACTCTTTAAAAAAAAGGATTCATAGTATCAGGGTTTCGCTGTATTACTGCAAATGAAGCAACCACACTTGCCATAGCCACATTCCTGATCTTCATTCAATTCTACAATGCCATACAGCAAAAGCAGAGAAAAGACATCATCATCATCAGCTGACATATTCTTTCCAGAACATAGTCTTCCCTATTCATTTCTTGATTTCTCCGCAGTCTTGAGCAAGTTGGTTGTCCCACCTCTTTTAGTGACATGTGCAGGCATTCTTGAATGTCTTTTGTCCAACGGCGTCTTTGACTGTCTTTGCCGCAGCCCCCCCCCCCCCAGTAACACTCTCCATGGCATCATGTCTCTTAATGTCACCAAAAAAAGCTGGCTTTTTCTTTAATATGGTGTTCAGAAACCGGTCTTCCTAGACATTAATTGTTCTTAACACCTCCTGGTTTGTTGTTCTGTCTGTCTATAGTATTCTCAGAACTCTTCTATAACACTTTAATTCAAATGATGTTATTCTCTTGGCCATTTATTTAGTTAAACAATACTGTTTTATTTAGTGTCCATGCTTCACATCCATATTGGTTTTACAACTTGGTTTTACTGTACCCTGCCATAGTTTCTTTAGCTGTTTTAATTTTTCTAGCGTCATTGCTATTCTTCTCTTGATCTCAACTGCGCAGTCACCCGCATTGTTTATATTAGTTCCTAAATAATCAAAATGTGTCACTACTTCTAAGTTACAGTTCTCAATATTAACTTTGGGTCTTGATTTCATTTTGTCAGTTGCCATTATTTTTGTCTTTTTCTTATTTCAGAATAAGTTTTGCTGTTCGCTCAACTTTTGGGTTGACTTAATTATGTTCAGAAAGTTGTGTTTGTTTGTTGTTAATAGCACTGTGTCATCTGCATATCTAATTTCTGAAATCTGCAGCCCTCCTATATTTATGGGTCTGAAATCAGGCTTCATTGATTCTTGTCTCACGTTTCTCATTATATTTTCCGTATAGATGTTGAACAAGGATGGAGACAAGGTACAGCCTTGTCTTACTCCTTTCTGTACATTGAACCACTCTGATCTTGCATCTTCCACTTTTACCACTGCTTCTTGATCTTTATACAGCTCTGCTATTAGTCGTGTAATGTTTTAAGAAACAAATATCATTAATTATTTCCCATAATTGATGGTGATTGACACAGTCGAATACTTTGGTGTAGTCTATGAAGCATGCATGTAATTCAATGTTATACTCTCTACATTTCTCTAGGATCATCCTCATGTTAAATATATGATCTCTCATTCCTCTTCCAGTTCTGAAACCTGCTTGAGCTTCGTGGATCTCATCCTCCATCTTGTTATGTATTCTTTTCATTATAATGTGCAGTAGTATTTTACTGGCTTGGCTGATTAAGGCGATTGTTTTATAATTTGAACATATTTGCATATGACCACTTTTGTGTATTGGTATGTCTACTGAATGTTTCCAGTCCATTGAAGACAAGACAATATATAGAAAAAATAATTATTTTTCATGTTTAAAAAAAGTAATTAAATCAACAATTGTGAATGAAAATATTCAATATATAAATTACAAAATTATACAGTAAAGAAATGTTTGCAATATGTTATGGTGAAATATCATTCCACTGTGAAAACTTGATCTTATCTCGTCCAGTTGGAACAGTCATCTCTCGAACGTAATGTGCATTATGCCAGCCTCTTTGAACCTGAAGGAAGATGACATAAATAATTACAGATTGGTCAGTGTTTAGTCTAAATTTAGAATTGGGATGTAAAGGGACGCATATTTTATTTTTCTAAATCTATGGATTTGGACACTAATCTGCCCATACTATCATGTTCAGGGGTTAGATGGACTCGCCAAGATTCTAACACACATCTTTGAAACCTGCTAATTTAGCAATTTTATTGACTAATGCTCCAGGCATCAATTACAGACTGTCAATGTTGAATGCATAGGGAGATATGCTGGCATCTGCAAGCACTACAGCTGGATAGACACAGCTCATGGACCAATTCAGGGTCTCATGTCCTGACAGTTCTCTGGCTTTTAGAGGGGTTAATTCAAATGATATTATTCTCTTGACCACTGTTTTATTCGGTGTCCATGCTTCACATCCATATGTTGCCACAGGAAACAACATGTTCGTAATAAACACAACTTGGTTCTTATATTAGTACCCTGCCACAGTTTCTTTAGCTATTTTAATTTTGCCAGCACCATTGCCGTTCTTCTCTTTATCTCAACTACACAGTCCTCCGCGTTGTTTATATTAGTTCCCAAATAATCAAAATGTGTTACTTCTTCTAAATTGCAGTTCTCAATATTTATTTTGGGTCTTGATTTAGTTTTGTCAGTTGCTATTATTTTTGTCTTTTTCATATTTAAGAATAAGTTTTGCTGTTCGCTTAACTTTTGGGTTGACTTAATTATGTTCATTAGGTCGTGTTCGTTTGTTGTTAATAGCACTGTGTCGTCTGCATATCTAATTTCTGGTATCTGTAGCCCTCCTATACTTATGTGTCTGAAATCAGGCTTCATTGTTTCTTGTCTCACGTTTCTCATTATATTTTCTTTATATTTTCAAGGTACATCCTTGTCTTACTCCTTTCTGTACATTGAACTACTCCAAGCTTGTACCCTCCTCTTTTACCGCTGCTTCTTGATCTTTATACAGCTCTGCTATTAAAGATTATACAATTATACAACCACAATTTGTGACCTAAATCTTCCTAAACTTTCTGACCTGTTCCTTCAAAGCTGAATGAGGCATGTGAATCTTTGGTATTGATGGTTTCCTTTCAAAATCATCGTCATCCTTCCAGTGGGTTACATATAATGGCCTGGATAAATACCTAGAGGATGTTATAAATGACAAACTAAATGAATATAGGCATAATAACTGTATGCTTTAGGTAAATTTTAAGTATAACCATTTGTGTGTGTGTGTGCTGGGAAGACTATATATCTATATAGCTGTGTGCGTGCGTGCGAGAGAGAGGAGGGGGGGGGGCTAATGTTTTTGTGTGTGTGTCTGGGAAGACTCTAAAGGGGATCAATGTTACCTGCCATGCTGTGTGGTGTTAGAGTTGATAGATTTTGGAGATGAGGGTTGGTTGTTCCATCCAATAGACGATCAAAGAGATTCAAAAGCCAAGCTCAAGTTAGATGTGTCAAGCTGAAAGCTACAGATATTGCAGCAATCAAACAATGACCTGATGCTTGTCATTGGAACAGAACAACATAAGACAGTCAACTTCAGTTTCCTGGATGATGAATGATCTACTTTTTCAGGTTTATCTACTTTTTCATTCCCTGGTATTCCACAGTGAGATGGTATCCTATGCTAGTTACACATATCAACCATTAGTATTTGTAGGTCTGGTAGTTTGTCAGACTGCAATGCTTGGAGTACAGATCTTTATCTGTCAGAAAAATACCACAAACTGTGTACCAAGATTGGAGTTTAATAGTTTGTCAGTTGCAACCTTGATTTCCCGAATTTTTGCATCACAATTTTTACTCAATTTTCTTGTTGGTACTCTGATCTTATCTCTAGCATTATATTTATATATATATTCTCCTGCTCGTCCATTCTGTACTGCATTTTGTGCTGACCCATCTGAATACACTCTGACCCATATGGCATGTGGACATCATGTATTGTAATTTGTATGTTTTCTTGTTTTCCTCATAACCCCTTAGTTTTAGTGATAGTCCGTCTTGTTCAAGTGAAACTTAAAGTGTATATAATATTTGTTTTAAAATGCCTGGATTCTTCTCTCTAAGTCCACAGTTTAATCCAGTCTCAAGCCATATAGAAATATTGACAAAACCAAAGATTTATAATCTTAACAAGGGTGTTGATCCTGCTTTTCCAAATGGCAGCTAATCTTGTCATGTCGGCCATGATCATTGTCAGTCGTTTCTTAACTTCAGATGTTGATTCACCATCACTTTACCAGTAATCTGGTCTCCCAGATAAGTAAACGATAGTCCATAGTCCAGTTCATTATAGCTTGGGAATATACACTTTGAAAGTCTTTTCTTTTTTTTAGGGATGCAGTGTAATTGAAGACAGAAAACAGGTTGACAAGTTGCGAGGCCAGTACCGTACATGCTGGCTGAATGGACCTGGTTCAAATCCTTTTTGCTGTATTAATATTTTTCTTATAACTTATAAAAACTTTCTCTATTTTTCTATTCTATATATCTATTCAATAAACCTTTTATTGCCTTTCATAGTCTGGGGTAGAAGAGCTTTCTGGAGACGGCCCTCTTGTGTGCTGAGTATATTGTGAAATGTGTCGCCTCTTTCATTTTGGTGGTCCATTGTTTTCGTGGTCTGCCTCTAGGTCTGCCTTCACTGCATCTGTGTAGCATAGCTTGCTGTGGTATGCTGTCTGATGGCAGTCTGCTGATGTGTGCAAACTATTTGATCTGTTGTCTTTTAATATATTCCAAGATTGGGGTGGTGCCTGGATGCTCTTCATCATGTGAGATAGGGCTACATTTGACTTCTTTAATACATCTTCCATCTAATATCAAGCTACCCAAATATTTGAATATGTTGACTAGCTTCAGACTAGTCCCTTCTACTTTGATGTTGCATTCTGAAAGATATTTATTCTTATAGCTTCAATCATATAAAATACGTATTCCAATATTTGTCTTCACATTCTGAAAGAATTCAATCCGTACCTGAAACTTGGAGTTGTTGACCTCAACATTGTTGCAGCTGGGATGTGATTACTGACTGAGTGTCGCAAGTGATAATGTTTGGGTTTCTCCCACATGGTCTCTGATGAACTATAGTCTGAAGTAAGACATTGAACATGCCAATAACATCACCTTATTAAATTATTGTTATATTTATGTGTACAGTTTAAGTAACTTCTGTAACATGTTCTTTTAGTTCTTATAATTTCTGTAACAAGTTCTTTAATTTTTCTAACAAGTTCTTTAATACTGTAACAATTTCTTTAATTTCTGTAACAATTTATTTAATTTCTGTAACAATTTCTTTAATTTCTGTAACAAGTTCTTTAATTTTTCGTACAAGTTCTTTAATACTGTAACAATTTCTTTAATTTCTGTAACAATTTCTTTAATTTCTGTAACAAGTTCTTTAATTTTTCTAATAAGTTATTTAATACTGTAACAATTTCTTTAATTTCTGTAACAATTTCTTTAATTTCTGTAACAATTTCTTTAATTTCTATAACTTCTGTAACATATTCTTTTACTACTTGCATATTCTGTAACAAGTACTTTAATTTCTGTAACAAGTTCTTTAATTTCTGTAAAATGTTCTTTTACTTCTTGTGACAGATTCATAGAATGGTGGGGAATGCCAGATTATTGCAGATGGGTTAACAAATCTGACAGAAAAATAATATAATAGCTGCATCAGAAATATATGCTATGCTCCTGGTAGCATGTGATGATCCTGGTAAGACATTATGATCCTGAGATTCAGCTACACCAGAATGCCTTTCCTCAGGGACCAAACATTCATCCATAAACATTTCTCCTCCCCCCCCTCCCCAACATAACCATGGCTTTGAGACAATGGACCTTACAAGCTCGGTTGTTGCCTTAGTTATCACTCACATAACAACTGGGAAAAATCACAGCTTCTATCGGAAAGGTTTTGAGCTGTCAAGAGCTACTTGCTTACTTCATCATCATCTATCTATATATATTTATAAAACACACATCAAACACTAAATTATAAAACACACATCAAACACTAAATTATAAAACACACATCAAACACTAAATTATAAAACACACATCAAACACTAAATTATAAAACACACATCAAACACTAAATTATAAAACACACATCAAACCACTAAATTATAAAACACACATCAAACACTAAATTATAAAACACACATCAAACACTAAATTATAAAACACACATCAAACCACTAAATTATAAAACACACATCAAACCACTAAATTATAAAACACACATCAAACCACTAAATTATAAAACACACACCAAACCACTAAATTATAAAACACACATCAAACCACTAAATTCTAAAACACACATCAAACCACTAAATTATAAAACACACATCAAACCACTAAATTATAAAACACACATCAAACCACTAAATTATAAAACACACATCAAACCACTAAATTATAAAACACACATCAAACCACTAAATTACAACTAATCTATATAACATGACATGACCTCCTAATGAGCTTGCCACCCTCTGGATATCTCTTTGAGAGACATTAATGGGATCATATGGTCCATTCTCAACTTTTGGATCTGAAAATGAGAAATAATTGTATTATGTTTATTGACACTGTGCACTTCTAGGCAACACATACAGAAACACCATTCCCAACTTTCTCTGAGATTTCTCCAGATAAAGTAATCGTCAACAGTACAGTTGGACTTTGGCCGATTATACCATCTCAGAAGAGATGTTAAATTGCTCATTGAGACATATCTCATGATCCAGATGTGTCTCAAAACTTTACTATTTCAATGTATTATATGAATTATTATGTCATTATAGTTTATCACCCACTCTGCCACTGGGTTTTCAATTTTAGTTGCTGGTTGGGTCACTGAATAAAGAAAATATTCAAGGAAGAGTTGAACATGAGTCTGTAACATCTATCTCAAGATTAGAACCAAATTTATGGTATTAAAAGCATTCTGTGAAACCCTTTCAAGACCTCCAGAATATTTGCTGTGTCTTTACAGTCTTATTGACATTATACAAAAAAAAGAACAAAAGTCTATAACACTGACACATGCCATGAGATGGCAAATTTTCAATCAGAGTCATAAATCTGGCATTCATATAAATTTCATGTATCATTATGGAAAGATTATGAAAATTGTAAATGGGTGTATCAGTAGTTTACAAGGTTTGAACAAGATATTTTACCTGGAATATTTTTGCTGTTCAAATTCAAGTCCTCAAATTTCGATTATACATCCTTAGTGACCAACTTTGATGATGGCGTTATCATAATTCAGAAATATGGCAACTGCAGTGATATTATTACTAAGATTATGTCATACGGGATAGTATGTCATGTAAAATGGTGACACCCATGAAATACAGTCTTTCGAAATCGCATATGGGTTTTATTCTTGAAAAATCTAATATTCTGGAAGGTGAGATTTTATGATATATAGATTTTAACTTAAATCCGTGGCCAGTATTATAATAAGTAGGATTTTGCTCTTGAATTAACTCTGGGACATTCAAATTCATTCAGAAAGTGCAAACATTCATGTGTCATAGAAAGAAGAACTCCCCTTCCAACATAGAAACAATTTCAAAACTCTTTGACCTGAGTTCTATTTTTATACATATTTTTAAATACAGTGCTATGGGTGTGTAAAATATTTGTGAACACCCTTGGTAATGGGAGTTAAGTATGCTTTAGATTGCTGGTCAACAAAGTATATTTACAGTTTTAATCAATTCATTCTGCCTTTTCCTTGTTAATTTTTACAGATATTGTTTCTGGGTGTATTATAGCCTCAAGCATATACTTTTTCCAATATTATGATAGATAGTGCTCTGATGCTGAATTTTTAACTTGATAATAGGGACTGAGTGCCTTTCAGGGTAGCCTTAGTACATAGTCAAAAAACTATTTTATACGGCTTTGGTTTTCTATAATGATCATTTCATGAGAAAATTACTTTATGGCATAAATGGTTGCCAGAATTTTGGCATATGTTTGTCACTATGGTAACGTGTATACAAACTTATTTCTCACAGGAAGTTTGGAAAAGATATTCATCAACATCAGATTGTTCAGAAAGTCTGTGATATCTGTCAAACAAACTGAGGAGATAGTAAAATATAATCATTATCATTCATTTATTCTTAATGAAAAATAATAACCACACACTGTGGAAGGATATCTGACAAAGTGGAGAATGCTGCAGTAACAAAAATTATAACCACACTGTGGAAGGATATCTGACAAAGTGGAGAGTGCTGCAGTAACAAAAATAAGAAACTCCTAAATAATTAAAATACTGAATGTAACATATTGTAAATGAAAAATAGCAAGCAAAGAAAGGAACAAGGACTTATTCTATTGTTGTGTAACTTATGTCTAATGCTAGTGATGATGATAATGAAATAATCCCTTTAACTGTGAGCAGGTAGCTCTTGACAACCCATAGATTTCTGACAAAAGCACATATTCTTCTCAGTTGTGTAACTTCTCAATTTTGTAACTTCTCAATTTTGTAATTTCTCAGTTGTGTAACTTATCAGTTGCGTAACTGGGGTGATATTCTGACTCATATAAGGTCTCAAAGGAATGATTGTGTAAGGGAGGTTTATGGATGCATGTTTAGTCCCTGAAGGGAGTCATTCCAGCACAGCAGTATCCCAGGATTACCATGTCCTGCCAGGAGCACATCACACACTTCTGGGCCAACTATCTCATCATTCTTCTGTCAGATTTGTTGACCCATCCTCAGTTCTGGCACATATAGCATTCTCCATCACCTAGGAGTCTGCAGTTCTGGCACATATAGCATTCTCCATCACCTAGGAGTCTGCCACAAAAGGACACATGAAATATCCACTGGGTCAGCATCACTTTGTTTTCCATGGGGATTATTTGATAGAAGACAAAAGTAAGAAATTTAGACAAAATGTGAGTGATGATTTTTTCACAGGCCTATCCCCTAACTTTTTTAAATCACCTTGTACGACATGCTTGGAAAGTAGATAGTGGCCCTAGTCTTTGCATCCTGAACTAGAAGTCAAGGTCACAATTGTCACATGGGTGAACGATATGGTAGGTTCTAAATATGAAGTTGGAGTCATAAATATTTGCAACATCTTTCACATTAAGAGTGACTTACCTCTAAGTAACAGATTTCATAAAAAGTAACAGTTTGCTTACACAAGTCTTAAAATATGAGTGTGAAACTCATCTGTTGAAAAAACCTCAAAGTAATACATTGTCCTACGGTAAAAAGTAAGCAGTTGAACACAGTGATACAAATAAGATATCTTTTGAGTTATTACTCAAATATTAATATTTACAATATTTATAAATTTTTAGAATGACTGCAAACTGATATAATTTTATTCTATGAAATACTAGTATAATCAAATTTAAATGTGTACGAAATGCTTGCAATACTTAAATGGATGCCTCACGACTGCTTGACGACATGCATGGCAGGTAGCAGGGTTACTATATTTCCCTCTCAGATCCCGGTAGCACACAGGCATATAATTCTGAATATGAATCTCTGGCATCTGATCTGGTTATATTGAAGTCATCAGTCACATGCACTGTGTGCCCAAAAATAACTAACATGGGTTCCTTGAACTATATCCTGATACTAGTTTGAGAATGAATACAGAAGAAGGAGAAGAACAACAAAGACAACTCCAAATGATTCCAGGCTTTCATGTGATTGGATGTCTGCATACAAAAAATGCGAGAATAAACTTTCTTTATACACACATAGATTCCCTCTGAGTAGGAAGCCTTATCTAAAAGCATTGCATGCCTCTGAGAGTTTTCTGGGTATGAAAGCTCTACCACTCTTCTTGTGCACATATGAAACAAGTTATTCTATTAGTAATTTCTGACGATGAAAGCAAACTAACTTGCATCTTATACTTTCTTTCACCGCAGCTCTTTCAGGTACTGTGACATTTTTACTTTTTATGGAGATCAATGTGTGTCCACCAGCATTTCCGAAAATATCAAGAAAAGTGGGAACTCCATTGCCTAGTGGTTAAACCATTTGTTATATGCTCATGAGGTCACAGGTTTGAATCTGGCTCGTGATGTCTTTGTCTATAAAGTTCATTGCTTCAACGATCTGTGGGAGTTATCATAGAGTTATGTGGTATAAGTGGTACTCTTGGAAGACAGCATCGTTGAGAGGGTTGTAATACATATGGAGAAACCAGAGTATAATGAGGTTAGTCCTCTATGACTTTTGAACCCTTTTTAAAACAAGAAAAGTATACTTACCAGCTAACACTTGACAAGAAAAGCATGCTTACTATCTAATACTTGACAATAAAAGTATGCTTAACACTTGACTAGAAAAGTATACTTTAACCACCTAACAGTTGACAAGCAAAGTATACTTAACACTTGACAAGAAAAGTATTCTTGACAAGAAGAGTATGCTTAGCACTTAACATTTGACAATAAAAGTACACTTACCACCTAACACTTAAAATAAATCTTAATTTGTCAGATCTAACAAACACTCCATGATTTTGTGGGCACTGAAAATATCTCCGTGCAAATAGCATGCCTGCTGAATCTCCTACTATAAAATGAAAAAACAAAATCTTCTTTAAAACATGCAGTGCAACAAGTTTGTCTCAGTGTACACACAAAATAATTATAGGCCACAATCTGGAGGATGTGATGAATTAGTGTATCATACACACATATGGAATGACTTAGATACATGTAACTTAATCTTAAATGTTCATTCTCAAACTCCTACTGGATCTCTCTTGTAGCAGGACAATAGTCCTACCATATTTCCAGCAGGATGTAGTCCAGAGACTGGAAATGTGTCATCTCTGTTTTATTTGCACCATTGACCCGACATATCCTTCTTCAGCGGAGATACATGTAATAAAGAATCACAAGCAATAATAGGTGAGTCTGCTGTAAAACTATAACAATAATAAATACGTAAAACAACAGGTTGATCTGCTTTACAATGATCTTACAGACTTTAAGATAGAACAACCTTCAGGTTGAAAGTGTCTTGTGTACACTGTTATCTGTATTTGTTCTATACCCTATAGAAAAACCTTCAGGTTGAAAGTTTCTTGTGTACTGTTATCTGTATTTGTTCTATACCCTATAGAAAAACCTTCAGGTTGAAAGTGTCTTGTGTACTGTTATCTGTATTTGTTCTATACCCTATAGAAAAACCTTCAGGTTGAAAGTGTCTTGTGTACTGTTATCTGTATTTGTTCTATACCCTATAGAAAAACCTTCAGGTTGAAAGTGTCTTGTGTACTGTTATCTGTATTTGTTCTATACCCTGTAGAAAAACCTTCAGGTTGAAAGTGTCTTGTGTACTGTTATCTGTATTTGTTCTATACCCTATAGAAAAACCTTCAGGTTGAAAGTGTCTTGTGTACTGTTATCTGTATTTGTTCTATACCCTATAGAAAAACCTTCAGGTTGAAAGTGTCTTGTGTACTGTTATCTGTATTTGTTCTATACCCTATAGAAAAACCTTCAGGTTGAAAGTGTCTTGTGTACTGTTATCTGTATTTGTTCTATACCCTGTAGAAAAACCTTCAGGTTGAAAGTGTCTTGTGTACTGTTATCTGTATTTGTTCTATACCCTATAGAAAAACCTTCAGGTTGAAAGTGTCTTGTGTACTGTTATCTGTATTTGTTCTATACCCTATAGAAAAACCTTCAGGTTGAAAGTGTCTTGTGTACTGTTATCTGTATTTGTTCTATACCCTATAGTCTGTAAGTTCATTGTAAAGCTGATAAGCCCTGTCTTTTACTTAAATACTATTAACAAACAATGAGAAGTTTAGAAGTAAGGGCGGTGCATAGACCCATGCCCTATATACATAAATTGTCTATACTGCATGTAGTTCTGTTAGTAAGTTACAGGGAAGTAATACATGTACCTGGGTGATGGTGAAAGGTTGCATGCCCTTGCTGTCACCACATCATGCACAGGGTGAGCTTTTTCATTTTCCCTCTGACAGAAACAAATCTTAGTAAAGTCCTTACCAGGAGTCAAACCCTGGACCACGCTAATAACCCCTCTGCCACAAGACACTACATAAGATAATTATAAAACCTCATATGACATACATTTACAAACTAACCAAAGGTCATGGTGACAGGATTACCAGATCGCTCCACGTGTATTTTATTTTTGTAAAGTTCTGATATAACTAAATTGACTGGCATCCGCAGTTGAAAGGAGCTGACCTCATCATAAGAGATACATTTTGCTTAACCAAAACTAACTAATCATATGACAGGTAAAAAAAAAGTAAAGCTAGGTCCCTTGGCAGCAACCTGCCATCAGGGATGAAGATAAATCTTCATGTACTAAACCGCAACAACTATTAGGTGAGGTGGCCAGTTCCCTTCCTTGTTGTCTACCTCCCCTAACTCGTGCGCCAGGTACTTATTTTCTGAGTCGACTGGAGGAGTGGTCATGTCAAGCGAGAAATCAAAAACTGAATTTAAACAAATGTGGACTTTCGAACCTGGCACACTGTAACCTGGTGATAGCAAGCAATCTCATTGTCAATGTGGCTACCGCTCTCCTATATCATATGACATAGATCCTATGGTATAGCAATGACTTACTATACGTTTTTGTATTAATATTTGTATGTTCATGAAAGAGAGGCAGACTTTTGTGTTCAGTTCTAGGATGAAGCTACCAGTCTTCCTCAAGTCCAAAGATTCTGCCTCAGCTCAGTCTGCTGTTCAATCTGGTCTTGTAGATGAATTATTTAGTACTTGACAACTCTTTTGATGTGATATGTTTTGCAACCAGGGGCCAGTTCATAGTTCACATACCGGTAGTAATTATAAACACTCTTGACAGGGCAATAAAAATAGCTTGACTGGCAGGGTTTGGTACACAGGTTGTATTTTTGCCCATCCCTGGTAGGCTATATATTCTCGGGATGAAGTTATACAGTCTGATCCTGACTGCATTTGTGATAATTATGTACATTAAGATATCATAACAGTGTACAAATATATCACATTTGTAAACAGTCATCAGTGAAAATGAAAGTATTTTAACAGTACTAAAAATGTGACAATTTAATATCAGTGCGTTGATAAGAAGATATCAGCATTGGTTTAGTTAAATAAAATAAAAATTGTTCTAGATTCAAGATAAAGATGATGTAGATTATGTAATACTCGGAGGAAAGAGTTTGATAAATACGAATGGATATCGCTTGGAATAATTCAAGAACTGGAAACAAAATTTAAAATAGCTGTAGTAGTGTTGTAGAGGTACCACAAGAATTTGTTGAGGCCCTATTCGCAGAGTTGAAATTTAAAGTATCACTCATGCGAGAAAAGTACATACAAATGAAATATATACATATGCCGATTATGACAAGTCAAATTCATAAACTTACCTGGTAAATCTAGAGCTACTCCCACCCATTCACCTCTTTTGGTAGCTATAGGGCCTTTGTAGCGGACCGTGCCCTTATAAATCCCACTATTCCATAAAACCTCGACACGCTGACCTAGACAAACGTTATCATATAAAACCATGATGACAAGTAAGATATATTCATATGACCATGGGCGTAGTGCGGCCTATATTGTATTCCCCGTAAAAATATTGACTGATTGTTTGAATCAATAAGTCTATGTCAAGTTGGTTGATGTTCACACTATGGTTCCATATTGTTTGTTGTTGTTTACATGCGTTACGGATGTTCCATGTACTTAGCGAGATATCGCGAGATTTCATGACATATTTCGGTACAAGTGGACGCCACTACGTCCTTCAGTTTTTTAATCTCACATTTTCAAATCTGTGCATGGCAATTCACTATACTTGTACTGTACCCATTCCCCCCCCCCCCCCATTAAATTAATGTCTATTCATGTGTATCCTATGTCTATTCTAGTTTATCTATTTTATTTTAGGTAATGCGTCGCAGGATTGAATGATGATAGGTTTTCAGGCTATGGCACGTTTGGTGGCTTGATGTGTAGCAATATTGTCACGTAGATATTACCAACAGACATCATGCCACACATGGACATGACGCATAGACAGCACGGCTATAAAGAGAGACATCATGCCATACATGGACATGACGCATAGACAGCACGGCTATAAAGAGAGACATCATGCCATACATGGACATGACGCATAGACAGCACGGCTATAAAGAGAGACATCATGCCACACATGGACATGACGCATAGACAGCACGGCTATAAAGAGAGACATCATGCCATACATGGACATGACGCATAGACAGCACGGCTATAAAGAGAGACATCATGCCACACATGGACATGACGCATAGACAGCACGGCTATAAAGAGAGACATCATGCCATACATGGACATGACGCATAGACAGCACGGCTATAAAGAGAGACATCATGCCACACATGGACATGACGCATAGACAGCACGGCTATAAAGAGAGACATCATGCCATACATGGACATGACGCATAGACAGCACGGCTATAAAGAGAGACATCATGCCACAGATGGACATGACGCATAGACAGCACGGCTATAAAGAGAGACATCATGCCATACATGGACATGACGCATAGACAGCACGGCTATAAAGAGAGACATCATGCCACAGATGGACATGACGCATAGACAGCACGGCTATAAAGAGAGACAGATCATGTAAAAGATGGATCACAGAAATCAAAGAAGCCACAGACACAAGCTTACAAACAGCACACAAGAAGGCGATCTCCAGAGAACTCTTCTACCCCTGTCCGAAATGCAAACAAGGTCCACAACGTATAGATTATAGATTGTGACGTTTCAGAATTTTGGTAACTCCTTCAATCCACTTTCTTATTGGTCTTGTGCTGTATATTGCAGTTTTCATTTTCATGGTGTAGGACCTATGCTTTTGCCGCTGAACAATAAGGATTCATTCTCATTAGGTGGCCGAACCATTTCAGTCTGTTTTTCAATATATCAGAACATAGTTTCCAACAGTTCTCCTTCTTTTGTTAGTGTCCATGTCCGACATTGATAACACAACGTTGGTATGAAGAATGAATGGATTATTTGTCTTTTGGTTTCCATCGGGATAGATTTGTGTTTAAAAATTGGTTAAGTTTATAATTTACGTAATTGGCTTTTTACATTCTTCTTGTCTCGAGTTCTCTGTCAATTCTTCCGTCGTCTGTAAAATGTTCTCAAGATAGTGATGAGTTAATTAATGTTGTTTTAAATAAAAAAATAACGACGATATGGACCAAAAAATATGGAACGCTTCACGAATTTGCGTGTCATCCTTGCGCAGGGGCCATGCTAATCTTCTCTGTATCGTTCCAATTTTAGTATATGTACTGCGTGAACAGTACAGAAATAATATGAAGCCATTGGTATATGTGGCGCAAGATAATATTTTGTCCGCAAAAATGGTTGATAAAATATGTAAATCTACTGTAGAAATTATATAAATAATATATTTATTGTCAGAAACATAAGCTACTTTATTTTATTATTTAAACCAGACATATCATTATTTTATTTTATTAACTATTTTACGATTACCATTTTGTTGTACAACAGAATTAAGTCTAAAATTTAACTGTACTGAAGAGAGTTATTTCCCTTATATAGTTATGTATTTTATTTCATGTTGTATTTAATTGTATTATGGGACATAATTATTTTAAACGTGCAGTAGTTAACCAAGAGTATTATACCTTTATTAAAAAAAAACTCATGTTCGAGCAGTTTCGCGTTATTTTTACATTACTGTTATTGTTAATATTATAATTAGTATTATTAATTTTTGCATACGCTTGTAGTATGGAAACAATGAGTCTCCCGAATGAGTCTAGACCATAGGTTCCCATGGGCGCTGAATTCGTCGGGGAGTATTTGCGTTCACGCGGTAGGGGGGGGGGGTGGAAGGGGAGATCAGACGGCTCTTCTGTTAGATACCTCCCCATACAGATGTATCACGTTCACTGTTTTGAACTGAACTATGTATTCCATCTTCTGAATTAGTTATATCACCAGTGTTATTTGGTGTTTCCGTGGCGTTCACAGCTCCCGTATAAGCAACCAGCATCACACATATATATATAGGCCTAAAGCCAATCCAAACCTCTTAATTAAAATATTTTTTTTTTGCAATTGAGCTGATTACAGCGATAATTATAATCGCTACTGTAATCTTCTGTCTATCAACAACTCTCCTGTCAGGGATTAAACCTGCATCCATAAACCTCTCCTGTCAGGATGTGATGATCATGGGATACTATCACCCTGGAATGCCTCTCCTATCAAGGATTAAACATGCATCCATACACCTCTCCTATCAGGGACTGCATTCATAAACCTCTCCTATCAGGGACTGCATCCATTAACCTCTCCTATCAGGGACTGCATCCATAAACCTCTCCTGTCAGGGACTGCATCCATACACCTCTCCTGTCAGGGACTGCATCCATAAACCCCTCCTGTCAGGGACTGCATCCATAAACCTCTCCTGTCAGGGATTAAATATGCATCCATAAAACTCCCTCAACACAATCATGACTTTGAGACAACAAGTCTTATTAATTTGAGTATCACCATGGTTACTCAATTATAATTATGAGGACTTATGCTTTTGTCATAAAAAGGGTATGGGTGAAGTGTTGCCCTCTCACAGCTGAAGGGGATTATTTCATCATCATACTCCTGCTGGGCATATAGTCACAACATGGAATAAACAACAAGGCATGGCTTGCTGAAGGCAGGCATAGTGCACAACTTTCTGCTAGTCATAGGTGAACATTATTTGCATCATGTTTTCATGGGCTGTGCTGCTAGTACTATACCAGCTGTCATACATTCTCTTCTCACAACTGAGAAATCTTGAGTCACCTTTCTATGGACTAGATTTAAATTACTAGAGCAGACAGTGATCTTGTTTCCATGCAGATGTTAGACAGTGATCTTGTTCACATGTGGATGTTAGACAGTGATCTTGTTCACATGTGGATGTTGGACAGTGATCTTGTTTCCATGCAGATGTTAGACAGTGATCTTGTTCACATGTGGATGTTAGACAGTGATCTTGTTCACATGTGGATGTTAGACAGTGATCTTGTTCACATGTGGATGTTACAGTGATCTTGTTCACATGTGGATGTTAGACAGTGATCTTGTTTCCATGCAGATGTTAGACAGTGATCTTGTTCACATGTGGATGTTAGACAGTGATCTTGTTCACATGTGGATGTTAGACAGTGATCTTGTTCACATGTGGATGTTAGACAGTGATCTTGTTTCCATGCAGATGTTAGACAGTGATCTTGTTCACATGTGAATGTTAGACAGTGATCTTGTTCACATGTGGATGTTAGACAGTGATCTTGTTCACATGTGGGTGTTAGACAGTGATCTTGTTCACATGTGGGTGTTAGACAGTGATCTTGTTCACACGTGGATGTTAGACAGTGATCTTGTTCACACGTGGATGTTAGACAGTGATCTTGTTCACACGTGGATGTTAGACAGTGATCTTGTTCACATGTGAATGTTAGACAGTGATCTTGTTCACATGTGGATGTTAGACAGTGATCTTGTTCACATGTGGGTGTTAGACAGTGATCTTGTTCACATGTGGATGTTAGACAGTGATCTTGTTCACATGTGGATGTTAGACAGTGATCTTGTTCACATGTGGATGTTAGACAGTGATCTTGTTCACATGTGGATGTTAGACAGTGATCTTGTTCACATGTGGATGTTAGACAGTGATCTTGTTCACATGTGGATGTTAGACAGTGATCTTGTTCACATGTGGATGTTAGACAGTGATCTTGTTCACACGTGGATGTTAGACAGTGATCTTGTTCACATGTGGGTGTTAGACAGTGATCTTGTTCACACGTCGATGTTAGACAGTGATCTTGTTCACATGTGGGTGTTAGACAGTGATCTTGTTCACATGTGGGTGTTAGACAGTGATCTTGTTCACATGTGGATGTTAGACAGTGATCTTGTTCACATGTGGGTGTTAGACAGTGATCTTGTTCACATGTGGATGTTAGACAGTGATCTTGTTCACATGTGGGTGTTAGACAGTGATCTTGTTCACATGTGGATGTTAGACAGTGATCTTGTTCACACGTGGATGTTAGACAGTGATCTTGTTCACATGTGAATGTTAGACAGTGATCTTGTTCACATGTGGATGTTAGACAGTGATCTTGTTCACATGTGGGTGTTAGACAGTGATCTTGTTCACATGTGGATGTTAGACAGTGATCTTGTTCACATGTGGATGTTAGACAGTGATCTTGTTCACATGTGGATGTTAGACAGTGATCTTGTTTCCATGCAGATGTTAGACAGTGATCTTGTTCACATGTGAATGTTAGACAGTGATCTTGTTCACATGTGGATGTTAGACAGTGATCTTGTTCACATGTGGGTGTTAGACAGTGATCTTGTTCACATGTGGGTGTTAGACAGTGATCTTGTTCACACGTGGATGTTAGACAGTGATCTTGTTCACACGTGGATGTTAGACAGTGATCTTGTTCACACGTGGATGTTAGACAGTGATCTTGTTCACATGTGAATGTTAGACAGTGATCTTGTTCACATGTGGATGTTAGACAGTGATCTTGTTCACATGTGGGTGTTAGACAGTGATCTTGTTCACATGTGGATGTTAGACAGTGATCTTGTTCACATGTGGATGTTAGACAGTGATCTTGTTCACATGTGGATGTTAGACAGTGATCTTGTTCACATGTGGATGTTAGACAGTGATCTTGTTC
Source organism: Meghimatium bilineatum (assembly GCA_034231615.1). Lineage (NCBI taxonomy): Eukaryota > Metazoa > Mollusca > Gastropoda > Stylommatophora > Philomycidae > Meghimatium > Meghimatium bilineatum. The sequence goes on from CM067301.1 coordinate 36,058,098, forward strand.
ACATGTGGGTGTTAGACAGTGATCTTGTTCACACGTGGATGTTAGACAGTGATCTTGTTCACATGTGGGTGTTAGACAGTGATCTTGTTCACACGTCGATGTTAGACAGTGATCTTGTTCACATGTGGGTGTTAGACAGTGATCTTGTTCACATGTGGGTGTTAGACAGTGATCTTGTTCACATGTGGATGTTAGACAGTGATCTTGTTCACATGTGGGTGTTAGACAGTGATCTTGTTCACATGTGGATGTTAGACAGTGATCTTGTTCACATGTGGGTGTTAGACAGTGATCTTGTTCACATGTGGATGTTAGACAGTGATCTTGTTCACACGTGGATGTTAGACAGTGATCTTGTTCACATGTGAATGTTAGACAGTGATCTTGTTCACATGTGGATGTTAGACAGTGATCTTGTTCACATGTGGGTGTTAGACAGTGATCTTGTTCACATGTGGATGTTAGACAGTGATCTTGTTCACATGTGGATGTTAGACAGTGATCTTGTTCACATGTGGATGTTAGACAGTGATCTTGTTCACATGTGGATGTTAGACAGTGATCTTGTTCACATGTGGATGTTAGACAGTGATCTTGTTCACACGTGGATGTTAGACAGTGATCTTGTTCACATGTGGGTGTTAGACAGTGATCTTGTTCACACGTCGATGTTAGACAGTGATCTTGTTCACATGTGGGTGTTAGACAGTGATCTTGTTCACATGTGGGTGTTAGACAGTGATCTTGTTCACATGTGGATGTTAGACAGTGATCTTGTTCACATGTGGGTGTTAGACAGTGATCTTGTTCACATGTGGGTGTTAGACAGTGATCTTGTTCACATGTGGATGTTAGACAGTGATCTTGTTCACATGTGGGTGTTAGACAGTGATCTTGTTCACATGTGGGTGTTAGACAGTGATCTTGTTCACATGTGAGAAGCAGACAGTGATCTTGTTCAAATGTGGATGTTAGACAGTGATCTTGTTCACATGTGGATGTTAGACACTGATCTTGTTCAAATGTGGATGTTAGACAGTGATCTTGTTCACATGTGGGTGTTAGACAGTGATCTTGTTTACATGTGGATGTTAGACAGTGATCTTGTTTACATGTGGGTGTTAGACAGTGATCTTGTTCACATGTGGATGTTAGACAGTGATCTTGTTCACATGTGAGAAGCAGACAGTGATCTTGTTCACATGTGAGAAGCAGACAGTGATCTTGTTCATATGTGAGAAGCAGACAGTGATCTTTTTCACATGTAGGTGGACCTAGGGAGATTTAGTTCTTCCACCACTGATGTCATTCTTAAGCAACATCTGAATGACAAGGAACTGGCCTCGATGAGTATAAAATGAATATTATGTTCCTTTTCATCAGAAAATACATACAACATCCACAGAGGTAACAAGAGAGGCCAATATCTAGAAACAACATCTATAGAGGAGGTAACAAGATAGGCCAAGAGGTTCAGGTACAATAGAAGAAACTTTATTATGAAGAAATTGCAGCAGATTGTTCAAAAGTCTTATAATCAATGAATATATTATATAAAAATAGAACAACTTATATATATATATATATATATCAACATCACACACACACACACACACATATATATATATATATATATTTGTATACAATGAATATTATATAACTTGTAATATACTTGGGAACTGCAGTCATGTAATGTCTAAATGGCGCCATAGCTACTGAGCAAATGTGGTAAGCGAGGCTAGTCAGGTGGCTTCTGGTCAACAATTGACTAGGCAGCTGAGAACTTATGTTTCTGGTCAACAATTGACTAAGCAGCTGAGCACTTATGGGAAGCCATGTGAAATGATGCTGGTTCATAACTCATATGACCCTGACCCCTAACTTGCAATACCTCTAGGAAATATTGGTATCATATTCAGGATGTAGCCATCAACCCAGCATTTTTAGGCTGTAGTAATTGTCCGGCTCTGTGGCACAGAGCGCGTCTGTGACGGCAAAGGTACCGAGTTGGATCCTCACCACAGGCAATTGTGCATCCGGGCCGTTCAGAAAGCAATGGCAACCTACTGAACGTATTTATATTGTCTAGAAAATCACCACAGCCAACAAATGCTAGGTTGATAGCTACGTCCTGGATAGGATATGCTACCAATTTTAAAAAGTAATTTTCTAGGCAATATAAATACATTCAGTAGTTTGCCATTGCTTTCTGAACGGTATGGGCACACAATAGCCTGGGTGTGGGGATTTTAACCAGGTACCTTGGCCATATGGCAAAATACTGAGATGTATAAAATGCTAAGAAACTAACATATGATTGGTTGCCAGACGTGGGCAGTGACATCTGCAATGCAAAAGAAAATATCAGCACTTCAAATGAAATGTTATAGAAAGGTCCTAAGAATATCATTCACAGAAAGACAAACCATCACAGACGTCTGCAAAGATCTGAACATAGAAGCAGAATGACTCAACAAAACTATTAAAAAAAACCGCAAACTAACATATTTTAGACATTTAAAGAGACAAAATGGTTTTGAAATATTAATCATGGAAGGAAAAGTTCCAGTAAAGAGAACAAGAGGCAGACTAAGACTATGATGGACACATGACATCGAAGAACTTCTGAACATGACACTGGATGAAGCTGGGCAGCTTACACAGAACAGAGAGGCTTACAGAGTGGCAGTGAAGACAATGTTCTATAAACACAGAGAGACCTTGGCCACCACAGAGATGGACAGTGATACATCTAGAAATAGAAAACAGTAGAGGGGTTTAGCACATCTTGGCCACGGTGTCCGTCTTAGATTATGGAATGATACTTGTACTGTGTACATGGGGGATTGTGAAGTACATGCCATGTGTACACGGGGGAATCGTGATAATGCACTGTGTACATGGGGATCGTGAAGTACATTGTGCTAATGGTTTCACACTGAAGCTGTGTTAATTTGCACCTTCTGGCCAGCACATCTGCTTTCAAACATGTTCAATGAATTAAATATGAAGTACAATTATATTTCATCTTTGATAAAGTGTCAAGCTGTAATCATCTCATGGTTATACCTTCATATGATTTGCCCTGTCAGCTGTAATCCTCTCGTGGCTATACCTTCATATGATTTGCCCTGTCAGCTGTAATCCTCTCATGGCTATACCTTCATATGATTTGCCCTGTCAGCTGTAATCCTCTCGTGGCTATACCTTCATATGATTTGCCCTGTCAGCTGTAATCCTCTCGTGGCTATACCTTCATATGATTTGCCCTGTCAGCTGTAATCCTCTCGTGGCTATACCTTCATATGATTTGCCCTGTCGGATGTAATCATCTCATGGTTATACCTTCATATTATCTGCCTTGCCAGATGTAATCCTCTCGTGGTTATACCTTCATATGATCTGCCTTGTCAGCTCCTCCATTACACAGAATATCATGTTGGCTACTGACACTGCACCACAATATACAGTATATAAACAGCCACACATAAAACATGTCAATATTACACAACTCAATGGATATCAGCAGAAAATACATGCCTGTTACTGTCAAGATATTATAATAAATGAATAAGAGCCATAATCCATCAGGTGTGCCCCATGTTGGAGACAGCACAAAAAACCCTCCAAACAGCTCTATCCTCAGCCTTTTGGATGACTGTAGAAACATCCTTCCATTTGTCAATCCAGTATTTTCTCTTGCTGCCTTTTCCTCCTTTAATTCTCAACTGCTCCTTGCAAAATAGTTTAAGAAAGTGAACCATGCCTGGTTACTGTTTCAAACAAAGAAAATTTGCACTGTTTCATCACTGCCAACAGAGGGTTCTTGATAACCTGCTAGTTTGTTTATTTTCCGCAGAACTATAAAACAGATTTTTAACAGAGCTATGCAGTACTTATATTCAAAAGCTTGAATCCTTCTTGTCATGTCTGCATTTAGTGTCCAGGTCTCTCATTCATACAAAAGAAATAGCTAAGATTAGAATAACATAATTGTTGACAACTAGATGCAGATAAAGCATGTATTAGACAAAACACAAATGGTAAAATTGTCAAATTATTTCATACTTGCACTGGATTTGTGTAAAATTATATGAAAACTGTCAGCAGACACACACAGCGGTTGTACACTTTTTAAAACAATATCACATGATCAAACAGTCATGTATCATGTACAAGAGAGTTTCTAAAAGTGGGTGATATCACACACACACACACCCCTCTCCCAGGGTGCCAATAAGACACACTTCAGGGGGAAAAAAGCTGATGAAGCTGTAGAAAAAATAAAACAGGCACAAAAATAAATAAAATAGCTGAAGGTACTTGCTACCTTGTTAGTACATGACGGAAGACAAGTTTATGCTATTCTATTGATAGCAATCAAACTATAATTGAAAATTGAAATTTACTATGTTACCAAGCTTCGGCAGTGAGTGAAAAGAGAACACTATTTCAGTGTATCAAGAGTTAAGTCAGAAACTCCACATTCTATCACTTAAAAAAAGTAATTGGGCTCTGTAGCAGGTTGGTTAGTGCCTCACAAACACAACTGTGTCAAATCTGCTCATGTATGAAAGCCAATGGTCTATATTGTACTGATAATACAATTGTGATGTAACAGTGGTTGCTAAACATTCCTACCCCAAGTTGAATAGTTATGACTTCTACAAGATAATTTTCAGTTATTACAATACAAACACATTGTTACATTGTATATTATTGTCAGATAGTTTCTGAATTTGTCTTCTTACTTTACACTTGATTTGGCTTTGTTCACTTTATGTTATAATATGAACTAATCAGGGCCCTAGAACTACAGAAACTTGTAATATGAACTAATCAGAGCCCTAGAACTACAAACTTGTAATATGAACTAATCAGGGCCCTAGAACTACAGAAACTTGCAATATGAACTAATCAGGGCCCTAGAACTACAGAAACTTGCAACCAGGCAATCAATATTGAAAGAAATGACTACTGCCCCATGTGCCGTCTTTGGCCCAAAAGGAACTAACTAGCTAGCTAACTAACTTTAGATACATCTTTTGTAAGCACCTCATCGTGAGGATGAGGAGAGAGTATGAAAGGGGGAAGTGTTTGCTAGAAAGAAAAGGACAATTTCCTCATTTCCTGTGAAATGTTGATGTCTTTTTTTGGAAGAACAATTCAGAGGTATGCTGGTTGAAACTTTTTACTTGCTTTTTGTTGTTGAATATCATGTTCTCATTTCCTATGCTGGAGGATTGTCAACCTCTCAACCCCACTCCCCCCCCCCCCAACCATATACTATCTTTAAATGCATTAAAAAAATAATATTTATTAATACAATAAAAAAAAATATTGGGATGTGCTGAGTAAGGAGCATATGTCTATAATCTGCATGAAAGGTGGGGGTAAGAAGGCATGAAAAGGTTAGAGTAGCATTTATATATGTTACCATTTAAAAAAATAATTATCAAGATGAAAGAACATGTAAATTAGAGTTGGTCAAAAATTAAAATAAATGACAGTAAAAATGTCAAAACACAACAAATTTCAATAGTGTAGAATGTTTAAAATGAGAAATAAAACTGTATATAAATAGCAATGCATAAAGAACAATAATTTAAAAAACAAAATCTGGTTTGCGGAAGTCATTTGAAAAATTGTAACACATGATCAAAGCCAATAGGCACATTGATAGTTGCATGATGTACTAATAACACAACGCTCCATGAGTGTCATATAACACTTTACTGACCAAATTTGCTGATTGTCAAATTTCTGTTACATAGCCTCAGTGAGAAATGTTGACCATCATCAAAGTCATGATAACAGTGTAGTAACCCGACTGATATAATCAAGAGACCAGGTTGAATTAATTACAGTCTGTAGTAACCCGACTGATATAATCAAGAGACCAGGTTGAATTAATTACAGTCTGTAGTAACCCGACTGATATAATCAAGAGACCAGGTTGAATTAATTACAGTCTGTAGTAACCCGACTGATATAATCAAGAGACCAGGTTGAATTAATTACAGTCTGTAGTAACCCGACTGATATAATCAAGAGACCAGGTTGAATTAATTACAGTCTGTAGTAACCCGACTGATATAATCAAGAGACCAGGTTGAATTACAGTCTGTAGTAACCCGACTGATATAATCAAGAGACCAGGTTGAATTAATTACAGTCTGTAGTAACCCGACTGATATAATCAAGAGACCAGGTTGAATTAATTACAGTCTGTAGTAACCCGACTGATATAATCAAGAGACCAGGTTGAATTAATTACAGTCTGTAGTAACCCGACTGATATAATCAAGAGACCAGGTTGAATTAATTACAGTCTGTAGTAACCCGACTGATATAATCAAGAGACCAGGTTGAATTAATTACAGTCTGTAGTAACCCGACTGATATAATCAAGAGACCAGGTTGAATTAATTACAGTCTGTAGTAACCCGACTGATATAATCAAGAGACCAGGTTGAATTAATTACAGTCTGTAGTAACCCGACTGATATAATCAAGAGACCAGGTTGAATTAATTACAGTCTGTAGTAACCCGACTGATATAATCAAGAGACCAGGTTGAATTAATTACAGTCTGTAGTAACCCGACTGATATAATCAAGAGACCAGGTTGAATTAATTACAGTCTGTAGTAACCCGACTGATATAATCAAGAGACCAGGTTGAATTAATTACAGTCTGTAGTAACCCGACTGATATAATCAAGAGACCAGGTTGAATTAATTACAGTCTGTAGTAACCCGACTGATATAATCAAGAGACCAGGTTGAATGTCTGTAGTAACCCGACTGATATAATCAAGAGACCAGGTTGAATTAATTACAGTCTGTAGTAACCCGACTGATATAATCAAGAGACCAGGTTGAATTAATTACAGTCTGTAGTAACCCGACTGATATAATCAAGAGACCAGGTTGAATGTCTGTAGTAACCCGACTGATATAATCAAGAGACCAGGTTGAATTAATTACAGTCTGTAGTAACCCGACTGATATAATCAAGAGACCAGGTTGAATTAATTACAGTCTGTAGTAACCCAACTGATATAATCAAGAGACCAGGTTGAATTAATTACAGTCTGTAGTAACCCGACTGATATAATCAAGAGACCAGGTTGAATGTCTGTAGTAACCCGACTGATATAATCAAGAGACCAGGTTGAATTAATTACAGTCTGTAGTAACCCGACTGAAATAATCAAGAGACCAGGTTGAATGTCTGTAGTAACCCGACTGATATAATCAAGAGACCAGGTTGAATTAATTACAGTCTGTAGTAACCCGACTGATATAATCAAGAGACCAGGTTGAATTAATTACAGTCTGTAGTAACCCGACTGAAATAATCAAGAGACCAGGTTGAATTAATTACAGTCTGTAGTAACCCGACTGATATAATCAAGAGACCAGGTTGAATGTCTGTAGTAACCCGACTGATATAATCAAGAGACCAGGTTGAATTAATTACAGTCTGTAGTAACCCGACTGATATAATCAAGAGACCAGGTTGAATTAATTACAGTCTGTAGTAACCCGACTGAAATAATCAAGAGACCAGGTTGAATTAATTACAGTCTGTAGTAACCCGACTGATATAATCAAGAGACCAGGTTGAATATCTGTAGTAACCCGACTGATATAATCAAGAGACCAGGTTGAATTAATTACAGTCTGTAGTAACCCGACTGATATAATCAAGAGACCAGGTTGAATTAATTACAGTCTGTAGTAACCCGACTGATATAATCAAGAGACCAGGTTGAATGTCTGTAGTAACCCGACTGATATAATCAAGAGACCAGGTTGAATTAATTACAGTCTGTAGTAACCTGACTGATATAATCAAGAGACCAGGTTGAATTAATTACAGTCTGTAGTAACCCGACTGATATAATCAAGAGACCAGGTTGAATGTCTGTAGTAACCCGACTGATATAATCAAGAGACCAGGTTGAATTAATTACAGTCTGTAGTAACCCGACTGATATAATCAAGAGACCAGGTTGAATGTCTGTAGTAACCCGACTGATATAATCAAGAGACCAGGTTGAATGTCTGTAGTAACCCGACTGATATAATCAAGAGACCAGGTTGAATGTCTGTAGTAACCCGACTGATATAATCAAGAGACCAGGTTGAATTAATTACAGTTATCATGGATATGCTACAAAATGATGACGAGGATGCTCAAAAAGATAATAGAAATAGGAGTGACCAGAGGAGAAAGTGTGTCCTCACTGGAAAGACCAGAAGAACCAACAACTGACTGGGACACTGAGCTAATATACTTTTAGATGGTTGATGGAATGGTAAGTAGAACATTTATGGGCATGTCCCTTGTGGCAGTGATACTGGTTGCTAATCAGGAGTTAACTGTAGTAACACAGCAACAACAGCGACTATATTATTAATTATATCTTAAGCTGGGTAATTCTAAGATGACAGAATATAATAATTAGCAACATTTGGCAAGATTACCTTTAAAAATGTAATAATTCTTCACAAATAAGGTCATCTGTCCATTTGGGGAGATTACCTGTAACATTGTACGGACCAAATTTGATGGTTGTTGAATTTCTGTTACAAATCCTTTTGTAGTGACCAACTTCAACAAATGTCAAACATTTATGATACTTCAGAAATATGGCAACCATAGCGATACTGTTATTAACAATAGCTCGCCTGGGATAGTACATTATTCCAAAATGGCAGCACCCATGAAATAGAGTTTATAGATGTTGTTTTTGAATATTAATCATCAAGAAATCAGATTTCTCAAAGGTGAGATTTTGTAATATCTAGGAAGTAAATGCATGCCCAACATTAAGTTAGATTTTACTCTTGAAATAAAAAAAAAATAGTCTTCCAAAGACAACATTAATTTCCCATAAAATGTTTATACATGTTTAATAATGAGAGACATGTCGCCCATGTGCAGTCAGGCCCAAAAAGGCAGCAAAGAATAGCAACACTGTTTATCTTCCATGCAAGTTACAAAAGACGTATAACCATATTCTGGAGTGGAGTTGGCTGTCTCATGCCATATAGGGTTAAAGTGACCCACAAACATGCTGAAATCGAATGTGCCAGGCTGGAAGGCAAAGATAATGCAGCAAAGCTCTAAAGCATGAAGCATTGCATTCTGTTCTGCGGACTACATCCTGCTACTCTGCAGGAGCATGAGTATAAATGCTGAAGCTGAGATAAGCATGCTACAAACTGCTCATCAGTAAAGTTATCTAGTTGCCAGATCATCACAATTACACTCGGGACATGACCATAGGTGCTCTGATCCGCACTTAAGTGTGTCCATCATTACATAGGTGCTCTGATCCACACTTAAGTGTGTCCACCATTACATAGGTGCTCTGATCCCCTAGTTAAGTGTGTCCACCATTACATAGGTGCTCTGATCCCCATTTAAGTATATCCACCATTACATAGGTGCTCTGATCCCTAGTTAAGTGTGTCCACCATTACATAGGTGCTCTAATCCCCACTTAAGTATATCCACCATTACATAGGTGCTCTGATCCCCTAGTTAAGTGTGTCCACCATTACATAGGTGCTCTGATCCCCACTTAAGTATATCCACCATTACATAGGTGCTCTGATCCATACTTAAGTGTGTCCATCATTACACGTCAACTCATAGTTCCAGTTGTCTGTTGGTTGACAAACATTCTTCAAAGTCCACAGTAGCTACATGTGAACTTTTAAGATCATTTAGTTTGAAACTGGGTGTCCATAAACCAGAAATGAGAGTGACACAAGATATGGCCACTTTCACACACTAGGTAATTTTATTACATGGACCAGAAGCTCAATTAAAGGGAGATCAGTTCATTCACACTACCACTTTATTACATCCTAAGGGGAGGCAAGTTACATGAGGTGGATAATAAATATGTCTGGTTCAGACATGCCTACTATAGAAGACCAAGAGATTAGCATTTTAACAACAAGTTACAAGTTTGAGTGTTCATTTCTGGCCACACCACATTTAAAGTCCAGTTATTATCAGCAAAGTATTTCATGTGTATACCTTGTTTCAATGTCAAGGTGAATAAAGGGGATCAATGTAATGAAATATCATATCATGATGCAGTGAATGTAAAGTATTTGAGATGTCAAAGTACTTGATCTGTGTGTAGATGACACAGATCTCAATAATTTGTTTGTTACTTCCATAACACAATGAGTCTGGTACTAATGTTCTATTTAGTTATATGGACTAGGTCTTACAAGACAAGAAGAAAATCAATCACTATCACACCATTGAGGTTAACTCCTTGAAGTGGAGAAGGGGCTTAGATCAGATAGCAGAAGGTGGAAACTAAGAATGGTCAGGCAAACCCAATATTGAGCAGGACCATAGTCCTGTCCAAGCAAGCACAGGTGCTGAAGTCAGAGATACCAGGCTGAGAAACGCCCCAGCAACTATGGCATCATGCAATCTGACTAGTTGGCATGTCTGCACGACCAAAGAAAAAAATCCCTGTCATGACTAAAGCATATATTTTGTCCACCCGACTTATGATACGATTGAAACGCTTCAAGAATATAAACAATATCAATTCACATTTTGTGTATAAACAAAATATTGATTGATAAGTAAATCATTGACGATGTTCCATGGTTCACATATGGTCAGATCTATCACAAAGAAAAAATAGGCAAATAGAAAACAATGAATAATTACCAAAAAACGACTGAGAAGATTCAACAATCAGATACTGGGGGCAGTAACAGTTAATTTTGTTCTATCATTGTGCTGTTGTATCTGCTGTGTTGAGAATTTCCCTGTCCGCTAACTCGATCTTGCATCTATGACACAGACACGATGCTGTATTCTATTGTGTCTGCCGTGGTTAGATATTATTCTGGTTTGTTGACTTAGTCTTCAACATCTCTTCATGGTGCACTGCACATTCATTATGGCTCACACACTGTTGTTCTTTAACTTACTGCATAATTTATTTAATTGCAGCCAGTCCTTGGCCAGGCCACTAAATGGACTGTTTTATTATTTTTTTTTAAAAGAGGTTCTTACATTTTTTTCTTTTTATTTTATCTTCAATCAGATGAAAATATATTGATCAATTTGTCAACTGTTTTCATTCTTATTTTATTATAATTGTTTTTAATCATCTGTTTATTAGTTGTGTGGTAGGTATTTGTAACACATATTTGACTTATTCACTACTATCATGTAGAGGATATAATACAAGTGTGTTAACATAAAATGTATTTCACTCCCAACAAAATTGAAATAAAATTCTTAATTAACTTCAACTTTCATCACAATCATACAAACAATATACATTTTTCCCCACAAGCAATACTCAATCAAACATAAGGAAATTATCAAAATTGTTTACTGATTGTAAAAACAAAGGTTTGCAAAATATATATATATATTTTTTAATTTAAAAAATAAAAATAAAATAAAGAAAAAGGAATTTCAGATAATTTTACAAGAACAGACCCAAATTAAGATTCCAACAAATACATTCTTGTCTAGCACAAAAATATGAGATGAGGGTAGAGAAATTAGGATGATGTTGGGAAAAAATAAAATAACAAATGAATAAGAAAGAGATCTGGTAAAAATGTGTGATTAAATATCTTGTAGACTTTACATGTTTGCATACTCTACTGTTTGATATTCACACCAAGTCTCCGGCATTATATGTGATGCTATCTTTCTTTGTGAACATTGATCTGAGAAGATAATGATGCCTAGGCTATAGAATGTTTTACATCAAATAGTGCATGAGTTGGTGGGTACTGCTGCAAGGATGGGTAAAATATACATGATACAGGAACCATCAGCATGTCAAATAATTTGAAAATAAATGTCTTTTAAAGCACTTAAACATTGGTTGGGAAGAATCCAAGTCAAACAAGCAAGTAAGAGAAGATACCAAACAGCAATATGTTTCTACAATTTAAAAAAAACAACAACAGTGGACTTATGAGATATTTACTTTGAACAAATGCAAATAAACAGCCACTATAAGCATTTAAGTGGGTACCAGATAGCAAAAAATGAACAAGAGAAACACCCCATAAAACAACCATCAAAGAGGGTATGGCTATGGGTCTCAAGAACTACACACAGTAGCATCACATGGTTCAAATTGGCCAGAACTGCATTCTGTGCTATGCACTGTATTCAGCAATGAAAAAAATGTGGATAGGTAAACTGGTGTCACTCAAAGGTAATATTCTAAATATGAAAAGAAAAATGTTCACAATGACACACTGAAGCAATTATCTCAGACAAGCAGCCAGTAAAAATATCAATCTCAAATAAGGAAACAGAGAAGCGGTTATTGAGCATCGTTTTTCCTTGAGTACAATCACATATTTCTTCTCAAACACACCTACACAGACATCAAGTTTCTGGATTGTGTCACAACAATCACTAGATTGCCAGGTCTAGCAGTGTTGCTGTCCTTCTTCTGTTCAGTCAGTCCAACCTCTATTCCATGATTCTTGCAGTCATCACTAGAATCAAAGACATGTTTTCCCATGAAGTCATCTTTTATAATATTCTTGTTCCAGATCTGCAATAGAGGAAGAGATCATACAGTTTCTTCATTTGTCTTTGACAGAAACATTTGGTACAGATCACATTAATGATTTGTTTTTGACAGAAACAATTGGTACAAATCACATTAATGATTTGTCTTTGACAGAAACAATTGGTACAAATCACATTAATGATTTGTTTTTGACAGAAACAATTGGTACAAATCACATTAATGATTTGTCTTTGACAGAAACATTTGGTACAAATCACATTAATGATTTGTTTTTGACAGAAACAATTGGTACAAATCACATTAATGATTTGTTTTTGACAGAATCAATTGGTACAAATCACATTAATGATTTGTTTTTGACAGAAACAATTGGTACAAATCACATTAATGATTTGTTTTTGACAGAATCAATTGGTACAAATCACATTAATGATTTGTTTTTGACAGAAACAATTGGTACAAATCACATTAATGATTTTTCTTTGACAGAATCAATTGGTACAAATCACATTAATGATTTGTCTTTGACAGAAACAATTGGTGCAAAACACATTAATGATTTGTCTGTGACAGAAACAATTGGTGCAAAATACATTAATGATTTGTCATAAATATAAACAATTGGTACAGATTTAACAATCTACGTGACTACAAGACACAGAAAGAAGAATGTCTGAAACAAAGAGAAGTCAACAAGTGTCCCCAACATATAACTAAATAAGCAAGCACAACCTATACTTATTATTCACTCATCATTCCTGAATTGTTGTCAGACATGACATATGACTCATAGTGGAACAACTACCGTTAAATTCCGTGTATAACCCGAGAATTTTTGGACAATAAACAGAGATGACTTCATACTCTTCGTCTTATAATTTTAAAAAAAAATTACGTCCAAATCACAGTAAAAAAGGAGAAAAACACTTTAAAAAAAATGCCAGTGACAACTCACATGTCCCGATATATTAAGCCAGGATAAAATGACTAGGGCTCTCCAACAATCTAGAGCGTACTACCATACTGCTAAGCCTCTAATTACATTAATTTCTATATATCATACAATATTTCCTTCGAAACCTCCGATATTTCTTGATAAAACTCACTTACTAGGTCTATATTGTTATTTCCGACATGCCATGCCCGCCATTTTTACTGAGCTTAATTTCCCCGGAAATGCTATTTTTAGCAATGGGTATTACCGTTTTTTATATATTGACCAAAATACGGTAATGGTCTGTGAAAAAACGAAATATGGTAGCCTAAGCTGATCTACCAGTAACACATGTTTATCATCAAGGCCCAGTCTTGTTTGTGTAGGGAAACACCGACTACCAGTAGTCTAAACACTGTCACACACTTTCATTTTGGGTAAAGCAAATGTTACAACAGTTACTGACCGTCTACTAGGCTATAAGACCTGTGTACAGAAAATGTAAAAACACATCAAAGGCAGATTTTGAGTATTTCTGTGCATGTGCTGGTCGGCCTTGCCAATTTTTAACATGCGACTCCAAGTATATAAATAGGGACCAAGACAATAATCAGAAACATAAAGAATGAAGTCCTAATTAATTCTGTACAGAGGTCTTTTTCTACATTCAACAGTCTTGCACAAACATGTAACTGACATCCAAAACTTTGCTACTTAGGCAGTGTTGGGGGGATGGCGGAGAGAAATAAATAGTGAAACTCGTCTGAGCTGTGCCCCATGTTTATATTACTGTATAAGGTAAACATACAGGTCACACAAAGTTCAAACTCGTTGTTAAGTTCAAACTGTTGATTCTGTATCTTTTAAAAACAACGCCCGGGAATGACTGTCTGCAATATTTTTGTGAGAACTCAGTGGCAAACACCGGTAGTTACATACTGGTACTCTGTATATTCTGTTAATTAGTCCAGCCCACTGAGGCTGAAGATGGACTACTGGCCCTACCCATTTCAATCGGCTCAACCAATCCACGTTTCCCTCACATTATGTGATGCCATTCAGATAAGTGACTAAAATGTAATCTTTCTTTATAGAAGATTTGAAACGGGGTTCCAAATCACAACACATCATAGGCATTTTGTAGTAAAATTGCACCGTAATTGATTCCCTCCCCCAACCACTGTACATTTAGTGGAAGAAGAGATCAATTTCACAATCCTCTGTTATGTTTATTTTATTACCGTATTCTCCCCACATGGTAAACATAACCAGGAACAAAGTTCAAACTCTTCTGTATCTTATAAAAACAAACGTGATCTTGCTGTCTTGCCTTTCATCATTTCCCACTTAAACGTCACTGTCAGAAGCCAGTGACATAATAGTTACGTAGTAATTACTATTCACTAGCGCTGTTCCGCGTCATAACGTCCAGACACCCAACACAGACAATTCATTCAGGAAAAACTTTGTTCCCCAAAGTCTTGCCACCTCATAAACCATCTATAGTCATGGATAGGGAAGTCAGCCTACCGGGTATTCATTATTTTCGGATATATTGATCCAGAATACAGTAGCCACCCGGGTTTCATTCCTTGATTCATTCAAGTTACTTGAGTGAAGCAAATGAAAGGAATGCTATTTTCTTAGAGTTGCAAAAGTTTGTGTTAATTTCCATTTAGCATGTCGGTTCTTTCTTATGATGATGTTCATTATTGCCGGCTTTGTTAAGTTGGGGATGTCGGTCTATAGTAGGACTTTCGACTTTCTCCACTTTTGGGAAGGGATAGTTAGGTTATCGGCCTACAATCGGATGGGTTTATATTCAGAATTTAACGGTAGCCTAAATACCAGAATTGACATTCATGGAGTCACTAACCAACCATGCACACCTACTTAAACACCAATGAAATCAGTGCACCAAATAACATACTCATTCTGTGACCTACATTATAGGACTTTCCCAAAAATGACATCAAATTTGGAAGCACCCAGTCATATCAGAGTAGGAAAGGATGTAGATTCCCTTCTATGTCACTATCTCCTGCACTCACTTACATTCTCTTTCTGCTTGATATCTGCTCCATCAACACTGATCAACATTGTGAATGTTTTCCTGGGTGCTTTCAGTGATTTACAACACTTTTCTACCCTATGTTTTTCAATGTTCAGGTGTAAGATGTGACTAAGGAGATTTTAAGGTGTGTTATTTATCCCATCTCATAAATGACCCAGACAATATGCTGAAGTTGGATGTGTTGGGCTAAAGTGTGATATATTGCTGCCAAACAGTAAATCATAATACAACAAATTTCAATCTCTGGACTACATCCTGCCAATCTGCAGGAGTTTGAGAATGAATGGCTGAAAAGTAAATGCTAAGCACCCACGCAACATATGAAATTAAAACCTGGTATATCCTGTACCAAATAAAGTAGAAAATGTGTACCAGTTGACATAACTAGACATATTTTACTCAATGACAAACAAAATCAAAATCCCAGATTACATAACCAATCAATATATTGATATATATATATATCAATATGATCTATACAACTCTATAACTGATCAATACATTCCATATATCAAGTGACATTCTTTCCAGAACTTTGTCTTCATATTTGATACTCTGAACACCTCTGTCCCAGGAAAGGAGGCTTGCATTGGCCATAGACATGTTCATACATTCTTCAATGTCACTGGTCCATTGTCTTCTTGGTCTTCCTGTTTTTCTCTCGTCTGGCACTCTGACCTCCAGAATCAGCCTTTTTTAATACCATTATGTCACTTTAAGTGTCCAAAATACTGTAGTTTCCTTCTTATGATGGTATTTAGAAGCCACCCTTCATTTAGTTTCGGTAATTTCAAAATCTCAATGCTTTTCTTTTTTTTCTGTCCATGTTATTCATAGAATCTTTCAGTAGCACTTCATTTCTAATTAATTTATTCTTCTGGATATTGTCACGTTTCAAGTCCAAGTCTCACATCCATATGTTGCCACGTTTATTGTCAAGGTATAAAGACACATACATGTATTCTAAGTAAAATACCTGTATTCTAAGACATACCTGTATTCAAAGGCACATACCTGTATTCAAAGGCACATACCTGTATTGTCAAGGGATCCTTCAAAGGGTTTTTTCTATAAAAGAGAGCTGTTTCATTCCATTCTGGATCTGTTGTACTTTTACAATCAGATGTGGTGACCTTTTGGCCTTCACATGTTATGATACAGTATGGATCTGCACCCCCTGGAGAACACGAGAGGAATAATACTTCACTGACTAGATCACACGAGAGGAATAATACTTCACTGACTAGATCACACGAGAGGAATAATACTTCACTGACTAGATAACAATTTTATACTCACATACAGTTTTAATCTTTGGAGAACTTATAACAGTGGAATCCCTCTACAGTGCCAAAGATGGATGTGGTGGACCATTGTCACAAAGTGGTGGAGAAAAAATGCATTTCTGCTCTCTGAACAACATTTTGCTGGAAATCTAGTAGGACCATTGTCTTGCTAAAAGGGAGAACCACCGGGAGTGTGGAGAAAGAATGCCATAGAAGAAGGAGAAGATTCCCTCTACAGCTTAAATGTCTATAACAAATTTCCCAATTAACAAACAACACTTTTCATAATCTCTAATTGTTTGTATTCATTATTGTTTATAATATATATAGGGATTCTATTACAATATTTCAGTAAGTGAAACATTCAGCTGGTAGCGCCCATCTCTTATTCAGTTATCCTTAACACTTTACACTTAAAACTTTGATGATCATCAAATTTTCGCTATAGAACCTTGGTGATCAATTTCGACTATTGTCAAAACCGCTATGATAGATCAGAAATACAGCAATACTCGTTGACCTACAATGACCTAAAATAAAGTGCTGTATGCACGACCAGTATCTGACTAGGTGCACTGATTAACTGATCGCATAAGAAGAAGGATAGTGTTTTGACGAAGTTTGTGGGTGAATCCAGTGATCGAAGTGACAATTTATTCTAACCAAAGTCCAATCGTAATTAGCCACACACTGAGGTCACTAAGAGAAATCACAAATAAATTTTCTGCTTTGCGAAAGGATTGAGGTCAAGTACCAAAAATAACAGAAGATGGATGTATCTGATTACAATGTGCAAATACTGGTGCAAATAAAACAGTGACACAGCGCATTTCCATTCTCTAGACTACATCTTACTGGAAATCTAGTAGGACCATTGTCCAGATATAAGGGAGATCCAGCGGGATTTGAGCATGAACGCTGAAGAAGTACCAAAAATAGAATTATTTCACTCAAGTATTGCCAATTCCGAAAGGGGAGCAAAGAATAGCAACACTTTTTGCTATGCATGCAAGAGGTGACTAAGGAGGTTATGGGGTGATGG
This sequence comes from Meghimatium bilineatum, assembly GCA_034231615.1. Lineage (NCBI taxonomy): Eukaryota > Metazoa > Mollusca > Gastropoda > Stylommatophora > Philomycidae > Meghimatium > Meghimatium bilineatum. The sequence goes on from CM067301.1 coordinate 36,076,002, forward strand.
TGGCTGTTTCATGTCCTATATCAGTGACCCAGAAGCCATACTGAATATGACCAGAAGCCATACTGAATATGATGTGTCAGGTCAAAAGGCGCAGATATCGCAGCAAATCTGTAAACAATTACACAATGTACCGGTATTCCGTTGTCTGGACTACATCCTGCTAAATCTGCAGGAGTTTGAGAATAAACTATTTACCATAATAAAACTTGTATGTATTACAATAATATAATCTTGCATGCTTTTATAGCATCTAAATTGTATACACATAAATACAGCACTTACAAGTTATTATAGAACATTGCATATACAAAAATACAGCACTTACAAGTTATTATCAGGATGTTATTGAACTTTATTGAACTCCTGGAGGTTGGGGGTAAATTAGCAAGCTGCTGAATACACTATTTTATTATATAATGCCTGATACTTTCCGTGGGGGTCACACGGATAGATCTGTGGGGCATACCCACTCCACTGTTCTTTTCTTCTTTGCAGACTGCCAGTAATATGCCTTGACTTCTGATGGGCTATATGATAGATCTGTGGGGCATACCCACTCCACTGTTCTTTTCTTCTTTGCAGCCTGCCAGTAATATGCCTTTACTTCTGATGGGCTTATGGTTCAGGTTGCAAACTACTGTTTTATATACCTATGATCTATTTAAGACAGATGTGTCGGCCATCACTGCAAATAAAATGATGACACAATGCATCTCCCTTCTACGGACTACATACTCTACATCCATAAGTTGGTATACATGCAGGAATTTCAGAATGTTAAGAATATACTAATGATAATATTCTTAAAAAGCACTGACTTCTTCTTCTGTGTTAATTCTCAAACTCCCGCTGGTTCTCTCTTGTAGCAGGACAATGGCACTACTAGATTTCCAGCAGGAAGTAGTCCAGAGAATGGAAATGTGTTGTGTCACCGTTTTATTTGTGGCAATGACCCAACACATTCATGTCAGTGGTTAAAAAAAAAAAGCACTGAAAACAAGCAGACAAGCTACCTCCAGATCTGTCCTGTTTCTGTAGTCCAGCAGCTCTGACAATCTTGACATGTGTCACCATGATAGGATTTTTGCCACAACAGTTATACCAAGCTTTAACTGGTCTTTCTTTCGTCAACTCCCTAAGAAAAATATACCAAAAAAAAGGATAGAAATAGCTTGCATAGATTGTTACTATCAAAGTACACAAAAATTAAACATTAACAATTTTACATCATCAGGTACAGTGGTTCTTAAACTTTACACACCAAGTACAAGAGATCTGTTTCAAAGGAGCATACTGATAATAACAGACATAAGGTGACTGCAGCAAAGAGATGGCTAGAATGTAACACAGATGTTAGAAACATCACTGTAAAATCTGTAGAGTAACAATCTACCACATTAATATCCTACATAGCATCCAGCATATCTTGTGTGGACTTCAGTCTTACCACATTAATCAGCATATCTTGTGTGCACTTCAATCTACCACATCAATCAGCATATCTTGTGTGGACTTCAGTCTACCACATCAATCAGCATATCTTGTGTGGACTTCAGTCTACCACATCAATCAGCATATCTTGTGTGGACTTCAGTCTACCACATCAATCAGCATATCTTGTGTGGACTTCAATCTACCACATCAATCAGCATATCTTGTGTGGACTTCAGTCTACCACATCAATCAGCATATCTTGTGTGGACTTCAGTCTACCACATCAATCAGCATATCTTGTGTGGACTTCAGTCTACCACATCAATCAGCATATCTTGTGTGGACTTCAATCTACCACATCAATCAGCATATCTTGTGTGGACTTCAATCTACCACATCAATCAGCATATCTTGTGTGGACTTCAGTCTACCACATCAATCAGCATATCTTGTGTGGACTTCAGTCTACCACATCAATCAGCATATCTTGTGTGGACTTCAGTCTACCACATCAATCAGCATATCTTGTGTGGACTTCAATCTACCGCATCAATCAGCATATCTTGTGTGGACTTCAATATACCGCATCAATCAGCATATCTTGTGTGGACTTCAATCTACCACATCAATCAGCATATCTTGTGTGGACTTCAGTCTACCACATCAATCAGCATATCTTGTGTGGACTTCAATCTACCGCATCAATCAGCATATCTTGTGTGGACTTCAATATACCGCATCAATCAGCATATCTTGTGTGGACTTCAATATACCGCATCAATCAGCATATCTTGTGTGGACTTCAATATACCGCATCAATCAGCATATCTTGTGTGGACTTCAGTCTACCACATCAATCAGCATATCTTGTGTGATGATGTGCAGAAACAGATGAATGAAAGAAAAACAAGTTACAGTGACAACTTACTGGAAGTTATTTGCAGCACCTGTATAGACCCTGAACAAATACTCTGCTACCTGACCAGGTTCAAAGGTTGAAGGTATGACTACATATCGCCCCTTCTTCATTGGTCCATGACGCAGGAATATTGACCTGCTGTTCTTGTATACAGTTGACTTGATTTTTTCATGTAAGAAAACATCATGAATTCTAAATAATCTGTTCAGTTCCACCTGAAATTGAAATTGAGTTTCAAATAATTAACATTATTAAACTATTGGATAATATGGAACACCTCTTCCTTCTTCTGTCTTCATTCTAAGACTTCTGCCTTCATTCTAGAATTTCTGCCTTCATTCTAAGACTTCTGCCTTCATTCTAAAACTTCTGCCTTCATTCTAAGACTTCTGTCTTCATTCTAAGACTTCTGCCTTCATTCTAAGACTTCTGCCTTCATTCTAAGACTTCTGTCTTCATTCTAAGACTTCTGCCTCCATTCTAAGACTTCTGTCTTCATTCTAAGACTTCTGCCTTCATTCCAAGACCTGCCTTCATTCTAAGACTTCTGCCTTCATTCTAAGACTTCTGTTTGTTAGCACAATGTAGTCCAGAGAATAGAATGCATTGTGTTGTCATTGACATCTTGTCTGTGATATATGCACCTTCCGTTCTTCACATCTGACTACAGCCTAGGTTTCGGCAAATTGCGCTATGGGACAAGGCAGAAATCTTCATACCCAACCCTTCTTAATCAACTCTAATGACATGCATAGACAGTCTTAGTATCACTGTTGCAACCAACTTTCATTGTGGAGATGGCACTTGCTGATGATCATCGAGACTGTGATGGCTGGATTACCAGAACTGTGGCCTCCACTATTATTAGATAGTTGCAAAGCTCTGATATAACCAAAATTAGACTAACATCCGCGGTTGAAAGGTAAGTACCGTAACATAAGAGATACAATTTACTTAATCAAAAGCAAACAATTTTATTGTTGTCTCCCTTTCACATCTAAATAATTTTCTGTTAGTCACATTTGCTCCCATTGCTGGCCCCCATGTACACATGGGATAAAGAATCATATATCGTAATACCGTACATCAGCCGTCGACAACCTACGACCAACCATCCACATCCTGCTGGACCTGGCCTGTCTGCCCAAATTACATGGTCTGAATGTCCTCAACAAAAATCACAACTGCTGACCCACGATGCTTCTAAAACATAGTAATACAAGTGCTTATTTCAAGCCTGGTTTAGAACCACACGTGACTTTATTGTATTGTATTTATAGCCTGGTTTAGACGCACACATGACTTTATTGTATCCATTTGTCTACAACTAAACATATGCTGCATATGTGAATGTCCATACGTTTTAATAAATGTATATTTTGTAACATTAATACGATTCTGCAAACTTTCTGATCTCATTTCTATTGGTTGACACTTTTTATTACCAGTACTTTCCATTAAACAATGCACATTCAACACTTTCCAGCTCTTTCTAAGCTCATCTTTCATATCAATATTCACGTTTGCACTCTTCTTTCTCATATGATTAATTTTTAGCAAATGTCTATAGCACTTGCATTTAAAAGCCTGAATCCATTTTTCCATGTGTACATTGAGTGCCCAGCTTTCAAATCCACATAAAAGTATACTTAACACTAGCGATCTGTAAAGATTTATTTTAATGCTTGTAGTGACAGTCTGTTTTATTCATTCTAAGTACATGTCGGATATAAGTCCATCATTTTCTCCTGATTGTTGTAGAAACATATTGCTGTTTGGTGTCTTCTCTTACTTGTTTGACTTGAATTCTTCCCAACCAATATTGAAGAGACAAAAACTGTAAAATGCATAAATTCTAAAATTTGTGTTGTTGTTCATCCATCACAAGTGATGATGACCCTTTGTCACATTCAATTTTTAAAATTCAGTTAGAGTTATGTCCTTGATTATGAGTCGTAGATGGCTAATAAGCCATATTCTGGCCGCATATATCCTTGAACAGTTTGGGCATGGGATGACCACTGTAGATAGTTTTTTGCCTATCCGTGACTTTCTAGCTACTCTCTGCTGTTGAGCTACCACACTTCTGTTTCACAAGATAGTGCACCTGTTTTTATTTAGTAGAGTGCCATGTAACTCTATTCTAAATTGTAAAATACAGAAGAAATAATGTGTAAATGTAGACCCACCCTGAGAATGGTAAAACCAATGGTAACATTATGTGCTCCTTGCTTATCTCTAGTTGACTTCTGCATCAGCTGTATCATGCACTCATCTCCTTCTTCTATTATGTCAAACATGTACTGAAACAGAAAACATGAAAATACTACATTGGTGGCACTGTACAAAAATACAATAAAGAATGCTGCTGGATAAACCAGATTCAAGCAAATGATAACAAGTGTAAGAGAATTCTGGCTACTTATTCTCATAATCAGCTTGAAGCGAACAATTAAACATTAACAAACTCTAAATAATATTAGATTGGTTTGATGTACAGAAAGGAGTTAGACAAGGATGCACACTATCACCATACTTGTTCAACATCTACGTTGGAAATATAATGAGAAATGTAAATGATGACATGACATATACTGACTTCCAGCCTCTTACCATCGGCGGTCAGCAGATCCTAAAAATCCGATATGCTGACCACACAGTTCTCATAACAACAAATGGAGATAGTCTAAAGCAAATGTTACTATCAACAAAAGAACACAGTGAAGCTGAAAACCTATACTTAAATATGAGGAAAACAAAAATTATGACAACGGATAAAGTGAAAGTACAACAAAAGATAATAATGGACAATTTCAAACTAGAGGGCGTAAAAAATTTCCAGTATTTGGGCGCAAACATAAACAGCTCAGGAGACTGTGCTGTTTAAATGAAGAGAAGAATTGCAATGGCAACATTGAAACTTGCACAAATGAAAAATCTTTGGCAAGGTACCAAACTATGTATGATCAGAACATGCGTATTTCCAGTGGCAATATACGGTTGTGAGGCATGGACATTAAATAAAACAATAACATAGAGAATCACTGCTTTCACAATGACATGCTACAGAAGAATGTTACGTATACCATGGACAGTTAAAAAGACGAATCAAGAAGTAAGATCAATAAACGTCGAAGAGGGCTGGCTCCTTAACAACATCCTAACACAAAAGCTGAGTTTTTTTTTCATATAAAGTGATATAACAGCATGGACAGATTAATAGCTGAAAGCAGAGTTAACGGCAAAAGGGGAATAGGGTATCTAAGACAGCGATGGTGCAGTGATATACAAGATTTCTTAGACATGTCTCTAGCTGCGGCAGGTCAACTCGCCCAGAATTGTGAAGTGATCAGAGAATCTATAAGGAAGACCACATCCCGGAAAGATATGTCACACGATGATGAAACTCTATATATCGTGGAGGTGTTCTAAACCAATTAAAAATGAGAATTATAAAATGTTACATCTATTATATATTAATGTATGGTGCATAAACAAGGAAGGACAATGAACAAACAACTAGAAGACAGAAATGATACCTTTGAGATGTGGATATATAGAAGAATAGGGAGAACTTCATGAAAAGAGAAGAAAATGAACAAAGAGGATCTAACAACACTTAATATGGAAAGAAAATATTAAAGGAAACAAAGATCAAATAAATAAAATATTTTGGACACATTTTAAGAAATGACACCTTGTTCAAGACCTTACTTGAGGGTAAAATCAAAGGGAGGCAAGTAAGAAGTAAACAGTGAATTAAAGAGAAACACCACGCGATTGACAGTTTACAATCTAGCAGAGTGCACCACTTAAGCATGAGACAAAGGATGTTGGAGGTCTGTTGTAGTCAACCTTCATTGCAGAGACAGTACTTATTATCACGGAGGTCATGGTGGCTGGATTACTAGAACTGCAGCCTCCACTATATTTTATGTTTGTAAAGCTCTGACATAACCAAATTAGACTAATATTCACGGTTGAAAGTTAAGTACCCCACCTGAATCTGACTGAATCTGAGACATATCTTTGTGATTCGGTCGTGGCATATTATATTAGGGGGTATTTTCTTTTATCCTTGTGTGGGTCGGGGACAAATATCAATTCTATATTTTTATATTTACCTGTGGATTTTGCAGGAATGTGTTTTGATTGTTAGAACAACCTCCAGCTCTGTCTGGAAGCTTCCACTGTCCGTGGGCAAGTCCTTCATGCCAAGTTTTTGCTAGGCTTAAGTAAGATGTGTTAACCACACGACAAATACATGTCTGAACAAAATGTTTGCAGTAATCTTCAAAGGTCATCCTGTGAACATGAGAAACAAAAGAAAGACATTAAATGATATTCACATGGTCAGCTATAACTATATAACTGGTCACAATTCCTGCCAGTCTGACAAAAATGTGGTCAATACCTTCTTATGATCATCAAACATCACATATCCCGCCATCCGCTATAGATCATATGGGAAATGGTAGAGAACATGTAGAGCAGCGGAGATCAAAGTATATACAATTGTAATCATGCATATTCTGGTGTCAAGATGTGAGAGATGGACACAAGCAGCGGACATGGAGAGAAAAATACAGACTTTTCAAAACAAATGTTTGGAAGACAAAGGCGGTTTGTGAAATTTTTGGAAGACAAGGATGGCGTGTGAAATGTTTGAAGACAAAGGCAGCTTGTGAAAAGTTTGGAAGACAAGGCTTGTGAGAAAACTGAATGCTTTCATATCTTATTTTTCTGTTTGTTCTTAAACTCCTGCAAATTAGCAGGATATAGTCCTGATAGTGAAATGTGCTGTATCATGTTTTACAGCTTGGCAGCGATATCTTCTTTTGGCCTGACACATCCAACTTCAGCATGCTTCCAGTCAACCACACTCCCAAAACCACATTAACTGTCTATTACAACATGGCAAGTAACAGTGACATTATTCTTTGCTTCTTTTCCAGATCACTGGCAATACAAGTGTCTTTCTGATCAGTAGCGATGGAGGTAAGGTTCTGTACGGAGTGTAAGATGGTGATGATGAATGAATGATGACAAAAAGTAGCTTACCAGAATTCTCCATCCTCATCAAATGTCAGACCAATTTTGTCCCTGTCAGATTTACTAATCTTATTCCATTCTGTGGATCTGAAAATAGAGTTCAATCTTAGGGCAGACTTAAAACACAGGACTATTAAATAACTACACAAGGGACACAACACAGGACTACTAAATAACTACACAAGGGACACAACACAATTAAAAAAAATAAACAAAGGACATGAGTGTTTCTTACTATTACATATTTGTGGATATAATTTTGACAGTGGTGAAACTGCGCAAACTTGCTTGGTTTGGACATGTAACAAGACACAATTCACTTTATAAAATTACTTTGCAAGTAACAGTCAAGGGTGGAAGGAGAAAAGGCGGGTAAATAATATCCTGTATTGATAACATCATGGAATAGTCTGGGCATGATTTTTGTGCTGATATCTTTGATGTACACTCCCCCTCCTCCTCCTCACGGGTTATGGGTCTTATTATTATTATATAATTACCAAAAAATGCAAAAGAAGATCCAACAACCAGGTATGGGCCAGAGTAACAGAAATACATAAACAATAGTAGTCAATAAGTAAATATGTTTTACAAATACCCAATAAAAAGATGATAAAAACATGTTGGTGTACATGCCCACACCACGTACATTTTTGTCATTTTACTATTGGAAGCTATGATTCTTGTGAACCTGTATACATCTCTGTTATATTTCTTACATACACATTTGTCTTATGCTCTCTGTTGGAGATTTGTAGAATTTCTCTGTAATTTTTGTATTTGAAGGCCTGTAATCACCTCTCCATGTGATTATCCATTGCAGTATTTCAGTGGGCGTCAGGATTAGCTGGTGGTGCCAATCTTGCCTCAAGTTATCCTTACAATGTGATTACAAAGATGTGCTTTCTCTTAAGGTCTTCATTACACTAACACTGTTGTTGACACTACATTTGTTACACAAATAATTACGTAGAACACAAGTTCCCTAACAGTTTTACGATAACTAACAGACTATCGGTTTATGTGGTAGAGGTACACAAACATACAGATAACACAATATACAAGACATTTTCAACGTTTCAACCTCAAGCACTATATTAAGAAAGATGTTAGGTTTTTCAGCCATGTGAAGCGACACAGTTGCATGGAAAGAGTGCTGTTGGAGGGGACGATAGAATGCAGAAGAAGTAATGGTCGACTAAGATGTTGCTGGAACGGAGATATCCACAAATGCATGCACATGTCGCTAGAGGAGGAGGGACAACTTGCCAGAGACCACAGGGATTTCAGGAGATTCATAAGGAAGACTATGTTCTGGAAAGAGTACGTCACATGACACACAACCTTAACATCTTTTCCAAGAAAATACAAAACCATGGAATAAAAACAACAATGGTATTATCACAGAACTACTAGACAGCAGACATTGAACATCATGAAGTTCTATTATAAATTTGATACACAGTTCATTTGTAATTTTGTGCTGAGTGATTACAAATATTACTGCATAACAAGCAACAAAACATGCAATAATCCAAACACTGATGGTCATTCAATCCTGCAACACCTTAACAGCAAAAGCAGAGAAATGATGGTAGACATTTCATCTCCTTCAATTTCTAGGTATTTGTAGCTTCCTTTTAAGAATGATCCATAAAATCCTATGTTCAATCAATCAATCAACGAAGAAATCAATCAAGACTTGGACACCTTAAGGTGTTTCACACATATTCTTGTGAATAGGCCACATGCAAGAATTTTACATTTGTCTATATCCTTGAATATGTTTCCTTTTTCTCGGTGGGTTCCATATCATTGATCTTCTGGCTATATTCATGAAATCTTTGACATTACTGTCTGTTATATCAAAAGTAATGTGATTCAGCAACATACTCAGCAAGAAATCAACAGAAAGTTACAACATAAATATGGTACCAAGACAAACTGCACATTTATCACTACTACTGTCAGACTTACCCATCACTACAACAGAAAGTTACAACATAAATATGGTACCAAGACAAACTGCACATTTATCACTACTACTGTCAGACTTACCCATCACTACAACAGAAAGCTACAATATAAATATGGTACCAAGACAAACTGAACATTGAGCACTACTATAGTCAGACCTACCCATCACTAAAAGCTCCCTTCCACTCTCCCTTGCCCCAAGGGTTCCTTAATCGGATCATAGGTAACTTTTCTCTGTTAAACAAACCAAACAAACCAGAGCCCTCCAAGTGGACATTCTTCACACAAGTGATACCATAAGCATGTCCTTTGACCAATCCAGACGCTGTACTAGTTTCCATCTCTGCCGCAGACATAGCCTATGATGAATACATTTCAACTATTGTTAAAAATTGAGAAATTATTTGGATGTAAGGAACATTATTATTATAATTTGAACCAGTCATTTGTGCTCAGATTTCTTTCTTACACAGTTTGGTCTCATCTGCAGTGCACTAGCACAGCGACCCTGGCAAGTTTGTTGTGGCATGTGAGTTTATTAACCAACATGCTAGTAGATAATTATACAAAAATAAATACACAAGGTTAAATAGGTTTTACAAATATCTTACAACAGAACTAATTGATGTTTTAACCAAAAGGTCTTTATCAAGATAAAAACAATAGAGTATTAGGCCTATGTGAAAAATGATCACAGAAGAAGAAGAAATATTATGTGAAATAGTCTAAAATTGAAGAATGGGAGGTTGCAGTACAGTGATGTACCATATAGGCAGATCAAGGACTGGATTTCTAGTTCAGGGAGTAAAGAATAGGGCCACTGTCATCTTTTCAGACATGTCGTAGGAGGCGACTAAAGAAAGTTGGGAGATAGTTTTATAAATTGTAACCTGTGAAAAAAATCAACATTGTCACATCTTGTCATAATTTCACAGTTTTCTGAGACATTTGTTTTTGAAGCTGTTTAATTTTTTTAATCTATTGTTTGGGTCAATTTCCAACTTTTACATTCATAGGTCAACACTAGAACAATACAATAGTTAAATAGTCTTAACTTGGTTTCTCTATCTAGATCTTTGGATATCCAGATGTTTGTTAATTTCGTGAAAGTACTCACTGCTACTGCTATGCATACATTTATTTCTTTTCTTGAGTCTCCTTTAGTGGACATTCTGCTGTCCAGATAAAGTAACACTGGAGACTTTTTCTAATATTTGGTTCTTTACTGAGATGTTGTTTGTTGAGCTTGTAAGTTTCATAATTTTTTTTATTGAGATGTGTTAACCTGGAGGCCAATCTGGTCTGCCAATACGCAGGCCATCATCATAGGTAGGTAATTATAAACAATACGCAGGCCATCATCATAGGTAGGTAATTATAAACAATACGAAGACCATCATCATAGGTAGGTAATTATAAACAATACGCAGGCCATCATCATAGGTAGGTAATTATAAACAATACGCAGGCCATCATCATAGGTAGGTAATTATAAACAATACGCAGGCCATCATCATAGGTAGGTAATTATAAACAATACGCAGGCCATCATCATAGGTAGGTAATTAATAAACAATTAAAAAAACTGTTTTAAACTCTCTGTACAAATTATTTAACCTTTGTTTAATAATTATCTATCTATATAGTAGACAGTCTTCCATTTATTCAATAACCAACAGGCACAGCCTCTAGTATGATTGTAAATGATAAATCTATAGTGTTCGGGAATAGCCCAATGTACTAGGGATGTTTGAGCTGGGTATTATTTAAGGGATAATACTGGTGCGTATTTTTCAGCTGGGTCGATTAGAGGTCTTTCAAATTTTACAAAGCTTCATGGCAGTTGGCTAAATATGAGCATAGGTGGACAATGTTCAATTTCCAACAGTCTATTCTCCAGTCACTAAAGATTAAGATGTGTACTCTGGCTTTGAGCTGATTTCAAATTATCACCAGACCCTACTGTGCAAGTGCTCTGATGTCCTTCACACTTTTAGTATATTGAAAGAAAGGGGGTGCAAGTGCTCTGTCCTTCACACTTTTAGTATACTGAAAGAAAAGGTGTCGAAGAATTTATGGAAATAACTAGATTAGAAGTGGATTCCATTCAGTTTTTTTTTATAATACAGAAAACCCTTATGATGTCACAAATTTACTATAACAAACTCTTGTCAACTACAGAAGACCTGCACTTTAAAGAAAATGTTATTGAGATGTCAAGAGTGGATACAATAGCAAAAAATGTAGATTGACAGCAACAACAATATATCAAGAACAGTATTTTAATTGTAAAATTAAACATTCAAATATTTGTATGTCTGCCTGCCTGCTGTAGATAGCTATGTCTATTCTGATAATGATAACAGCCACCAATGAATGTTACAAATATCAACGGCAGGTGAGCACTGGTTGAGCACTATCTAAATCAGACTGAAAGTTGAGCACACACAGACATATAGCAGAGAGAAGCATTCAGACATGCTGAATTACTCAATTACTGTGGTATTTGGCAGTGATGAAACAGTGTCAATGTTTTGCTTTGGACATGTGTAATGAGACACGACGCACAAAAAAAATTATTTTGCAATGAATAGTCGAGGGTTTAAATAGAAGAGGGTGGACAAAGAAAATTCAGGATTGATAACAATAAGGACTGGTCTGGGCATGATTATTCTATACTCCTCCAAATGGCTGAGGATAGAGGTATTTTGAGAGATTTTTGTGCTTATGTCCCCAGTGTGGCACCCGTGACGAGTTATGGGTCTGATGTCTCCAGTGTGGCACCCGTGATGAGTTATGGGTCTGATGTTTCCAGTGTGGCACCTGTGACGGGTTATGGGTCTGATAGTTATTATATATAAGTTATTATAAATGTAACTATTATTGACACTGTTTATATATTTTAAACAAGTCAGCACTTGTCATCTTATCTTTCCAGAAAGTAGGAAATTTGACTGTTATATTCTTTTAGTGCCTCAATGGGTTTACATAGATTGCCATGACACAATGTACTCTAACTCCAACTGTATATAGACCTAACGGCTAATAGGAAATCCAGCACTCTAAAATGACTCATTTTACTATTCCCTTGATTTTTATCGGCTGTCACACAAAGTATAAACATAATGACCAATGTAAGTCATAGGGATAGTCAAATGAGTCATTAAGACGCCTAGATTTTCCATTTGTCCTTAGGTCTTAAACTGTAGATGGTCATACACTATTCCAATCAACAGTGAAAACCTGTTTAGGTCACTAAAGGGAAATCACAAGTACATTTTCTATTGATTGTGGGAATATTGAGGACATTCACCAAGTTGAAATATAAATAGCTGATTATAGAATAACATGTAACAGTGATTAAGACTACAATAGTAATTGCCAATAATACATTAAACAGCTTTATAAAACCATACATTGACAAGCAAGTAAGAGATGACAGCTATATGTGTCTACAAACAATAAGAAAAACAACCATGGGGACTCATATATATCGGACATGTACTTAGAATGAATGAAAATAGACTGCCAATACAAACATTAAAATGGGTACCAGATAGCAAAAGAAAAAAGAGGACGACCGAGATTCTTTGCAGAACCATCACAGAGGGTATGACTATGGTTCACAACAGCATGCAAGAATTACACACACTTGCATCATATCTCTTAAACTAGAGAGCTCTGGTTTCTGCATCATATCTCTTAAACTAGAGAGCTCTGGTTTCTGCATCATATCTCTTAAACTAGAGAGCTCTGGTTTCTGCATCATATCTCTTAAACTAGAGAGCTCTGGTTTCTGCATCATATCTCTTAAACTAGAGAGCTCTGGTTTCTGCCCTATGCACTGTATTCTGTGCTGAAGGCACAGAGATACATAGATAGATATGACATTGAGAGTTGAAGGTCATAAATATTTCTCATAACTTTACTGTGCAATGGTTCACATGGTCGATGAACATATAAAACAATGGTTCACATGGTCGATGAACATATAAAACAATGGTTCAATATGGTCGATAAACCTATAAAACAATGGTTCACATGGTCGATAAACATATAAAACAATGGTTCACATGGTCGATGAACATATAAAACAATGGTTCACATGGTCGATGAACATATAAAACAATGGTTCACATGGTCGATAAACATATAAAACAATGGTTCACATGGTCGATAAACATATAAAACAATGGTTCACATGGTCGATGAACATATAAAACACTGGTTCACATGGTCAATAAACATATAAAACAATGGTTCACATGGTCGATGAACATATAAAACAATGGTTCACATGGTCGATGAACATATAAAACAGGGGAAGCATATCTTGTTCAGGATGCAGCCATCAACCCAGCATTTTCCTAGCTATATAAATTTTCTAGGCAATATAAATATTGGGTAGTTTGCTATTGTTTTCTTAATGGCCTGGATACACAACTGCCTGTGGCGGACTTTGAACCAGGTGCCATGGCCATCACAAACAAACTGTGTACCACGTCGCCACAGAGCTGGACAACTATTAACTTATAGTTTGACAATTTTTAATTAGACACATTTCTTGGAAAAATCATCAACCGGATGATGTCCTGGAAAAACTGATAAAATATTTAATATTAAAAGACAATATAAAATATTGTCTCAAAAATAAAAAATAAGGACAAGTCAAATATCTCTTAGCACTTACCTAAAAAAAAGGAACTATGCTAAAAAGATAAGAGTCAAGTCAAGAGAAAGATTGCTGGAAGTCAGACAGGAATCATTAAAGAGGTTGGCACAAATAATCAGTCAGCATGCAGCGTTATGACAAGAGACTGAATAAGTTGATGACCTGCATAACAAGACAAACATGAATGTGAAGATACTAAGACATGATCACACATTTAAAGGAATTTGGTTTGAAATGTGGTGTCGCTAGAAAGGAGCGGTTTTGTGGGCAAGAAAAAAGGTTGGTCAATCAAATGCATTCTGGAACCATCAGTCAACGTGTAATGGTGGCTACACTCAAGAAGATTTCTGAGCGCCTATGGACTTATACGGAGTGCAGTGATGATGATCCAATGACTAACTAACTAACACCACACTGGAAATATTTATAACTATAACTCTATACATGGATTCCAATGATCTCAACAGCAACCAAGAACATTCTTATTGACTATCAGCCCCATATGACAGTTATGAATATATCAATGTTTTACCAGACATTGAGTCACATGATTATCACATGATTAACAAAGCAACAATAGAACATAGAAATAAAAACTATTTGGTGTGTTGATTTTCCTCTTTGCACACCGGATGTGTCCATAGTTGTTCAGTTCTCTGCTTAACGTAAGTAAATCAGTGTATAGCAGTTCATGGTTCTGGTTCTATATTGGATCAGTGTTCTATATGAAATTTGGCTTAGTTGTTCTCTGAGTCAAGCATATCCTTACTCCCAATTTGTGCTTTCTCAATACTGTCTCATGCATCTCAAAATTCTCAGATCGTGCAGTTTCATGAAGAACATTGAGAATATCTGCTCTGTCCATAGACTAATAATCTGTTATGGTGGTAAGGCTAGCTTATTGCTACCACCCACATGAGTAGAGACAAAGATGAAAGCTAATTTCCACAGTGAAATCCACTTTTTAACTCTCTCCAATGACCTCACACACATCCTATTGCAGATAGGTCATCTGTTTTGACTTTCTGAATCATATTTATTGAGTCAGTCAGTGTGCACTCATAGTAATATTCTTGCGCTTCCAACCAGTTTAGTGTTCACATTATGGCAAACACTTCCATAACTAGACTGGATAGGCTGCTTGTTGTTGCATTAAAGGCTCCATTGGCACTGTTCTTCCACATGATCTGACAGTAAAAGCCAATGCATATCACTGATTGCAGATGACCAAGTGACCAGTGTGAATCACAACATCTGTATCCTCAATATGTTCATACATGAACTTAGCATCCACACTACATTACCTGTACTATTTATTGAGTGTAGTGATTAGCATCCACACTACATTACCTGTACTATTTATTGAGTGTAGTGATTAGCATCCACACTACATTACCTGTACTATTTATTGACTGTAGTGAACAGCTTTGAAAGATAATGGTAACAGGTATCACTCCTTGCCATGGTTGATACCTTCTGAAGCACAAATTTGCTTAATAGTAACCTCAGTGCGTCCCATCCACAATTTGTCTCTCTTCAGCCTGCTGCACTTCACGCACAGAAAAAATAGAAGAGCTTCCCACAAAGCAACAACATACAGTAGCGGACATCTTAGATTAGCACAATATAAAAGAACATTAGAGGACACATAACATAAATACATTGGATGAGAAACTAATAACAGATCCTACCTGTAACTCTTCAGGAAACAAGCAGTAAATAAAAATATGAAGGGGATAACCGAGAACTGTTGATTAATGCAAGTAGCAAATTATGTAGAATTGTGGTCTCTATCACAACATGTGTACTAAGCTACAATGTAAACTGTGGTCAACTACTATCACTGTATCCGATACAATTATTATAATTGGTACAGGTTAAACAAATGTGGCCTCATCACGTGACAAGTCCAACATTTTAATATGCATAGTTTCATTCTTCTTCTTCTCTTCAGCGTTCATTCTCAAGCTCCTGCTGGATCTCCCTTGTAGCATTACCATGGTCTTACTAGATTTCCATCTAATTCCAGAGAATGGAAATGCATTGTGTCGCTGTTTAATTTGCGCCATTGGCTCGACACATCCGTCTTCGGCGGGGTTTCATTCAGATTTTGTGACCTAACTGATCTTAGATTAAAAAGTAACTTGGTCAGATTCGAACTGCGTGCTTCACACTGAACCCCTCCCTGTCCCCCAGGGTCATCCAAAGGTGGAGCGGGGCTCTCAGTGTGTAGCAACCAAATCAATGGATCCACAAGTAGACATAGCTTCTGTGAAATGCGTCTAACAATATTTCGTTTTGTTAAATAATGTACATACTTGTTCCGTTACAAAAGAGGCCACATTTGCTTAACCTGTACCTTATAATTCTATGTTATAACAAATCAAAATGCCTGTGTGTCACTATAGCCTAAAAGGGAAGCCAAAAATAGCAACACTGTTACGTGCCTTGCATATCGTAAGTGGCGACTAAGGAGGTTTGGAGAATGAAGTTGGCTGTTCCGTCACATAAATGGTCAAAGTGATCTATGACCATGTTGAAATCAGATCTGTCTGGTAAAAATATGCATATACCGCAGCTGACCTCAGATTAAAATATTGCTTGGTATGCTTGGAACTACTAAAATTGTAAACCATAACACAATGTATTATTTCATTCTCTGGACTAGATCTATGTTTACCTGCAGGAGTTTGAGTAGGAATACAGAAGAAGAAGATACATTCAACTGTCATCTTAACATTGTATCTTACAACACAAACTGGAGTCTACCTTTTTCATTAGGGCTATGTCCTACAACACAAACTGGAGACAACCTTTATCATTAGGGCTATGTTCTACAACACAATGGAGACAACCTTTATCATTAGGGCTATGTTCTACAACACAAACTGCAGTCTACATAAACACAAGTAAAGGTAGTTAGGTGATAGATGATGACCACTGCATACAGTGTTATCTCCCCCTGACTATATCTGCAATTACACAATGACTGTCAGTTCCAGTTTCTCTGTCGGTTGACAAACATTCTGTTCAGTCCATAATAACATTCATTTCTGGCCATGCCCACATGTACAGCTCAGTTCATTTATTAATTTATAACACGGAAAAGGAATCATCGTGATCAATTTTCTTTGATCTTGCAGTTTCTCTTAAAGATTTCAAAATGTCAGCGTGGTCTACTGCCCTGCTACTCATTACAGTGGTAGAACCTGTCAATGTATCCACTCTCTCATTGCCTTGAACACCTGAATGTGCAGGTATAAAAATGGTATGTTACACCCTCTATGTATGTGCCCACAGAATACACAAGAAAAAGTTGACATTTAACAACTTACAGGAATTGATGCAGCCATAAGTGACTTTCTGTCCATATCTTTCTGCATACGAGCAAACAATGCTACCCTTTCCTCTGGCTTTGTGGATACTTCCATCTCCACCATGTTGAGAGTATCAGAAACACCTCCTGTGAAATCTTCCAAGGCTTCACTAAGTTCCCCTCCATCCAGAGCCTCATAATTACCAAACAGTCTAGAGAAAGAATCATTTATTGGATCAATTACTTTATTTCTAACACATTTATTGATCAATTACTTTATTTCTAACACATTTATTGATCAATTACTTTATTTCTAACATATTTCTACTTCCTGTTTGGTATACATTTTGGAGCATTTACTAAATTTACCCTACTTGATGAAGTATGTGCAGATACAGAATATATAACCTAAATCAGTAGCTTCCTAGCTAGCAGATTTTTAAAATTAATTCCGTAGAGTTGCTTCAAATAAGGGTCTTCCAAAGAGATTGTTCTATGGTGATTTCAATAAAAGCATTTCAAGAACTACTTGAAAAGATCTCTCAAGAATTGCAGGATTGACTGAAGTTATTGGGAAACGACACAACCCTTGACCATTCAGCATGGCATGGTCAGATCAGTGAGGGTATCATAAGTTTTCAGCAGAGTAGGACACTGCATGCAATTCACAAGAGACAAAAATAAAAGGAGAAATCAGACTGTATTCCCTCATCTCAAGATCTACAACATTCCTGCTCAGACTGCAACAGATTATTCAGACAGAACCCAGATTGGACTCCCCAGACATTTGAGGACCCACCAGCAGACATTTATAAAATTCCTATGTTTCCTTGCCCAATTCACAACTACCTTACACAAAAGTCATATTTCCTTGCCAAATTCACAACTACCGGTACCTTACATAAAAATTCTATGTTTCCTTAGCCAATGCACAACTACCTTACATAAAAATCCTATAAAAGAGCACATTGAGAGTGGTAACACTAAATGCAATAAGGAAATAAACATCTCTAGAATTTTAATAAAGGAGTAAATCATCATCATCATGTGCTGTCTCTGCATCTGCTCTGCCTTCAACATCCTCTATCTCTTGCCTTGGTGCTGCACTCACATAAACTGCATCCAGTTTATCTCACAATGTTTTCCTCCCACTTGTATCTCTGCCTACCTTTTGTTCACAGTTACCCAACTCTACCTTCAAGTAAGGTCTTCAACAAAGTGTGCCAAAAATGATGGGTTGATCAGATATAGCCATGTATAGGATATAGTATTAATGTTTTTGTTTCACTACTTTCTTCCATAAGTCATTCACTGAATGTCCTGCCTATATAAACATATTTGAAACCATCCATGTAAGACAAAGTAACAAGCACATGGAAAGACACATCCTCTTGTAACAAGCACATGGAAAGACACATCCTCTTGTAACAAATACATGGAAAGACACAACCTCTTGTAACAAATACATGGAAAGACACAACCTCTTGAAACAAATACATGGAAAGACACAACCTCTTGTAACAAATACATGGAAAGACACAACCTCTTGAAACAAATACATGGAAAGACACAACCTCTTGTAACAAGTACATGGAAAGACACAACCTCTTGTAACAAATACATGGAAAGACACAACCTCTTGTAACAAGCACATGGAAAGACACAACCTCTTGTAACAAGCACATGGAAAGACACAACCTCTTGTAACAAATACATGGAAAGACACAACCTCTTGTAACAAGCACATGGAAAGACACAACCTCTTGTAACAAGCACATGGAAAGACACAACCTCTTGTAACAAATACATGGAAAGACACAACCTCTTGTAACAAGCACATGGAAAGACACAACCTCTTGTAACAAGCATATGGAAAGACACATCTTCTTGTAACAAGCATATGGAAAGACACATTCTGTTTCAAGTACTTACTTTGCATATGCTTTCTCTAGAAGAGCAGACCAGAACTCATTTTTGCTCTGAGAATGAATGAAGATTAGCTGATCATTGATAGTTGGCAGCAAGTCATCCACTACCACCTCTATCCAATGCCCATATCGCCAGAAATGGAAGTGGAAGATACCTTGGTAATTGTTGGGTTTTTCTGGATCCCATTCTTGATTCTTCTGATCTGGAATGACCTGATAAATAGAACAAGATGAATAATATGTATTCTGCCACACTATACTTTATCATCACATCAACAGACCCATTAACTCTTTATATCTGACAAGCCACTCTAACTGTCACTTAGACCTATAACTAAATAAACCTAAATTATTTTGTTACTATGCCAATAAACAAATCCATAGCCCTTCAGGGTTGTAGGGGTGTCACTCTGCAAACATCAACACAAATTTCACCAAGCTTCTCTGTTCCCAGTTTGTGTGGAGTCTTAATCCTGTCCAGTCTTTAATAGTATCAATCCTATACTTTCTTCTTTCTCCCTTCTTCCACCTTCATCTGTTCCCTGCAAGATATTTTTGGAAAGGAAATCTTGTCTCATCACATGGCTAAACCATACAAGTTTGCAATTCTTCATCACTCCCACGAGATGTTCATATTAACATTCAGACGCAGAGCACTGTTTCACATTTACAATGTCACTGTTTCACATTTACAATGTCACTGTTTCACATTTACAATGTCACTCTCGATGTCATTTATCAATTCACCAACATGAAAAGTTTAGCTAAGTACCTTATGCCAAACTTCCTTGAAAGAGGCCAAACAAGAAGATGCTGCCACAAACCAGCAATTTCCTAATCTTCCTTGTGACACATCACCTGAACTGGCTCCTTGCACAAACAGTTTAGGGTCATTACATATTTGCTGGGGAATATAAAACCATCAAAGTACATATATAAAAAAGTACATGTATAAACAAAGTACACGTATAAACAAAGTACATGTATAAACAAAGTACACGTATAAACAAAGTACATGTATAAACAAAGATATTTTAAGTTATCAATTCGGTTTTCTATTCTGAATCCCTGAAGATGGACACACCTAGGCAAACCCATAGGTGCTCAGTCTCCTTCAGCAAATGCTGAAGAGTATGTTTGCTGATGGTTCTAATAGCTTACTGGTTGAGTATACAACTGTACTCTCAGGGGTCTTGTTCTACTTACATCTTGGATCATTTAAAATTCTTTCAGTTGCATTATTATATCTACTTCCAGTGGCCTGTATGGCAACTTAGGCATGAATGTTTAGCCTAGGGTGCTTAGGCATGAATGTTTAGGGTGCAAGGTATAGGACCACTGTCCTCTTTCCAGGTGTGTAGCAGGAAGCAACTAAGGAAAGTTGGTGGGATAGGCTGACAACCTGTGACCTGTGAAAAAAGTCATTATTGTCACTACATGTCTGATCTCAATTTCTGTCTTCTATTAAATGGTCCTCATTAATGATGAAGAAATATAGGACAACAAATATTGCACCTTTGTCCTTTTATGGCAGACTCCAAGGGAAGAGTCAACAGATCTGAAAGAAGAATGATGAATTGGAATGATGAACCAGACATATAAGCTGTGTTCCTGGAAGGAAATGATCATGGAACACTGACACACTGAAATTCAGGGATCCTACATGCATCCCCCTCCCCACAAGCATATATTTAAGACAGCAAACCTTATGTGAATTTGAATGCCACCTCAGTTACTCAATTATGCTTTTGTCAGAACAGCTATGGGCTGTCTTAAGCGACCTGCTGACAGCTAAAGGGATTATTTCATCATCATCTAATTCCAATCTTGTGTCATGAATTACATGATGTTCATGTAGTGATTTAATATGTCATTCCTGTCCATAATTAATTCAATTAGTATTTGTATATTTGAAGTCAATGTGCCAGCTTCTTAATTGTCATAAACTCCCAAACACCTAGGACAATAAACCCACACAAGTCTCCACAAATTAGAACAAAAAATGTATTTCAGCCATTTTAAAACACATATTTAAAACAAGTCAAGCAATGAGCAAGAATCTCTTTACGAAACTGTTAACCATAACCTTACTGAATGTGTAGGACTGGATGATAGAAAAATACTTCTGCCTCAAATGCCAGATAAATATAATACCCTATATGAAAGAAAACAGAGTTCACAAACACATGCATTTATCGCCCAATGACATTGGGTTTAAGGGCATTAAACCCATGGACCACTGGATCAGCAACCAAAATAAAAAATCAAGATCAAGAGGTGGAACAAGGAGAAGATGTGTGGACAATATAGAGATATAAACTATAGGGTATAGGAATCAGTAATTGGAAAACACATGAAAGTTTTATAACATCAAGAGTTTCTGCTACATCTTTTGAAGCAAAATTGTTCATCATCATGTGTGAACATACAAAGATGACAACAGACACTGTCTCTAGAAGTATATGTCACATTCTAGCACTGTTTCCATCAAACAACATCAAAAGTTTGACTTAAAATTTCCTCTGTTTCCTTCTATTTAGTATTATATTTCAATTTGGCTAAAATAGGCTGTAATTTGATACTGATTTCAGGGGGGCCCAGTGAAGTGGTATTAAATCAGCTAAAATAGGCTGTAATTTTATACTGATTTCAGGGCCCAGTGAAGTGGTATTAAATCAGCTAAAATAGGCTGTAATTTTATACTGATTTCAGGGGGCCAGTGAAGTGGTATTAAATCAGCTAAAATAGACTGTAATTTGATACTGATTTCAGGGCCCAGTGAAGTAGTATTAAATCAGCATCCTAGATTGTCTCTAAAAATGGCCTGGCATTCTGAATTTGGCATTGTGCAAGTGGTATGCATTGTGCCCATCCTATTAACTGTGCTGGTAAGCACTAATTCATTCATCTACTATATGGCACTTGGTGCATCTGTACACAGTAGATAAATGAGTGGGTGATTAGCCAAATTTTCCATGTCTGTATTTATCTGCATCTAATGTAAATATCTGAATAATAAAACCAGTTGGTCTGAAATAACTCACTCTTCTTATATGTTCATGTCTCGCAAGTTTTCATCTAAGAATAAACCAATAAATTAACAGTAGTCTGTTCTTATTGCCGTCACACAAGGTCCCTGCCTTGAGTTATGTGATCAACCGCCCCTGCCTTGAGTTATGTGATCAACCATACCTATCTAATTCATATTCAAATGAGGATGTTAGATGATTCATAGTGTTTACATCATGGATCAGTGAACACTAGACTCAGCCCAGTGGGGGATTTATATAGTGGAGAATAAGAGCACTGTCAAGGCATGCTTATTATGTAATACTGGAACAAGGAAACACCTACGACACATATCTCTCTCTATACTTGAATCTTGTTTACTTAACTGAGCAAATGTACCCACTCATTTGTTCCTTCTTCAAATGCAAGGTTGTCTAAATATGGAGGTTTTTTTTTCATTTATATTTAAAGAATATAGAGGATCGCTGTTCAATTATGAGCACCTAAGAGTAACTGGTTGTGTCAGTACAGATTGGCTAAGTGAGTGGGTACCAGAGGGTAACTAGCTGTGTGAGTACAGATTGGCTAAGTGAGTGGGTACCAGAGGGTAACTAGCTGTGTGAGCACAGATTGGCTACGTGAGTGAGTATTAAAGAGGAAAAGGAAACCTGGTTCCAAAAATTACACGCTGAAGTCAGGTGTATTGAGTGGACAGGTGTAAATATCATATCCCTGCATAGATTAGGGTTAAGTGATCCATGCACAGATTAGGGTTAAGTGATCCCTGCACAGATTAGGGTTTAGTGATCCGTGCACAGATTAGGGTTTAGTGATCCCTGCACAGATTAGGGTTTAGTGATTCCTGCACAGATTAGGGTTAAGTGATCCCTACACAGATTAGGATTAAGAAACAAAATTATAAATTACAAACTTAATGTCAATTTTATACACAGGGCTACACAAGTGATTGAGCAATTCAAAAGAGTTAGTTTTGAAATGTTGAGAAATCAGCATCACCAACTGGTATAGGCTAATCATGGATCTGCACTACTCTGTTTCCTCAGTATCTTTATATTGTTGACTTTTTGCCATGCCACGAAGTTAAACTCATATTTTCTCACGCTGTCAAGTATCTCTTCAATCTTGCCCATTGTCACAATGTTCTCCAAACCAGCATGGCTCATAACTTTGGGGGGGGGGGAGGGGGGGGGGGAGAAAGAGGAGGAGGATGGAGGTGCCTTCCATAAATATATCTATGATTTGTGGCAATTGTTGACTCCCTCTACCATTGTCAATAACTAATCTAGAATTCCAGGATTCACCCCCCCCCCCTCATGCTTAACGGTGTAAATTTTGAACCCAACCCCCCCTCTCATGCTTAACGGTGTAAATTTTGAACCCAACACCCCCCCCTCATGCTTAATGGTGTAAATTTTGAACCCAACCCCCCGCCCCCATTTATTATTTTATTTTTAAAAAGAAAAAGTACATGCTTAAAAACAAATTTCAAATTTAAAAAAAAATGTAATTTATGTTTAAAAAACTTTTGTTGATTTCAACTTATTTTCAACTTGGTGAAACTATTTTGAACGCAGCTGTAATAGCCAATCACTTGGTGAAACTGTGGGAGAACATTTGTTAGAAACTATCACAAATGGACAATGGATGTGAAAGAATGGCAAACTACTGAACATATTTATATTGCCTAGAAAATAAATACAGCAACAATATGAGGCTAAATTATAAAATCTCCAAATTGCAATGGCACAGAGCTGGCCAAACCTTGTTCGAATTTTAACACCATAGAACTGCCTACATTATCTCTACACTGAAATCATAGAGCTAGCCACATTGCATACACATAGGCCCTACTAATGGCATAGTACTAACATTACATACAAACTCTAAGGGTTAAGAACCAACACCATCACATTCATATCTAATGTCCAACTGAAGACGGATGTGTCGGACCATTGGAGCAAATAAAACGGCGACACAGCGCATTTCCATTCTCTGGACTACATTCTGCTGGAAATCTAGTAGGACAATGGTCCTGCTACAAGGGAGATCCAGCGGGAGTTTGAGAATGAACGCTGAAGAAGAAGAATATCTAGTGTCATAAAACTAACCAATCACACACAAACTCTAAGGGTTAAGAACTAACACCATCACATTCATAAACAATGTTATAGCAATCAAAGACTTTTAGGGCGTGTGATGAGGAAAGTAAAACTTGAACATTTTATAACCACCTGCAAGATGAAGGGGGAGAAGAGACTGATGAAGACTAAGAGAAACATTTCTGGATGGGTTGTCACTAATGGCACAAACAGAAGTCACCAACTGAACGTATTAACAACACAAGAGACAGAGAATTGTGGAGAAGCATGATCGCCTACGCCACTCTGCGTGGCACTTGATTGATTGTCATGGAACGTTCAGGTCTAATGCTTCTAACTTCTTGAGTTACCCAGACATGGGACCATATTACCAGCACCGACTTGTATATTTATTATATCTGCATACTATCTTCAACATCTACAAATATACACATTCTATTCACAATCTAGTTGTACCTGTCCTTACCTTCGGTCGTTTCCAGACAACGCCTCCATATTTACCAGGTGTCGAGGACAGTGACCTGTCATCTGGGGGGAATTCTGTATCTATAAAAAGTGTCCCCTTTTTTATGCATTCCTTTTTCAACTTTGTGTAGTCCTGTTTCTTGAATTTTGTCACAGAATCAAAGAATGGCATTGTCGACAGTTCCAGAATCTCTATCAAGAAAAAAAAACCCCCAAATATTCAACATTTAGAATTATAAATTGTCATTGATTTTGTTTTGTTTTTCCATCACATGATGATGATGACCATTTGTTACATCCACTTTAGACATTCAGTTAGTTATGTAATTGACTTTGAGTTCGTTGATGGTTAATAAGTCCTATTCTTGCCGCAAATGTCATTGGACAGTTCGGACATGGAATGACCACACTAGACGTTTTTTTGTGTGGTCTATCCGTCATTGAATCATACTATGTCAGCGATCCTTGATTATACATATATTGAAGTAGTGATTTTACGTTGAACAATATACAGGATCGACGTTTTGATTAAAAGGTCTTCATCAGAATAGGGACAAACAAACAGAACGAAACAATAATTTTTTTTTCAATATTTACTACTCATGCATTGTGGTAGAAATAACGCAACATCTGCGCACCAATTATGCACACCTATTGGAAATAACGCAACATCTGCGCACCAATTATGCACACCTATTGGAAATAACGCAACATCTGCACCAATCATGCACACCTATTGGAAATAACGCTACATCTGCACCAATCATGCACACCTATTGGAAACCAATGAGATTAACCACACGCGTCTAGATATATCAGCTGAAGGAAAAACTACGGCACAAAATAACCATGATACTCCCGTACAATATTTGCCAAGTCTTTCTCCAAAATATATTGCGTGTTAATCTCATGCATATCATTCATCTTGTCGTGGTTGATGCGACGGATCATTCGTCGCTTTATGTATACAGTCGCTTCAAAGATACTTCTCTATGGTGAGCTAGAGAAGGGTATACGATCTCAAGGTGGCCAAAGGAAGCGCTACAAGGACTAGTTAAAGGACTCACTGAAAGCCTTTGAAATAGACCACGTTACATGGGAAGAACTTGCACAAAATAGATCTACATGGCGTTCTAAAATAAAAAAGAGCACATCATCTTGTGAAAGGAAGAGAAATGCAGCTCAACAGCGGAGAGCAGCGAGAAAGTCACGGATAGACCAAGATCCATCTACAGTCGCTATTCCATGTCCAAACTGTCCAAGGACATTTACAGCTCGAATAGGGCTCATTAGCCATCTACGAACTCATAATCAAGGACATAACTAAAATTGAATTTTCAAAAGTGGATGTAAAAAATGGTCATCATCACTTGTGATGGACGAACAACATAACATAAACTTTGTGTGCCAACTAATGGTAAACACAGAAAAATGCGTATTATATAACATATAAGATTGCGCGCAAAATGATCCGTGATAAGTACTCTTGTTTTTTAGCTTCGAAACGAGAAATCCAAAGGAAATATTCCCAAATTGTACTGTAACGCGGTAGTTTGTTGGAGGGAGGGGAAGAAGAGACTAGACAATTTGATGCATTTCTTAGTACTAAAAGTTATTTTCTGATTTCCAACGGCGGCTGATCCCCATTGACTGATACAATCTACGTGATTGCTCGTAATCTCGTCAGTCCGGTAGTTGGCAGGCAATTAGAAGAGGGCAGACTATGGAATATTACCTGTAACTTAGAGAATAGAACTAACAGATAAAAGTACGATGGAGCAGTATCATAGCACAGTTTATAATATTTACTCAGCTGCCTAGTCAATGGTTGATCAGAAACCGCCGGACAAGTATCGCCTACGGTACATGTTCAGTAGTGATGGCGCTATATTTCTGGATCTTCCCAAGCCCTGGTGCATGAGTTTGCTAAGGAAATAATTAGTAGGGGTTCCAATAGGGAAGGGGGTGGGGTTACGCTTTCTTTCTCTGTTTCTCAGTACTGCATATCATGCTCTGCTTTCCTGCGGAGATGGTTTTACCACAGGCATCTAGATACTAGTGCTGGAACAGCATCACAAGTAAGGGATATTTCTCGTGTCGACCAGCTCTCACTAGTATAAGCTAGAAATACGTACGTCTCCGTGACAGACTTTCAGAAATTACAACATGACTCTAGTACTAGAAATTTAGTCGAAAGTTGGGTAAACCCCCCCCCCCCCCCAAAACAACAACAACAAACTAGCCAACAATCGAATGCAAATGAAGGAATTACGCACGTAAATGGACGATATATATTTTTTAAGGCACCCCCCCCCCTTTTACGGCCCTGACAAGTGTACACGCGTGACTTATCCATATGCGAAGGGCGTTACGTAACCGCGTCCTTTGTAAGCTAAAGAAATCGGCCACATTGATCAGGTTAAGATGACTTGCAATGAGCGCGGTTTCAGATCACCCTCTACATTTACATCAGTCGAGCGTGTGTGGTCGTAATCGCGTGTTCTCGTCGCTTATCAACGGACGAGAGCCTTTAGAATATATCAGAAGAGAATGAACGCTGAACATCCCTGTATGTTTTCTGTATCATAAACTCCATCTTTAGTATTTAGGATGCATAGAACAATAATCTTACATGGAACAAGCACTCATATTGAAATCTCCCTGCTCATGCTAAACAATGGCACACTAATCAACTGCCAATTCTGACCATGAATTGAGCTGTTACTACAGACTTGTACTCCAGTTACTTATGAATATTCAACTAAATTGAAGTCTCACTATTATTTAGAATAAAAACCATTTGAAATACTGTAACCCTCTTTGTTAAGACGTCTTTCTTAATACAATGGCAACCCGTTCGCTGTTGACTATAACCCACATTGCATGTCCAGCAATTGCTGATTAGCACGCCACGATCCTCAGATTTAGAGCTCACATATTTCCTGAACGTAAAACTGAGACAACGTAAACTTCTGTTACGTTTGACCCATACCAACTACTGGTCAAACAGACCTAGACTACCCATATATGGGGTAAAGCAACATAACTATAGCCAATTGTTAGACATGGGCAGACTGCAAAAAATATAATAACTTGATCCAGACCTTTATTCTTTCACAACAGAATTTCCCTATATACAGTATTTATAAAAATAAAGAATCGATATTACTGGGTTTGTCAAAGTGTTGGTAAATAGACAAAACTTGGAATAACGTAATGAAACTATTCTAATCACTGGAAACACACGTTTCGACCAAAAGACCTTTATCTAAAATAGATTCGCAACAAAAGACGACGAGTAAGAACAGTTTCTTACTTAATTCGTGTGTGTAATATGTGATGTCATATGTGTAATATGTGATGTCATATGTGTAAAATGTTATATGTGATGTCATATGTTATATGTGATGTCATATGTGTAATATGTTATATGTGATGTCATATGTGTAATATGTTATATGTGATGTCATATGTGTAATATGTTATATGTGATGTCATATGTGTAATATGTTATATGTGATGTTATATGTGTAATATGTTATATGTGATGTCATATGTGTAATATGTTATATGTGATGTCATATGTGTAATATCTCACAGTCCATTCTTGTTACACGTAGCAATTACACAGATGGTCAAAAATGTGATTTATCGTAAAAGATGGTATCGAAAGGATCTACATGTTAAATGAAAATCTACCAAACATATCCAAACATTTATTATCGCTGTTGGTTAGGTTTACCCTTTTTCCTTCCCACACCGGGAACGTCCGTGGGTGCTGACATCTTCTCATCAGTAAAAAAGGGTGTGTGGCTGATGTCAGTTTTGATTCTCAGCTGGTTGAGATATCTTTTGTAAAGTTGAATTACTCTTTCTATGCCAGGTGAAGTTTTACTTTCTATGCCAGGTGAAGTTTTACTTTCTATGCCAGGTGAAGTTTTACTTTCTATGCATGGTGGAGTTTTACTTTCTGTCAGGTGGAGTTTTACTTTCTATGTCAGGTGGAGTTTTACTTTCTATGTCAGGTGGAGTTTTACTTTCTATGTCAGGTGGAGTTTTACTTTCTATGTCAGGTGGAGTTTTACTTTCTATGCCAGGTGAAGTTTTACTTTCTATGCCAGGTGGAGTTTTACTTTCTATGCCAGGTGGAGTTTTACTTATAGAATGGTGCTTCTATTTTATTACATATCCTAATATACTTGTCAGGGTCTGGGACAAATAATAGCAAAACTATTACTCGCAATGCATGTAGTTGGAGACGACTAAGGAGGTTTGAGGGATGGGTGTTGGGTTGGCATACGTTAAAGGGACGCAATCACTACGCTCAGTCGAATATGTCGCAAACCAACTGTAAACAATGATATAACACATTATATTCTTCTGAGTACATCCTACCAATAGGCAGGGATTCAAGAACGAGCTACTAATCTACAGGAGTTCGAGAACCAGCGTAGACGATGAGTTTAATGTTGCTAATACACAGCAACACGATCGACAGGAGATTCCTGAACAACAGCTAGTCCGCATGTGCTGTGATAGGATATATATAGTCTTGTTTACCCCAGTTGTTCACATATGTTATGTAGCTATCAAGACTGCATAGAAAAAAATGGCATCGATCAGCATTTTGCAATGACTCAACTATCATCCAACCTCTGACCCTGACCCATACATATCAATAATACTCTGGCTAAGCAGTGATTCTCAACATTTTTTGACCTGTGGTCCTCTATTGGAACACATTTTCTCTTCAGTAGCCAAGGGGTCCCTTTCTTTACCAATCATCAATCCTTTTTAAGCTTTCAATATTTCTTGCTGTTTATCTTTCAAGTGGTCACCTTCCCCTGCCACTGGACGATTCTGTGGTAGTATTCCCTCACACGTAATTAGAAGGTACATCTCACGTAATGTACCACCTCGCACATAACGTACAAGAGACTGACTTAGGTAGTAACAACCTTCACTTCACACAGAAATATTCACTGCTCATAAGCCTTCAGCTCTACTAGAAAAAAATTAACGGGAATATTGATCTGTGACTCCACAATTGCCAAATATTGATCCGTGGTCCCCAGGGGACCATATATACCACGTTGATAACCTATGCTTAGATTATCAATAAATGTGTTTTAGCAACTTCACCAGCGTACAAATTCATGTTCGGTTTTTACAATAATCTAACCACACATCATCTCACACTGTTCCATGTTGCTTTTTCAATAATGCTGACTCAGTATAGTACCAGCTGTCCTCAGTCTCATGTCACAACAGATAAATCTTAAGTCCCTTGGAACTTGGCTACAGTAGATGTTGTTGGGCCATGTTTCAGCCACTGGTGGTGAATATAATCCCGTTCTCCACAAGGTAGGTTGATCTTGATGGATCAAAATGAATATATGTACTGTAAATGACGATTGATGTGACCACATAGCGTAACATGTCGATGGAGCGTGAACAGTGAAATGCATTAGCTTGCAGTGTTAAGTCTAAACTTTCTTGTGTTGAAAAGAAAAACCAACAACAACAAAAAAACCCTGCTATATTTTAATTTGCGCCATACAATGAAAATACTTGAAATGTGACCCCGTTGACAAGGATAAGGCGGAAAGATGAGACCGGTTACTTTTGTTAAACATGGTCTTCCTGATGCCATTTTTACCACTTTATGCCAACGTACCTGGTGGTCTGCAACTGATTAAGTATGGCGAATCTATCTACGCCTTATTATGTGTTTGTTCTCAAACTCCTGTATATTAGTAGAACGAAGTGCGCAGACCGTAATACGTTGCATCATGGTTTACATCTTGACTGCGATATCTGCTCCTCTCAGACCGATATCACCGACTTCAGCATGGTTTCTGAGTCACTTTCATCTATGCAATGGATGGTAGAACTAGCCTCAAAACCCCCTTAATCACTTATTACAACATGCATGGCAGGTAACAGTACCACTACTCTTTGCTCCCTTTTCGGGCCAAAAAATACAACAACCGTGGCGAACCTATAATTTGTACTCGGCAAAAAAACACAATGATGCCAACAATAATCACATGAGATGTGCATGATTCCTAGTGGATATTAACAACATCAACAGATTGTCATTCTAATTCAATAATAATATCCTACCCACACACACTAAATCCCCAGCCAAGAACTGCTCGTAGGCCTGATTTCCACACATATACACACACTAAATCCCCAGCCAAGAACTGCCCGTAGGCCTGATTCACACACACATACACACACTAAATCCCCAGCCAAGAACTGCTCGTAGGCCTGATTTTGTCTGGTTTTTAACGTGGGCCATTGTCCCCCTAAGTAGCAGAGACTTGCAGACGTGCCACGGAGGGAAAACAATGACATGTTGGCGGTAGAGCAACAGAGAAGATGCTAGGTAATTGCTAAGGGATAAATGTTCCAGTGTTGGGTAACAACCCTAAACAGGAAGCAGGTGGCTGGAGTAACACCGGGCAAATGTCAAGATAAACAAAAATAGGTAGATGTGTTACCAAAATAAAACATAACACAACCTAACAACGAGATACAGGGACAGACGACGTTTCGACTATTAAGCCTTCATCAGGACAAACGAAAGACAACGAATCTTACATGGAAACAAACGTGGTTGATAGGGAGGAAAGAGGAGGAGAGATAGTGAATAGATAGTGGAGGAAGTAAATAAGGAGCGGCATATTGGGGAGGAAGAGAGTATGGGGAGAAGAAGTGAGGAGAGAAAGTGCACGGAAGGAGGTGAGGAGCGAAAATGGATAAGGTGTGGTAGTAAGTAAAATAGATAAGGTTAAATTAAGATACTTACCTCAAAAGTGGCAACACGCAATGAGTATAACGAATAGATAGCAGAGGAAGCAGAGATGGAGCAGCCTAGCAGGGAGGAAGAGGGTATGGGAAGAAGTGAGGAGGGGAAAGTGCACAGAAGGAGATGAGGAGTGAAAATAGTTAAGGTGTAATAGCAAGTAAACTAAGATAAATGAGGATAAATTCAGATACTTACCTGAAATGGCAACAGGCAATGAGTATTAGCATACAGTCGTCATGGAAACGCAAAAGAGGATGGTAGGAGAGATCAGATGAGGGAGAGAGAGATGGAGATGAAGAATAAAGAAGAGAAAAAGGGAGAAAAGAAAGAAACGACCGAGCAGATATAGGCAGTGGAGAGAGACTATAAGTAGGAGTAGATAATGGTGGGAAGAAAATACAGTGATAATACAATGATGTATGTAAGTGAGAGTAAAATATAAAATATAGGTGATAATATATAAAAAAGAACTTATCTGATACGTGGAGAACTGGCTAGCTTGAAACCAACAGTCACACTGGTGGGTCAGGGTCAATGGACAATGAAAGCTAGTGAGGCAAGTAGCGTCAATAAAATACCAACATACCAGATTGTTACACCACAGGAAACAAGAGGACTACAGAAATGGCCGCAGGGAAGGTTGAGCGATAAGTATAACGGTCCAGTATTATGACGAGAGACCGACTGAAATAATATCCAGGGCCGTAGAGAGAAACCCGAGGCGGGTAAAAGTTGAAACCGTGACTCCTACAAATAGTCATAGAGACAGATAAAAAAAGGATGAGAGGAATGCAGAGGAGAAGAACAAGAAAAGAGAGAAGAAGAAGAGAAAAAAAGAAAAGAGAAAAAAAGCAGAAAAAAAAAGAAGAAGAAAACGGTGGATAGACGTGGGCCCCGAGCCGGAAATACGCCACGCAAGGACGGGATGTGGAAGTAGGAAGGAGCCTACCAGACACAGCAAGGTAGGGTGGGGGACTAACACGGGGAGGCGCGTCGTGCGAAGGTATCAGGCTGATAAAGAAAGAAGGTGCAGAAGAGAAGGGTACCAGAGTAGGAGAGAAAAGGGGAAAGTAGGCAATGTCAGATGGAGGCAGACCCAGAACTACAGCCAAAGCATGTGAGGTGGTGGGGGGTCGTATGTGACCAAGTAAGGGTCATCAGTCCATAATGTCGTTGTAATTGGAGGTCGGTGTAACAGTGGTTCCGATAAAATAAATATTACGGAAGATGGACCAAGGTCACAACCGCAACGACAAGTACCTTTTAGGCCCCGTGTTCGGAAGTGAGACCCGTCGCATCAACCGAAGATGATAAGAGGATGGACTAGCCGCACGTCACAATCCCTATGTGGGTATTGCCCGCACTGTACACTAGCCCATCTATGGGAACAACGATCAACGGACAGAACCTCGAGCCACCGATACACGATCCCTTAGTCCAGGATACACCTCACAAAAGCGCTAAAGTCTGTGAAGAAAGTTGGCGATCTTTTTCTAGGTACCGGGAGAGGGTAGGGCGGCGGTGGGTGCAATGGAAGATAACATATCTCAAAAGGGCACCACAAGTAAAAAGGTTCAGAACCACTG
Source organism: Meghimatium bilineatum (assembly GCA_034231615.1). Classification (NCBI taxonomy): domain Eukaryota; kingdom Metazoa; phylum Mollusca; class Gastropoda; order Stylommatophora; family Philomycidae; genus Meghimatium; species Meghimatium bilineatum. Next base: position 36,109,297 of record CM067301.1, read on the forward strand.
GTCTAATACCAACATATTTTACAGCAGCATAGCTATGCTGGGATTATTGTGATCGCGGTGTCTTTCAACCAGAAACACACAGCCCGTTATTGTGCCGAGGGATTACACACGCATATTAGTACCACTTCATACACTTCACAAAATGTACAGGCTGTTTAGTGGCTACTGAATCATCACTTTGCAAAACGTAAATACAGAATGTTTGGAGTGGTCAGAAAGTTACTTTAGAATTTACAGGAAGAGCATTATTCTCCCCCATCCCCCCTTTTTCCACAGCTAGTACTACGCGTATGGTCATGGACGTCAAATCTCCTCATCCACATACGCCCCTATATGCCTGGAATTACTACAATGTTTCAATATCACTTCTGTTGTTCAATACCGCGATCACTCGCTTAATAGAAGACCTACGGGCGGAATCAAAGCAACAATTTTTACGTGTGTTTTTCATTATTTAGTTATTTGGCGTTGGCAGACAACATAAAGTATATACATAGTGAACAAAGAAAATTATGACAATAATTAAAATCGTTGCGTATGAAGGATCGTTTTCATTCTGTTCGCATGTCTTCTATTGCTGACGTTCAACATGTACACAGAAAATAATAACAAAAATTCAGCTAACGAACAGGGATGAACATCAACTATTGATAGCATCCTACTTACAGACCTGTTTCAGATCGACACCCGCTCATAAACCAATAATCAACTGTGATCAAAAACAAACAAATCCACACAAATCATTTAATTAAAGTCCTGGTGTATATCTCGCCAGTACGTCACACAAGTCATGCATACAAAGGATATGTTTACAAGGGGCCACCCACTTGCAAATACATGACTCAGATAGTACTAGGCCTGAAATTGAAAGAATGCCTCCCACATTCTTTACAAGAATGTCTAACATCCGGTATTTCAAACGTTTTTGCTTATCAACTAGATCGTTTGTAAAAATCAGTGGCAGGTGTAGGCAATCCAGCTGGGTGTTTCATAATAACGGGCTGACCATAGTTATGTCAGTTTTTCTTTGCCCATTTTAACACCCCCCCCCCCGTAAGTCGACAGACTGTCGAGAATTAAGAGTCCATCCTGGACATAAAAACATTCACACAATTTAATCGACATATAAGAAACAAAATAATTGGATGATGTCAGAACCCCCCCCCCCCCATTTCTTGTGCCAACAACTGTCAAACTTTTCCAGACCCACCACCCATAATTGTTGACGTGATATATGGATCTTCCCCCCCCCCCCCACCATGACCATTTTGTTGTTGCTGTCACTGAGTACCAGCACCTTCTAGCTTCCTACAAATGAGTACCAGTGAATAGGGTACGTCATTACCCTACACCTGGAATCACCTGTTGGATGTCAGTTTTATGCAGTTACATTATTATCAACCCCTCAAGTGAGCTTCGTCGTTCGCTCATACAGTCCAATTGCTATCTCTTACAAAAGTGGCGGTCTCTGTCTCTGGTAACTGCGACATCGCAGTACAGTTACTCCTTCAGGAGATTGTTTCTCTAGTGTAGGTAAACAACCCAAACTGAGAATTGGGGGGGGGGGGAGGTAACACAAGACAAATGTGAAAATGAACGTAAATAGCTACAAGTGTAACCATCATTCGTCAATACAATTAACTAACAACTCTGTTTTATTGACTAATATTACCAAGACGTGTACCTATTTGTTACTCCTTCAGGTAGGCCGGGAAGGGTCACATTTCGGCTCTGCTCTCATAAAGACTCACTCCTGGAGCCCATTTTAATTTGCACAAGACATTAATGTGCTAATGCCTACAATTGACAAATTTTAACTCAGAGACGACACATTATCCGTTATTGTTTAACAAATCAAGTTACAGCGACACATATTCCAGTTATTGTGAAACATGAATACAGGAAACCTTTCAAATAAACCTTTTATTTTTAGCAACATGCAATCGATTATTCAAGGTTGCCCGTTTTATAATTGTGAAAACCAAGCAACCGTTGTCATCAACAAAATACGTGCTAGTCCGATACAGTAATGGGTAAATACGACATGATGGATTGTCATCTATATAAACATAGTTTCTCAACATGGCTCATATTCCCCCACCCCAGGGGACACGGAGATTTGAAAAACAGTAGTGGGAGGGGGAGAAAGAGAATGCTCTTAAATTTGAGGATTTGGAGCACAGAAAGATAACTATTTGAACGCTAGATTTATAGAGATAAAGGTATATGATACCGAGTAATAAACAGAGATAAAGGTATACGATACATAATAATAAACAGAGATAAATCTTAAAATCCATTAGTGTTCCTCAAGGAAAGTCAATTTTCTTTAGTTTAAGGCACCATAAGAGCAGCTGGAGAAGACGTGTTCCCTCAATGGGCTACAGATAACAAAAGGCTGAAAACCACTTATTAATTGATCTTCCTGTGATTTTGTGCATTCATTTATGTTGAAACAAGTTAGTCGTTGAATCATCGTCACTGCACTCTGGACAAGACCATATGTGCTCAGATCTCTCCTCAGATCTGTCCCAGTACACCGTTGATTTACCATCATACTTTCTCACACACGAAACCGCTACTTTCTAGCGACAACAAATACTGGGGACAGAGGTGACCCTTGTGGTAATCCCAGGATTATGACTGTAGGTGCCGATGACCCACACTTAAGAAAAACCTGTCTCTGAAAAAGTGCCGAAACAATTCGTGCCAGTCTCCATTCGTGCAGCAAAACTTTCGAATATTTCTTGCGCGAATACGGTGACGTTGTGTCAAGTCTGCTTACCATAACGATAGTTTTCCAACGTTGTGGGTATTCTGTTATTCCTCTCTCGATGTAAAAACAATTTTCACGCAACAATTTTTTCTAACAACCTGCCGATCGTATTCTGCATGGTTATGAGCCTGAAACACTGTCTTTGCATGACTCTTACCAGGCTTGGGTAGTGGCCATGTTGTTCCGACAGGCCGACATTGTGCTTGAACTAGTTACGGGCACGGCGTGGGTGGGCGAAACAACAAAGAAACCTGTCACAAGGGCCAGAGTTGTACCCTGATGTCGACGCCTGTTTCGGCGGCATTAGACTCAAACCACCATCTAGTCGAATGGCTGCTGGAACAGAGGGCGGAGCACTTATGGGAATGCCCCACGTGCTGTGAGGCCAGTTTCTAATCAAGAAGAAGAAGTAACTATGCAATCAGTCTTCTTCTACTGTGCCTCTCGCTAGGCTCTTGTTGAACAACATTGCCAGCTCGCCTGGCCTGCCTCGGAGATCATCGTACCTACAGGTCCGTGCGCTGAGTTTCTTGATCTTTAATATCTTCAAGAGTAATTGCAGTATCGCTTTCCATAATTTGTTTATTGTACATGTCGGTGACTCTTTTCTACTGTGGATCTTGCAGCACAACGTACTTCTCGCTCCCCGGCGGAAATTCGTTGTGGTTATTTGAGAGCGAACGCTGAAGAAGAAGAAGAACTCCTTTAAAGAAAAATTTGCTTTTAATCCTGCTAATCTCTACATTTTATGTGTATAAGCTGAGGGTTTTTGGACCATAAAAAGAGACATAACATGGACAAACTAGTAATGCAAGACATGGTTGCTGGTGACAGGGAAAGCGAAGCCGAAGACAACGTTGGGAGGCAGACATCTCAGAGAGTTTAAAATATCCCTTGTTGCAGCAGATCACCTCACCAAAAGGGCACAAATGTTGAAAGGAATCTTTAGGTAACTTAGAAGTCTTCTCAAAAGGTAATATTTACTTAGCCTTGTACCTGACACAGTTTAAGCTAACAATTCTCTTCAACAAAAGAAACAGGCATATTTAATCTGACTGACTGTACATGTTACATTCAACCTAAATTTGCTATTTTTAGTAACAAAAGTCTTGTCATTTTAAAAATAAAATTACATACAAGAATGTTAACATTTACATAATGACAATGTGTCTACAATGTTAAACAGCAAAACACAAGATAGTTGTACAGCTTACACAACAGATGAATTTGTTGTACAGATTACAACAACACATAAATTTGATATTTTAGTCCGATGGCTAGTAGCAAACAAGGGACATATAGTAAAGTAAAAATATGAAAATAATCCAAAACTGTTGGTTGGGATAGACATAGAGAGAATGTTGTAAGTGTTTCTATTTTCATTCACTTTTAACAACAATATATCTACCAATGCCTCATAGACCCACAGAGCTAAACAGATTTTAAATCTGTATTACTGTATGAAAGTCTGCCGATACAGTGTGGGGAGGGGGGGTGGTATACGCTTGTAGAGTGACCCCCCCCCCAAAAAAAACACGACACTTGGTACTATGAAAAAGGGTGGTAAAACCTCAGACCCCTTAGCGATTATTTTCCAAAAGTTCAACCAACCCTTCCTTCCTTGAAAAGCTCCACCCCCCATTGCCCCTTCCGTGCCAATCTTAAATTCCTACAGATTAGCAGGATGCATCTCAGTAAACAGAATGTGTTGTTACTTTGTACAGCTTAGCTGTGATATCTGTGTCTTTCTGCCTGATACATCTGATTTCAGCATGTCTTCTGAGTCACTTGGACCGTGTGTATATATATATATATATATTGGATGGAGCAGCCATCTAACTAATACTGAAAAAACCTCCTTCGTCACCTCTTGGCAAGTAACAATGTCAGTATTCTTTGCTACCCTTACAGCCTCTGACAACACACTGGTGGTTCAAGTATTTAAATGTAAAAAAATAACCAATGAATAGGTTTCTTAATTGTAATGAGACTTTGTAAATATATGCTCTTAAACAGGATGTTTACAGTAGAATATGTGCAATCTGACTGAAATGAAGTCAGTGTTCCATGATGTACATAATATTCTACACATAATGGTAAATCCTCAGTCATTGTGTCAATAGATATATTAGTTGAAAAATCAATAGCCACAGGTGTTCATTCTCCATAATTCCAAATCAGTGTCAAGCAAATAAATAAGTATTTTCCTGATGGGATCTTCTTCTTCTAGTTCATAGTTAAAGAGGCAGCTTGCATGATACCATGGTTGCTGGCACACCTCTCTGCTTGGTATATCTGACTTCAGCACCTGTGCTTGCTTGGGCAGGACTATGGTCCTGCTCGATATAGGGGATGGCCAGAAAGAATTTCCAATAGATTCCAGATCACACACAAATCTGGGGGAAATGAGATAGCAGACCAGCTAAACCAGCTAGCAAAAACTGGAAATAACTGCCAACAACAACAGATGGAAGGATTGAGTGTGATTTCCAGGAACTACCATATAAGTCCCATCATCAAAACATTCATAAACATGGAATGGAACTCAACTCACCCAAGTAGCCAAACAGACGATGCTATCCACAGGCTTTGAAGAAAAGAATAAGCAATCATTTTTAGATTGACAAACAAGCTACAACAAAAACACATTGACAGGAAGTCCTATTATTATTATTATATAGGACATGAAAAGTCTAGCCTGCAGGATGTACATTGTAATTGGGAACCCTACTATCTGTTAATATTTAGTGAGTACATTGCAGTTTTTATGGAACAGACTCGTAGAGAACTATAGGTCAAAGAATGAAGCATGAAGTAAGGTCGTTTCCATGAAATTCTACACAGAACAGCAGATCCTCATCTTTCTTTGAAATGAAGTCACAGCTCTTCATTGTTGCACTTAACAAAAATGGCTCCAAAGATCTAATGGACTGACTTCATTGTATTTGACTTTGCTGATAGTACCCCATGTCATATTAAATTTTTCGAATTGTTGAGGTTTGTTACTAGCAGCAAAACTACAATACTTGGCTTGCTTATTCACGTATTCTAGTCACAAGAAGATGAGGAGGAGGTTGAACAAGACAATGCACATATTCAGAGAATGGTAGAAATGGGAATGATTAGTGGCGATGGGAGAAAGTGTTCCCTCTCTGGAAAGATCAGAAGAATGCATAATCAGCAACTGACTGGGACACTGAGCATATACACTTTTAGATAGCTGATGGAACAGCATATTGAGATATATAAACTCTACTGCTGACTTTCTGCTATGCCATAATGTCACTCTCCACCATCTTCTCTCTTTTTCGTACTGTCTTTTTCCGCTAAATTGTATATATTGAGATATATGGGAATGTCCCAGTGTTGTGATGCTTGTTCCTAATCAAGAATCAAGTCTATTTTTATAAATAATAAATAAGAGGACAATGTACTGCAGTAATTGTATACGCTCAAAGGCAACATGATGTGAGAGAAATAGGCAATAAATTAATTAACGTGTCAAACATTCAATGATTTTCATGCAACTACACTGACCTTCTTCAAAACTGTACTTTAATCAACATCATGAGACATAGTGATTTTTCTCAGTCCTTTCTACAACGTCAACACATGCTAAGAATTAGAAATGTGATCTATCTATTCATAAACCCGAAACCCGTCAGGGTCGTAGAGGTACGACATTGGATGCTCCAGTGATTTCTATCTTTAACGATGCAGATAAGTGAGGAAAAATCTTGTCCTGTCCATTCCTTCATGTTGCCTGTCCATGTCTTTATTTGCCCTCTTTCCCCTTCGATGGTTCCTTGCAGTATTGTTTTTTACAAGGATTAATTTTATGTCTGCATACATGTCCAAACCATGCTAGTTTTTGTCATTTCACTATTGAAAGCAATGGTTCTTGTACAACTGATTACATCTATATTTTATTTCTGGACAAATTTGGCTTATGCTCCCCATAGGAAATTCATAGAATTCATCTGTAGCATTTGTACTTAAAAGCCTGTAATCATCTCTCCATGTCCAATGGGAAAATAATAAACAACTTGGAGATATTCAGATAACACTTTCATTTTAGTAGAAAGTGAATAGAAACTACAAAGACTAATAGATCAAGTAAAGAATATGGACTGAATTTAAACATTAAAAAAAAAAATCATGATAATCAGCAGTCACAGACGAACAGGTACCAAAAATAAAAATACATTGAGAGAAACTACAACAAGTAGAACATTATTAATATCTTGGACACATACCGTAGTCATAAATGATGGCAGATGTGAAACAGAAGTTAAAAGGAGAATAGAATGGCTAAAAGTACCTTCAATGACATGAGGAAAATAGTAAAATCTAAACAAATTACAAACAAGTTAAAAATGAGAATTATAAAATGTTACAATTATTCTATATTAATATGGCTCAGAGACATGGACAATAAACAAACCAATACAAGACAGAATTGATGCATTTGAGATTTGGAGATGAATAGGGAGAACATCACAGAAATAGAAGAAAACAAAGAAGTTCTAACAAGACTTCACATGAAGAATTAATGATTAAAGTAAATAAAGATCAAGCAAATAAAATATTTTGGACACGTTAAAAGACATGACACCTTGTTGAAGACCTTACTTGAGGGTAAAGTCAAAGGGAAGCGAGCAAGAGGTAGGCAGAGATACAAGTGGGATAGTAACATCACAAGATGGACAGGTTACAGCCTAACAACGTGTATCACCAAGAAAAGAGACAGAATGTAAATGTTGGAGGTCTATTGCAGCCAACCTTCTTTGAGGAGACGGCAATTATTATGATAATATGGATGCTTTTTCATAAAAATGTAGTTATATCTAGAGGTTTATTTTTGGACAAAATTAGTTGGCGACACTGTTAAAAAAACAACAAGTCATGGAGGCAGTTGAGTCAGATTCATATGCATCATTGGAATGATTAGAATGCCTGAACAACGAACAAATCTTGGTATTTTGGCCTATCTAGCTATGACTGCACCTTAGGCACTACGTACACGGTACAGCCATAGTGCCCATAGACCCTAGTAAGTAATCATAATGTAGTAGTCATATATTACGTATACTATACTATACGGTATAGGATAGGCTTAGACTTAGATAATTAAATATGCAACTGCATACTCGCGAGACATATTCAAATAGACACAAACTCCCAGACGAAAGTAATGTTATTGTCACTGTACTGTGTGTTTTATAGTACTCTCCGCCTATGTAGTACTAGTAGTAGTGTCAGTGAGTGCTGCAAAGTACACCACACTAATAATTAAATAATACTATATAATTATTGCCATAGGTCAGCAAAATATAGTTTACTTTTATGAATGACAAATCCAACATTACTTACACATACTGTAAGAAAATGTGTAGGTCTATAAAGAGAAATAAGTAAACTTACACGTGAAGACGTCTAGTAGACCGTTCCTACTGTGTAGAAGTTTGGTATGTTATTATTTCCGTCAGGTCAGCAGCAGAAGTACACAGCAGGCGTAAGGTTTCTGATTGGCTCTTCAGATCTGAGCTCGGCTTTCTTCGTCAATTTTCGTCGTCACATCTTCGTAGTCTTCCGTCACCAACATTATTTAAATGATCTTATAATCATCAAGTGCCGTGCAGGGAGACGTAGGAGATCTCCACAACATTTCTATCTGCATTACTCCTCAGTAGTAATCACGTGGGAAACAGGTAATAAAGTTTTACCAGACGACGAACACCACACTATACTACCACTGTCGGATGGTTACGTGAAATAACAACAAAACACATGATATAATCATACAAATAACAAGAGGGGCCTACACAGATTACATCCTGTGTTTGGTTATTTCATGTAAGCATCTGACAGTGATAGTAACCTATAGTGCGTTAGTCATCGTCCAGTAAAACTTCATTACCTGTTTATCACTTGAGTACTATTTTCATACAGTTTTACTAGCAGTTTTATTGACTGTCATTACTCTTCAGCACTATATAGGCCTATCTATGAAACACTTGTACAGGTCAGTTGAGAATTCTCTACACTTTTCTATGATACACCTCATGTTAAGGATGTGATCTCGTGTTCCTCTGTCCGATCTGAAACCGGCCTGTGTTTCGTTTATCTCCATCTCTAATTTTTGTTTGATTTTTTACTTTATGATGTTTAGCATTATTTTACTTGCTTGACTTATAAGGGCTAAAGTTCGGTAATTTGAACAAATCCGAAGGTCGTCCTTTTTGGAGAGGGGTATAGGCATATATAATGATTTTTTCCAGTCCTCCGGCTATGTCCCGCTTTTCCATATTTTGCAGCATAGTTTGTGGTAAATCTTGATTCCGGCCTCGACCCCTTCCCCCACGCGTGTATCATTTCTGCTGTTAAACCATCGCTGCCTGTGACTTTTCCTTTCTTTACACTTTCTATTGCGTATCTTACTTCTTCCTTTGTAGGTTCTGGCTTTTTTTCATAATCATTTAATGATTTTTTTTTGTCGTTTTACTTGGGTCATTTTACATCTCACTGCAGTATTCCTTCCATCAATGTAAGATATATGTCCCTTCCGTTAGTATGTTTCTTTGTTTATCTTTCAACACTGTTAATCATGATTGAAACTTGTTGTCTCTTAGGTGTCGTACATAAACGAAACCGTTAATGCTACGAACTTTTATTTTTCCGGTTGTGATGGCTGTGAAACATGGACCCTAAGTAAAACAGCGGCAAAGAAGATGAACGCATTTGAGATGAAATGCTACAGAAAGATACTTGGAATAACTAAATTAAAAAAAAGGAGAAACTCAGATATTATTTATAAACACATTGAAGATTCTAGTGTTGGTTACTAAACACAATAGAAAAAAGAAAACTATACCTGTTTGGTCACATACAGAGACACACTTGTTTAGAAAGACAAATAATGGGAGAGGGGCGGCAGTGGCGCAGCGTGGGGCAATGGCACCCGGGGCGGAGTTATAAGTTTCCGCCCTTGTGACATTACAAAAATATGTCAGTGATTGTGAAAGACTGGACGAAAATAAATTTTCCGCCCTCCCGATGATGCCGCCCGGGGTGGTCCGCACCTCCGCCCCCTCGCTACGCCACTGGGGGGGGGGGAGGCAGACCAAGAAGACAATGAACTGACGACATTAAATATAACATGAATACGTCGTTGGAAAATGCAAACTGTATGGCTCAAGACAGAGAAGAATTCAGGGAATTCATTGTGAAGACAATGTTCTGGAGAGAATACGTCACTTGACACACGCTATATATCAACTTTACTTGACACACGCTATATATCAACTTTACTTGACACACGCTATATATCAACTCTACTTGACACACGCTATATATCAACTTTACTTGACACACGCTATATATCAACTTTACTGCTGACTTTCTGCTATGCCATAATGTCACACTATCCACCATCTTCTCTCTTTTTATCGCACTGTCTTTTCCCGCTTAATTGTGTATACTGTTCACCGGCTCGTAGATAAGGGTAGTGTTTAACCCCCTTCTCTCCCCCAACCTTTGAAATTGGAACGTGACTTTTAATACTAGGAGCTATGCTATAGGTAACATCCCCCCCCCCCTATCTCTCTCTCTTTAGCGATGTTAACACAGAAGATGATAGTAATTTTACATGAATAGGTCAATCGGAACCACAAAAACATACTAATGATTTTTTTTAGGAAAACGGGGGTTTACTTCGTATTCCCCCATTGAGGAGAACATATCTACGTTCAACATCATCAAGTAGCATATCTTGTCACAGCTTTTCGAAACTTCTGCCGATCATGGGTCAATCTTCCTGCATCTGTGAGCATCGAGTTCATGTGGTAGTTATATCTTTTCCTCCATCCTCTTGGATGTCTACCTCTAGGCATTGCTCTGCATCATCCCTTCCATTATAATCTTTTCTAGGATGCCATGTCGTTTGATATGGTCAAAATATTCTAATCTTCTAGACAGAACCTTATTGTTTAGACAGTATTCTTGAATTAATAAAAGGTAATGCTGTAGACATGACTCTCTCTCTCTCTAAAATTATTTTGCAATGAAAAGTCGAGAGTTGAAGGAGAAGAGAGGGTCAGAGAAAATCCTGGATTGATAATATCAGAGAATGGTCTAGCGTGATTTTTCTACACTTCTAGGAATGATGAAAGTAAACCTTTTATACTGAAAAACAAAATAGAGGAAAGTAAACCTTTTACAATGACAAACAAAATAGATGAAAGTAAACCTTTTACACTGAAAAACAAAATAGAGGAAAGTAAACCTTTTACAATGACAAACAAAATAGATGAAAGTAAACCTTTTACACTGACAAACAAAATAGATGAAAGTAAACCTTTTACACTGACAAACAAAATAGAGGAAAGTAAACCTTTTACAATGACAAACAAAATAGATGAAAGTAAACCTTTTACACTGAAAAACAAAATAGAGGAAAGTAAACCTTTTACAATGACAAACAAAATAGATGAAAGTAAACCTTTTACACTGACAAACAAAATAGATGAAAGTAAATCTTTTACACTGACAAACAAAATAGAGGAAAGTAAAACTTTTACAATGACAAACACAAATATAAAAAACATCAAACTTTGAAATATGCGGTCGCTGACTGACAAAAATATGAAGTTAGAACACCTTTGTATATTATTGTTTTTTTAATTATTTATAAAACATGCATTTTCACATTTTTCTTCAACATATATTGCTGATGTTTAGCTGGTCACTTCTCCAAGTGGCCAGTTTGACAAAGCTTGTGATAAATAAACAACTTGGTTTGATGGTTGAACAAATAATGTGTGTACATATGTTAGGCTTATGTCTAAGTTGCCAGATTGGGCATACAGGGTTTACAATATGCCAGGAGATTTAGTGTTATTATCAAATTGGAGGAAAAATATTTCTTTTAATTTAGCATTCATACCATACCTGCCAAATATTACAAATTTCCTGTAGTTGTACAAAATATCTTCAAGTTTTGTTTTTATTGAGCTTGTCTGGATTGACATTTAGTACAATAATGTTTATACAGAATGTGGACTCAAATGACATAATTTATGGTGATCTTGTGGGTGAAGTATAGAATGATTACTTTGGAAGTTGATAGGTATGCGGGCATGTTAAACTAAGACAAGTTCTACTGTTGTGGCTTGATAAAAAAACCAGCATGCCTAGGAATCGGAGACATATATGTCTTCAGCAAGGGGCGGTAGGTTTACATAAAATAAATTTGGTAGTTCTGCAATTTTCATATCATCTACAGAGATATTTGGTGGCCTTTTTCTTAGAAAATCATTAAAGAGGGTAGGGGGTTTGACCCATTTTTTAAAACAAAATTTCGATCACTAAAAGTCATGTTCTGATTTCATGAGGGAGGGGAGTTGAACTCTTCTTTCCCCCACCCACATCTATGGTTTTGTTAAGAATGAATTCTTCAGTAATTGTGAAAATGAGGCTGTATTTGGGGGTGGGGATTAGGGATTTTGTTTTGGGGCATGAATCTTTCAACTATGGCTGTGAGTCAATTTTTGTTACATCAGGGCGTAAGACCATTAAAAATGGAGGTCACAGTCCAGGTAATACTGTTACCATGACCTCTGATAGATAATTTATTATATATATATATATATATATATATTAAGAGAATCATGAAGAGAACATAAATCATATATATATATATATATACACTCACACTAGACGGCATTCACACATGCATGCTTGCACACTCACACTAGACGGCATTCACACATGCATGCTTGCACACTCACACTAGACGACATTCACACATGCATGCTTGCATACTCACACTAGACGGCATTCACACATGCATGCTTGCACACTCACACTAGACGGCATTCACACATGCATGCTTGCACACTCACACTAGACGGCATTCACATATGCATGCTTGCAAACTCACACTAGACGGCATTCACACATGCATGCTTGCACACTCACACTAGACGGCATTCACACATGCATGCTTGCACACTCACACTAGACGGCATTCACACATGCATGCTTGCACACTCACACTAGATGGCATTCACACATGCATGCTTGCACACTCACACTAGATGGCATTCACACATGCATGCTTGCACACTCACACTAGATGGCATTCACACATGCATGCTTGCACACTCACACTAGACGGCATTCACACATGCATGCTTGCACACTCACACTAGACGGCATTCACACATGCATGCTTGCACACTTACACATACAAATATAAAGATGTCAATGAACTATTGCTGGTGTGTGAGAGAAAAATGACCACTGTGGACACATGAGAAATGAGCAAGTGAGAATTTTGGCAAACAATCGAGAATTATTACAAAATTAGTAATAACTGCAGCCAAACTGTAAACCTGATAGACAAAACGTGGAAACGGGCAATTAAGTTTCAACCACTGTATTTATCCTGTCTTAACGATTAATTATGTGAATGTGAACAGCACCATTTCTTACTCATGTGCTATGCTGTGTTCTTGATAAAGGATTTTTGGTTGAAACATCAATATTTCTTTGTTATTAGTGATTAGCAAAACTTCCTTACTCTTTTCCAAGATTTTCTGACAAACAAGTGGGAATTAATGCAAGATGTTAATAAAGATGATGATGATTTTAGTAATTTTTTTTAAGACTGATGATTTTTTATCTCTTGACTTTGTGAGACTGATGATTTTTATCTCTTGACTTTGTGAGACTGATGATTTGTATCTCTTGACTTTGTGAGACTGAAGATTTTTATCTCTTGACTTTGTGAGACTGATGATTTGTATCTCTTGACTTTGTGAGACTGATAATTTGTATCTGTTGGCTTTATGAGACTGATGAGAAATATCTAGACAACCCCGTGTTGTTGGGGTTTGAAAGGGAAGTAAACAATAGTGATATAATTACCTGTCATACACGTCATATGAAGGCGACTACAGAGGTTTTGGGGGTGCAGTTTGCTCTTCTATTGCTTAGGGTCAAAGTGACCCAGAAGCCATGTCGAAGTTGGACGTGTCAGGCCAAAAGGTGTATATATTGCAGTCAAGCTGTAAACCATGGCACAATGCATTCTGTTCTCCTGACTATCTATCTCTATAAATTGTCTTTTCTCTGCCTATGCTGTGATGCGTCACAGGACAGGGTTGAATGAGAATCAGTTATCAAGCTATTGCACGTTTGATATGCAGTAATACTGTGTTGTGTCCGAATGTTGTTCACTTCTTCTTGGTCTTTCTCTGTATCTTGCTGTTTCCATTTTCATGTTGTATGCTATTGCTACTGACCAATAAGGGTTCATTCTCATTAAGTGGCAGAACCATTTCAATCTATGTTTTTCAATATATTTGACCACCGATGTTGTTCCAACAGTTCTTTCTCACAGGATCTCTTCTTGTTCTGTTTTCTGTTTTCCTTAGACATCTCATTTCACATGCAGTAAGCTTTCTCTCTTGTTCTTTAGTTTGTGTTCAAGACAAAAGATGAATATTGAATTAATGATTCTCTGGACTAAATCCTGCTACTCTACAGGAATTTGAGAACTGATACAGAAGAATTAGAATGAAGAGGAAGATCTAGACAGATTTAAGATCTACAGATGGAACAGGGACATCTAGACAGATTTAAGATAATCTGCAGATTGAAGAGGGACATCTAGACAGATTGAAGATAATCTGCAGATTGAAGAGGGACATCTAGACAGATTGAAGAGGGACATCTAGACAGATTGAAGAGGGACATCTAGACAGATTGAAAAGGGACATCTAGACAGATTGAAGAGGGACATCTAGACAGATTGAAGAGGGACATCTAGACAGATTGAAGAGGGACATCTAGACAGATTGAAGAGGGACATCTAGACAGATTGAAGAGGGACATCTAGACAGATTAAAGAGGAACATCTAGACAGATTTAAGATAATCTGCAGATTGAAGAGGGACATCCAGACAGATTTAAGATAATCTGCAGATTGAAGAGGGACATCTAGACAGATTGAAGAGGTACATCTAGACAGATTGAAGAGGGACATCTAGACAGATTGAAAAGGGACATCTAGATAGATTGAAGAAGGAGATCAAGACAGATTGAAGAGGGACATCTAGACAGATTGAAGAGGGACATCTAGACAGATTGAAGAGGGAGATCAAGACAGATTGAAGAGGGAGATCAAGAGACACAAAACTTATTTTGAATTTTAAAATAACAAAGCAGGAACCATGGAAAACAGAATGTCAAGTGTGAGATTTGGTTGAAGGCTTATACTCATTTGGAAGCTCAAGAGCAAGCAAGACAATATATTCATGTAGATGTTGTCCAATGACAAATGTAGGAAAATGCACACAATTTCATATATATCAAGAGAAGAGAACAATTTGCAAAGTCTTTTCTAATTTACTGTCACACAGACAAATATAGCAGCTCATTAATATGCATACGCAGCACACATCATGCACTAAAAAATTGACCTCAAAGTATGCCAGTTATGTTATCAACAAATTAAATAAACAGAAAATACAATTTTTTAAAAACTGACCGCAACATATGGGAGTTATATCATCAAATAAACTCACATGAAGAACATACATACAATAAAAAGTCACCTCAACATGGCAATTATATCACCAACACACACTCGTATGAATGTGCACACACACACACACACACACAGAACATTCACTGTCAATAAAAGTTACTAAAAATAAATGAAAAGATGGATCAAATGTCTTTGTACTGCACATAAACAAAGGAAATAAAACAGTACAGTCAACCTACCATAAAATATCTTAATTTCATCCATATATTTATCCTAAATAAATAAATCATTCCCAAAAAACACAAGAATCAAACAAGCAGCATCAATTTATTCAATGTTACCTCAATTGTTCACATCATTGATTTTACAATCTCAAAACTGGATATGAGATGAAAAATACATACATATTTCATCCACTAATTTCTACATCTCATGGAATTTAAAGTCTCAAAACTGGATGTGGGCTGAAACATTGACACATTTCACTCACAACTTTCTACACCTCATGGATTTTAAGATCTTCTCAAACTGAATCTAGAATAAAACATATTACACACACACACACACACACGCACGCACACACACACACAAACTACTACAACTAAGCAACAACCAAACATCATCTTCTTGGAATAACTTGTTCATACCAAATATTCAACAACTAACAGCTAAAACATGATAACTACCGCTACAATATAAAACTAAAGCAGCAAGAACAGATAGGGTGTTATTTCACACAATTTAAATGTGCCCATCATTTGTACAAAGTGTAAAAAATAGAAGTCATTATTTCACAGCATGGATTGTTCAAATAACACAATATTGACCATTGTTACAGACAAGTTAACATTCAGCACACAAATACATCTTTCTAAGGACATATTTCACAGATTTATACATCCGTTACTCTGTCATTTTGGTAAAATTGTGCATATTTGCATTTCAAAAACATGATCTACAAATTATGATTGTACATTTATTTATAATATACATACAAGACTGTACTGATTTCATTTAACATCTACAACAAAGATTTTACCCATCTCATTTATCATAATAAAAAAGATTGTACTTATCTAATTTTTCTTCTACAACAAAGATTGTATCCATCTCATTTATCATTTACAACAAAGATTGTACTTATCTAATTTTTCTTCTACAACAAAGATTGTATCCATCTCATTTATCATCTACAACAAAGATTGTACCCATCTCATTTATCATCTACAACAAAGATTGTACTTATCTAATTTTTCTTCTACAACAAAGATTGTATCCATCTCATTTATCATCTACAACAAAGATTGTATCCATCTCATTTATCATCTACAACAAAGATTGTACCCATCTCATTTATCATAATAAAAAAGATTGTACTTATCTAATTTTTCTTCTACAACAAAGATTGTATCCATCTCATTTATCATCTACAACAAAGATTATACCCATCTAATTTTTCAACTATGATAACAAGTGTACCCCATCTAATTTATTATCCAAAAGAAAGATTGTACCCATCTCATTTACCATATAACAACAAAGATTGTACCCATCACATTTACCATCTACAGCAAAGATTGTACCCATCTAATTTATCATCTACAACAAAGATTGTACCCATCTCATTTATCATATAACAACAAAGTTTGTACTCATCTAATTTATATATAAAAAAGATTGTAACTAACAGTAACTTAGATACCAACAGTTACATGTCAAGTTCAGCAGGAGTGCTAACTAAGATACCAAAAGTTTACTTTCCAACAAAATTTCCATGAAATTACTGCCCGTACAAGAAGATGCAGTATTTTACCATGATGTATATACAGCAAATATATTTAAATGTGGCTCTCGTGTGTGATAGGTACATGCTGCAGCATGACTGAAGAATACATGAATCACATTCAGATTACAAAAATAAGACTCATTTTTGAACAACCTGATGACAATCATCCTCCAGGGTCAGATGACAAGGATGCCATGTTTATATTATTAAGTCATCACCACTGTGTGTGTGTGTGTGTGGATGTTAAATATCTGTTGCATAATATCGCTTGAATAATGTTACCAAAATGTGACTATGCTAGTTGAAGATACAAAATTGTGATGCATGCTTATTGTCCGGCACTGTGGCAAAGAGCACGTCAAAGGCCAAGGTACCGAGTTCGATCCCTGCCACAGGCAATTGTGCATCAGGACCGTTCAGAAAGCAATGGCAAACTACTAAATGTATTTATATTACCTAGAAAATCACCACAGCCAAAAAATGCTGGGTTGATCTTCTCTCTAGGGCTCCAAATTTTGCTTTCATAATGTAATATCTTCTCTCTAAGGTTCCAAATTTTCCTTTCTTAATGTATATCTCCCATTAAGGGATACAAATTTTGCTTTCACAAACAGTACTGTTGTCTGGTTTCTCTGTTCAACCTCCTCTTTCGAAATATTCTTTTAATTATAATTATTTCAAGATAAATTCATAATAGAGTTTATCTTGAAACTAGAGCACATGGAAATGTCATTCTAATGAAGAATGTTCAGAATCCCATGAACAGCTAAAAACTAATGAGGAGATATTGAGGGTGACTGACACAGAAGAAAGCTTATTACCAACATCAGAAAAAAAGACAATTTTCATTTACAGGTTACATCATGAGATGACGTTTGGAACACGGTGATGGGGGAGAAAAAATACTGGATAGTTTGACATCATAGTTTGGTGGGGAGTCAGTAATGAAGTTGATATGCCACTGCAAATGGTGTTGTGAAGATCTGGGATTTTCTACACCATAAGTGAGAGTGTTGATCCTATATTTCATTGGTTTTTCCCTCAGGACTCTGTGTAATTCTATCAACTTTCCCTCAGTCTTTCATTGGTTTGCCCTCAGGAGTCTGTGGAATTCATAATATCCTTCTACAAAACCATATTTTGGTGACTTTCAGTACTCATCATCAGATAGGGCCATGCACAATTACACAAACCTGTGGTTAATGTGGACCCAATGACCCTTTCAGGGTGGGACCATATAAAAAAATTAGGAAACTGGAGGTTATAAAAAAGTAACTATATTTATAAGATAATAGCCTTGAGAAAAGTGGTCTTATTTTACGCCCCAGGAAAAGAATTTCTGTCCCAAATGGGGTGACTGGTGTGAAAAGTTTAAGAACCACTGACATTGGCAGTAATTATCTCCACTATTCCCTATTGCCAGTGCTGGCTATCAATTCCTTTCAGCAACAGATCCCATTATTTAGACCACACATTCATATATCACACAATGGTATTGGGTCAAAGGTCATGAGCCCATGGACATATGCATATTTTAGTTTCAATTTCTGCTTGCAATGAGATCTACTTCATTCACATTCTGTCAACAAATCTGCACAAGATACACACAAGATACTCACAACCTGCACACGATACACACAACATGCACAAGATAAACACAACACAAATACTCTCTTGGAACTGGGACAAATTAGAAACTTGAGCAGAATACAAGTTTTCTGGAACCGCTAACTTGCCTCCACACGGCTGTCTAAACGGCTGAAGATACGAACACGCCTAGCGTTATGTGTGGCTGAGTTGATAACATCCATCCACCTGTAGGAGTAAATGAGAATGTGAAATTTCAAAGGTAAAACATAGAAAATCTTGTCTTGTCTTATTCATGTGTGCCGCTAGGAGTCATGGGGAGCCAAAGTCTTCTATCATTTGCTAACTGTCCCGCCACCGACTTAGTGTAGCCTTGTTGTTCTAGTATTTCTATGATGGTATCTATCAATCTTCGTTTGGGTATTTCCCTGTTTCTCTTTTCAGATGATCTTATATTGAAGGCTATCGATGAAATGTGATCTGGTTCCATTCTGATCAGGTGGATGAACCATTTGATTATTTGTGTGTCTATGTATTCTTTGCAAGATATTATTTTCATCAGATTTACTACGGTGTCATTTTGTATTCCATCTCTTTTTATCCCCCACCCCTCCTCCCAGTGCTGTTCTCATTCTCAAGTACTTCATTTTGCATACTGCTAGTTTATGTTCTAGTTTATCTGTCAGAATCCAGGTCTGGCATTAAGTTACAAATAAAGTAACTTACATAATTAGGAATAAGCATTATGGAAATTACACTACAAATCCATATCAGAGTGAATGTAAACAGTTGATACACACACGGAGGGGGGGGGGGGCTTATCCAGGAAATCAACTAATGTAAAAAGTTGATACACATGGGGACTTATCCAGGAAATCCACTAATGTAAAAGTTGATACACATGGGGACTTATCCAGGAAATCCACTAATGTAAAAGTTGATACACATGGGGACTTATCCAGGAAATCCACTAATGTAAAAAGTTGATACACAATGGGGACTTATCCAGGAAATCCACTAATGTAAAAAGTTGATACACATGGGGGCTTATCCACTAATGATAAATACATTTATTATTTCCTACCATGCACAAATGTATTAATTTACAGAGATTTATGTCACTAATTTATGAATTCCAGACTTGTCTGTGTTGCAGGGACTCAAAGAATAGTATATTGGTTTACATTCCCTGCATATCATAAGAGATGACTAAGGAGACTGCTGGGTAGAATTGGCTGTCCTATCCCATGCAGGGTCAATGTGACCAAAAGCCAAGCTGGTTGGCCGTTTTAGGATGAAAGGTGAAGATATTGAAGGAAAAAAGCTATAAACAATGACTGACACACAACACAGCTCTGTTCTTTGGACAACAATTTGCTAATTTGCTGTAGCTTTTTGAGAACCAACACAGACGAATAATTCAAGACTGACAACCCGCTGCAAGTTCCATGCACACCTGATTGATAATCTACTACATGGTTCAATCATACACACCTTACTGCCCACTGTATGCTCCATGCATTTATGACTATCCACTTTATGGTTTATGTAAACAAAACAAACTATTTGAAATATGCTCAATTGATACATCACTGGCCATTTACCACAAACACATTTCTATCCAATGTGACAACAATGAAATATTTAGTGCACATTTACTTGATGTATTACAACCTACCTGCTCCAACTATCACAAGCAGTCAGAGATGACCTTCACATGTCAGTGTTAAAAATTCTTGATTACAAAGGGAATTGAACCAGTCTGTTCTGATGGCACCAAATTGCCTGGCAACTAGGGTAAACAGGTTTTTTTTGTACTTGACCAACTGCATCTCCAAAATTGATGCAATTTTGTCAAGACATTCAAACTGTGTACTCAAGTCACTTAGAATGGACCAATTTGGTGCTGTCAGAATGGACTGGTTCAATTCCTGTTGGTCTTGAGAATTTTAAATTTATCCTCTTGCTTCCTACTTGAATTTACATGTCAGTGTTAAACGTCATTTCAGTGTTGAACCACCCATAACAGTAAAGCAGGGTCATGTCAGTATTGAACAATGCAAGTCACTGTTGAACTACCCAAATCACTGCTTAACTACCCAAGTCACAGTTAAACTACCCAGGTTATTGTTAAACTACCCAAGTCGCTGTTAAACTACCCAGGTTATTGTTAAACTACCCAAGTCACAGTTAAACTACCCAGGTTATTGTTAAACTACCCAAGTCGCTGTTGAACTACCCAAGTTACAGTTAAACTATCCAAGTCGCTGTTGAACTACCCAAGTTACAGTTAAACTATCCAAGTCGCTGTTGAACTACCCAAGTTATAGTTAAACTATCCTAGTCACAAACTACCCAAGTCACAGTTAAACTACCCAAGCCACAGTTAAACTACCCAAGTCACAGCTCACCTAGAATATGTGTACTCGCTCTCAGCTCTAAAAAAATAAACATGATTCTTGAACTGCAGTTTGAAGACATGTTCCTTGCTGATACCATCCTCCTCCTCTGGTGTGCTGACAGCGTAGCCTAGCAATGGTAGACTGGCCAAGGGAAAGTCATCCTAAATGATATAGCACACAACATGAGTAGAGATTACTCAGTCAAACTATGAACACTGAAAAATATGTATGTCTTGAAAGTAAAGAAGTTAAACTGAATCTAACAAAGCATCTATCATGATCATGGCGATGGGAATGATGAGGATCATGGCGATGGGAATGATGAGGATCATGGCTATGGGAATGATGAGGATCATGGCTATGGGAATGATGAGGATCATGGTGATGGGAATGATGAGGATCATGGTGATGGGAATGATGAGGATCATGGTGATGGGAATGATGAGGATCATGGCGATGGGAATGATGAGGATCATGGTGATGGGAATGATGAGGATCATGGTGATGGGAATGATGAGGATCATGGCGATGGGAATGATGATGATCATGGTGATGGGAATGATGAGGATCATGGCGATGATTATAATGATGATGTTATTGATGAGGATGATAGAACCCACAGGAGCAAAAGCCTGCCACTTTTATTCTTTATGACAGGAAATACAGTATTACTTCCAGTTCCAGATGACTTATTTCTCTGACATGAGGTTTTTCAATTTCCTGTGCTAGTCCTTAGATGACTGTTTTACTCAAATGTGGCTGTTTGGTTTTATTCCCGTGTTTGTTATTAAACTTCCACAAGATTGATCTTATAGTAGGATAATGGTTCCTTATTAGATTGCCAGCAAGACGTAGTTCAGAGAACAGAAATATGTTGTCACAACCTTATCTGTGCCAATGGTCTGACACTTCCAACTTCATTAAAGGCTGTGATAGTTGAACAAAGTAAAATAACAATCAATAGCTAGCTAGATTGGGGGGGGGGGGGGGAGGAGAGAAGAAAGAAGATAAAAAGATGTACAGTTTCACACATTAAATACAACAAAATGGAGCAAATGTTTGTATTAAAAGGTCTTGATCAAGATAGGAAAAGACAAAAGTCAAGATCAAAGTTTGAAGGGAAAAAAAGACCAAGAAGAATAAACACTGATTTATTAGGTCACACTCAGATGATTTAAGAAAATATTACAGGAAAAGTTGACTATCTGAGGATACAAATCACAATTCAGGGCATGTGTATTTCATCTGCGTACCCTGCGGTACCTTCAAGTAGTAGGCTGAATTAGCGACGCATCAGACCAACCACCATACAACAGGAAGTACTAGTAGATGACAAACCTGTATTCCTCTAGCTGAAGACCAACAATCCTTTTATTTATACAAATACATTTCTAACCACTCTGAGTGGGAGGCTTCATCTCAAAGCAATGCACACCTCTGAGAGTTGAAATCTTTTAGTTATGAAATAATTCTCTGGATAAACCTCACCACAACAGGATATAATAGCTACTGTTCAAAATTTCTGGAAGTTGAAACAAAATAAACATTTAATGCATCATTAATGAACACACTTGTACCATCACTGGTCAGTTTCCTAGACCATCACTGGTTAGTTTTCTAGACCATCACTGGTCAGTTTTCTAGACCATTACTGGTTAGTTTTCTAGACCATCACTGGTCAGTTTTCTACACCATTACTGGTTAGTTTTCTAGACCATCACTGGTCAGTTTTTTTAGACCATTACTGGTCAGTTTTATAGACCAGATTGAAAAAATAATAATTTTTGTATGGAGCCATAAAAGATATTTAGTCTTTCTAACTGATGCAAAGTCAGTATTGCAGGCACTGAAAGGTCTAAAGAACACGAGCATGAATGAAGTCATGTCCTTTTACTTAAATTTCAACACTACTGCCACAGTACTACAGTGGATTCCTGGTCACTGTGGCATACTTGGAAATTACAAGGCTAACCTCCTGACAAGGAAAGGGGGATCACTAGACGAAATAGAAAATGATATTACATACCATGAATGTAAGACTGATAAAATCAGGTTATAAAAGAATAGTGGCAGATGCACCTAGCTACAGAACCAAATGTCAGGCAAGGAACAAACCATTATCATCAGACTACGAACTGGCCACAACAGACTGAGAAGTCACATGTTTAGAATGCTTAAAATTGGTGAGACAGATCTGTTCAACTGTGGACTGAGCCTAGAGACTGCAGAACACATTCTTCATTTATGTCAACTCTACCAAGAAGAGAGGGAGAAAATATGGCCTACTGAGACAGCACTACTTCCAAACCTGAGGGGTTCAATGGATGACCTGAATCCAATTACACAGTTCATTAAAGCTCTTAGCACTGCAACCTGATAACTGACTGAAGAACATTGAGGAAGTGAATTACCCAGTTCATTGAAGCTATTGGTGCTGTAACCTGATAACTGACTTAAGCTATTGGTGCTGTAACCTGATAACTGACTGAAGCTATTGGTGCTGCAACCTGATAACTGACTGAAGAACATTGAGGAAGTGAATTACCCAGTTCATTGAAGCTATTGGTGCTGTAACCTGATAACTGACTGAAGCTATTGGTGCTGTAACCTGATAACTGACTGAAGCTATTGGTGCTGTAACCTGATAACTGACTGAAGCTATTGGTGCTGTAACCTGATAACTGACTGAAGCTATTGGTGCTGTAACCTGATAACTGACTGAAGCTATTGGTGCTGTAACCTGATAACTGACTGAAGCTATTGGTGCTGTAACCTGATAACTGACTGAACTATTGGTGCTGTAACCTGATAACTGACTGAAGCTATTGGTGCTGTAACCTGATAACTGACTGAAGCTATTGGTGCTGTAACCTGATAACTGACTGAAGCTATTGGTGCTGTAACCTGATAACTGACTGAACTATTGGTGCTGTAACCTGATAACTGACTGAAGCTATTGGTGCTGTAACCTGATAACTGACTGAAGCTATTGGTGCTGTAACCTGATAACTGACTGAAGCTATTGGTGCTGTAACCTGATAACTGACTGAAGCTATTGGTGCTGTAACCTGATAACTGACTGAAGCTATTGGTGCTGTAACCTGATAACTGACTGAAGCTATTGGTGCTGTAACCTGATAACTGACTGAAGCTATTGGTGCTGTAACCTGATAACTGACTGAACTATTGGTGCTGTAACCTGATAACTGACTGAAGCTATTGGTGCTGTAACCTGATAACTGACTGAAGCTATTGGTGCTGTAACCTGATAACTGACTGAAGCTATTGGTGCTGTAACCTGATAACTGACTGAAGCTATTGGTGCTGTAACCTGATAACTGACTGAAGCTATTGGTGCTGTAACCTGATAACTGACTGAAGCTATTGGTGCTGTAACCTGATAACTGACTGAAGCTATTGGTGCTGTAACCTGATAACTGACTGAAGCTATTGGTGCTGTAACCTGATAACTGACTGAAGCTATTGGTGCTGTAACCTGATAACTGACTGAAGCTATTGGTGCTGTAACCTGATAACTGACTGAAGCTATTGGTGCTGTAACCTGATAACTGACTGAAGCTATTGGTGCTGTAACCTGATAACTGACTGAAGCTATTGGTGCTGTAACCTGATAACTGACTGAAGCATGATAAAGAAGAAATATGATGTTTTATAGTAAAAACCATGCAAGTTTATTTGCTTTGTGTTTGTTTTATTTTGTGTTGATTTGTTTTATGTTTGTTTTGATTCCCAGAAATTACAAACAATACAGCTTTTGCATCATTTTGAGCACTGGAGAGGTTTCTCCTGAGCTTTTTTTCTTGAAATACCAAACAAGCCCCAACTCTCAGTAGTTTGCAACACTTTGGATAGGGGAATAACATGTTTTTTTCCCTTATTGTCCCAACTCTCACATCTCTACATTGTGCATTAGATTGTCCCTGGACACTGTAGATTTATCCAAATACTTTGTGTAGTAGTCTTTTACTCAGATGGGGTAATGGAAAGTGATGATGTGGTATGGTTAACCTACCTGGTAAGTTTTATAGAAGAACAAACAGAAATTGGTGAAAACAACCCATAATTTCTGCCATCCATTACTGGTCTTGAATTTACGGAGCAAATACCCACTCAACTGGTTCTGGGGATATAAGAAAAACATCCGTCAGTGATGCAGCTAGATGACACTTACATGGAACAGGAGAATAGTGCAACATCCTTGGTCTATACGTAAATATGTCAAATCTTCGCTAACTTTTTTAGTAATTATATGAGATAGCTTCAAAAAGCTCTCAGATACGTTAACCTGTTAACATATGCACATACCATGTGACTCTATTGATGCAGTATCACAAAGAAGACTCAGGTCATATCCAAAGCTTAAGTTGCTGATATCAAATACTAACAATATCTTCATCTAGTTTTTATACTCAACGCAAATCAAACGGTTTAACCACTAATACAATCAATCACATAACCTGTACAATGAGGATCATTCAGGCACAAGAAAGTTTGAGCGAGTTGTGTTTGTGAGACTACCTGTACAATGAGGATCATTGGATCATTCAGGCACAAGAAAGTTTGAGCGAGTTGTGTTTGTGAGACTATCTGTACAAGCAAGCTGACAAAGCCATTATGAAATATCTAAGATTGTCAGAACTAAAGCCCTCTGCTAGCGGAATGTCTCATCAGTGGCCCACCAAACCAACCATCATGCAACAGTAAACTCCAAGCAGATGACGTGTCTATATAGCGAGGCTTTCATCTTGTGCAAGTTCCCATAGCATTTCATCATTTGGAACACAGGAGACAGAGTTGTAGAGAAACATGATGAGATATATTTGTGGAGAAACCTGATCATCTATGCCAATCAGGATTTCACTTGGAGGATGTGCATAAATTATGTTAATTTGGGGGAGGGGGGGGGGTGTCAGCCCTGAAAAGTGTGACAGTTCTTGACAAGGGATTTTGACTAAAGTTGACATCAACAATACTGTTTTTTAATACACCAATTACATTTTTTTTTTTAATTATAATTTTTAAAAATAAACAATCTCAAAGATAATATTAATTCTTATTCTTCTTCAAACTGCTTCTGCTAAAATGAGATAGGGGAGGGCAGGGAGAAGAGAAATGAAAATAGGGAAACAGTTTTGATGTGTTTTATGGACATCCCCTTGATTGATACAAAAATTAATAGAGGGAGAATGCGCTCACTTTTAATGCATTTTCATGGTCCCTCATACTAACACTGGTACTGCGATGCCAGCACACATGCATTGTTGTGTTTGCTCTGTGCTGGATCGGTTTCTCAGGAGATGCCTGGTCATCGTCAACATTTTCACCACTGCCAACATTCTCAGATGAGCCTGAAATGGATCAAAATAAGCTCATTTATGTTATGTACATGGGTCTGTGTGATCAATATAAGCTCATTTATCTTAGTTTATATGGATCTATTTATGATAATGATGAAGCAATACCTTTAGCTGTCAACAGCTCTTGACCGCATGCAACAGCTCTTGACTGCATGCAACAGCTCTTGACCGCATGCAACAGCTCTTGACTGTTCACTACTTTATCATTATGTATATCGTTCTAGTATATACCGGTATATGGGGGATTTATAGATGCATGTTTTTTTCCTGAAGGAAGACATTTCAGTGCATCAGCAGCACAGGGTCATCATGTTCTGGTCAACTATATCATCATTATTCTGTCCGATGCAGTGATGGTAGATCTAACATTTCCCACCACCTAGCATTCTATCATTAAACAAATTGGGTGTAATTTCTTGACATAGGTTTGAGTCTTGTGGGCAACCTTCAGATTTTTATCATAAATGCTTGGTGCTTCATTCTTGGTTCTCACACCCAGTGTTTTACTAACCCAACTCAGAAAGTGCATGGTGGAGAGGTGAACGTGTTGGTCTCACACCTGTGAGGTCCAGGGTTCAACTCCCGGTAAGAACTGAGTTTTTTTTGGTCAGAGGATAACCTTACAACTCCTAACAACAGCCATTCACAGACTCCTTGCAACTCCCTATTTATCGCCGCTCCCAGACTCCTTGCAACTCCCTATTTATCGCCACTCACAGACTCCTTGCAACTCCGTAACAGAAAAAAATACAGTATTGACAGTTTTTAAAAAAAACTGAGAAGGGTCTTAGAATTTTCTGAGTTCATAGAGAAATTAGAATCATCAACAGCACTACTGTGCAAGTGCTTGAATCTTGAATTTTGTGTACTATAAGTACACACAAAGAAAACAAATATTAGGGAAAAGATAGTGTATTTCAGTACATTCAGCCCAGTGCAGGACCAGGAGAAAAATCTATGCTTGCTATGAAATTTATTCAGTCCAGTAGAGGACACAGAACACACCCCCAAGAAACACATACTTAGGGGGTGTCCAGCTAGAACTGGAATCCAGATCCATTGAAGCAGATAATAAAAAAATTATTCAACTTAGACTGAATCAACTTTTCCTATCATTTTGGCCAACTTTCTAGACATGTGAACGCAAGTTGTGTCACCTTTACTTGTCGTCTTTGATTTATGTGTTTGTGATCCTTGATAAAGGCCTTTTGGTCGAAACATCAATATGTGTGTGTGCCTATGTATGTTTCGTGTTATTAGCAAAACTTTATTACCTCGTTTGAAGCATTACCAGTCGGATTTCAGTTTTGCGCAGTTGAGTACATATTTTTGATTGAATCACAATGACAAATATAGTAAGTAGATGCCCCAATCTAGAACAGGAGTAACTAGACTCCAGCCAGGATCTGGAAGAGACCATCGACATGACCCTAGTAAGATTCTTGAAAATGTAGCATCAGTACACCCATGTTCTGACTGAGCCTAAAATGAGAGCAAAGAGAAGCAACACTGCTTACTTTCCATGAATGTAATAAGAGGTGACTAAGGCAGTTATAGAGTGGAGTTGGCTATTTCATCTCATATAGGGTCAAAGTGCCCAGAAGCCATACTGAAATCAGTTGTGTCAGGCTGAAAGGCTTCACAGCAAATCTGGAAAACATGACGCAATGCACTCCGTTCTCAAGACTGTTATGTTATGTTCCTTCAGGGCCATTGGCGGCGCATAGGGCAGAAACCACAGCTTTCCATTTCTGTCTTTGTGTTGCCAGGTCTTTCAATTCTTGCGTGTTGTTTAGGTTCATTGACATGACTTCTCTTAATTGTTCTTCGTAGAGTTTCTCTAGGTCTCCCTCTTCTTACTCCAGGTGGCACCCAATATAGTGACTGCTGGGGAATTCTTATGCTGTTCATTCTGAGAACATGGCCGATGTAAGACTAACGCCTTTGTCTAATGAAGGAAGATAGTTCTCGAGACTACATCCTGCTAATCTGCAGGAGTTGGAGAATGAACTCAGAAAGAAGAAGAATAAGTGCAGAACTGTATGCAAATAATTAGAAGATAAGACTTACTAGCACTAGACTTGAGGCTAGGGTACTGCAGCTTATCTATTCCAATAATTTTCACTCTGCCAACAGCTTCATTGATGTCCTCAATCCATTTGTCTTTTTCTTCCTGGGTGCTGTTGTCATCAGAGAGAAACATTTCAGATTATACATCAGATATACACCATAAAACTGCATCCTCTTTCGTCTACCTTCATTTTATATGTATCACTTTTTCAAAGTTCATCTTATGTATATCTATCACCCATCTACCTTCTTATTATGTATATCTTCTATCTACCTTCATCTTACGTATATCTATCACCCATCTACCTTCATCTTACATATATCTATCACCCATCTACCTTCATCTTACGTATATCTTCTATCCACCTTCATCTATATTATGTATTATATCGATCTTCATATTATGCATACCTTCCATCTATCTATATTTTATATATTCCTTTCTTCTATCTCTATAATGTATACCTTCCACCTATCTATATTTTATGTATACCTTCCACCTATCTATATTTTATATATCTCTACTATCCATCTTCACCTATATTGTGTATATTAATATTCCCCAGACCGTTTATAGTATTCACACGCTAAAGGAAACATAAAAAAGCCAGGTCTGACCTTGCCGCTACCAGAATGTACTTGTTCCCTGCATAGATGGCAAAACTGTTCTGTACAGCTGACTTGCCTTGATCTGTTTCTTCTACCTGTCAAGCACACACATGCAACCATTGATCAAACACTGTTACACCATTAATCAAACATAAGTCCCACACTGGATATAATCAAGATGTGCATGTGAATGTTCATTATCAGCAAGCACAGATTATGTGTTGACATCATTATGTCGCTTACTGCAAATAACAACAATAATAATAACAATAATAATAACAATAACAACAATAATAATAACAATAAACAATTATAATAACAATAATAAGACGGAGACATCAATAAAAAAAATCTCTCTAAACATCTGTCATCTGGATGTTGTAGAACAATCATGCTTGGAGCATTCTTTCATTTTTGTTATATTATCAATAGTGTTATTTTGGTGTTTACAAATCTAGATTTTTGTATCTGAAAATTGGTGTCATTTGTCCTAGGGCTTGGTATGCTTTACTACATCTATTATGTATTTATTTCTATGTCGTCTGTTGTTATATTACTTCCTAGGTATGTGAATTCTGTCACTTGTTTAAGTCTGCTGTTTCCAATGTATATGTTGGTGTTTCCTTCTGTTCTTCCTATATCATTACTTTGGTCTTCTCTATATTTATCTTCATGTTAAAGGTTTGGCACCATCTCTCTATTTGTCTTTTTAGTTACTCTTCTGATGATTCTACAAGTAGTTGGTCATCTGCAAATAGCAATTTGTTTAAGCTATCCTTCAAATCGTGAGTGAATAAAACAATTTGTGTAAGCTATCCTTCAAATCGTGAGTGAATAGAGCACACATATAACTCACATCTCTTTAACAAACAAACTTCCATACAAATTATTCTCTGGTTATCTTCACTGTTATTGATCTGTCATTCTAAATCTACTGTTATGCTGACTTTTATTGCTGATATCTTCCATTCTAGTACATTGATTGATTTTTCATGTGGTCAAGTAGTCAATGAACTTACTGTCATGCCACGGAGGTGCAACTGGCCGTGAACTTTGAACTGGAGTAAAGAAGCAGACGTCCGACTTGTATACACGAGCATATCAGAAAACTGGAAGTAACATTGACAAAAATCTGTTTCATATACCACACATTTCATTTCATACCCGACATTTGATATTTTTCATTGTACTAAACATTTGATATTTGTCATTACTGTTAAAATTTGGTAGCTGTCATTGTTGTTAACATTTCAAAGCTGTCATTGTTGTTAACATTTGATAGCTGTCATTGTTGTTAACATTTGATAGCTGTCATTGTTGTTAACATGTGATAGTTGTCATTCTTAACATTTGATAGTTGTCATAGTTAACATTTGATAGTTGTCATTGTTAACATTTGATTGTTGTCATTGTTGTTAACATTTGATAGTGATCATTGTTAACATTTGATAGTTGTCATTGTTAACATTTGATAGTTGTCATTTTTGTTAACTTGTAATAGTTGTCATTGTTAACATGTGATAACTGTCATTCTTGTTAACATGTAATAGTTGTCACTGTTCTTGACATTTGAAACTTGTAATTTTTAATAGTTCATACTTGATGAATTGTTCATATGACAATGAACTATCTAATCTGCGTACACTGTCAAATAATTCAATACTCCGCTCACAAATTCTGGACTTTTTTAATCTGCATATGTTTTTTCAGCATCAAACAGTGTGTCACGGCAGAATATAAATCTCTTATAATACCTATTCCTTTTGAACTATGTGACAGATGAGACAATGACAGCGGAAATGGAGAGAAGAATACATACTTTAGAAAACAAATTTGACACAAGAATATTGTGCATCAATTATATGGAACACAAAATCAATGTATATTTAAGAGACACAATAAATGCTTTTGTAGGTCAACAAGAACATCTGACAATGTAATTTCCTAGAACGTGATAAGGTATGACTCCCTTTCCAAGACTGTCTTGCAGGAATACTTGAAGGTGGAAGAAGAATATGAGGTACAAAGAAAAGTATGGATTGATAATATCCAAGGTTGGACAGGATTAAGTGTCTCCACACTTGAACAGCAACTGAGAACAGAGATGCATGGTGGCACTCCTAAAACCCTGAGCAATTATGGATATCATGAAGAAACCAGTTATGTCCAGTTTCAGCTATATGGTGCAATAAATAAATTATGTCAACCATTTTTTGGGCAAATTTTGACCAAACTAATGTTCTCATAAAGTATAATCTTTGATTAATACAAATTTAAAAAAAAACTCAGAGGTCACTAACGCTGCCGGATCCATTTCTCTAGGTCTAGTAGTCCACATCGTCCATATATTAGGCCTATTATTCCCAATGGTTGGAATAAATTAATTTCATAACCGATTTCATAACAGAACTAACATATTGATATTATCTGTCATAAACAAACGAAACAAAACTTCAGAAAAGTTGCGAAGCCAGACATGACTATAAACTGAAGGTCATTAATCTCCTTTAATCTCTATATTCTCCCTCAGACATGTAGACACACTGGACACAGAACTAGTGTCTCTATCTCCAGCCAGACTGACTAATGGAGAAAGATCTACATCTGTAAATCCCAAGAATTCCTAATTGGAATCCGAATCCATACAATTTCATGGAATTTGGTATTATAGATTTTGATTAATCAGGACAGACATTAAACATCTAAAAGACAGCTGTGAACCACAGATTTACTTCAAAACAGCTGGGTATAAAGGGAAAACTGTTGCTGAGTGCATTTGACAAAGGCTAACAAAAAGTTCAAATACGCCAATCATTGAATAGCAATGTCCTGTACTGGAAATTCTAGAAAAAACATGTCAAAACTTGTGAACAGTTCTTGTTAATATTTTTTTAAACTTACCAAAAAGAACATACGCTGCTGATATCCTTTCCTGGAGAATTTCTGAAGACATCCTTCCCTGATGAAGTCCTGCCAACATATTTCAAATATATAAGATCCATACAACATGAAAACTGAGTTAGGTCAATAACAGCAGTAGGAGCAAGGGTAGTAGTAGGTAGTAGTAGTAGCAGCAGTAGCAGTAGCAGTAGTAGTGGCAGTAGCAGTAGTAGTGGCAGTAGCAGTAGTAGTGGCAGTAGTAGTGGTGATAGTAGCAGTAGTAGTAATATTCTATGTAATAATCCATCCCCATTTTCATAAGCAAGTGCAGGATTGTGTTAAACATTGGAAAACATGGAGTCTATGCAGGCAACACTATGTATGGAAACATGCAGTCTCTTAATGTGTTAATTCATCTTTCATCTCATCTATCAGGCATAGAAATGGGGATTTCCATACATTTGGAATGCAATGTTTCAGAGTGGCATCATTTTGTTATGTTCCTGATTATGTAGCCTATTTTATATACTTACATTTAACATCTCTCTGTTTAAATTATGTCCAAAACTACAGCTTCGCACAAAGTAGTGCTAAACAAAACCACAGCTTCGCACAAAGTTGTGCTAAACAAAACCACAGCTTCACACAAAGTTGTGCTAAACAAAACCACAGCTTCACACAAAGTTGTGCTAAACAAAACCACAACTTCACACAAAGTTGTGCTAAACAAAACCACAGCTTCACACAAAGTTGTGCTAAACAAAATCTGACTAATCGCACACAAATCATGACTTACTCTCTCCACATGTACCAAGTTTTCCAATCCTAACAAGTCTCTCTGCAACTCCATCAGCTTTTCAAGGTTTTCCTGTTTGGAGGAGAAAAAAAAAATAGATTCTGAAATGTCCTCCCAAAGTTCTACATCTGAGATGATTGGTTATGAGCTGCCATCACTGCACTCTGGACAGACACATAGTTGTAGTGTCTTCTGTGCATGTTTATTTTTTAATACAAAAACTGTACAAGGCAATTGTTCTCATCATTTGTAAACAAATTTGTGTAAGGAGAACAAGTGAGATGGGAAGAACAGCGCTGTAAGGAGAACAAGTGAGATGGGAAGAACAGCACTGTAAGGAGAACAAGTGAGATGGGAAGAACAGCGCTGTAAGGAGAACAAGTGAGATGGGAAGAACAGTGCTGTAAGGAGAACAAGTGAGATGGGAAGAACAGCGCTGTAAGGAGAACAAGTGAGATGGGAAGAACAGCGCTGTAAGGAGAACAAGTGAGATGGGAAGAACAGCGCTGTAAGGAGAACAAGTGAGATGGGAAGAACAGTGCTGTAAGGAGAACAAGTGAGATGGGAAGAACAGCGCTGTAAGGAGAACAAGTGAGATGGGAAGAACAGCACTGTAAGGAGACAGACATGAGCGAACGTTGAGTATTTATTTATTTGTTATTTGTTTCAACCTCCAGAAAATATGAGCTGTTCCATGCTTAAGTCAGATTATCTGGTTAAAAATTGCAGATATCGCAGCCAGCTGCAAACCATAGCACAACGCATACCATTATCTGGACTGCATCCTGCAATTATGCAGAAGTTTGATAACAAATGAAGAAAAAGAAGAATCAGGTTCAATTTGTACTGTTTTGTTCAAAAACAAGAAGCAAAACATTATTTCAAACATGTACCAAAAATTTATTTTACGGAATTAATGTTTCAACCTTGGCATGAAGAAATTTTTAGAATTCAACTTAACCAAACCTGTTCTTGATTAGAAACTGGCTTCACAGCACGTGGAGCATTCCCATAAGTACTCCGCCCTGTTTCAGCATCCGTCTGACTCGATGGTGTTTCAAGTCTAATGCCGCCGAAACAGACGTCAACATCAGGGCACAACTCTGGCCCTTGTACAGGTTTCTTTGTTGTTCCGCCCACCCACACCGTGCCTCCAACTAGTTCAAGCACAACGTCGGC
The DNA here is from genome assembly GCA_034231615.1 of Meghimatium bilineatum. Lineage (NCBI taxonomy): Eukaryota > Metazoa > Mollusca > Gastropoda > Stylommatophora > Philomycidae > Meghimatium > Meghimatium bilineatum. The sequence continues at coordinate 36,143,313 of CM067301.1, forward strand.
CTGTTGGAACAACATGGTAACTTATCGAATGAAACCAAATTTGTCTCCAGTCATTTCCAACCATACCGTCCATTGACAATCCTAGTTCGTCCAATGCAGTCGGTTCTGGTGATGTCCATCTGTAAGAACAGGAACTTTGTAAGGTATTCTTGCACAAATATCAGCTTGTGCCGCTGGTTCCTGACAGTTTGATTTGAACTTTGACCAGCTACTGACATTGACTGGATTGTGGAGGACACAGATGAAAATCGATTCCTAAGGTAACGCAGCCGCATAAAGCGGTCTTTGGCGGAGTTGTGACTCTGGGTCCTCCACTACGCTGCCAGTCTGCCACCGAGGCAGTTCCTTGGAATCGTCACCAAAGGCGAGTGATGGTGCTTCTAACCACATTAAATTATGTGCCCACTGCACTTTGTGATTATCTAGTCCTTAAGCATCCAATGATGATGTATCGTTGTTCTGTAGTGAGATGAACAATACTTGCGCATTTAATTTTCAACTGAATTTTTCCGAGAACTATCAATATTTTATAGGTGTTAAATAATATGTTTAGAGAGTTTTGTATTCAGTAAGTTTCACGGGATTCTCATGAACCTGTCACGAGTTATTGCCACAAATGTTGTTTTGACCATGACCTCTTTTATGACATCACAAATAATGAGGTGAGTACAATTCAGGTAACCACGAGATGTTAATGACAAGGTGGACACAGTCAATAGGGTGATTGATGTTCAATAAGTGAATATCTTTTATAAAATAATTTAAAAAATTTAAAAAAAAATAATTTATGTTTATATGTTTTAAACAGTATATTTTCTTTTATTAAATAGACTTTAGTTTTGTGGACATTTAAAATGCTTAAGGAGAACTTTCCTGCTTAGAGTTGACTATTTCAATGAAAATGAGACTGGTTTGTTTCTATGAAATGCACATCCGCACATGATGGTGATTCCCAGAGGATCACATTTTGTTAGTTGATAGCATGTTTTTACAGAGAACATTGTGTTAATAATCCATGGAGACTTGTATCACTCATACATGTCAACTAATACAGATTTTCTGTATTTTGTACAGAAAATATTCCAGCTTCATTGAATATGCCTTTACTGATTTTGAGTACATTCAGTGAATGAAGTACTCTTTATATAAGACTTAGACAGAATTTTTGGTCAGATATACAGAATTTTGAGGCAGAAATACAGAGTGATTCATCTGAAAGTTGACAGGTATGATCAAATGTAGATACTAGATTATCTAAGAACACAGTATTTTATGCAAACAGAAAGATTTATTATAGAAATAACAAATAAAGAGTTAGGGAAATATTCAACAATAAATTATCATGAAGTATATCGCTTCTCTCAGTGGTTAGTTCATAGGTCTTCTAGCCTGATTGGTCAATGGTTCATCTCAAATTCTTGTATAATTATTTAAAACAGAAAAGGTTACAAAGTTGACCCGGACTCAGAAAATGAGTACCTGAACAAAGTTAAAGAAAATAGTTGCTGGTGTGATGATACATTGATCAACAGTACTTACAAAACTAAAGCCTTCAAAATCTTCTTCGTACGAACCATCGTCCATGAAGAATTCAAGAACAATGGCGTCACTGAGTTCAGCTCCGTACAGTGCTATTTGCAAATGTGAACAGACAGAATAAAATACACTATGGGGATTTCAAATACTGCAGCAAGATCAGGGATGAGCACTCTTGCACATAGTTATTATTAATACATCATTGGAAATTATCATTGCAGATTGTTGTCCTTGCCTATAACTGGCTACCTCAATGTGGCTTATGTCGACATCAGGTGTCTACGAAGACAGTAACCTTAGGAAATATGTTGACATCCGTTGCTACAGGTTAATGAACATATTCCACATTTTGGCATAAATTTTATGAGCTTTTTGTGAAAAATCGCTAATGGGGTGATTTCTTTTTTACCTTTTCATTAAGTTCCTAGTACTATAAGTCATGTTCTCATTTCAACAAAACAGTGCACTATCAACCTCTACAATTTAACACAACCACAAAACAGTGCACTATCAACCTCTACAATTTAACACAACCACAAAACAGTGCACTATCAACCTCTACAATTTAACACAACCACAAATCAGTACTAACCATTTTCCTAAAATGATCCTTGAATTTACCAGTGATTTCTGTAATCCGACTTAAGGCATCTGTGGAAGATGATAAACCATCTAGTATGACTAGTAGCCATGAACTAGTTTGTCTAATATGGCAGTCATGAACTAGATTATATAGTATGGCTGGTAGCCATGAACTTGATTATATAGTACAGCTAGCAGCCATGAACTAGATTATGTAGTATGGCTTGTAATCATGAATTAGATTATATAGTACAGCTGGTAGCCATGAACTAGATTATATAGTACAGCTGGTAGCCATGAACTATATTATATAGTACAGCTGGTAGCCATGAACTATATTATATAGTACAGCTGGTAGCCATGAACTAGATTATATAGCACAGCTAGCAGCCATGAACTAGATTATGTAGTATGGCTTGTAATCATGAATTAGATTATATAGTACAGCTGGTAGCCATGAACTAGATTATATAGTATGGCTGGTAGCCATGAACTATATTATATAGTACAGCTGGTAGCCATGAACTATATTATATAGTACAGCTGGTAGCCATGAACTAGATTATATAGCACAGCTAGCAGCCATGAACTAGATTATGTAGTATGGCTTGTAATCATGAATTAGATTATATAGTACAGCTGGTAGCCATGAACTAGATTATATAGTATGGCTGGTAGCCATGAACTTTATATAGTATGGCTTGTAACAATGAATTAGATTATATAGTATGGCTGGTAGCCATGAACTTGATTATATAGTATGGCTGGTAGCCATGAACTTGATTATATAGTATGGCTGGTAGCCATGAACTTGATTATGTAGTATGGCTGGTAGCCATGAACTTGATTATGTAGTATGGCTGGTAGCCATGAACTTGATTATATGGTTTATTTATTGTAATTGATGATGACTATTCAGCTTAATTGGGATGATGATGATGACTAATGTGCCCGACTGTGACTGAGTTCTATGTGTCTGGAATTGTCTACCACACTCTGGGCATATGCGGGACGATTCTGTGGGACATTTAGCAGCTCTTGCCTTATTCTAGTGCATTTTGTTGGGCAGTGTGATGTCTGAGGTTCTCTGTAGCTGCAGTATCACTCTTAATTCTGCGACCCCAGTCGGATGTCGTGTACAAGACTTTCCCATGAATATGTGTCTATTTTGACGTGAATCATGGATACTTTTAAAAGTGTCTTTAAAACACTTCTACTGTCCTCCAGCAGATAAAGTCCAGCTCTGCTTCTTTCTCATTTTTCTGCGCTCGCTCTCTGATAACCAACATGAAAATTTGTTTGATTTCTGCCGGGGAAGTGTGAAGTGCACTGTGCACTTGAAATGTGCTATCAACTGTGATGTTGTTTCTCCAAGGGAGTGTGATCAAGAGTGGAGTAAAACAAGGTTGATTTCTTGGAAAAACTTTCCATATGAATAACTATCATATAACTTTGAAGTCAATGATTTCATGGCAAATGCATGCAATTCCATTTATGTGAAACTTGTAATATCAGCTGTATGACACAGGTAACATACCCATAGGTGTCAACGAGTATGGATTTTCTGTATTAATACGGATTTTGCCCCTCCCCCCACCACCCAAAAACTAGTGGGTATTTTAATTTGGGGTAGGGTGTGTTTGGGGGCTAAACACTAAATGCAGACATTTTTATTGAAATACGAAAATAAATTGTTAAAAATACAGATTATGAAAATATAAGTTGACACCTATGCATACCTTTACAATCTTTACTATTCTAAGTAATGTAAAACTTGTGCTATCAGCTTTGTGACACAGGTAACATACCTTTACAATCTTCACTATCCTGATGTACAAGTGTGTAATGCTTGACTAGACCTGCAAAATAGAAATCATAAACTTCTCATTATATTCTGCAACACAGAATACACCATCATCATGTGTCCTGCTGGATGGCATAAACTTGTCACTAATCTCCACAACATTCTATCAGTAACACTGTATCAGCTTCACTGATAACATTCTACCATGCCACGATGTTAAATTATCTAGCAGATGTTCTCCCTCTGTCTCTTTCCCCCACAATTTTGCCAGATGTTTTATTGTAACCAACTAGCCTCTTCTTTATCTGTCAAACTGTCCTTATTCTTCTATATATTCACATCACAAAGGTTTCAATTCTGTCTTCCAACTGTTCAAAACAAAACTTAAAATAGTAGCACATTCATAAATCCCACACTCAAACTTATATACACTTTCTAAGATAAGTTCACAGTGCACATGCTCTAAGCTAACTGCAAAGTATTCACACTCTAAGATAAGTACAGAGTACTAAGCTATAAGGTAAGTGTACAGTACTCACACTCTAAGATAAGTACAGAGTACTAAGCTATAAGGTAAGTGTACAGTACTCACACTCTAAGATAAGTACAGAGTACTAAGCTATAAGGTAAGTGTACAGTACTCACACTCTAAGATAAGTACAGAGTACTAAGCTATAAGGTAAGTGTACAGTACTCACACTCTAAGATAAGTACAGAGTACTAAGCTATAAGGTAAGTGTACAGTATTCACACTCTAAGATAAGTACAGAGTACTAAGCTATAAGGTAAGTGTACAGTATTCACACTCTAAGATAAGTACAGAGTACTAAGCTATAAGGTAAGTGTACAGTATTCACACTCTAAGATAAGTACAGAGTACTAAGCTATAAGGTAAGTGTACAGTACTCACGTTCAAAGGTAAACATAAAGTGCTCACATTCTAAGCTAAGTGTTGAGTACTCACGCTCTAAGATAAGTGAACATTTCTCAAACTAAGATATATGTGCTAAGTACTCAAGCTCTAACATAAGTACAAAGTACTGATGTTCTAAGGAAAGTACAAAGTATTCACGCTCTAAGATAAGTACTAAGTACTCAAGCTCTAATGTAAGTACAAGATACAAAGTACTCTCTCTAAGATAAGTGCAAAGTACTCACGCTCTAAGATAAGCTTGAAGTGCTGCAGTCGCTGCCCTGGACGAAGGAAAAATGTGTTCAAGGGCAGATAGCAAACTTTCTGTGCTTCAAAACCCCGACAGATTTCTTCAAATGGTCGTTGCTTTTTCACTTTAACATCAATTTCTGTCAGAGTCTCTTCCAAGTGAGCAAAGTAGTTGACATAAAACTGGGGAAACATTAACATTCTGTCTATAAATTAATACAAAATTGCAGAAAATGAACAGTCTGTCGATTATAAGACTTAAAATTGGAGAAACATCAGTTTTTTTTAATTAGAAGGCAAAACACTGGAGAAAAATCAACATTTTCTCCATTAGATGACACTAAATAATGCAGGAAACATCCAAACTGTTGCCTATTAGTACACAAAGATCCTGTCGATTGCTCAATCATTTAATCTAGCTGCCCTGTTCTTCTTCTTCTGCATTTGTTCTCAAACTCCTGCAGATTGACAGGATGTAGTCCGAAAAATGGAATGCATTGTGTCATGGTTTACAGCATTGCTGTGATATCTGCTCCTTTGGGCCTGACACATCCGACTTCAGCATGGCTTTGGGTCACTGACCCTATATCAGATGGGACAGCCAACTCCATCCCATAACTTCCTTAGACGCCTCTTACGACATGCATGGAAGGTAAACAGTGTTGCTATTCTTTGCTCCCCTTTCGGGCCCCGGCAACACCCTGGCACCCTGTAAACTTACCTCCTGGAAACCCTTGATTGCCTTTAGCATAAGATCACCCACTTGATGACAATCTCCATTGACTTGCGATTGGATCTTGCCTTCCCTAACATTGGATCAACAAATCAACAATTATTCTTCTACAGGAGACATGGTCAGTCAAAATATAAGTATATCACACAATGCAAATACTTTAGCTTAAGGAATATCTAAATGTCTGTGTGATCTGACACGTATATAAAACTGCAATGGCAACAGCCATCACTCTCAGATGATGATAACAACCGTTTCAGACTTGTGTTGCTGCATCTGTCTGGTGTGTGCAGAGATGACTGAAAAGCTCAATTCTATAATAGAATCCCTTGCTACAGCTGGGATACCTATAGTCAAAGTAGAATATCTGTTTGTTTGTGTGTTCTTCTGGGCAGTTTTTTTTCCTCTCTGCCTCTAAATTTAATACTTCTTAGCAATGCAGGCATCTTCTTTTTTTTTTAATGGAACAGGAGGAAAGCTATCCTGATGGAACAAAAGCTATCCTGATGGAACAAAAGGTATCCTGATGGAACAAAAGCTATCCTGATGGAACAAAAGCTATCCTGATGGAACAAAAGCTATCCTGATGGAACAAAAGCTATCCTGATGGAACAAAAGGTATCCTGATGGAACAAAAGCTATCCTGATGGAACAAAAGGTATCCTGATGGAACAAAAGCTATCCTGATGAAGTTACCAAGTATCAAACTGGTGTCAAAAATCACACTCCCTCATCCAGCACAGTGGTCCTCAACCTATGACCTCTTATGTGACAATGTCAAAAAATGATTTGACTGTATCCAGGACTTGCTACTAGATATTAGATATCATTCCAAAGTATGTGTCTGTGGCCCTGCAAGAGGGGACTCGCTTTGTGTACCAATGTTCTAGTATACACTGCATAACTTCAACTCATTCATGAATTGTAACAAGCAAGTTGTAAAACTGTTGTGCTTGATGTTGTAAACCTACCCCACTAGTCAAGTCAAAACACTAGTTTTGTCAGTATCATGAATGGGTACATGTAAGAGGACACACAATAACATACCATGTTGCAAGTCTTTGTTCAACTTCCTTCAAGAAAGCATAATGGAAGTTGTAAATTGGGTCAAAGTATTGGAACAAAACCTCAGACATTGAATTGAGTATGGCAGGATCACAGCTGACAGCATTACGAAACCACTGCAGAAATGAAAGCTAGATTGTTAATTATTGTCACATATTTTAATAGGGAAGGACATAGAATACAAAGTCTTATGTTATATGGACTCACAAAACAGAGAACAAGATATAGCTAACAATGGACCACATCAACATGCATACTCACAGAACAGACTAAATTACAAGAACAAAATATAGCTAACAGTTCATACAATGGACCAAATAATCAAACTAAATCTGTCTATTGTCTTTTCTCTGCTCTTTCTGTAAGGGATCGTAGGATTGAATGACGTTCAGTTTTTATGCTATTTCTGTAAAGGATCACATGATTAAATGACGATCAGTTTTTAGGTTATGGCACATTTGGTCGCTTGATATGCAATAATATTATTACATAGAATTTTGATAACTCCTGCAATGTACTTTCTTTTGCCTCTTGGCGTTTTCATTTTTCTGTTGTATTCTCCTGCTGATGGTCAATAAGTGTTCATTTTCATTAAGTGGCCAAACCATTCAGTCTGTTTTTCAGCATAATTGACCACAGATGTTGTTCCAACAGTTCTTGTAATCTCTTCATTCCTCACATGATCTTTTCTTGTTCTGTTTGCTGCTTTTCTTAGACATCTCATTTCATACGTAGTAAGATTTCTCTCTCATTCTTTAATTAGTGTCCATGTCTGACACTGATAACACAATGTTGGGATGAATATTGAATTTATGATTTGTCTTTTTTGGTGTAAAATAATAATTTACAAAGTTGCTTTTTGAATTCTTGTCTCAATTTCTTTCTTCATTCTTCCACCATCTGTCAAAATGCTTCCAAGATATCTAAACAGACCGAACAACAAGACAAAATATAGCTAGCGGTTCACACAATGAACCAAATCAAGGATTCAAACAAAAGGCCCTATTGAGTAAAAGCATCAAACACATCAAATTGAGGTAAAACAATCAAACAAATTATTTTGAATGATTATAATTTGTTTAATAAATGAAATATTCCTTTTAAACATTTTTTGGGGGCATTTTGGTATTTTCACATTGGACATGTACGTTGACATGATTTCCTGTGAAATAATCTAATAGAAAACAGTGAAAGGAATAGAGGAAAACAAAGAAAACAATAGGCACATAACATCAACGAATGAACCAGTCACTTTCCACTACACATAATACAACTCCCCAAAAGTGTATCACCCTGTGGTAGACAGTGCAACTTTCCACTACACATAATACAACTCCCCATTGTAATTAGTGTATGACCCCCCAAAATGTGCAGTGAAACTCTGCATATCAGACAGTGAAACTTCACATTTCAGAGAATCTTCACATTTCAGAGAATCTAGGTGAGCTACATTCCAAGTGTGTATTTATAAACCTTGCCTTACTAATACCAAATATTGTAGAACAACTTACCCCACACAAAACTTCTTACCACACACAAAACTTCCAGATCCTTCTTGTATGTTCTTTCTGTCATCAGCAATTCTTTAGCAATGAAATAAGCAGTGTCTGTTGGCCGATGCTGAAAAAAAAAATGTCATCACATCATTGGACAAACCAATCACTGGACAAACCAATCACTAGACAAACCAATCACTAGACAAACCAATCAGCAAAGTTATATTTAAAACACTGGAAAACACATCGACCTACATGACCTAAACAGACATTCAGTGACCTACATGACCTATACAGACATTCGATGACTTACATGACATATACAGACATTCAATGACTTAATTGACCTATACAGGCATTCACTGGCCTACATGACCTATACAGACATTCAATGACTTACATGACATATACAAACATTCACTGACTTAATTGACCTATACAGACATTCATAGACCTATATGATCCATACAAACATTCACATCTCTAAATGATCTGAACAGACATTCACTGACCTACAAGAACTACACATACATTCACTCACCTACATCACCTATAAGGACAAAAACTGGTCTGTAGATAATGTAGGTCATTATCTACAAATGACCACATTGACCTATACAATACATACAACAGACACTCACTGACGTACATCATCTACAAAGGACACTCACTGTTCTAAATTCATAGCATTTGTTGACATACACAGACTTAATGACCTGCAATGACACTCACTGAATCTACATTGACTTAATAACCTGCAATGACTTCATGACCTACACTGAATTAATGACCTGCAATGACACTCAGTGACCCACACTGATTTAATGATCTTGATTCTTGATTCACTAAAGTTGCAATATATAAGACTATTATTATTCCATCACTGTGCTACCAGCGCCAAACCTGGACAATGACAGCACAAGACAAAAGAAAAATAGTTACAGCAGAAATGACATGTCTACGAAGAATGCTTTAGTGTCATTAAGAGATAGAATTAGAAACTATAACATCAGACAGATAACCCAAAAGAATACCAGTATTGAAACACATCACAAGACAACAGATCAGGTGATTTTCACACGTTTCCAGGCTACCAACAGACAGCATGCCACAGATGCCCATGACACATAGATATAATGGCTATAAAGCCAGAGGCAGACCATGTAAAAGATGGATCACATAAGACACAGGAACAAGCTTACAAACAGCACACAGGAAGACCATCTCCAGAGAACTTTTCTACCCATGACGCCACAAGGCAAATAAGGGATACAGCATATAGATAGATATAGTTTCTTGATTAGAAATTAGCTTCACAGCATGTGGGGCACTGCACTGTATTATGTGACTGACCTAAAATGACACTCTTTAAATAAAATAGCTGGGTGTTTGGTTTGCACATCTCATCACAAACTAAACCACTGTCTAAATATGTCTTGCTAAAGTGTACAAAATCAGATAGAGGCAACTATAACTCAATCTAGTCAGCCCGTCTGACGTCTCCACCAGCAATGAAAGATACAGCATTGAATAACTTAGCCAGAAACATCTTTTGGAAAAAGATTCTCCTCTTTGAACCAAGTCATCTAACACCTCACTATTCTTAACATTTCATTCTCCTCTTTGAACCCAGTCATCTAACACCTCACTGTTCTTAACATTTCATTCTCCTCTTTGAACCCAGTCATCTAACACCTCACTGTTCTTAACATTTCATTCTCCTCTTTGAACCCAGTCATCTAACACCTCACTAATCTTAACATTTCATTCTCCTCTTTGAACGCAGTCATCTAACACCTCACTGTTCTTAACATTTCATTCTCCTCTTTGAACCCAGTCATCTAACACCTCAATGTTCTTAACATTTCATTCTCCTCTTTGAACCCAGTCATCTAACACCTCACTGTTCTTAACATTTCATTCTCCTCTTTGAACCCAGTCATCTAACACCTCACTAATCTTAACATTTCATTCTCCTCTTTGAACCCAGTCATCTAACACCTCACTATTCTTAACATTTCATTCTCCTCTTTGACCCCAGTCATCTAACACCTCACTAATCTTAACATTTCATTCTCCTCTTTGAACCCAGTCATCTAACACCTCACTAATCTTAACATTTCATTCTCCTCTTTGAACCCAGTCATCTAACACCTCACTATTCTTAACATTTCATTCTCCTCTTTGAACCCAGTCATCTAACACCTCACTAATCTTAACATTTCATTCTCCTCTTTGAACCCAGTCATCTAACACCTCACTGTTCTCAACATTTCATTCTCCTCTTTGAACCCAGTCATCTAACACCTCACTGTTCTTAACATTTCATTCTCCTCTTTGAACCCAGTCATCTAACACCTCACTATTCTTAACATTTCATTCTCCTCTTTGAACCCAGTCATCTAACACCTCACTATTCTTAACATTTCATTCTCCTCTTTGAACCCAGTCATCTAACACCTCACTGTTCTTAACATTTCATTCTCCTCTTTGAACCCAGTCATCTAACACCTCACTGTTCTTAACATTTCATTCTCCTCTTTGAACCCAGTCATCTAACACCTCACTATTCTTAACATTTCATTCTCCTCTTTGAACCCAGTCATCTAACACCTCACTGTTCTTAACATTTCATTCTCCTCTTTGAACCCAGTCATCTAACACCTCACTGTTCTTAACATTTCATTCATACCATCACTTCATAGACAGGCCAAGAAACTATACAGGTATGAATATTTATCAGGTAACACAAGCACCCAGATGACACCACAGATGACAGCACATTGATGCTGTCAAGTGACAAACTGAAATAATGTATAAACAATTAATGAATCATGGGAGTAATAAATAAATGTGCTGTTGTTGGCTGGCGTGTGTCTGCGTGCGTGTGCTAACTATGTGCGTGTGCTACCTGAGGAAGTGAGAGGAATTGACACTGTCTTACTCACCCTGATTTTTCTCTTGAGATCCTCATCTCTTTCCTGGGATGATAAAATGCTGGCCTCGCTTTCTGTCTTCATCCCACTAAACACTCCGTCACTCATTCTGCTCAAGTTTGTGACATCATTCATGCCACTGGCATCATGTTTCCGGAAGGATAAGTTTGCAGCCTCAAACTGGGCCTGAGGAATATCATAACTTTCGACTGTGTCAGTCCTTCCAATCTTGCCTGATAGGATGGATGTCCCCGAGTACTGTCTGTTGACATGTTTGTTGTTGACAACATCAGGCAGTTTCTGATCCAGTATTTCTTCGCTGGAGTGGAAGCCACATTCTTTCATGTGTAAACCATTGTTATCTGGATACTCAGTGCTTCCATTCTCACCTGTAAAGTAATCTGGGACCGGAGGTAGAGGTTCATCATCTTCAAATGGCGGTGGAGGTGGAGGTGGTGATGGTGGCGGAGGGAGATCATCAATGTCATCTGATTGATTTGAAGTCTGCCGAGGCACTCCAATGCTGGAAGTGCGTTCAGGAAGGCTGTGGACAACCATATTAAATACATTAATTTGGGTTTATTATTTTGTATGTGTTTTATAGCTATGAGCTATGATTCTGAGGAAACTGAAGGCAACACATGAGGTAGAATTGACAGATGAAGAAATTGAGGGCAATAAATAGGGCAGTATTGAAAGATGAGGAAACTGAGGGCAACACGTGGGGCAGAAATGAAAGATGAGGAAAGTGAAGGTAAACATGAGGAAGTAATGGCAGATGAGAAATAACTGATAACGAACTTTCTCTCAGATGATACCAGATAGAAAACAGTAAATAGGTTTACATAGAGGATGCAAATGTACAGAGAGGAGAACAATGTAACAGGAACATAATTAAATGAAACATGGTCAGGGTTCAGTAGTGGGTACAATCAGATGTTGGCTGAAGTATTACAAATTGTAAACAAGACATACTAACAACAAAACACAAGGTCAGACATGGTTTTGTCTCAGCCGCAGATTGATTAATTGGCAGCAGAAGTTGTGTCTTTTTAATGTCAGAGTCACAGAAGCTGTATGAAATTACACATAATAAAAAGTTGAAATGTGGACAAAGATGTGGTCATTGATTCCTGTAATCATAATAACAATAATAAAATTAGTAATATTAGTATTATAAATATAAATAATATTAGAAATAATACTATTAATAACAGCAATAACAATAATAATAGTATAAATAATAGTATAAATAATAATAATAATAGTTAATAATAATTAATAAAATAAATTCGTGGATTTTTTAAATATGACAGGAATTGTGAAATTAAATAATCAAGAAATTGACAGATTCAAATACTTTACCTACCTAGGCAGTAAAATATAAAATGATGGAGATGCGACAAAATAAATAATGACACACACAGCGCTTGCAGCAAATGCCTTCAATAAACTAGTTAACATCTGGCAAACAAAACCCTTAAAGACACCTACTAAGTTCAAACTTTTCATGTCCTGCGTGATCCCTGTACTAACCTACGGATGTGAAGGCTGGAAATCCATACACGCCATAGAAAAAAGACTACTATATTTTGAGAATAAATGTCTATTAAAAATTCTGAACATAGATTGGAAAAACTGCGTCACAAATGTGAATCAATAAGAGACATTTCCAGACAAGAATATGTGTCAACTATTATTAGAATAAGACATTGGGAGTATTTAGGCCATGTACTTAGATCAGACGAGAATAGACTAGCCACCAAGCTCTGTTATGGTCTGTGAAAGGAAAATGAAAATGTGGAAGATCCAGGACAAGACTACGAAGAACAATAAAGAATGAGGCAGTTAACACCACAGAAGAACTACAACAACTTGCAGTGAACTGCGCGGCATGAAGAAACATAACTTCTGTCCTATGTGCCACCCTTGGCACCAAAAAAAAAAAAACAGTACTGTCTTATTAGACGCCAAGACATAGTCGGGTTATTTCCCTTGTCTATGTTTTTAAATTTCCTGTTCATCATTTAATAGTTTAAATATTAATTTATTTATGGGCTTGGGCTAAGAATGCTGTGTTGTAAATAACTATCCTAACCCTAACCCAAACCCCATTAAAAAAAAATTTAATGATGAACATGAAATTTACAAACATAGACTAAGGAAATAATTAGGCATGTGCTGGCATCTACTAGGAAAGTACCAAACAAACTAATAATAATAATAATGATAATAATAATAATAGTAATAATAAAAACAAGACCCATAACCAATCAGTGTCACAAGAATACCACACCGGAGATGATTATAAAATACTCCACACACCCCCCCACCACCACCACAACCAAGCAGCTCTACATGTGGGCCACATATATCTTTGTGGGGTGGGTGGGGGGTGGGTGGGGCATAACAGTTAATTATGTAAAATATATCAGAAACATGGTAATCAGTTTTAAAGAAAACTAACAAGTTTTTCTTTTTCTAGGATTCAAGGGCAGAAACGGAAATTAATCCAAAGGGACCACCGTCACAAAAAGGTTGAGAACCATTGATCTAGAAAATGAGACAAATGTACATATCACAATCTGGATTCTAAAGAAAATTACCTGGGCCGCTGTAACTTCACGGCAATGCCATCCTCTTCTACAACCTCAGGAATGTTCTCAATCTCTGCCGTTCGTGACAGACAATGGTTGTCATCTTCTTTCTTGTGATGGTCACCTATGACGGGTTCAGACAGCTTGCGGTCTCCTAGTGTCAACGCAGCAGGAACAAGAGAAGACACTGCAGACAAACAAGGCAAATATGTTTAGAGGCAGGCAGAAACAAGTGCAGATAAATGTGCAATAAAAGTTGACTAAATAAAAATACATCAACACGTGTTGAAATAATTGTCTACATGATAATAGCAACATAAGATGATAAAAAACATGAGATATTTCAGAAGCAACCAGCAACAACAAGTATGAACATATGAGAACAAGGGAAGCAATGATCAGAAATGAACAAAGATAATCATTAGATAAGGGGAAGTACTATACAAGTGCAATCAAGGAGGGATAACACATTTGTAGCAATCATACAACAACATGCAAATAACAAGCCATATTAACATAATGACAATGCAAATGTGTCAAATTATAATATTACCAGTGCAGGCTACTAGAATGTGTCAAATTATAAATTACATTAACAAAAAGACAATTATAATGTATGAAATTAAAGAAAATAACAACTGTACCATATATTAGAAGTGACATTAACATTAAATGATAAATACTTATACTGGTATGTCACATTATTTGCTTTTTGGCATCTTATGTTTATCTCTGTCGAGTCGTCCGTATTCTGTGAAGATACTTCCGATGTGAACTACTCTTTGACTTGTTTTATTTCTGTGTTCTCTATTTGGATGTTTAAGAGCTCTGTTGATCTCATTATTTTGCATAGTTTTTGGCTTTTGTGTGGTAATCTGTTTGTTGTATTTATTGCATGTTCTTGATAGTGGAGCTGATGTGAGTTTGCAGTTTTTTCTTCATCATCATATATGATGCTTTGATTGTCAGCGAGAAGCAGTTCATTGTTAAGTTGTTCCTTCTCTGTTGTTTCGTTATTTATCTCATTTTGTGTTTCTTGTATAATTCTGTCTATGTAGACGTTGAATAGAATAGGCTACACCACACATCACTGTCTGACTTCTGTTTTTTTGTTGTTAATGGTTCTGATACTCCATCTGTTGTTCTCACCTTGCTGTGGCTTTTTTATATAATACTTTCTGTTGTACTGACTCACTAAGTAAGCTTTGATCAACGCAAGTGTAGCGAATATTAGAAAAACACAAATTATTAATATAAATGTGTGGCTATTTTTTAATATAAATATGTGGTTATTTTTTATGGATTTTGTTATAACTATTTTTATGAACAGTTAACAAGTACAATTATTTATTTTCAAAATTATTTTGTATCAATAAATGGGCCACCCAACAGAGAAATAAACATTGAGAATGTTTCAGTCGAGTTATTGTTGTTCAAGAACTTTGGTAGGTGATGCTTTTTTTCTCTTTCAATATCACACGTTATTTTATGAATGTTCATGTTTTTCTTTACTATTTTAATAATATAAAACATTAAAAAGCACATGCATTGAATATATTCATAAAGCCATTTAAATTTCTTTTATAATGATACATAATAAGTTATCTGGTCTTATTCATCCATCCATCATCCATGTTTCTTCAGCGCTGAATACAGTGCATAGGGCAGAAACCAGTACACTCCAATCTGAGCAATGCAATGCTAGACTGTGTAATTTCTGCAAGTTGTTGAGACCCATAGTCTGTGATGGTTGTTTTTATGAAGTTTCTCATTGACTTTCTATTCTTCTTTTGCCATCCGACACTCATTTTAATGTTTGCAGTGGCAGAATATTTTCATTCATTCTAAGTACATCTTTGATATAAGTCCACCATTTTTGTTTAATTGTAGAAACATGTTACCGTTTGGTGTGTTCTCTTATTTGCTTGTTTGACCTGGAATTCTTCCCAACCAATCTGTATACAAGTTATACTGTAGTCTTATTAAGATAACATATTCACGATGGACTGACCCATGTGTACAACAATTTTTTAAACTAAACAAATTCTAAGACTTTATTTTTCTCTTCTCATACTCGCACTTATTTTCTCTCCTATAGCAGGACTATGGTCCTATTAGATTTCCAGAATTATATATTCCAGAACTATGGTCCTATAAGATTTCCAGAATTATATATTCCAGAACTATGGTCCTACTAGATTTCCAGAATTATATATTCCAGAACTATGGTCCTATAAGATTTCCAAAATTATATATTCCAGAACTATGGTCCTACTAGATTTCCAGAATTATATATTCCAGAACTATGGTCCTACTAGATTTCCAGAATTATATATTCCAGAACTATGGTCCTACTAGATTTCCAGAAGGATGTATTTTAGAACTATGGTCCTACTAGATTTCTATAAAGATGTATTTTAGAACTATGGTCCTACTAGATTTCTATAAAGATGTATTTCAGAAAACAGAAACGTTGTTACAATTTCATTTGCGCCAATGGCCTGACACATCTGACATTGGTGGTAATAAGACAAACAAGTACATGCTGAATCAGTTAAACACAATGACAACAACAACAGTCTATCATATAAACTCTTTATCTTTACCCTTAGTCCGTAAGGGTTTACCCAGGCACAGTGAATATATCTTTATCGGATTATAGGCACAGCGAATATATCTTTATCAGATTATAGGCACAGCGAATATATCTTTATCGGATTATAGGCACAGCGAATATATCTTTATCGGATTATAGGCACAGCGAATAGATCTCTATTGGATTATAGGCACAGCGAATAGATCTCTATCGGATTATAGGCACAGCGAATAGATCTCTATCGGATTATAGGCACAGCGAATAGATCTCTATTGGATTATAGGCACAGCGAATAGATCTCTATCGGATTATAGGCACAGCGAATAGATCTCTATCGGATTATAGGCACAGCGAATAGATCTCTATCGGATTATAGGCACAGCGAATAGATCTCTATCGGATTATAGGCACAGCGAATAGATCTCTATCGGATTATAGGCACAGCGAATAGATCTCTATCGGATTATAGGCACAGCGAATAGATCTCTATCGGATTATAGGCACAGCGAATAGATCTCTATCGGATTATAGGCACAGCGAATAGATCTCTATCGGATTATAGGCACAGCGAATAGATCTCTATCGGATTATAGGCACAGCGAATAGATCTTCATCAGATGAAGAGTTCATTGACAGACCTAAGTATCATATTAGAGAAAGTGACATGAACAAAGTGCATATAAATGTGACACTTAGAATGCGTCACACTTACAAATATCAACAATGTTACATAAAGAAAGGGTTGCATGGAGGACTCAGAAGGTGGAGAGGACTGACTTCATTGTACCTAAGTTACCCCATATGTATTTTATCTTTCTATCACAGCGACATGCTGCCCGTCCAGTGTACCACTCATAGTATGTAACTTGGTCGCTGCAATTGATAATTCCCAGGTATGTAAATGAAATCCCCTTTACACACAAGATGTCACAAGCGTGATTTGAACCCATGACCCTGTCATTACAAAGCAAATGGATTAACTGCTATGACTTACTGGGCAATACCCAAACCCCTTTTTAGCCAATGTTATTTTTCACAAAAAGTTTACATTGAAGTTATTCATGAAAAAAATACACTAAAATCTACATTATCCACAGCAAACCCAAAAAATGCTGGAATTAAGTTTGAAAGTCAGAAGCCAAGTCACACTCAATAACACACACACAATAGATCACCCAAATGCAACAAGTATTGTGATACTAGCAGTCTCAGTAACATGGTAATTCAAGATAGGAAGATTTTCTATCATTCAAAACTACTGTAGCAGGAAGGATTGGTTACTAGCATTCTTGCTACACATAAAAAGGATTGATTATGCTAATTTAGAATGCAAGAGCAATCACATATTAGGAAATAAGTTAGCCGACACTTTAACTTAAAGCAATGACCGGTGACAATAACCATACCAACTGCTGAAGACCTGCGTGATGATGATGATGATGTAATCATTTTAGTTATGAGTATGTAGCTCTTAACAGCCCTAGTCTTTCTGACAAAAGCATAGGTATAAACTCATATATCAGGAGGTTCAGTTTAGCAACCCAGGCGACACTCCAACACATAAGGTTTGCTGTTTTCAATGGCATGGTTATGTTAAGGGGGTTTATGGATGCATGTTTAGTCCCAGAAGTATCCCAGGATCATGTCCAGTCAGGAGTGCAGCATATAGGTCTGGGTCAATTAGTTCATCATTCTTCTGTCAGATCTGTTGATAAATTTGCAGTGATGGCACACCTAGCATTCCCTGCCACCAAGGACAAAGGTCACAAAAGGACAAAGGAGCAATGCTCACTGGCCTGCATCTCTCTGTCATTTGTGGGGACCATTTAACAGAAAACAAAAGTAAGAATTGTCAGCACATTCCCAACTTTCCTTTGTTGCCTCCTACTACAATTACTGGAAAGAACACAGTGGCCCAATTCTGTGCACCTTGAACTAAAAGTCCAGGTCCACACAGAAAGGCCTTATGACAGAAGAGAGTTCTGTTTTCATGATTTCTCTATCAGTTATTTGGTGACTGCAGCAAGAGTTAAATGAACTGTAATGATTCACTTCTGGTCATTTATTGATTCACTCTTCTTAACACTCAGAACATCACATGGGTTTACTACCCTGTTCATGCAGGAGTCAGGGGCAATGAAAGAGCTGACACATCACTTTAGCATGTAAAGCTATAGTGGATGGCAAAGTGATGAGAAGAGACTCGGATTAATTAGTTACAGCAGTCATGGATACACTACAAAATGATGTGAAGAGACTCAGATTAATTAGTTACAGCAGTCATGGATACACTACAAAATGATGTGAAGAGACTCAGATTAATTAGTTACAGCAGTCATGGATACACTACAAAATGATGAGAAGAGACTCGGATTAATTAGTTACAGCAGTCATGGATACAACTACAAAATGATGTGAAGAGACTCAGATTAATTAGTTACAGCAGTCATGGATACACTACAAAATGATGTGAAGAGACTCGGATTAATTAGTTACCGCAGTCATGGATACACTACAAAATTATGAGAAGAGACTCGGATTAATTAGTTACAGCAGTCATGGATACACTACAAAATGATGTGAAGAGACTCGGATTAATTAGTTACAGCAGTCATGGATACACTACAAAATGATGTGGAGGATGCTGAAAAAGACAACGTACATGTTCAGAAAATGATAGAAATGGCAGTTACTGGGTAAAGGAAAGTGTGTCATCACTGGAAGAACCCAGAACCAATAACTGACTGGGACACTTTGGTTATACAGTGGAATCCCCCCTATAGCGCATCCTTTTATAACAAACTACCCTATTTAACAACACCTTTCAAAATCCCCAATTTTATTTCTTCTTTATTGTTTGTACTGTTCATAACACATTTCTGGTATGACACAAATATCTCATATGTCTGGACAAAACTGTTAGAATGAGATTTGACTGTACAATAAACAGACAATACAAGCTCAACAGTTTCACATAAAGAAAGAATCAAATAATCTTTCAGGTACCATAAACAGACCAAACAAACCAAATGTATAAATACAATTGTGTACAGTGTATTTGGTTCCGTCAAAGTTGGGATATTTTCACAAATGAAATGGTGACACAACACATCTACGTTCTCTGGACTACATCCTGTTGAAAATCTATGGGATCATTGTCCTGCTATAAGAGAGATCAAATGGGAGATTGAGATATCTAGTGGGACCATTGTCCTGCTATAAGAGAGATCAAAACTGGAGATTGAGATATCTAGTGGGATCATTGTCCTGCTATAAGAGAGATCAAATGGGAGATTGAAATATCTAGTGGGATCATTGTCCTGCTATAAGAGAGATCAAATGGGAGATTGAGATATCTAGTGGGATCATTGTCCTGCTATAAGAAAGATCAAATGGGAGATTGAGATATCTAGTGGGATCATTGTCCTGCTATAAGAGAGATACAATGGGAATTTGAGAATGAACACACACAAAAGTATTTTCTTGGTGCACAGGGTACTAAAGTCTATTGAGAAGGCCTACCCTTTCATCCATCAGTAAGAGTCAGTTATATCAAGACACATGACCATTAAGAATAAGTTAACACTGAAGTAATCCTATGACAATAAGTTCCAAGTATTGGCTCTATACTATACTTTCAGATTTGATGCAGTAGACAAGAGACAACTTACTATACTTTCAGATTTGATGCAGTAGACAAGAGACAACTTACTATACTTTCAGATTTGATGCAGTAGACAAGAGACAACTTACTATACTCTCTGATTTCATGCAGTAGACAAGAGACAACATACTATACTCTCTGATTTCATGCAGTAGACAAGAGACAACATACTATACTCTCTGATTTCATGCAATAGACAAGAGACAACATACTATACTCTCTGATTTCATGCAGTGGACAAGAGACAACTTAGATAGCATCCAGATAGTTATGAATTTTGACTGTAGATTACCACATCATAGCACACCGGACATGTCTATAGCCCCGTCTCAATAAATCCATCAGTTTGTAGCGGCCAACAGTTGCATTTTGATGCTAATCCATCATCATCATGTCACATGAGGTTCATCATTGATGATTTAACCCTATATTACAAGGTGTAGTTAGTTTTGTACAACAAAACAATTCTACTGATATATCTTGGTCATTTGTGTGTTGACAATTTTAACGGTTGACTCCCTGATATGTTCTCCTTATTTAGTTCAGTTTTCTAATATGAAATATGTCAGTACTGATACCCCTTTACTTTATTTATGCATTCACTTGTTGAAGAAATGTATTCTTTTCACTCCAAAAATCATATTATAGAGCAAAGGGTAAATCAATCAATCAAGTGCCGTGCTGAGTGGCACAGTCGATCATGCTTCTCCACAACTCTCTGTCTCTTGTGTTTGTTAATAAGTTCAGTTAGTGACATCTTTTTGTGTCACAGTGACAGCCCATCCAGAAATGTATTTCTTTGTCTTCCCCTGCCTCTTCTCTCCTTGATCTTTTCAGTGGCTACTAAATGCTTGTGGCGACCTACTAAGTGGCTACCTAAAAATCTTGATTGTCTATTTCTAATTTTTGTTGTATATTGTCATTTTACTTCAGCATCTTTGAGGACATCTACATTCGTTTTCTTGGCTGTCCATAGAATTTTCATAATTCTATAAAACCAAATCTCAGTTGCCTCCATTAATCTTGGCCACATCCACACAAACATGAATATACAACTTTTCTAAATTTGTTTTCAACATTTGTACACCTGAAGCTAAAACATTAATATATTAAGTAAACATATCATGGGAAACCTTTATAAATGCTATAATGAAGGGCTAATATTAGAGATCAGTCATCAAGCACAGTCCGGTCCCTAGCCCTAACGTTAAGTTAGCATTGCGAGGGGTCTATAAATGATAAAGTATCCTAACACTGTGAGGTATACAAGAGATCGTCATATGAGGATCATACATGGGTACCACACATAAATTCTAACAACTGGAGGACTGGCTTCTCTTACAGGTGTGTACTAGGCATATGTAGTTATTCAAATGTCAATATGTATTTGTATGTTATTTGGAAAAACCGGCACCACCCCAATCTTAGAATACATCAAGAGACAAAATATCACATGGTTTGCACACATCAATCAGACAGCATACCATAGCAAGCTATGCTACACAGATACAGCAAAGACAAATTTAGAGGCAGACCACGAAAACGATGGACCACTGAGATAAAAGAGGCGACAAATTCCACAATATACGAGCACACAAGAGGGCCGTCTCCAGAAAACTCTTCTACCCCTGACTCCAAAACGCAACAAAGGGTTTCAGCGAATAGATAGATACTGGTAGATAGATGTTATTTTCATACAACCCTGGTATGTCTTGCAGCATCAATTTTCTGTCTTCTTTTCCAAGTATTCTTTGACTGTCAACTCACCTCTTTCGCTGTGGGTTCCAGATCAACGCTGCTCTAGTTACGTTATTAGTCTCTCTATTTTCACCTGACATGGGTGTGTTCTCTTCCACAACTCTTTATTTGATATCACATATGACATTGGTGTGTTCTCATCCACAACTCTTTATTTGATATGACCTCTGGACATTTGACTGTCATCTCTGAACTCCATCCTTTTGTGTTGACAACCTGTGGTTTTGTTAAATGTTTTCTAAAGAATATGTCCAACATGTTGAACTATCTTGAACATTGATACTTCAAGAAAAGACCTGTCCCAACAACAAATAACTTCAATCCCCCCCTCCCCCCCCAAAAAAAAACCACTCATCAGTGCAACTTTAAATATATACAAAATCAAGCACATACAGACTCACAACTATGACCACAACAGTTTAAATTTGTTTCGGTTCAAGTCTTTTTTAAACCCCTTCCAAATTGGACTTGAATTTCCCATAGCCTATTACTAATACTTCACACAACAACAGAATTCTACGAGGTAGCTTTAAACAGTTCCAGAGATAGTTGATTAGTGTTTGAATGAAAGATGATGATATGGGGATTATGTCACAAGTTGGTAATGTCCTTGATTAAAGGACTTGGCAGGCGTGACCTTCACAAATACTCTAAAAGAGAAGATACAGATGTGTGTTTGTGTGTTGTGCTTGTTGCATTGTCAGAGTTGAAAATGTCCTTTATTGAACAAAGTACTCTGCCGAAGACGGATGTGTCGGATCATTGGCACAAATAAAACGGCGACACAACGCATTTCCATTCTCTGGAAATCTGGACTACATCCTGCTGAAAATCTAGTAGGACAATGGTTGTGCTACAAGAGAATTCAGCAGGAGTTTGAGAATGAACGCTGAAGAAGAAGAAGAACAAAGTACAAATGTCAATTTCTGTTTTGCTTAAGCAGTCACCCTCAGAGACACTAACATAGCTTAATAAAGCATACGGTAATATCGCAATGAAAAAAGCACAAGTATTTGTGTGGTACAAGCGTTTCAGCGAATCACACAGTTGGATTATGCTGCATTAAAATGCGCCAGCACATAGATCACTACTTGGAAAGCAGTACATCGCAAAGCACACTGTCATTACTTTAGAACCGCCATATTTTTCCGACTTTGCTCCAGCTGATTTTTCCCTCAACCGAAATCAGCACTGAAAGGATACCGATTCAAGGATGCACATGACGGTATCACCAATGCGACAAGACAGCTGAGAGGTGTCAAAGAATAGTTTCCAGTGGTTGAATTTCTTTGAAAGAAATATCTTCCTTTTTCTTCTTTCTGTCCTCATGTACCTTTCGGTGTTGAGGGGAGAGTGAGTGTACGGTGATAGAAATATAGTGTAGATAATTCCATTGTTACTATTTCTATATAATCCACTAATTTCTGGAACTTTTTGAAGCCACCTCGTATATTACCAGCCACACTAGTTGCCTACAACGTAATGTAGCCACGTAGTTCTATATTTGATTCAAATTACTAGCTTCTCTCTTAATTTCCGTTATCAACTGCCCGAGGCATCTCTCTGCGATAAGATGTGTAGTCTTTTCCTTCTAAATTTTGTGTTACACTTGCTTCCAGACTTCCAATATAAGCTGGTAATTCCAGCAGCTCTGTTAATGATCTTTTTGTGTCGCGAATCCTCCCTCTCTCCCATGACAGTCATTTAGGCTGAACTTCTTGATTTCTTCATACAATTACCCCTTTTCTCACTTTCTTTTTTCTACAGGAACCACTGTCAGTAATGAAAAGTTATCATGAATGTATGTGGGGGCTGATGTGGAAGAAGATTACAGAGAGGCTTTCTTACTCTAAGATTATCTTACTCAGAGATTCTTTTTTTACTCAGAGATTCTGTATTACTTAGAGATTGTCTTAGAGATTCTGTCTTACTTAGAGATTGTCTTAGAGATTCTGTCTTACTTAGAGATTGTTTTAGAGATTCTGTCTTACTTAGAGATTGTCTTAGAGATTCTGTCTTACTTAGAGATTGTCTTAGAGATTCTGTCTTACTCAGAGATTGTATTAGAGATTCTGTCTTACTTAGAGATTGTCTTAGAGATTCTGTCTCACTTAGAGATTGTCTTAGAGATTCTGTCTTACTTAGAGATTGTCTTAGAGATTCTGTCTTACTTAGAGATTCTGTCTTACTTAGAGATTGTCTTAGAGATTCTGTCTTACTTAGAGATTGTCTTAGAGATTCCATCTTACTCAGAGATTCCATCTTACTCAGAGATTGTCTTAGAGATTCCATCTTACTCAGAGATTGTCTTAGAGATTCCATCTTACTCAGAGATTGTCTTAGAGATTCCATCTTACTCAGAGATTGTCTTAGAGATTCCATCTTACTCAGAGATTGTCTTAGAGATTCCATCTTACTCAGAGATTGTCTTAGAGATTCCATCTTACTCAGAGATTCCATCTTACTCAGAGATTGTCTTAGAGATTCCATCTTACTCAGAGATTGTCTTAGAGATTCCATCTTACTCAGAGATTGTCTTAGAGATTCCATCTTACTCAGAGATTGTCTTAGAGATTCCATCTTACTCAGAGATTCCATCTTACTCAGAGATTCCATCTTACTCTTAGATTGTCTTAAAGATTCTATCTTACTCAGAGATTCTGTTATACTCAGAGATTGTCTTAGAGATTCCATCTTAGAGATTCCATCTTACTCAGAGATTCTGTCTTACTCAGAGATTCCATCTTACTTAGAGATTGTCTTAGAGATTCTGTCTTACTCAGAGATTCCGTCTTAGAGATTGTCTTAGAGATTCTGTCTTACTCAGAGATTCCATCTTACTTAGAGATTGTCTTAGAGATTCTGCCTTACTCAGAGATTTCTTAGAGATTCCATCTTACTCAGAGATTCCATCTTACTCAGAGATTCTGTCTTACTCAGATATTCAAGTTTACTTTCCATGCATGTCGCAAGAGGTCACTAAGGGGGTTATGGGGTGGAGTTGGCTGATCCATCCAATATAGGGATAAAAATGACCCAGAAGCCATGCTGAAGTCAGATGTGTCAGAACAAAAGGTGGCGTTATTGCAACAAATCTATAAAACATGACTACAACACTACATGATTCTGACTATCTGCAGGAGTTTGAGAATGAACGCAGAAGAAGAAATTTAAGTATAAATACATTTGGGATGCAAAGGGTCTCGCATTGCTCTCGTGTAGACCAAGGGTTAGCAGATAACCAAAATCTGAAAAGTACCTTCTCGTGGTGCATCCTGAAACCAGCAATACATCTGCTCTTGCTGTATTCCTGGTTAACACTGTTAGGCTCATGGATGTTGATGCTGTAGATGGAATGAGGAATTGCCTGCAGAGACACAGGAAATTTCTCAGAAACCTCTACGCCATTACAGCCAACATTACTGTTGGCACACAGTGATGCAAGGCATCTGTGCATTCTAACTCCGCCGGCTTAAAAATCAGCAACATTGGAGGGGCGACCAATGTTAATATTCCTAACGCACAGCGATCTTACGAGTACACACCGAATCTGGAAAAGGTAACACACGCTAGGGGGGCAAATCGAGAGCTAACACACCTAGTGTGTAAATCAATTAAATGCTACAATGGTCTAGCATGAGACCGACTGGCCATGCTCGAGAACACACAGAAGCCCACATGTCACATCACAATTGACCCCATTCAAAGTAGGAGTCATAACTCAGGTATTGGATACGTCAGAAAAAATGTGAATACAGCTCCCCATTGCCCACAGGACAAGCATTGAACAAATGTTGAGGAGTGCATTGTTCAAAATACTGACTGAAGCATTGCTGAGACTAGGACTCTGGACACTGCAACATAGAGGGGGGGGGGGATGCAAGTCTCTAAAGAAACTGCAAACCAAACTCGACTGTTGCCCAACACGGCTCATACAGAGAGAATTAGGTTCAGTACCCAAGGGCCCACTGTAAAGCTCGTTCGTCCAAGATTCGTATTTTACCTACTTCTTTGGGTAATATACACGGTGAAGAGTCAAAATACACAGACAGCGCATGGCAATGGATTGGAAGGCCATCTCAAGTGGATGATGCAAGTGCATGAGAAATGCACAGGTCAAATCCCAGACCACCAACATGTTTGGAAAAGCAGCATCTCGTCTAGGAAGGTGTATCACCCTGAGTCTAATTCGACCGTTGCCGTTAACCCAACATGGCTCATACGGAAGAAATTAGGCTTGGGGATACAAAGGGAGGTAATGGAATGGTCTTCCAACATGAGGAACAGCTCGCTGGCTGCGAAGCGCCTCGTCAGAGGTAAGACAAACAATGGGTGACCCAGGCAAACTATCAGCTCGTCTATTGAGATATACTCTTCTGAGTAGAAAGTTCCCTCAATAGACATTGCACTAAGCTGAAAGCTGAAGCCTCCTGGGTATGAAAGAAAGCACAGAGAAACTCCTCCCCCTCCCACTGCACATAGGAAGTAAAAGATAATTGCTCGCAATTCCTGGGGTTCGAGAAGAAGAAGAGATACATTTTCTGACCTGACACTAATCTGTGTACACAACAAAGTATTTCTCACAAAATGTACGGTATTTTTTAAATTGGGGAAATAATAAAATAGGACACAGCATTGAGCTCCCTTGCCTTTTTTTACGTTTCCAGAAGTTTCCTCAAAATTAATTTCTGAGAAGCAGGAAGTGCCACTCAATGGTTTCTATAGAAGGGATGAAGATCTCGCAAAATCTTTGGGTGGGTCAAAGCAAACTGAGGTCAAGATGTTCTCTCAGTCCTCGACAACAAACACAATTTAGATCAAATTCTGATTACATATATCTGTTAGTGTATAGAGAAATCATTACAATTTATGTACACAAGTGTGGAGATATGACTTGCAATATTTGTTGATTAATGTGGAGACAATGACTAGAACATATGTACATCAGTGATGGGCCTGATCGCTAGAACATATGTACATCAGTGTAGGGATATCGCTAGAACATATGTACATCAGTGTAGGGACATCGATAGAACATATGTACATCAGTGTAGGGACATCGCTAGAACATATGTACATCAGTGTAGGGACATCGATAGAACATATGTACATCAGTGTAGGGACATCGATAGAACATATGTACATCAGTGTAGGGACATCGCTAGAACATATGTACATCAGTGTAGGGACATCGGTAGAACATATGTACATCAGTGATGGGCCTGATCACTAGAACATATGTACATCAGTGATGGGCCTGATCGCTAGAACATATGTACATCAGTGTAGGGACATCGCTAGAACATATGTATGGAGACAATGACTAGAATATTTGTACATCAGTGAAGGGACATTGCTAGAACATTTGTACATCAGTGAGGGGACATTGCTAGAACATATGTACATCAGTGTGGAGACAATGACCAGAACATTTGTACATCAGTGTAGGGACATCACTAGAACATATGTACATCAGTGTGGAGACAATGACTAGAACATATGTACCTATCAGAAATATAACAAATGAAAGCCTAATCCAGCCCAAGAATTATATAAATCTTGACTCTTCAAACCCCAGGGCAAGAGAAAAACATGGAAAATAATGAAATAGATCAGTTGATTGTACACATACATGAAGACATAGATCAGTTGACTGTAGACATACATGAAGACATAGATCAGTTGACTGTAGACATACATGCAGACATAGATCAGTTGACTGTAGACATACATGCAGACATAGATCAGTTGACTGTAGACATACATGCAGACATAGATCAGTTGACTGTAGACATACATGCAGACATAGATCAGTTGACTGTAGACATACATGCAGACATAGATCAGTTGACTGTAGACATACATGCAGACATAGATCAGTTGACTGTAGACATACATGCAGACATAGATCAGTTGACTGTAGACATACATGCAGACATAGATCAGTTGACTGTAGACATACATGCAGACATAGATCAGTTGACTGTAGACATACATGCAGACATAGATCAGTTGACTGTAGACATACATGCAGACATAGATCAGTTGACTGTAGACATACATGCAGACATAGATCAGTTGACTGTAGACATACATGCAGACATAGATCAGTTGACTGTAGACATACATGCAGACATAGATCAGTTGACTGTAGACATACATGCAGACATAGATCAGTTGACTGTAGACATACATGCAGACATAGATCAGTTGACTGTAGACATACATGCAGACATAGATCAGTTGACTGTAGACATACATGCAGACATAGATCAGTTGACTGTAGACATACATGCAGACATAGATCAGTTGACTGTAGACATACATGTAAGTACAATGGTAATGAGTCCTCATGAGTATCTGGTGGGAACGAGTCCTCATGAGTATCTGGTGGGAACGAGTCCTCAGAATACAGATGTTATAATGTAGAGATCTACATATAAACCAAAGTCAAGAGACACATTTTAACACAATTTAGAAGAAGTTAGGACAGTTGTATAGGTCATATAGGGAACTAGGTGTGACAAGGACATCAGAGGAACTTGGTGTGACAAGGACAGCAGAGGAACTAGGTGAGACAAGGTCAGCAGAGGAACTAGGTGTGACAAGGACAACAGGGGAACTAGGTGTGACAAGGACAGCAGAGGAACTAGGTGTGAAAGGACAGCAGAACTAGGTGTGACAAGGACAGCAGAGGAAAATAGTCTGATAATGACAGCAGAGGAACTAGGTGTGACAAGGACAGCAGAGGAACTAGGTGTGACAATGACAACAGCGGAACAAGGTATGACAATATCAGCAGTGGAATAGCAGTATAAACAATGTCAACATTATTTAACCCTTTAATGCCACCACGAGGGCCATCTCCAGAATACTCTTCTAACCCTAACCTTGAAAGGCAACGGGTTTAGCGAGCAGATAGAATGCCACCACTATTCAACCCATTAATGACATGACCACCCATTAATGACATGATGATTCCAGCTGCATGCAACCATCTTACAAGTATTATCTTCATAAATCAATAACAACAATGCCATGCTACTTATACAGTTACTATTCTAATGATCTGATTGTTGTCACCAGCTGACACATCATTAGTCTGTCAATACCATTGTTACAATCATAAATCTCACCACCAAACAATATATGTCACTGATTTCATCTTCCTATCATTCAATATACGTCACTGATTTCATCTTCCTATCATTCAATATATGTCACTGATTTCATCTTCCTATCATCCAGTATACGTCACTGATTTCATCTTCCAATATACGTCACTGATTTCATCTTCCAATATACGTCACTGATTTCATCTTCCTATCATCCAATATACGTCACTGGTTTCATCTTCCTATCATCCAATATACGTCACTGATTTCATCTTCCTATCATTCAATATATGTCACTGATTTCATCTTCCTATCATTCAATATACGTCACTGATTTCATCTTCCTATCATTCAATATACGTCACTGATTTCATCTTCCTATCATTCAATATATGTCACTGATTTCATCTTCCTATCATTCAATATATGTCACTGATTTCATCTTCCTATCATTCAATATACGTCACTGATTTCATCTTCCTATCATCCAGTATACGTCACTGATTTCATCTTCCAATATACGTCACTGATTTCATCTTCCAATATACGTCACTGATTTCATCTTCCTATCATCCAATATACGTCACTGGTTTCATCTTCCTATCATCCAATATACGTCACTGATTTCATCTTCCTATCATTCAATATTTTTCAATGTCACAAACTATGCATCCATCAAATTTAACAATCTATCAATCTCCACAGTAAACAATATTATCCAATGCATCTATTTCCACATCAACATTATCCAATGTTATATATGCGGCTGTGTGGTACAGTAGAAGACAGCCTGTGATGTCAAGGTACCGGGTTTGAGTCACGCCAAAGGCAACTGTGCATCCGGACCATTCAGAAAGCAATGGCAAGCCGTTGAGCCCATTTATATAACATAGAAATCACTACAGTCAAAAACATGCTGGGTTGATGGCTGAATAGGATCTGTTACTAACCTCATCAATCTCCACATTAATCGATATTATCTGAGGTGCCAACATCAAATTTATATTATATTACATGTATCAATCTGTACATCAATATTATCCAAGGTATCAATCTCCATATGAAACAATATTATCCATTGCATCAATCTCCACAACAAACACTATTATCCAAGTTATCAATCTCCATACCAAACGATTATTATCCAAGGTATCAATCTCCATATCAAACACTATTATCCAAGGTATCAATCTCCACACCAATCAATCAATATTATCCAAGGTATTAATCTCCACATGAAATAATATTATCCAAGGTATCAATCTCCACATCAAACAATATTATCCAAGCTATCACTCTCCATATACAGCAATATTATCCAAGCTATCACTCTCCAGATACAGAAATATTATCCAAGCTATTACTCTCCAGATACAGCAATATTATCCAAGCTATCACTCTCCAGATACAGCAATATTATCCAAGCTATCACTCTCCAGATACAGCAATATTATCCAAGCTATCACTCTCCAGATACAGCAATATTATCCAAGCTATCACTCTCCAGATACAGCAATATTATCCAAGCTATCACTCTCCAGATACAGCAATATTATCCAAAGTATCAATCACCATATCAAACAATATTCAATTTATCATGTTTCCCATGTGAGAATTTTATTCTGACCATTGTCAAAGTGTGGAAAAGATCTCTGGATTTCTAGTTATGGCTGCAAGGAATAGAGCCATTGTCCTCTTTCCAGGCATGTCACATGAGGCCAAGGATAGTTGGGGTTTATTTTGACAAAATGCCACTTGTAAAAGAAATCATCAGTGCATGACTGGTCTCCATTTCTTTTGTCTTCCGTCAAATGGTCCCCGTGGATGATGAAAAGATGCTTTTCAAGGGATATTGCATCTTTGTTCTTTGTGTGATAGACTCCTAGGTGGTGGAAAAATGCTAGATGTGCCATCTTTTTGTGGCAGACTCCCAGGTGGTGGAAAAATGCTAGATGTGCCATCTTTTTGTGGCAGACTCCTAGGTGGTGCAAAAATGCTAGATGTGCCATCTTTTTGTGGCAGACTCCTAGGTGGTGCAAAAATGCTAGATGTGCCATCTTTTTGTGGCAGACTCCCAGGTGGTGGAAAAATACTTGATATATCAATGCAAACGGATCAAAAGACCTGACAAAAGAGTGATGAACTGTTTGGTCAAGAAGTATATGAGGTCCTCTTGGCAGGATGTGATGGTCTTGGGGAAACTGCAGTGCTGGAATTTCTCCATTCTGAGACGAAAACCATGCATCCATACCCTCCCCCCCCCTCAAACACAACCATGCCTTTGAGACCAACAAACCTTATATGAGTTTAGGTTATTTAACCAGTACTTTTGTCATAAAGTATATAAGATCACAGCTCTATAGATTACTTCATTATCATAGCGATCATATTTGACCATCTATCACATCACACAATCTATCTCTGACCATCTATCACATCTCACAATCTATCTCTGACCATCTATCACATCTCACAATCTATCTCTGACCATCTATCACATCTCACAATCTATCTCTGACCATCTATCACATCTCACAATCTATCTCTGACCATCTATCACATCTCACAATCTATCTCTGACCATCTATCACATCACACAATCTATCTCTGACCATCTATCACATCTCACAATCTATCTATGACCATCTATCACATCACACAATCTATCTCTGACCATCTATCACATCTCACAATCTATCTCTGACCATCTATCACATCTCACAATCTATCTCTGACCATCTTTATCTCACAATCTATCTCTAACCATCTATATCTCACAATCTATCTCTGACCATCTATCTCTGACCATCTATCTCTGACTGTCTATCTCTGACCATCTATCTCTGACCATCTATCTCTAACCATCTATCACATCTCACAATCTATCTAACCATCTATCACATCTCACAATCTATCTAACCATCTATCACATCTCACAATCTATCTAACCATCTATCACATCTCACAATCTATCTAACCATCTATCACATCTCACAAACTATCTCTAACCATCTATCACATCTCACAATCTATCTCTAACCATCTATCACATCTCACAATCTATCTCTAACCATCTATCACATCTCACAATCTATCTCTAACCATCTATCACATCTCACAATCTATCTCTAACCATCTATCACATCTCACAATCTATCTCTGACCATCTATCACATCACACAATCTATCTCTAACCATCTATCACATCTCACAATCTATCTCTGACCATCTATCTCTGACCATCTATCACATCTCACAATCTATCTCTGACCATCTATCACATCTCACAATCTATCTCTAACCATCTATCACATCTCACAATCTATCTCTAACCATCTATCACATCTCACAATCTATCTCTGACCATATATCACATCTCACAATCTATCTCTGACCATCTATCACATCTCACAATCTATCTCTGACCATCTATCTCTGACCATCTATCACATCTCACAATCTATCTCTGACCATCTATCACATCTCACAATCTATCTCTGACCATCTATCACATCTCACAATCTATCTCTAACCATCTATCACATCTAACAATCTATCTATGACCATCAATCACATCTCACAATCTATCTCTGACCATCTATCTCTAACCATCTATCACATCTCACAATCTATCTCTGACCATCTATCACATCTCACAATCTATCTCTAACCATCTATCACATCTCACAATCTATCTCTGACCATCTATCACATCTCACAATCTATCTCTAACCATCTATCTCTAACCATCTATCACATCTCACAATCTATCTCTGACCATCTATCACATCTCACAATCTATCTCTAACCATCTATCACATCTCACAATCTATCTCTAACCATCTATCTCTAACCATCTATCACATCTCACAATCTATCTCTAACCATCTATCACATCTCACAATCTATCTCTGACCATCTATCTCTGACCATCTATCACATCTCACAATCTATCTCTGACCATCTATCACATCTCACAATCTATCTCTAACCATCTATCACATCTCACAATCTATCTCTAACCATCTATCACATCTCACAATCTATCTCTGACCATATATCACATCTCACAATCTATCTCTAACCATATATCACATCTCACAATCTATCTCTGACCATATATCACATCTCACAATCTATCTCTGACCATCTATCACATCTCACAATCTATCTCTAAACATCTATCACATCTCACAATCTATCTCTGACCATCTATCTCTGACCATCTATCTCTAACCATCTATATAAGGTAAAGATGAGTAACAAACGAGTAATTGCACAAATGCTCAGCTATAGAGCCAAATGCTCAGCTATAGAGTCAAATGCTCAGCTATAGAGTCATTGGTTGACAAGAAGCCTCCTAACTAGTATTGCAAAAGCATTTGCTCAGTAGCAATGGCACCATTCCTTGACCCTCCCAGGACATGAGCCTGGATACTACTTCCAAGTGGCTAGGCAAACCACAGGAGTAGTTTTATATTAAACCATGAATAACGAGTGGACCTGGGTTTGCTGGTCAAAACCTGGGTTTGTTGGTCAGCAGGTGAATGACCAGCATTTACACTACCATGGATCATAATGTATGCATTTATCCATCTGCCAGCTTCCTCATCTATGTTGTTTCTTGATTAGTAACTAGCATCACTGCAAAAGGGGTATTCCCATAAGTGCTTTCCTTGCCATTCCATCAACCATTTAAGAGTAAAAACTCTGATGACAAAAACTTGCATGGTTTTGGATATGTATGCTGACATGATTCCTTGTCAAAAACTATACAACTGAGAACAGTCGAAGATGGAAGAAATAGAGGGGGAAAAAATAATGACAGACAACATCAGGACTGAGCAGGTCAGGATTGTTCCTCAATCACCTGCATTGTAGAAGATAAAAATTGGTGGAGGACTCTGTTTTTTGTGTGGATACAACCAATGTGGTACCACTACAACTCTGAATAGTTATGGGATGATGGACAGATATTGATATAAGCCAAGTGACCCAGTCAGTTGCTGGTTGTGCATTCTCCTGGTCTTTCCAATGGAGAAGCACTTTCTCCCCTCCTCATCAAAGTTTGACCCTATTCTTGATCATCTATCCTTCTCTACATCCATGTTTGACCATCTACAATTCTTCCCATGTATGTTTGACCATCTACAATTCTTCCCATGTATGTTTGACCATCTACAATTTTTCCCATGTATGTTTGACCATCTACAATTCTTCCCATGTATATTTGACAATCTACAATTCTTCCCATGTGTATGTGACCATCTAAAATTCTTCCCATGTATATTTGACCATCTACAATTCTTCCCATGTATGTTTGACCATCTACAATTCTTCCCATGTATATTTGACCATCTACAATTCTTCCCATGTATGTTTGACCATCTACAATTCTTCCCATGTATGTTTGACCATCTACAATTCTTCCCATGTATATTTGACCATCTACAATTCTTCCCATGTATATTTGACCATCTACAATTCTTCCCATGTATATATGACCACCTACAATTCTTTCCATGTATATTTGACCATCTACAATTCTTCCCATGTATATTTGACCATCTACAATTCTTCCCATGTATATTTGACCATCTACAATTCTGCCCATGTATATTTGACCATCTACAATTCTTCCCATGTATGTTTGACCATCTACAATTCTTCCCATGTATGTTTGACCATCTACAATTCTTCCCATGTATGTTTGACCATCTACCATTCTTCCCATATATGTTTAACCATCTACAATTCTTCCCATGTATGTTTGACCATCTACCATTCTTCCCATATATGTTTCACCATCTACAATTCTTCCAATGTATGTTTCACCATCTACAATTCTTCCAATGTATGTTTGATCATCTACCATTCTTCTCATGTATGTTTCACCATCTACCATTCTTCCCATGACACTCTACCATTCTCTTCATGTTATGGTTTACCTTCTATGATGATTCACTCCATCTATATTTGACCATCTACCATTCTCCCAAACTATGCTTGACCATCTTTCATTCTCTACATGTTATGTTTGACTATCCACCATTCTCCCAATTTATATATGACCCTTTGTCAATCTTCCCATTTATGTCTGACTATCTACAACTCTCCCCATCTATGTGTGATCCTCTCTATCAACCTTCCCATGTATATTTGACCATCTACAATTCTTCCCATGTATATTTGACCATCTACAATTCTTCCCATGTATGTTTGACCATCTACAATTCTTTCCATGTATATTTGACCATCTACAATTCTTCCCATGTATGTTTGACCATCTACAATTCTTCCCATGTATGTTTGACCATCTACAATTCTTCCCATGTATGTTTGACCATCTACAATTCTTCCCATGTATATTTGACCATCTACAATTCTTCCCATGTATATATGACAACCTACAATTCTTCCAATGTATATTTGACCACCTACAATTCTTCCCATGTATATTTGACCATCTACAATTCTTCCCATGTATATTTGACCATCTACAATTCTTCCCATGTATATTTTACCATCTACAATTCTTCCCATGTATATTTGACCATATAAAATTCTTCCCATGTATATTTGACCATCTACAATTCTTCCCATGTATATTTGACCATCTACAATTCTTCCCATGTATGTTTGACCATCTACAATTCTTCCCATGTATGTTTGACCATCTACAATTATTCCCATGTATGTTTGACCATCTACAATTCTTCCCATGTATGTTTGACCATCTGCAATTCTTCCCTTGTATGTCTGACTATCTACAACTCTCCCCATCTATGTGTGATCCTCTCTATCAACCTTCCCATCTATGTCTGACTATCTACTATTCCCCACATTTATGTTTTCCATCTACTGATCTCTCCATTTATAATCATAAAACAGAATAATGCTATCATTCCCTGACATAGCTAGATATTGACTAGAACCATTTTCATACTGCAATCTGTGTAAACCTGAAAGTCAAGAAAATATACTGTACACATATTTAGTAGGAGAATACAGTAGAAATTACACAGAAATCAATCAAATCTGAAAAGGACAACAAAAACAAGTACATTAAATGATCACAAGAGATCATTAGACTATCATTAATTTCATTTGACTATCATTAATTTCATTTGACTATCATTATTACTTTATTGCCATTAATATCATTTGATTATCACTATCACTAGATTTTGTGATATCATTAAGCTACCATTATCGCTTACTGAAGTAATTAGATTACTGAGCTATCAGAAATATTAGACAATCATGATTATGAAGTTAGTATAACCATACGCAGTTTATTGTTGTTAATATTCGATTATTAATACAGTGGAATCCCTCTATAGAGCATTCGTCTATAGCAAATCTCTATAGAGCATTTGTCTATAGCAAATCTCTCTATAGCAAATTTTCCAATGCGTCATCACTTTTCAAAATTCCCAATTATAGTTATTATTCTTTATTGTGTGCACAATACAGACTTACAGAGAAATTTTGTATTATTAAACATATTTCATCTGTCCGGACAAAGTTGATATAATGGAAATTGAAGCCTATCAAGCATATAAAATAGTTTTATAACCAAATGCTAGACCTAACATATATGTTCAATAGCATGAAATATGCAGTGTGCACAACAAATTTCTTTGTGCCTTGAGCTAGTTCAGAAATGTTTTGTTTGCAAGTCTAACTCACTAACCCCTTTGCCACCAAGGCTAAGAACAATATCATTAATGTTATTAGCCTGTATTAATAAGACCGAACTGTAATTAATATTGCTGTGATATATTTAACTTCATTAATATTACTGGGATAGCATTAACTTCATTAATATTATGGGCTATCATTAACTTCATTGGATGACCATAATATTATATCATAATTAAATATAAGCATACACACAAAAAAGACTGGCAACTATTTCAGATGACAACCTTTGAACTTCTGCTTGCATAGATTGTATATTCATGCAATATAAATGAGGACAGAAGTGACAGTGTGTGATGTCAGAGTTGGGAATCAATGAGATGTGAGTGTTGGGGAGTTTGTCAGCCAATCAAAATCAAATGACATACACAAATTGACTAAATGCCAGTTTGTGGATTATAATGTTCTTAATACCAGATTTTTTTGTCGTTCTAGTTCAGTGAGCTAAATGTTCACTGGGGGAAATAATTTTAAAATATATCTACCTTCATAAAATGAGAAAAACAACAAAATCAAACAGCAAGCAAGAAAAATAAATCAATTCACAACACATCGCACCACAATAATGTAAGACCACACACAACATTAGCATCAATTAACATTTATGTAAGAAAAGGTACAACTCAGGCTATTGTTACAAACACATAAAATTCAATTAATACAAGAATTTGTACATAAAATATGCAAATAAAAATGATATCTGGTCATACGAGATCAGTTACAATAAACTGTAAAAAGTGAAAATCATCACAAACTACAGTAAACAGATGTAAACAAAGCAGTGACTCTCATGAACACTCAGTCCAGAGACTTGAGTAAGCTTGGGAAGGATTCAAAGACAACAAAACTGTTACGCTTGACAAAACTATCTGCTACAATCTGAACAGGTAATCTTTCTGCAGCTAAGTCTATCTATATATATATCTATATATATATATATATATATATATCTATATATATATATATACACACACACGTCCTATTTAACAACTTGCTCCCGACCAACACGTATGTACCGGGTATGTAACAACCAAAATTCACTATAAAGTATAAACAATATAAAATAAGTATAATTATGGATTTTGTTGAAATATACTTTTAAACATAGAAATTTGTTATAAAAATATGTGCTATAGAGGGATTATACTCTCTCTCTATCTATATATATATATATACGTTTAATGGAAATTTCATTTTACCATTGTCGAAAAAAAAAGAAATAGTTTCTAGAAACTAATAAGATTATATGATTTCAAGGAAAAAGACAACATGAAAAATGCTCATTAATATTATAAAAACATCCACGGCCCAAGTGTCATGATTAATGAGTACAGCACACACCTGTGGGATCAAATGAAACAACACTCCAGCCAGCATGCATCCAAAAAAAAATACAATTTTAACAAAAGTATAAAAACAAAAACCAAAAAAACAACAGTTTCAAAACAGAATTTGAAATTACCAGAAGTGATCAGGCAGCCATTTCTCAGTGTAAAACTTGGTATTTTGAATATAAATTGCTTGCATAGCTCTGTCAAGAACTCAATTGAAAATGGTCAGTACTAATGATAATGAAGGCTATAAACCTAGGTTTTGACGGCTAGAATGGAGGTGACAACAGTTATAAATATATGTCACTTTTACTCTCCTGTTTCGCGTTACCCCATATATCACATAAATATTGATTTCTCATCCTCTGACTTCCTGCATGCAGTTACAGTAAAAGTCCCTGACATCCTGCTTTCTTCTTCTTCTTCAGCGTTCGTTCTCAAACTGCCGCTGGATTTATTGTGTAACAGGACAATGTAGACTTTTCAACAGGATATAGTTCAGAGAATGGAAATGTGCTGTCTCGCTGTTTTATTTGCACCAATAGCCCAACACATTCGTCTTCGGTGAGATTCTGCAATCAGTCTCTTACTTCTTGTGTGCAGTTACACTTAAGTCCCTCATTCCCTGTTTCAGTTTCTGACATAATGTATGCAATTCCACACATCCTGCATTCAGATCCCAGTAATGTTATTGCAATTTGCATTTCAAGACATCCTACATGTAGTTTAGTCTTAGTTTAGTTTCTGACATCCTACCTTTGGTGCCTGAAAGTCTCCACTATCAAACATCACCTGGTCCTTGTGTTTCTCTCAAATTCCTGGAACACTGTTAAGTTATCTGCAATTTCCATCTCCAAACGCATTTGACTCCATGTAGATCTCAAGTAATAATTTCTACATTCCTTCAGTCCCATAAAATATAGAAAGCAGTTTTCCAGTTCATTGTTCCCAAATAGAAATTAACATAATAATAATAAAGCCTGTAAGCAATAAGGGTTATAGGGGGTGCCACATTGAAGACATCAGAACTAAAAAAATGACAGAATCGATGTTATGCCAATACTCCCATTATAGCATTTCAGTGGATACAAAAATACTTGGTAGAGTCCATTTCCTCTCCAATACTTCTATTATCATTAAGAATTCTGAACTCAACTATCATTCCATGCTATTTTGATATCAATATAAGAAGCTGACAGCACTACAAGGAAGTTGTTAGAGAAAGCTGATAATAGAAATAGATGAAGTTGATAGAAGAAGCTTGATATATTTGATATGTCTACAAATGTCATGTATTAGCAGCACAAATATTATTGGAACAAGAAAACTTCAGGTGGTCTAGTTCAGTCTTTCTCAAATATGTGTGAGTGCCAAGAGTCTTATATGATGTATATATAACTTGCACTGATAGCTCACTCACTGGCACTTGTGCATGAACCACACTTTGAGAAGCACTGTCTAGTCCACACCTGAACAAAACAGTGGAGGAATTGTTGTCATCCAATCATGATTATAATAATGTGTTGTCAACAACAGCTTCAGCAGATTATGAATCCTTGAAACAACAATGTCTTGGAAACTGAATTTTTATGTGTCAAACCATATGTTTGTCTTTCCAGTCATTTGTGTGTTGTGTTGGTAGGGACATCACAGCTTTCTAGTCATTTGTGTGTTGTGTTAGTAGGGACATCGCAGCTTTCTAGTCATTTGTGTGTTGTGTTGGTAGGGACATCGCAGCTTTCTAGTCATTTGTGTGTTGTGTTGGTAGGGACATCGCAGCTTTTTCTGTCTCATTTTTTACATCTATTGTATATTTCATATGTAGATCTCATCATATCTCTAATCATATCTCATCTTTTTATTCATTTCTCATGTTCATTTCATTTTCTCTCATATTTAATTGTGTTATACCTTGTTCATGGTGTCTCATTTGAAAGGGAGTTTTTTTTGGAGGTTCCTGGTATTATCGCTTGAGGTTATAGGCTATGAAAGGTACTCTCCGTAGGCAGCATGCCGCCCTACTGAGAGGGACTGAGTACATATGGTGATCCCAAGTACAACTGAGTTAATCCTCTACATCTTTTGAAGTGACAAATCCCCAGTGTCAGGGAAAAACCCGACATTCTAGAAATACAAGTGGTAACCAGGAGACAAATATGGAGATAAACACAAATTGGTGTGTTATCAATATTTAGAAGCAAAAAATACTGGCAAAAAGACACATGGACAGACATTTCGACTAGAAAGCCTTCATCAGGAAGATAGCAGACAATCAACAAACTTTACACCAAAAACATACATATGAGGATTAGAGGAAGAAAGCTAGGAAGAGATAAGCAACAGTAGATATTAAGGCACACACATGATTAAAATAAGTCAATGGAAATGGAGAAGATGACAGACTCCACAAGGGGAAAAAAGCAAAAACAGAGGAGGAAATCATTCCTTTGGCTGTGAGCAGGTAGCTCCCCATCGAGACCAGCTCCTTGGCGTGGAGATGGGGCGTAGTCCAGCCAGCAGAGGCTGGAAACTAAGACTGGCCGGGACCTCCCACATTCGGGCAGGACCACAGTCTTGCCTAGCTAGTAAAGGTGCTAAGTCAGCGACATTTGGCCAGAAGGCGCACCGCAACAATCAGATTGTCATGCATTATTGCACATGAATGTCTTTATCTGCATTACCCCATTATGGTGCTAACCCTGTGACGACTCACCAGGCAGGAGTAGCACCGGGCCCTATACCTCGAAATGGCCCACCCCATACGACTGGAGGTCCTCTTCGATTGCCTTGTGGAGCCAGGAGGCACAAGAGTAATATCACTGACCAACAAATATTACCAACCAATGAGACACCACTTACAATAATGCACTGGAATGCTGAGGGTGTAAATAGCAAAAAAGATGGCTTTAGCAAGAAATTAGAATTAGAAAACACCCTTCTTAAGGAACAGGTCAGCATTTGTTGCATACAAGAGACACACCTCAGCAAAGATGTAGCCTTTAAAATTGCAGATTATCAGTGCTTTAGAGCTGATCGAATAGACAGAAGAAAAGGAGGTATACTAACTCTTGTCAAAAATAATATCAGCGCACATCAAACTGAGCTGGAGCAAACATGGAAGGAGCAGAATATCAGGTCCTTCAACTAAAGACCAAGAACACAGACTTCAACCTACTAAATTATTATTGTCCAAATGACCAGTCCCTTTCCCTGGACACAATACCATACAGAGGAAGACTGATAGTATGTGGAGATTTTAATAGTCACGCACAAAGCTGGGGTTATGACCACATGGATAAAAGAGGAGAAGAGCTTGAAAGCTGGCAAGACGATAAATGTCTTCTATTGCTTAATAAGCCAAAAGATCCTCCAACATACTACTAAAGAGCATGACAAACCACTTACACGCCAGACTTGGCATTATACTCAGCAGACCTAAACTGGGAAATCAATAGAACAGTGGGGAAGCAACTTGGAGGTAACGACCACCGACCAGTCCTCCTTAGTATTAAAAATGAACTCACAGGAAATGCATGTAACCTTCCAAGATGGAATTATAAAAAAGCAAATTGGGGACTATTTAAACACAGCAGTAGTGTTTTAGATGGACAAATAGATATGGAAGGAAAAGACATAAATGCCATAGTCAAAGAGTTCAATAAATGTATTCATCAAGCTGCCAAGGAAGCAATACCAAGAGGAGCACGCAAACAATACAAGCCATACTGGAGTGAACAACTAGAACTGCTGCAAGAGGAATTAGAAAAAGCACAGATGGAAGTGGAAAATAACCCAAGCCAGGAACATCACAACAAACATCAATATGCAAAAGCTAAATTCCAAAGAGCCAAACTAGAAGCTAGAAGAAAGAGCTGGAAAGAGAAAACAGAATCCTTAAATTTTGAAAAGGATGGAAGAAAACTGGAAACTGGTCAAACAACTAAATGATGAGGGAACAGGAAGAAGCACAAACATAACACTCGTACAGAATGGCAAAATGATTACAGGAAAGCAAGCAGTATATAATTTGGATAGGATATTTGCTCAAGACTGCAATATTGAAATTAGTCCAGAGAAACAGCGTACAGTGCGGAGCGACCACAAAAGTAAAATGGAACATGCTCAGACTAGAATCAGTGATGAAAACAGTGCAGATGAAATTATGGATACATTGTTCACATATAGTGAATTGGAATTAGCGGTCTCTAAACTAAAGCTAAATAAGTCCCCAGGTATTGATGAAATATCAAATGAAATGATAAAGAATATAGGAACGACAGCCAGAAGGAAACTATTGGACATCCTAAATATTAGCTGGACTACTGGGAAAATACCACAAATCTGGATAGAATCAATTATGGTCCCTTTGCTTAAACCTGGAAAAGATGGAACAACACCAACTAGCTACAGACCAATTAGTCTTACAAGTTGCCTGTGCAAAACAATGGAGCGCATCATAAACCTAAGACTAAAATTTCACCTGGAAAGTAGAAAATTCCTTGCACCACAGAAGGCAGGTTTCAGGCAATGCTACTCCACAGAGGATCAAACCACATACCTCTCACAGGAAATTGAGGATGCTTTCCAAGACAAAAAAAATCAGTTTTAGTGGCATGGATTGATTTACAGAAGGCCTTTCATAAAGTATGGAAAGAAGGATTGCTTCAAAAAATGAGAAACTTCAAGATATGTGGAAATATGTACAGATGGACGAAAGCCTTTCTTCACAATAGAAGAGCCAGAGTACAAGTAAATGGCAAAAAAAGTAGGAAAGTATTACTACGCCATGGAGTGCCTCAAGGAGGAGTTCTATCATCCATTCTTTTTCTCATATTTATCAATGATCTAATTGAAGAAATACCCTGTGGAACTAAGGCAGCACTATATGCAGATGACTTGGTTCTGTGGTGCACACATGAGAGCGCCATGGTTGCCACAAAAAAGCTTCAGAGAGCCATGGACATTTTGACTAATTGGGCTGACAAATGGTGTGTAAGTATCAATATAGAGAAGTCAGCAACAACCCTTTTTACACTTTCACCAAAACAAAGAGCAGGAAACATCTATGTAAATAAAACTATCTTAAAGGTAGATGACCAACCCACATATCTTGGTGTAACATTTGATGCCAAAATGACATGGAAACATCATATCAGCAAAGCAGAAACAAAGGCTAGAAGGAAGATAGCTATACTAAGAAAACTGAGTGGGACAACTTGGGGAGCTAATGAAAGAATTCTAAAAAATGTATACCAACAAGCCATTCGACCACACTTGGAATATGGTTCCATAGCATGGAGTTCATCATCAAACACTACACTACAAAACCTAGATAGAGTACATAACCAAGCACTTAGAATCATTACAGGCGCAATGAGATCCACACCAATCATAGAAATGCAGAATATCGAAGGGATGCAGTCATTGAAAGAGCGTAGAGATACTAAAATTATAATTCATGGAGTAAAGTTTCTTTCCCACCATAGTCACCCAATGAAGGAAAGATTCCAGAATCTATAACAAGGACGGCTTAAAAGAAGCAGCTTCATACACCAGGCCAAGCATCTACGTAGACAGGTATCGGATCTGCCAGAGGTAACAATACCACTGACATCTCAACCAGAACACACCCCATGGGAAAAACGGACATGCCTACCAGTGACCATCCAAACAACAGTAGCAGGTGTGCATGGGGATGAACATCAGAATAATCTGCAGAAAAGAGTAGCAGCTCTCAGTTTCCTTGATGATGTTTACCCAAGTGATCTATGGACCAGAGTATATACAGATGGATCAGCACAGAATGCAGTAAAAATGGAGGAAGTGGTGTATATGTAGAATACCCAGATGGCACCACTGATACCACTTGTATACCAACAGGGAATTACTGCAACAACTATGACTCTGAAGTCAAAGCTATTTATACAGCTGCAGAGAAACTGTTACCATTGGACAGGACCTCACACCCTATTGTAATACTTACAGATGCAAGGTCAGTACTAGATGCATTACAATCCAATAAACTTCCAGAGTTAAAAGAGGTATTGTCCATAGTACAAAATAGGTGTAGAGTTATACTGCAATGGATTCCATCACACTGTGGAATAGCAGGAAATGAGAGAGCTGATCAACTCGCCAAGGAAGGTGCTAACATGCAGCAACCGGATGTACCAATCAGCTATCATCAAAAGAAATCCATGATAAAGGCACAACGAAAGCCTAACTTACCTCCACGGGACGACTACCACCTACTTAACAGACAAGAACAGGTCATCATATTTCGACTGAGAACTGGACACAATAGACTAAACAGCCATATGTATACAAAATTTAAAATTGGCACAACAGCAAAGTGCAATTGTGGACAAGTCAACCAGACTTCAGAACATATCCTTCAAGAATGTGCAAACTATGACACATTAAGATGCACATACTGGCCTTCTGATACACCAATGAATGTTAAACTTTATGGTACAAAACAAGAAATGGAAAACACTGCCCAATTTATACAAGAAACAACACTGCAGATATAGACATTATTAGCGAACGAAAGAAGAAGAAAAAG
The DNA here is from genome assembly GCA_034231615.1 of Meghimatium bilineatum. NCBI lineage: Eukaryota > Metazoa > Mollusca > Gastropoda > Stylommatophora > Philomycidae > Meghimatium > Meghimatium bilineatum. The sequence goes on from CM067301.1 coordinate 36,187,957, forward strand.
AAGCAGCAGGTAGCTCATGACACACGATAATCATTAAATAATCCCTTCAGCTGTGAGCAGGTAGCTCATGACACACGATAATCATTAAATAATCCCTTCAGCTGTGAGCAGGTAGCTGTTGACACATGATGATGATGATGAAATAATCCATTTATCTGTGAGCAGGTAGCTCTTGACAGACTATAGCCTTCCTGACAGAAACACACGTTCTTCTCTGTTGTGTAACTGAAGTGATATCCAAACTTATATAAAGGTCCCAAAAGTATGGATGTCTAAAGGGAGGGGGGGGGGAGAAGAGAGGCGTTTTGGATACATATTTAGTCCCCCAAGGAAGACGTTCCAGTGTGCCAGCATCCCAATGTACTATGTCCTACCAGGAGCACATCACACACTTCTAGATCAACTATCTCATTATTATTCATTAGATTTGTTGATGTATCTCTACAGTGATGGCACATCAATGCCTTCTCCTTCACATTTCATCTAAATAATATTATATAATATACTTTCAACGGCTTAAAATCTCATTAGGACTAAGACTACCCATGATTCTATGCAAGTGTGTGTTTCTTCTGACGTAGCCCACAGATATAAATCATTTCTGTCTTGGTTTCATTGCAATGTAAAAAAAAAACTAAGTGATATATATATATATCCATGAGCAAGGACACATGGGTTATCTGTATGAAGTTGTGAATTATTCCCAAAACTTTAACTTTTCAGAAATCACTGACATGATGATGATGGATGTAGACACTGGGTGGTTCAAATAATGAACAGAATAAGGGTGGTCATAACATGCCCGATAATGTGACATAATGTATGTATACCACAATCCACCTGTGTAGGTGGGGACCTAGATTCTAGATCAAGATGCACAAAATGGGATCACTGACTTCTCTCCAGGTATGTTGTAAGAGGCAACTAAGGAAGTTGAGAGACAGGTGACCTCTCACCCGTAAAATAAAAAAAAACATCATTATCAATCCATGTCTTGTTGCGATTTCATGCTATTATATTCTGTCACTTCATCAACATGAATAAGAAAGAGATGCAGACAAGTGGACATTTCACCTGTTTATTTTTCTGCTAGGGGAATGTTAGGAGTAACATTACTGTAGATGAATCAACAGAAATAAAAGAGGCGACAAATTCCACAATATACTCAGCACACAAGAGGGCCGTCTCCAGAAAACTCTTCTACCTCTGACGCCGAAAGGCAACACAGGGTTTCAGCGAAATAGGATCAACAGATCTAATAGAAGAATGATGAGCTAATTGGTTGAGAACTATGTTCAGGATGTGATGATCCTGATGCACTGGAATGTCTCCCTTCAGGGACTAAACATGCATCCATCATAACCCCATACCACAACCAAGACTTGAGACAGAACGCTGTATGTGTTTGAGATCACCTTGGTTGCTCAACTGACGCTGACCTGTGCTTTTGTCAGAAAGGCAATGGGTTAAAAAGAGTTGTAAATGTAATGATGAATACCTCATGAAGAACACATCCGTACACTTGATGACTGAGTCAAGCAGATCTCTAGGATTTGACATCAAGCTCTGGAAACTTATCCTGACAAAATTATTTTGCTAGTAGAAAGATCTGTATTGAACACATCATTTTGCTATAAGAAAGATCCGCATTGTGCAAATATGTTGCTAGAGGAAATATCTGCATTAACATATAGTGTATGTAGAAGAAATGGTGCTAGTAGAAAGATCTGCATTGAACAAATAATGTTGCTAGAAGAAAGATCTGAATTGAACTGAATATACAAATGCTTTGTTAATAGGAAGATCTGTTAAGAAAAATGCATTGCTAGGGGCAAAATCTGTAATGAAAAATGTGTACTGCTAGAAAAAAAGTAATGAAAAGTATATTGCCAGAAGGAATGTCTGCAGTGAACTAAATGTATAACATTCCAATGTCTGGCACAAGATCATATTTCCTTGAGGATCAGGAAGAAACATATCACAATATATCTGAGCTTCAGCATGATACAAATCAGCACTGAAAATGTCAATTGATCTATTCTCCAACTTCTGACCAAGAGTTCCATGCAGTGTAAGCAATTTTTAGCAACTTCATGCAAAGCATGTTTCACAGATCAACACTCGACAAGTATTCACTGAGAATTGGGGAACAAAACTCTAGAGTTGCCAGGTATTTGTGTTTCTCATACTTTATTCCAAATCTCTAAAAGTAGTTTGTCAACTTGTGACAAACCTGGTACAAGTCACTCTCATTAACCTCATATTATATCAAAATACATTTCAGATCAGAAAGTATGACATCAAAGAATAGAGATAGTTTATATCTTTCATAAATAGTTTCCATAATAAATCAGTCACTATGTTATGAAATAATTATGTCATCTATGGGCAAAACAGTTCATCAGATATATCAAAATTATGGGGGGAAAAGTCTCTTGTTTTATATTGGTTGTATTACAGTGTTTCCTCAACAACACTCTGCCTGGTCTGATATATTCAAGGAGCGCATTATATTAGCATCCATTTATCTTCTGCTTGATCCCATCAATTCTTCATTGAATCAATCATGTGTTTATTTTGAATCAATTATTCACGGAATCAATCTTCTGTTTATTTCCCATCCTGATTTCATTGAATCAATCTTCTGTTTCCTTCCCATCAAGCTTTCACTGAATCAATCTTCTGTTTCTTTCCCATCCAGATTTAATTCAATCAAGCTTCTGTTTATTTCCCATCCTGATTTCATTGGCTCAATATTCTATTTCTTTTCCATCACGCTGTCACTGAATCATTTATTAATTTCCCATCAGTCTTTATAAAATCAATCTTCTTTTTCTTCCTTATCAAGCTTTCATTGAATCAATCTTCTGTTTCTTTCCCATCAAGCTTTCATTGAATCAATCTTGTTTCTTTCTCATCAAGCTTTCGCTATATCAATCTTTTGTTCATTTTCCAACAAGCTTTCATTGAATTAATCTCAGAACTTGTGACTTGAATACCATTTCTTTTCTTCTTCTGCATAGTCAATTACAATGTCATATTCTCAGAGACTGCAGTTTCCATCTTTCGGAAAGCACTCATAAAAAAACATTCACAAATTATCATGAAGTAACGTTATGACAGATCAATAGAATACTGACATCAACAATAATATGAAAAATACATCCTGATAAATGTAACTTTGGCCACACAAAGAGTATTCTGTATGAGATCATATCGTAGATTACAACACACACATGTGTACTGTATCATATTAAACATACAACACACACATGTGTACTGTATCATATTAAACATACAACACACACATGTGTACTGTATCATATTAAACATACAACACACACATGTGTACTGTATCATATTAAACATACAACACACACATGTGTACTGTATCATATTAAACATACAACACACACATGTGTACTGTATCATATTAAACATACAACACACACATGTGTACTGTATCATATTAAACATACAACACACATGTGTACTGTATCATATTAAACATACAACACACACATGTGTACTGTATCATATTAAACATACAACACACACACTTACTGAGTGTAACATATCAAACATACAACACACACACACACATATTGAGTGTATCTTATCTAACATACAACACACACACACATATTGAGTGTATCTTATCTAACATACAACACACGCATACTGAGTGTATCATATTAAACATACAACACACACACACACACACATATTGAGTGTATCTTATTTAACATACAACACACACACGTATTGAGTGTATCATATCTAACATACAACACACACGTACTGAGTGTATCATATTAAACATACAACACACACACACACATATTGAGTGTATCATATCTAACATACAACACACACACACACATTGAGTGTATCATATCTAACATACAACACACACACATATTGAGTGTATCATATCTAACATATGACACACACACACATGTACTTAGTGTATATTATCTAACATACAACACACACACACATGTTTTGAATGTATCATATCTAACATACAACACACACACGTATTTAGTGTATCATAAATAACATACAACACACACACATGTATTGAGTGTATCATAAATAACATACAACACACATGTATTGAGTGTATCATATCTAACATACAACACACACACATGTATTGAGTGTATCATATCTAACATACAACACACACACACACACACACATGTATTGAGTGTATCATATCTAACATACAACTGCTGTATGATGTATAACCCACAAATTTCAACTTGTACAATGAATAAATTCTTGATTAGGAGGTAACCCAGTTATAAAAAGAAGCAAATATTACACAGGAAGAGCATGACATGACATCAGTCACTCATCTACTTGTCATCAATCAAAAACTATTGAACGAATTCTGTCACGTCAAATTTCATTAAGAAGATGCTCATACAAACCAGATATACCAATAACATGTCACTGTGTACACCCAAAGTTCTTAACAGACATCACCAAGCACACAAACTAAACACTTCGGTGAGGTGATGTTCACACTGTGTCAGATAGACAAATACTTCTGTGAGGTGATGTTCACACTGTCTAACTGGACAACCAAACATGCCAGTAATGTAGTGTACACACTGTGTTTGACACACAAACACTTCAGTGATATGGTGCTCGCACCGTGTATCAATGACTGTACGACTGGACACACAAACAGTTCCTGTACAAATCAAGTACCAGTGACTGTATGACTGGACACACAAACAGATCCTGTACAAATCAAGTACCAGTGATTGTATGACTGGACACACAAACAGATCCTGTACAAATCCAGTACGAGTGACTGTATGACTGGACACACAAACAGTTCCTGTACAAATCTAGTACCAGTGATTGTATGACTGAACACACAAACAGTTCCTGTACAAATCCAGTACCAGTGACTGTATGATTGGACACACAAACAGTTCCTGTACAAATCAAGTACCAGTGATTGTATGACTGGACACACAAACAGTTCCTGTGTAAAGCAAGTATCAATGGTCCTCAGTATATGCAAGTCAACATGTCAAAACCACATTAATCTCTATTCAAGACAGATGATCAGAACTTGACAACCTAAAGGAAGATTAATCCAGAGAACCTGTTATGCCACCATGACACATCAGTCACATTCAATGCCACTATGGGTATTCAGTGCCACTATGGGTAGTCAATGTTACCTTTAGATGTCAATATTACCTTTAGATGTCAATGTCACCATCTCTTAAACAAGATCAGATATCAGGTCTGAGTTTAAGAGTAATACAAGATAAGAGTCCCCCTCCCACCCCCCAAATAAGACAAAAGATGGCAGAGATAACAAGAAATAAAAGCACATGAAAATGCATGAAGCTGTGTGGTAATGTTATTAAATATATCTTCAAACTAAGATATCAATTTATTCTTTGTATTGTTCAATTTTGAGGTTTCCTGGAAACAGACACTGGACAACAGAAACAGACGTTAGACAACATGGCAGCACTGTTTTTTCATGACAAGATCTGCTAGATATGATATATGTATAACAAATATATGTATATGTATAACAAATATATGTATATGATATGTACTCAAATTATTGTCTTAGACACAACATAGTCTTACATAGAACACAATCATTTACACAAACACAGTCCTAGATAGAACACGGTCCTAGATAGAACACGGTCCTAGATAGAACACAGTCCTAGATAGAACACGGTCCTAGATAGAACACGGTCCTAGATAGAACACGGTCCTAGATAGAACACGGTCCTAGATAGAACAGCCATAGACACAACACAGTCCTAGATAAAACAGGTCCTAGATAGAACACGGTCCTAGATAGAACACGGTCCTAGATAGAACACGGTCCTAGATAGAACACGGTCCTAGATAGAACACGGTCCTAGATAGAACACGGTCCTAGATAGAACAGCCATAGACACAACACAGTCCTAGATAAAACAGGTCCTAGATAGAACACGGTCCTAGATAGAACACGGTCCTAGATAGAACACGGTCCTAGATAGAACACGGTCCTAGATAGAACACGGTCCTAGATAGAACACGGTCCTAGATAGAACACGGTCCTAGATAGAACAGCCATAGACACAACACAGTCCTAGATAAAACAGGTCCTAGATAGAACAGCCATAGACACAACACAGTCCTAGATAGAACACGGTCCTAGATAGAACAGCCATAGACACAACACAGTCCTAGATAGAACAGCCATAGACACAACACAGTCCTAGATAGAACACGGTCCTAGATAGAACACGGTCCTAGATAGAACAGCCATAGACACAACACAGTCCTAGATAGAACAGCCATAGACACAACACAGTCCTAGATAGAACACGGTCCTAGATAGAACACGGTCCTAGATAGAACACGGTCCTAGATAGAACACGGTCCTAGATAGAACACGGTCCTAGATAGAACACGGTCCTAGATAGAACACGGTCCTAGATAGAACACGGTCCTAGATAGAACAGCCATAGACACAACACAGTCCTAGATAAAACAGGTCCTAGATAGAACACGGTCCTAGATAGAACACGGTCCTAGATAGAACACGGTCCTAGATAGAACACGGTCCTAGATAGAACACGGTCCTAGATAGAACAGCCATAGACACAACACAGTCCTAGATAAAACAGGTCCTAGATAGAACAGCCATAGACACAACACAGTCCTAGATAGAACACGGTCCTAGATAGAACAGCCATAGACACAACACAGTCCTAGATAGAACAGCCATAGACACAACACAGTCCTAGATAGAACACGGTCCTAGATAGAACACGGTCCTAGATAGAACAGCCATAGACACAACACAGTCCTAGATAGAACAGCCATAGACACAACACGGTCCTAGATAGAACACGGTCCTAGATAGAACACGGTCCTAGATAGAACACGGTCCTAGATAGAACACGGTCCTAGATAGAACACGGTCCTAGATAGAACACGGTCCTAGATAGAACACGGTCCTAGATAGAACACGGTCCTAGATAGAACAGCCATAGACACAACACAGTCCTAGATAACACAGGTCCTAGATAGAACAGCCATAGACACAACACAGTCCTAGATAGAACACGGTCCTAGATAGAACAGCCATAGACACAACACAGTCCTAGATAGAACAGCCATAGACACAACACAGTCCTAGATAGAACACGGTCCTAGATAGAACACGGTCCTAGATAGAACAGCCATAGACACAACACAGTCCTAGATAGAACAGCCATAGACACAACACAGTCCTAGATAGAACAGCCATAGACACAACACAGTCCTAGATAGAACAGCCATAGACACAACACAGTCCTAGATAAAACAGCCATAGACACAACACAGTCCTAGATAGAACACGGTTATAGACACAACACAGTCCTAGATAGAACAGCCATAGACACAACACAGTCCTAGATAGAACAGCCATAGACACAACACAGTCCTAGATAAAACAGCCATAGACACAACACAGTTCTAGATAGAACACGGTTATAGACATAACACAGGCCTAGATAGATCACAGTCAAAGATACAACACAGTCCTAGATAGATCACAGTCCTAGATAGAACACAGTCAAAGATACAACACAGTCTTAGATAGAACACAGACCTAGATAGAACACAGTCAAAGATACAACACAGTCAAAGATACAACACAGTCTTAGATAGAACACAGTCCTAGATAGATCACAGTCAAAGATACAACACAGTCTTAGATAGAACACAGTCCTAGATAGATCACAGTCAAAGATACAACACAGTGACAGATACAACACAGTCTTAGATAGAACACAGTCCTAGATAGATCACAGTCAAAGATACAACACAGTCCTAGATAGATCACAGTCCTAGATAGAACACAGAGACACAACACAGTCCTAGATAGAACACAGAGACACAACACAGTCCTAGATAGAACACAGAGACACAACACAGTCCTAGATAGAACACAGAGACACAACACAGTCCTAGATAGAACACAGAGACACAACACAGTCCTAGATAGAACACAGAGACACAACACAGTCCTAGATAGAACACAGAGACACAACACAGTCCTAGATAGAACACAGAGACACAACACAGTCTTAGATAGAACACAGTCCCAGATAGAAGACAGAGACACAACACAGTCCTAGATAGAACACAGTCCTAGATAGAACACAGTCCTAGATAGAACACAGTCTTAGATAGAACACAGTCCTAGATAGAACACAGAGACACAACACAGTCTTAGATAGAACACAGAGACACAACACAGTCCTAGATAGAACACAGTCCTAGATAGAACACAGTTTTAGATAGAACACAGTCCTAGATAGAACACAGAGACACAACACAGTCCTAGATAGAACACAGAGACACAACACAGTCCTAGATAGAACACAGTCCTAGATAGAAGACAGAGACACAACACAGTCCTAGATAGAAGACAGTGACACAACACAGTCCTAGATAGAAGACAGAGACACAACACAGTCCTAGATAGAAGACAGAGACACAACACAGTCTTAGATAGAACACAGTCCTAGATAGAACACAGAGACACAACACAGTCCTAGATAGAACACAGTCCTAGATAGAACACAGTCTTAGATAGAACACAGTCCTAGATAGAACACAGTCTTAGATAGAACACAGTCCTAGATAGAACACAGTCTTAGATAGAACACAGTCCTAGATAGAAAACAGTCTTAGATAGAACACAGTCTTAGATAGAACACAGTCTTAGATAGAACACAGTCCTAGATAGAACACAGTCTTAGATAGAACACAGTCTTAGATAGAACACAGTCTTAGATAGAACACAGAGACACAACACAGTCTTAGATAGAACACAGTCCTAGATAGAACACAGTCCTAGATAGAACACAGTCTTAGATAGAACACAGTCAAAGATAGAACAGTCTTAGATAGAACACAGTCTTAGATAGAACACAGTCCTAGATAGAACACAGTCTTAGATAGAACACAGTCTTAGATAGAACACAGTCTTAGATAGAACACAGTCTTAGATAGAACACAGTCCTAGATAGAACACAGTCCTAGATAGAACACAGTCTTAGATAGAACACAGTCTTAGATAGAACACAGTCTTAGATAGAACACAGTCCTAGATAGAACATAGTCTTAGATAGAACACAGTCTTAGATAGAACACAGTCTTAGATAGAACACAGTCTTAGATAGAACACAGTCTTAGATAGAACACAGTCTTAGATAGAACACAGTCTTAGATAGAACACAGTCTTAGATAGAAAACAGTCCTAGATAGAACACAGTCTTAGATAGAACACAGTCCTAGATAGAACACAGTCTTAGATAGAACACAGTCTTAGATAGAACACAGTCCTAGATAGAACACAGTCCTAGATAGAACACAGTCTTAGATAGAACACAGTCTTAGATAGAACACAGTCTTAGATAGAACACAGTCTTAGATACAACACAGTCCTAGATAGAACACAGTCTTAGATAGAACACAGTCTTAGATAGAACACAGTCTTAGATAGAACACAGTCTTAGATAGAACACAGTCTTAGATAGAACACAGTCCTAGATAGAACACAGTCTTAGATAGAACACAGTCCTAGATAGAACACAGTCTTAGATAGAACACAGTCCTAGATAGAACACAGTCCTAGATAGAACACAGAGATAGAACACAGTCCTAGATAGAACACAGAGACACAACACAGTCCTAGATAGAACACAGAGACACAACACAGTCCTAGATAGAAGACAGAGACACAACACAGTCCTAGATAGAACACAGAGACACAACACAGTCCTAGATAGAACACAGTCTTAGATAGAACACAGTCTTAGATAGAACACAGTCTTAGATAGAACAGTCTTAGATAGAACACAGTCCTAGATAGAACACAGTCTTAGATAGAACACAGTCCTAGATAGAACACAGAGACACAACACAGTCCTAGATAGAACACAGAGACACAACACAGTCCTAGATAGAACACAGAGACACAACACAGTCCTAGATAGAACACAGTCCTAGATAGAACACAGAGACACAACACAGTCCTAGATAGAACACAGTCTTAGATAGAACACAGTCTTAGATAGAACAGTCTTAGATAGAACACAGTCCTAGATAGAACACAGTCTTAGATAGAACACAGTCCTAGATAGAACACAGTCTTAGAACACAGTCCTAGATAGAACACAGTCTTAGATAGAACACAGTCCTAGATAGAACACAGTCTTAGATAGAACACAGTCCTAGATAGAACACAGAGACACAACACAGTCCTAGATAGAACACAGAGACACAACACAGTCCTAGATAGAACACAGTCTTAGATAAACACAGTCCTAGATAGAACACAGAGACACAACACAGTCCTAGATAGAACACAGTCTTAGATAGAACACAGTCCTAGATAGAACACAGTCTTAGATAGAACACAGTCTTAGATAGAACACAGTCTTAGATAGAACACAGTCTTAGATAGAACACAGTCTTAGATAGAACACAGTCCTAGATAGAACACAGTCTTAGATAGAACACAGTCCTAGATAGAACACAGTCTTAGATAGAACACAGTCCTAGATAGAACACAGTCTTAGATAGAACACAGTCCTAGATAGAACACAGTCTTAGATAGAACACAGTCCTAGATAGAACACAGAGACACAACACAGTCCTAGATAGAACACAGAGACACAACACAGTCCTAGATAGAACACAGTCTTGGATAGAACACAGTCCTAGATAGAACACAGAGACACAACACAGTCCTAGATAGAACAAAGTCACAGACACTCTACAATCCTAGATAAAACAATATCATAAACACAGTCCTAGATAGAATAAACTCAGATACAGTCCTCAATAGAACAATGCCTCAGACACAACACAATGCTAGATAGAACAATGTCACATATGCAGTCCTAGCTAGAACAATGTGACAAACACAACAGTCCTAGCTAGAACAATGTGACAAACACAACAGTCCTAGCTAGAACAATGTGACAAACACAACAATATATACACAATGGTTCAAGACACTAGATTTACACATATAAATGAAAAACCAGCAACCTGCGGGTCAACAAAAACCAAGATTTGTCTAATGTCTATTAGACACACATTTTGACTAAATTTTACAATAACATCAAATGTGGAACATGAATGCATCTACAAAATAACATCAAAGAAACTACCAACAAAATTTGGTCAAAATTCGATATTGCACATTAAAATTAGTATACAAAAAAAAACCTGGCTAAAAATCTGGCCAGGAAACATAAGAAACTATTTCAATAATACTGGACTGAACCAATCATCGTACATTTGTGGACACATGATGAGAAGTTCAATAAAGAAGATGAACAAATGAGGTAAATATGTGGAGTGTATGCGGGGGAAATAAGTGAAAACACCGCCAGTCAAAATGCAAAATATTGAGCAAAATCTCCACTATGTTTGTGGGAGATGGGGAAAGGACAAAATCTCCACTATGTTTGTGGGAGATGGGGAAAGGACAAAGGATTTAATTATTGAAGGTGTATGGGTATTTTATATCTGACCTGGGTATAAATGTAATTTCGACATATTTTAGGTGATGCTGTGTTTAGAATTATGTATATATATATATATATGGTGGGAGAGCTCTGTGATCCTGTGCTGAGCTCTACAACAAATGTTAACATCACAATATAAAATAAACAATATTGCACTTTGAACCAGATAAGAACATCTGGTGCCTGACAAGAATATCTTCATTCACATAAAATAAATCATGAGAAATATTGCACATGTGAATTTATAAATAGACAACATGAAGGTAGGCCAGGGCAAGGCTGGGCCGTGTCCTTCATCAATTATATAGTCCTGCTGGCTTATCATTCTAAACTGATCCATTTGACTTTACAAGTAACTGTCATTGGTCAGTTTGTTCTGACAGCCAATGAAAATCACAGGAAAAGCCAAATGTCTCCCTTTAGAAGAATGATTCTTGATTTGGCACACAGGGTCTTATATTATTGATGGCCATGGCTAAGCAAGACACTTTTGGTCATGCTATTAATAGATTCTGGGACTTAAAACTGCAGGTTGTTAAAACATATGAGAGGTTATAGAAGAGATTTGAATGCAAACATAAGATTAAATAAAAACAGGTATCTCTAAATTCACGAAGCAAGACCAGACAACTTGCCATGTCCAGACACATACACACACACACACCCAAATGGACCATAGACCATGCATCCACAAAGTGACTTCTTTCATACAAAACAGTTTATAATATGCCAGAAACAAACAGAATATTAGCGAGAATACAGTAACAAAGATCATTAATGGTGGTAGAAACAGAACATGAAATATGGAAGCTATTCAAAGGAGAGCAGCATAAAAATGTTCATGTTTTTAATTCAAAGAATTTTATCACAAGAAAGTCATATGACCAATGTCTCTAGCCTGTACATAATAAAAACCCTTTATTCAATAATGTCTTACTTTCTCTGCATTTTCACAACACTGTCCTGTCACTGGTTATTGTCTAACACAAGCAGGACAGACGGAAGATCATGGACAAGTCAATCACTGATCATTGTCTAACACAAGCAGGACAGACGGAAGATCATGGACAAGTCAATCACTGATCATTGTCTAACACAAGCAGGACAGACGGAAGATCATGGACAAGTCAATCACTGATCATTGTCTAACACAAGCAGGACAGACGGAAGATCATGGACAAGTCAATCACTGATCATTGTCTAACACAAGCAGGACAGACGGAAGATCATGGACAAGTCAATCACTGATCATTGTCTAACACAAGCAGGACAGATCGAAAAACCATCAACGGCCATAGAAAATATAACTTAGCATGCTTATCTTCCACAGTTTTAGTGGTTTGGAGTCATTGTACTCAGGTTTCTTTATGTGTTATCCATCACTCTCAATAAAATGGCACACTGCCTGATGAGTGTACCAACCATAGCAAGTAACTGTGTGTTCTCCGTCACACTCAATAAAATGGCATACTGCCTGATGAGTGTACCAATCAAAGCAAATAACTATAGCTTCAGGTGATAATCCTCCAGGGATCTCCACAAAAATCCACTATGTAAACAAGATGTCATGGGTTGTACTCAAACCTGTGATCTCTTGAACACAAAGCAAACATTTTAGTCTCTATGTAGGGGAAATCCTCAAACATTTTAACCTCTATATAAGGGAAATACTCAAACATTTTAACCTCTATATAAGGGAAATCCTCAAACATTTTAACCTGTATATAAGGGAAATACTCAAACATTTTAACCTCTATATAAGGGAAATACTCAAACATTTTAACCTCTATATAAGGGAAATACTCAAACATTTTAACCTCTATATAAGGGAAATCCTCAAACATTTTAACCTCTATATAAGGGAAATCCTCAAACATTTTAACCTCTATATAAGGGAAATACTCAAACATTTTAACCTCTATATAAGGGAAATACTCAAACATTTTAACCTCTATATAAGGGAAATACTCAAACATTTTAACCTCTATATAAGGGAAATACTCAAACATTTTAACCTCTATATAAGGGAAATCCTCAAACATTTTAACCTCTATATAAGGGAAATACTCAAACATTTTAACCTCTATATAAGGGAAATACTCAAACATTTTAACCTCTATATAAGGGAAATACTCAAACATTTCATATGTTCATAGCAACATGACAATATCTTCAAAGAACACACAAAGCAATTCAGATTATATGTCAAAGCAATACAATGCAATAAATGAATGAAGTATTACTCAGAAAGCCATTCATGGACCCAACATCACCTTCATAGAGTACCCAAAGAAATTGGCATACATGGACAGTGTGTATGCATGAGATAGCTATAGCAAGAACAAGGAATGTTGGAGACAGCTACACAAGGAAGGGCTGCTTGGAGAGGGTTGTTTGGTTAACATCCACAGTGATAACAGGTAAAAAAAAATAACTTCATACTATCTGTTCATAAATGATTCACCAACCAACGCACCAACCTGGCTACTGTCTCAAATTGTCACAATGTTGATTGATACATATTTTCTGTCTACAAATATATAACAGTATCTGGATGTCCACAGTAGATGAGTTCATGTACTAACAATAATTCTTCTTCTTCTTCTTCAGCGTTCATTCTCAATCTCCCGCTGGATATCTCTTGTAACAGGACAATGGTCCTACTATATTTCCAGCAGGATGTAGTCCAGAGAATGGAAATGCGTTGTGTCACTGTTTTATTTGCGCCAATGGCCCGACACATCCGTCTTCGGCGGACTAACAATAATTCGCTGAGACTTATTAGTGCTGTCACCTGATGACTGACTGAGAAACAATTAAATCTATATAAAATCAATGACTTGCTTAATGTGGACCAGCTTACTATTGGTTTTGAATTCTGACACATAACTCAAGCTATCTAAATAGTATTTCAATTCTGACACATGACTGAAGCTATCTAAATAGTATTTCAATTCTGACACATGACTGAAGCTATCTAAATAGTGTTTCAATTCTGACACATGACTCAAACTATCTAATAGTGTTTCAAATCTCAATATTATTCCAACTCAGAGGTAGATCAATATGAAATGTCTGGACAAACATAATATGACAGGCTCATTAGATCTGATGTCACTCAATACTGAACAGTAGGTAGCAGACTGGATTTAATCACAAACATTAGAGTTCAAATCCTGAAACAATGTATTCCCAGGAACCCACCATGTGGTTAGAATGAACATCTTGAATTTCATTGAGTTGTAAATTAGTTTTCCAATCTCTGCCAGCGCTCTATTTTCCAATTTCTGCCAGTGCTCTATTTTCTACTCTCTATTTTCTGATCTTTGCCAGTGCTCTGTTATCTAATCTCTATTTTCCAATCTGTGCCAGCTCTCTATTTTCTGATCTTTTGCCAGTGCTCTGTTATCTAATCTCTGCCAGAACTCTATTTTCTAATCTCTATTTTCCAATCTCTGCCACTGCTCTATTTTCCAATAATCTGTTTTAGTGTTCTGATATTTTCGTCAGGAAGAAAAGAAGCAATAATGATTATTTATGGAGATGCCTGGATAGATACACAGAGATTCTAGACCTTCGACAAAACTATGTCAGTCTGATAGTACACAGCAGAAGAATGAGAGATATCCCTCCTTAATGAACCAAATAGTTTGCTTAGAATCTGCTACCACTGAAGGTATCAGAAGCTTCTGAAATCAGCTTGAGCTATTGCACATCCAAATACTATTAAAAACATATATATGAAACATTTCTTTAAGACAATTGTGTGTGTATATATATATATATATATATTTATGTATATATAAAATTATTCAGTCACTCTTCCAGTATTAATTTGGTATTTTAAAAAATGGCAATATTTGACTGGGATCACAGTCAAGTACCAGAAGAAGAGTATACACTTTGTCAGCTATGAGGGGGAGGAGGAGGAAGATGGGGATGTTGCCAGGTCTCTGATGATGATGATGATGACGAAGATGATGATGATGATTTATGTCTTGCTCTATCAAAATGCTTGCCTTTGCCCATCTGTGGTTGCCTAATAGGCCCTGGACGTGGGTGGACAAGCGGAGGTTGTGGTTTAGGGTAGAGTGGTGGCGGTGGCCCAGATCTGATGGGCAAAGGTTGGGACTTCTGAACAACATGAGTAAAATGACTAGGTTGGATGCCACCTTCTTGCGTGCTTTTCATTGGCTGGCGATTGAGCGTTGGTTTAGGAAGTACTTGTGGTTTCTCCAAGATCTTTTTCATTCCAGTTCCCGCAGATTTATTATGTGAAGACTTTCTTTTTGTTTCAGAGAACGATCGTTGTTGTAGATCGCCGACTGGCACACCTGAGGATGTAATGTTGCTGGCAGACATTCTCCGCAGATGAATGTTCGCTTCCTCAACATCAAAATCACTTTCACTCTCACTAGTTGTACAATGCTTGTTTCCAACGATATCACCAAAGCTAATATTCATCATTGGATCACAACTTGTATTTTCACATTTACCACCGAACCCCGTAGCTCTCAAATCATTGTCACTGTCGCTTGAGTAAGCCATCGCTGCAGATGTCCCAGCAGAGGATGATACACGATCTAGGTAAGACAGATTATCAGAGTTAGCAAAGCTAAAATCTGGAAGTGGTAGGTCACTCTCATAAGACATCAACATTTCTTCTGGAATATCTAACATTGGCGGCGGCGGAGGGAAGTTTGGTTCATCGTCTTCATCATCTGCTTCACCTTCGTCGTCAAAATTATCTACTCGCAAACCACAGAGTTTCTCTAGAGGTTCTAATGGTGAGCTATCCTGCTGTGACTTTAAGACATCATCCCTCATTTTGAACTTTCCTCCATAACTACTGCCACTTCCTTCCATCGACTCTAGTTGCTCAAGAGGAGAACTTTCATGTCCCTGACTTCTGCCTCCTTCACTTAGACCTCCAACACCTGAATCAATTGTACTAGCACTAAAACCTTTAGAAGCTGCATAATGAAAATATGCTTGCCTTGGATTACTCTTGGACCCACCCATGTCAATATCATCCGACAAGCTATCAGAACTTCCAGAGTTAGTCATATCACTTTCGGAATTCTCCTGCCGAAGATTCTCTAAGGTTTCCAAAATATTGCCAGAGTTGACATGGGTGGAGACCTCACCAAATAAGTGTGTATCACAGTCATCAACAGGACTACGTTGAGCTGCCATGCTGATGTCACTGTGATAGCCGTGCTGTACATCGCTGTCTTCGTGCCAACTAACTCTTTTCGGTTCTTTTGGTTTATCTGTCTCATCAAATGTTCGCTTCTTGAGTGCACTTTTCTCAACGACTCCTTCGGTCATGATAACCTGGAAGTCCATAGACTCCTCATCCTCATCAACATTATGTAAAGACCATCTACAACTTTTTAATTTGGATGGTTCCTCGGCTTTTGCAAGCTCTTCTTCTGGGTCAGGTCTGAATGTAGAGAATGTTACAGCACTCTTGACTGCATCACCCCCAGCTTGAGATGTAGGAGGACTATCACTATCGCTGTAGAATAGAGCTGCAGCTGGGGAAGGTAAATCAATAAGGAACTGGTTATTGTCTGAACTGGATGAAGTGCTGGAGGTTGATGTTCGGCCCATTGAAGACAGGAATGGAGCTCGGTGCTGAGGAGGGTGGCCATCTATAATGATTCCTGAACTTGAGGAAGATTTGACTCTGGCATCAGTTGGCTGAAAATCTTTGTCTGCTTCGGAAGGGTTGGTTGGTGAGTTAGGCTTACCAAATGTATTCACAGAAACCTCAGAGGATTTGACAGAGATTGGCCTAAGTGCTAGACTCTTAGGGACATCTTTCTCATGAGCACTTGCTGAGCTGAACCGTGCATCTGAAGAGTCATAACCATGACATGGCTGAGGTTTGGAGATTTCAAAATATTGCTGGCAAGGTGCAACACCTGGTGTCTTTGTGACATTTGACCCATTATTTGCAAATTCTAAAGTAGAATCGAAAGATTGTTCTTCTTTTGTCTGCGCTTCAGTTTTAAACGGTTCATCTGTCTTTGGTGCACTGTCATCCCTCTGAGTTGTTTCACTGTGTGGGGCATCAGATTTTTCAAACTGGACCCCATCAACTGTCACTGATTCGTAGACTATAGCACCTGTATTGGAGTCTGTGCCTACATCTAAATTATCTGAAACTGTTTGTTTCATGTTTTCTTCGGGATGTTGAGAGTTCATACTGCAGGCATCATTGTTTTTGTCTAATGGCAGACTTGCATTTTTATTTTCAGTCACTGATGTCTGCAGAGCATCTGAACTAACTGTGACTTGATCAACATATCTGATAGGAGTTGGTGTTACAGACCCTTCTGGTTTGTCCTCAAATTGTACTTGCGCTACATTGGATGACAAAGTATCTTGGGCTGGTGTCTCAGCGCTTTTTGTAGGACCTATTCTGGCAACAGCCCCATGCTCCAGCTGTTTCAGGATTTCCTGCTCTGCAGAAGGACTTGTGGTGTCATCTACAGAAGAATAACTTGTTCTAGATGGTAGTTTATGCACATTCACAAATTCAAACCGTCTATTCAGTGGCGGTGATTTTTCACATGATTGTCTATTTTTAAGACCTACACTGCTACTTCTACCACAGGTGACTGCAGCAATACTTTTAGTGTCAGTACTAACCTCCGGACTTGAACACCTTTTACCAGAAATACTGATGGCTTCAACTACATGTGGATCTACTATAGCAACTTTCTGGTTTTCTTGACAACAGGATAAAGCCCTATGCCCAGGGGGGCTTGCACTTCTCTGCCTCTTAATGTTATCAGGTTTAGTGACCTTATACAGTGCAGTCTCCTCTTTGTGTCCATCTAGTCGTCTGTGTAAGATGTACGGAATATCTTCAATGAGATCTGTTCCTGCAGACAGCTTCCTGGACATACCTTGTCCAGCCTCCAGTTGATTTTTCACAGGTAATCCTGCACCTATAATTCCACCATTGGGGTATAATTTCTTAAGATCTGCTTTATCAAGCTTTGGTTCCTTAATGCTACTGCTGCCTTCGGTTTCATCCCTATCACAAAGAGTGCCCTGGGCTACAGCCTCATGAGCTGCAAGAGTTTGATGAGTGTCACTAGAGCTTCCCTGAATAACAGATTCAGGATGTGAAGTGACAACAGATGTATCCCTAACATCAAAGATGGAACTACCTGGGTTAGAATCTACAGATGTTACTAGAGATGAAAGCCTCACCTTGTGATCCTGTCGGCTTTGTGCAATGTCTGTCACACAGGAACTCGGGCTGACATCCAGGTGTTTCTTCACATCACCGTCCTTGGACTGCGGCGAAAGTGGCGTCAAAGGTGATGCAAATGGTGATGGCATTTCCTTGTCCTTGATACTGGTCTGCCGTGATTGCTGGACTGAATCTGTTGTACTTACCTTTCTTGATTCATGCTTAGAACGTGTCTCACATGGCTGCCCTGATATATTATTAATACTAGATACATCATCTGGTTTGGGTTTGACGACTACAACGGTTTTTGTCCTAACATGGTCATTTGCATTTTGACTGGCTGACACACTTGCGGTGGTTAATGTTGTTGGTAATGTGGTGCTTGTGCAGACATGTGGAGCAATGATACAGACAGGTTTAGTGATGGGAGACGGAGACAATTCTGGCAAAAACGGAGATTTGGAGCGGTCGTGAAGAAGATGAGTAGGAGGAGCATTCAATTTTAGATGATCATGATCTACGGAGGAAGTTATAGATGAAGGAGTATGAGAGGATGATGTGTCAGTACATGTTAGGTCGAGGTTAGGTTTAGGTGTTTGGTTACTGATATCATTATTAGGTAAAACATGAGAAGACACAGACAAGACACTGGAGCCTGCGTTAGATTCTAGACTACTGTCATCAACTGGATTCTGACCATCTCTATCTGTATGTGGCAACTGGTGAACCACATGCTGTGGTGGACGGGACTCTGTTCTAGCTCCATCACAACCAGCTGGTGAAGAAATATCCAGAACAGGGGTAACAACTAAATCATCCCTGTGGTCTAACGGTGAAGCAACTTCTGAGTAAATACCTACATAACGAACAGGAGAGTTCATTTCGGGGGAGATAAGAGAATGAGCACCTTTTGTATCAGAGGCTACATGTGTGATCCCTTCCCGGCCGTGGTTGTAGGCATCATCTTTACTGTTGTCTTCCTCATCATCTTCATCATCCGACATGGCACCTCCAGTCCTAGCATTAACAGCCTCAATGACATCCTGATCAAGGCTCAGGCCATGCTCCAGTCTTGGCGAGTTGAGTGATCTCGACCCAGACATGGAGCTATCACTGTGTACATCCACCGACTCCACTCTCATGGCACTGTGGGGTGTGCCCGAGTGATCCCGAGAGATGCCACTTCCTGGAGTGTGGTTACTGTCTAGAATGTGAGAGCCACTAGAGCGTGAGCCGGAGCTGGTGTGAAGGTCTGCTGACGAA
This sequence comes from Meghimatium bilineatum, assembly GCA_034231615.1. Lineage (NCBI taxonomy): Eukaryota > Metazoa > Mollusca > Gastropoda > Stylommatophora > Philomycidae > Meghimatium > Meghimatium bilineatum. The sequence continues at coordinate 36,208,012 of CM067301.1, forward strand.
GAGTGCATACTAGGTTTTGAGGAAAACTTGGGTGTGGCACTGGTACTTCTGCTGGATATACGGCCGCTGGTGGCTCTGTGAACAATCAATACATAATTTCTCTCAGCAACTAGACTAGGATACATATTGTGGAATCTATTGATATGTTATTTTAACTATGTGATCCGATTAAACTAGGATACAAAACTGTTCAATCTGTAAATCTGTACTATGTGATTCGATTAAACTAGGATACAAACTGTTCATTCTGTAAATTTGTACTATGTGATCCGATTACCATGGCCCAAAATGTATGTCACCGAACAAAAGCAAACATGGTTTCTTCACGTCTGGGATTAGAAATAGTGATATTAAATCTCCATGTGAACATATTCATAGTTACTCCGACTATATTTAAAATATGCATGTGCTGACATCATCCAGATGTGAGGGAGATCTGTGGTAATCAGAGCAAATAGTAGTGCATACCTGTTGTTCAACAAACACAAGACTCCGCTGCACAGCTCATCATAAACATCTACACTTAATTTAATCATAAATAATATTCTTCATTATCTTTACATGACTCAACAGCATAATACCATTACAAAAACACAAATTGTCTACACAACATCTGCACAGACACAAATTGTCTACACAACATCTGCACAGACACAAATTGTCTACTCAACATCTGCACAGACACAACTTGTCTACACAACATCTGCACAGACACAAATTGTCTACACAACATCTGCACAGACACAAATTGTCTACTCAACATCTGTACAGACACAAATTGTCTACTCAACATCTGTACAGACACAAATTGTCTACTCTTGTGAGAAAAATCATTCCCCCAGCCAATTTGGTTAAATTTGTTACGGTTTTGTATTCTTAACTGTTTTTGTTGTCTTGATAAAGGTCCCAATTGGACAGACACATTGACAATTGCATTTGTTGTTTGTTTTATTGTTATTTTCTATATTTTATTATTTCATATTGACAGTTTTCTAGTAACCTATTTACCTTATTTGTATTCACCTGCACAGACACAAATTGTCTACACAACATTTCACAATTTGTACACTCAGATAAGGTAACGGCAGTTTATGTGTACAGGTAAATAACTGGTGTAGTATCAGTTTTTGTGTACAGGTGACTAGAGTAATGGCAGTTTATGTGTACAGGTAAGTAACTAGAGTAAAGGCAGTTTATGTGTACAGGTACATAACTAGAGTAAAGGCAGTTTATGTGTACAGGTAAGTAACTAGAGTAACGGTAGTTTATATGTACAGGTAAGTAACTAGGGTAACAGTAGTCTATAACAGTAGTCAAATATGGATGTAAAGGGGACTAGAAAGGGGACTAGGGAATGGGACTAGGAAAGAGAACTAGTGATAACGTCGCTATGCTTGTGTATGGTGTTTACAAGGAATTCCAGGCAAAGAAGGAGATGGTTGCAGCGGCAATCAATTTGGAAGACACTTATAATAATGTAGTCTTCTTAAAACTGATGCCCTCTCTGCGAAACTGTAGTCAATCCCTGGATCATAAACTATTAAACACCAATACAACAAAGTTAGTCAATATTCAACCTCCTGGACAGGGATGGACGTTTACCTTTGCTGACAACATCCTAACCTACAGGGTCAGTTCCAACAGACAGAAGATTCAACAGAACAAGTCACAAACAGACCATACCACAAACATTTTTAAAATTAAAGTCACAATGAGAAAAACTTTCAACTTACGTCCTTTGGTCCATAGAAAGTGAATGCAACAAGATCAAGAAAAAACAAGACATGAATTCTACAATAACTAGACTGATTGTAATTCTCTATCTATCTGTACATGAAACATCTACTATAAAAATTATATCTGTTTGTGCATTGAACATCTAATAAAACAATGCTGTTTTTGTACATGTAACACCTACTACAACAAATTCTATGTGTACATTAAACATTTACTATAACAATTTTATGTATCTGTACATGTGATAACTACTATAACAATTCTATGTGTTTGTATATGATACATCTACTAGAACAATTATGATTTGGAAAAACGAATGCCCACCCCAATAATGAAAAAAATGGTATCATTATCAAGCTACCAAAAAAAGGAGACCTAACAACTGTGATAACTGGAGGGGAATCACACTGCTATCCGTACCTGGTAAAATTCTATGTAGTATGTTACTTGCAAGAGTAAAGACATCCTTAGACAAAAGACTTAGAGAAGAGCAGGCGGGCTTTAGACTAGGTCGCTCCTGCCTCGACCATATATTCACTCTTAGAACAATAATTAAAGAATGTTTAGAATTTAGACCTAATCTCATAATAAACTTACTTTCAAAAGGCCTTCATAATTATGTTGATTTTCAAAAAAGACTTTGACAGCATCCATCAACCATCGCTTTAGGCAATTAAAAAAATATATGGATTTCAAAACATATATTATCTGGAGGTCAAAGTAAATCAGCACACGCACGAAAATATGCTTATTTAATTCCTGCGTTATTCCGGTGCTATCATATGTGATGTGAGAGCTGAAAAAGTTCTTTATCTTCAGAAAAGAAACTACTGAGTTTTAAGAATAAATGTCTTCGTCTGATAACTAACACCCATTGGAGGGAATTCAAATCGAACGATATAATCACATAGAAGAGACAAATTAAAACTACATCACAGATGTTATCAGAAAACGCCGTTGGTCCTACATCGGGCATGTTCTACATGCAGACATCAACAGAATACACCATCAATCTCTTGAATGGATACCTACAGGCAAAATAGCCAGGGTGAGACCAAAAGACAAACTCAGAAGAACAATACTTAGAGAAAGTAAAACACTCAATATACATACTATTCAAAAACTGCACAGAATAGCTTTGAACAGACAGAATTGGAGAGATCTGACCTCTATCCTAAGCACTAACTTTAGCGCTAAAGGAAAATGAATGAATGAATGAATATGATACATCTACTATAACAATTTTGTGTTTGTATATGATACATCTACTATAACAATTGTTTCTACTTTAAAAAATCTACTATTCTACCAAAATTTAGGCACAGTCAAAGCTCACTTTATCCTAAGATTCACTCACAGTTCAGACTTCAAATACAAGACTGCTTGAGTTCACAATGAAAGTACTCTCAAAGTTCACATACAGGGCCCCCTCAAATTTCATACTTTAAAACAGGGCTACCTCAAAGTTCAAACTTTACAACAGGGCTGTATGACCTCCCTCAAAGTTCAAACTTTACACACAGGACACCCTCATACTTCATTCTTTACAAATAAGATTATTTCACAATTTACATACACGGTCCCACGTTTAAGGAGCCCTCAACACACAAGATTCCTAAAAGATACCATGGAAGCCATTAATAAACAAGCATCCATTTTCTGGTCCTCACATATATAACCACATACTCAACACAAACATAACCAAACACTCATCTGTTCAACACAGACATAACCATCTCCTATAAAACATCCACATTCATATACCTCAGCAACAGAGAACATTTTTTTTTTTAAACTGAACAAACCCAAACAACCAACCAAACACACACACACACACACAAACGCACACACACACACACACAGAGAGAGAGAGAGAGATTTGTGCTCACCTCTCAAACTGAGGTCGCTTGCCAATGTTCTCTCGGACAAACTCCACCAGCTGCTTCTGTGTACGACCACAATACCTGGCAGGTAATAACACAAAATCTTCATTGAACTACTTCACCCATTATTATTCTAATAATTTATACAGATATTGAGAGAAAGAAGGTATAAGCTGACAGTAAGAAGGTATGAGTTGACACCAAGAAAGTAAGAGTGGACATCAAGAAAGTAAGAGCTGACATCAAGAATGTATAAGATGACATCAAGAAGGTATAAGATGACATCAAGAAGGTATAAGATGACATCAAGAAGGTATAAGCTGACATCAAGAAGGTATGAGTGGACATTATGAAAGTAAGAGCTGGCATACAAAAAAAATGAGCTGGCATCAAGAAGGTATAAACTGACATCAATAATGTAGGAGCTGGCATCAAGACGGTATGAACTGACATCAAAAAGGTATAAGCTGACATCAAGAATGTAGGATCTGGCAGTTGTCTCAACTTTGTCTTGCCACTGGACCAAGATAAAACTCAGGAGAGAGAGTGTGGTTGACGATTAGCGCAACTCTTCCACACTATAAACCAACTTCAGCGCTAGTCATTTCTCAACCCATTTATTTACTCTTCTATTGTTGTCAATTCTGTAAAAGAACATTTTGTGCGGGACTTGCTAGTCATTTAAAAACGCAATACTAACTTTATTATTTATTGTTATTATTATTATGGTTGAGTTTTTGGTCATCGTCGATCACGACGGACGAACATCATCAGGATCTGGCATCAAAAAGGTATGAACTGACGTCTAAAAGGTATGAGCTGACATCAAGAAGATATAAGCTGACATCAAGAAGGTATGAAATGACATCAAGAAGGTATGAATGAGCTGACATCAAGAAGGTATAAGCTGACATCAAGAAGGTATAAGCTGACATCAAGAAGGTATGAATGAGCTGACATCAAGAAGGTATAAGCTGACATCAAGAAGATATAAATGAACATCATAACAATATGAACTGACAGTTCATACCTTCTTGATGAAGTATACATGCACAGATCTAAATGCCAGAAAATGAAAGTGAATCTATGAAATCTCAATAACCACATCCTGTGTCTGAAAGAACACTTCAAACACAGCTGTCAATTAGATTTCCTAACAGATACCATGTTGTGAACTTGACTTGATAAAGCATAATTCATAGGCATATATTCACACGGTAGTGAGTCCAGCTGGTCAAGATCTTGGTCACTGTATCTGTTAATATCTGTATATGTTAATGACATTGATTGAGTTGGATGTCATGTAACCATCTAAAATGTTTGAGTTGGATGTCATGTAACCATCTAAATGTTTGAGTTGGATGTCATGTAACCATCTAAAATGTTTGAGTTGGATGTCATGTAACCATCACAAATGTTTGAATTGGATGTCATGTAACCATCTAAAATGTTTGAGTTGGATGTCATGTAACCATCTAAAATGTTTGAGTTGGATGTCATGTAACCATCTAAAATGTTTGAGTTAAACAATGGTTTATGAGCATGAAGTATGTTGTACTACAGTTTATATAGTGATTCATTTCATGTCTGTGGTTGGGTGGAATCAAGTGTTTCATGTCTGTGATTGGGTAAAATAAAGTGTTTCATGTCTGTGATTTCAAGTGTTAAAAACAACTGAATAGACTAATGTTAAAATGAACACAAAGAACATGATATTTTAAAATTGTAAAAAGACATTTTTAAATTAAAAGACAAGAAAATATTTTTAACTTAAACAATCAACCCTTTTAGAACTGAAATCTACATAATAGCAATACACCAACAAAAGGAAAACTCCACCAAGGAGCATCTTGGATGTATCAATGTCCATGTTCTGACATCTTGGATGTATCAATGTCCATGTTCTGACATCTTGGATGTATAAATGTCCATGTTCTGACATCTTGGATGTATCAATGTCCATGCACTGACATCTTGGATGTATCAATGTCCATGTTCTGACATCTTGAATGTATCAATGTCCATGTTCTGACATCTTGAATGTATCAATGTCCATGTTCTGACATCTTGGATGTATCAATGTCCATGTTCTGACATCTTTAATGTATCAATGTCCATGTTCTGACATCTTGAATGTATCAATGTCCATGTTCTGACATCTTGAATGTATCAATGTCCATGTTCTGACATCTTGGATGTATCAATGTCCATGTTCTGACATCTTGAATGTATCAATGTCCATGTTCTGACATCTTGGATGTATCAATGTCCATGCACTGACATCTTGGATGTATCAATGTCCATGTTCTGACATCTTGGATGTATCAATGTCCATGTTCTGACATCTTGAATGTATCAATGCCAATGTTCTGACATCTTGGATGTATCAATGTCCATGCACTAACATCTTGGATGTATCAATGCCCATGTTCTTACATCTTGGATGTATCAATGTCCATGCACTGACATCTTGGAGGTATCAATGTCCATGTTCTGACATCTTGGATGTACCAATGTCCATGTTCTGACATCTTGGATGTACCAATGTCTATGCACTAACTTCTCTTGAGATCACTGTTCCAATAAGTATGAGATTGGAGTATAAATAGACCTTTACTATCATTGCAATTATTGAATATACCAACACAGCCTTCATGTTTTCAAATCTGTTGTACATATTTGACCAACTGACCTGAAAGAAGACCCCCGACTGACCACTCTTGTTTTGTTACGTGGAACTTTCGACACAACCTGGCACCGAAAAAATGCATGATGCTCAATGCACCGTTTCCAAAATAGCTTACATCTATCCCTGGTGTCAAAGAAAAACTCCACTGTATCTTTGTAATAACCCTGCAAAATATAAATCATCTCATTAATTATCTGATAATGGCAGAAAAATTATACAAAATGATTGTAGAACACATGATTCATAAGTGTTTGCTGAACAGACAAAATGCTGCTAGCAACAACAACAACAGCAGCAGCAGCAGCAGCAGAGTTCTTGAATCAGATATTAAGATGTTCTACTAAACTAACACACAAGATGGAGTAGTTACTAGCCTAGTCAAGTATTACTGAAAGGATCTGAGTTTGACTCTTTATCTCACAGAATGGTCTTCAGAAAAGTAAGTTATAGAAATGGACGCTGACCGTGCACAGTTGGGGTGGTAGAAAACAGCAAGCAAAAATACTGACACCTTGAAGTTGTGGACTAGTGCTATAAGGAAGAATACTTCTCACAGCTCTCTTGCCTCAAATGCTAAAGAACTACCATTTAACAGACTAAGCTGACTGATGCTCTCCCTTTAACAGACTAAGCTGACTGATGCTCTCCCTTTAACAGACTAAGCTGACTGATGCTCTCCCTTTAACAGACTAAGCTGACTGATGCTCTCCATTTAACAGACTAAGCTGACTGATGCTCTCCCTTTAACAGACTAAGCTGACTGATGCTCTCCATTTAACAGACTAAGCTGACTGATGCTCTCCCTTTAACAGACTATGCTGACTGATGCTCTCCCTTTAACAGACTACGCTGACTGATGCTCTCCCTTTAACAGACTAAGCTGATTGATGCTTTCCAATTTATGTCTGAGCACAGATTAAACAACCACTATCATCAGTGGTCCTGCCCACTGGAGTAGACATTCATCTACACAATTTTCAATTTCCAGTATCTTGTACCAGAATCCATGTTGCCTCTTTGCCATGCCACTATTATGATGTTAGACTATTGAATATTTTCTCACGTCATCCAAGATTTCTCTTGCCTGTTGTAGCTATATTCTCCAGACTATCTTGTCTCATAATAATATGCACAACAAATAAATATTATCTTTTCCCTATTATTAAGTAAACCCTGTCTTGCATTTAGACTCTCTCAGCACCTCTTCATTAGTCTTTCTAGCTGTCAGTGATACACTCATCATTCTTCTATAGAACCACATCTCTGGTTTCTCTAATTGTTCACCAGTGTTACAAAAACCTACTACAACTAAGAAAATAGAAACAATTCTAATAAAAATAATACGGTAGAGAAAACTATTGATGTTTAAATCTAAGATCTTAGTGACAGATGGTGAAGGAATTGATCTGTATAACATGACAGTGAAGTAGGTGATCCGTATAATGTGACAGACAGTGGATTAGGTGATCCGTATAATGTGACAGACAGTAGATTAGGTGATCCGTATAATGTGACAGACAGTGGATTAGGTGATCCGTATAATGTGACAGAACTCTGGTATAGGATTCACATATTATATTTATCAAATCAGTTGCTTCTATAAGATAACAACATGAATGCCTACTAATTGTTAACAAATGACATGAACAGACATCATATCCTTCAATTCAGTGCTGTTACCTGCAGACACATTTTCTGAGTACGAGGTTACAAGTACACCACTCTGAAGATTTGCTTATTTACTGATAAGTGATTTTCTTAATCAATTTAGAAATTAACGGTATGTGGGGGAGGGGGGGGGGGGAGAAGGGAAATACCATTTTCTGATGAAATGTGATTTTACAATATAGTGGTATTTTATATTCCTGTCACTTGCAAGGCAAACAACTCTCAACACAAAGACTGTCTCAATCACCAGCACCAAACAACCGATTTCAAATCACAGCTCTACGATCTCACAATTTATTATACAAACAAGTGAATGAAAGCCTCTAGTAGAAATATGCTTGCACGTGACACATGATGATGATGTGTAATTGATAATACTACATTCAAGTAGTAACAGTCAGTAATTGACACTACATTCAAGTAGTAACAGTCAGTAATTGACACTACATTCAAGTAGTAACAGTCAGTAATTGACACTAAATTCAAGTAGTAACAGTCAGTAATTGACACTACATTCAAGTAGTAACAGTCAGTAATTGACACTACATTCAAGTAGTAACAGTCAGTAATTGACACTACATTCAAGTAGTAACAGTCAGTAATTGACACTACATTCAAGTAGTAACAGTCAGTAATTGACACTACATTCAAGTAGTAACAGTCAGTAATTGGCACTACATTCAAGTAGTAACAGTCAGTAATTGACACTACATTCAAGTAGTAACAGTCAGTAATTGACACTACATTCAAGTAGTAACAGTCAGTAATTGACACTACATTCAAGTAGTAACAGTCAGTAATTGACACTACATTCAAGTAGTAACAGTCAGTAATTGACACTACATTCAAGTAGTAACAGTCAGTAATTGGCACTACATTCAAGTAGTAACAGTCAGTAATTGACACTACATTCAAGTAGTAACAGTCAGTAATTGACACTACATTCAAGTAGTAACAGTCAGTAATTGGCACTACATTCAAGTAGTAACAGTCAGTAATTGGCACTACATTCAAGTAGTAACAGTCAGTAATTGATAATACTAGATACAAGTAGTAACAGTCAGTAATTGGCACTACATTCAAGTAGTAACAGTAATTGACACTACATTCAAGTAGTAACAGTCAGTAATTGACACTACATTCAAGTAGTAACAGTCAGTAATTGACACTACATTCAAGTAGTAACAGTCAGTAATTGGCACTACATTCAAGTAGTAACAGTCAGTAATTGACACTACATTCAAGTAGTAACAGTAATTGACACTACATTCAAGTAGTAACAGTCAGTAATTGACACTACATTCAAGTAGTAACAGTCAGTAATTGACACTACATTCAAGTAGTAACAGTCAGTAATTGACACTAAATTCAAGTAGTAACAGTCAGTAATTGACACTACATTCAAGTAGTAACAGTCAGTAATTGACACTACATTCAAGTAGTAACAGTAATTGACACTACATTCAAGCAGTAACAGTCAGTAATTGACACTACATTCAAGTAGTAACAGTCAGTAATTGACACTACATTCAAGTAGTAACAGTCAGTAATTGACACTACATTCAAGTAGTAACAGTCAGTAATTGGCACTACATTCAAGTAGTAACAGTCAGTAATTGGCACTACATTCAAGTAGTAACAGTCAGTAATTGATAATACTAGATACAAGTAGTAACAGTCAGTAATTGGCACTACATTCAAGTAGTAACAGTAATTGACACTACATTCAAGTAGTAACAGTCAGTAATTGGCACTACATTCAAGTAGTAACAGTCAGTAATTGACACTACATTCAAGTAGTAACAGTCAGTAATTGACACTACATTCAAGTAGTAACAGTCAGTAATTGACACTACATTCAAGTAGTAACAGTCAGTAATTGACACTACATTCAAGTAGTAACAGTCAGTAATTGGCACTACATTCAAGTAGTAACAGTCAGTAATTGGCACTACATTCAAGTAGTAACAGTCAGTAATTGATAATACTAGATACAAGTAGTAACAGTCAGTAATTGGCACTACATTCAAGTAGTAACAGTAATTGACACTACATTCAAGTAGTAACAGTCAGTAATTGACACTACATTCAAGTAGTAACAGTCAGTAATTGACACTACATTCAAGTAGTAACAGTCAGTAATTGGCACTACATTCAAGTAGTAACAGTCAGTAATTGACACTACATTCAAGTAGTAACAGTAATTGACACTACATTCAAGCAGTAACAGTCAGTAATTGACACTACATTCAAGTAGTAACAGTCAGTAATTGACACTACATTCAAGTAGTAACAGTCAGTAATTGACACTAAATTCAAGTAGTAACAGTCAGTAATTGACACTACATTCAAGTAGTAACAGTCAGTAATTGACACTACATTCAAGTAGTAACAGTAATTGACACTACATTCAAGCAGTAACAGTCAGTAATTGACACTACATTCAAGTAGTAACCGTCAGTAATTGACACTACATTCAAGTAGTAACAGTCAGTAATTGACACTAAATTCAAGTAGTAACAGTCAGTAATTGATAATACTACTAGATACAAGTAGTAACAGTCAGTAATTGACACTAAATACAAGTAGTAACAGTAATTGACACTACATTCAAGTAGTAACAGTCAGTAATTGACACTACATTCAAGTAGTAACAGTCAGTAATTGACACTACATTCAAGTAGTAACAGTCAGTAATTGGCACTACATTCAAGTAGTAACAGTCAGTAATTGACACTACATTCAAGTAGTAACAGTCAGTAATTGGCACTACATTCAAGTAGTAACAGTCAGTAATTGATAATACTAGATACAAGTAGTAACAGTCAGTAATTGGCACTACATTCAAGTAGTAACAGTAATTGACACTACATTCAAGTAGTAACAGTCAGTAATTGACACTACATTCAAGTAGTAACAGTCAGTAATTGACACTACATTCAAGTAGTAACAGTCAGTAATTGGCACTACATTCAAGTAGTAACAGTCAGTAATTGACACTACATTCAAGTAGTAACAGTAATTGACACTACATTCAAGCAGTAACAGTCAGTAATTGACACTACATTCAAGTAGTAACAGTCAGTAATTGACACTACATTCAAGTAGTAACAGTCAGTAATTGACACTAAATTCAAGTAGTAACAGTCAGTAATTGACACTACATTCAAGTAGTAACAGTCAGTAATTGACACTACATTCAAGTAGTAACAGTAATTGACACTACATTCAAGCAGTAACAGTCAGTAATTGACACTACATTCAAGTAGTAACAGTCAGTAATTGACACTACATTCAAGTAGTAACAGTCAGTAATTGACACTAAATTCAAGTAGTAACAGTCAGTAATTGACACTACATTCAAGTAGTAACAGTCAGTAATTGACACTACATTCAAGTAGTAACAGTCAGTAATTGACACTACATTCAAGTAGTAACAGTCAGTAATTGACACTACATTCAAGTAGTAACAGTCAGTAATGACAATTATCAAGTAACAGGGCACACCTGATTCAGGGCACATCTGACTCATACACCACCTCATTCAATAAGGTTATGTGCTCTCATTAATTTTGGGTTAGATTTCTGTCTGAAGATTTGTGTACAAATTAATCATTGGTTTGCTGTATTTATTGACCAAACCTGATGCATAAGATACCATTTTATAGATAAATCAATGTTCTATTAAATTAAACTAAAAAAGATTTGTTTAGTCTTACAGAAACTTGGATAATGCTGTAGGAAATGTAGTACAAACTTGACTACAAAACAAATTTACTTCTAGGTTTATGATAATGGTAAACATTTTAAACTTTTAAATTGAGAATTTTCTAAGGAAAATGTTACAGAAATTGATTACAAAGTATCAACGAAGGGAAGAATAATAAAACTCTCAGGTATACAGAAGTCACTTTATTGTCAACATTCTCAGATATAAAGAAGTCACTTTATTGTTAGCTGAAAGTAAGCAGTGGCTACAAGAATAGGCAGAACAAATAAATAGAAAAAATATAAATATTCATACGGAGAAAGACATCATCTATGATAACCCACAAAACCAGCAATGATTCAATTTAAATAGTCAGAGAAAGCTGCAGCAGATTAAAGAAAAAAAAAAGGTTTCTTCTTCTGTCACTGACATACAACAACCAATGTTAGATGATGAAAAACTGAAAAGGGGTCCAGAAAAAGTTTGGGTACAATTAATTTCAGCAATATGTTAAGATTTATTAACATTTGTAAACAATATTGTAGAAATAGTAAATATTGATCAATAACATCAGCCACATCTTCAATTCAACAGATTAATAGGGGGAACATAATGTCTATTAAAATGATAAAAATATCAAATGAGTTCTATTGTAATTTTAATCATAAAATTACTACACCACATACACACGCTCATGAATCACTTTTTGTCATATAATTACTGCATCACATACATATTCTCCTTAGCCACTTTTTGTCATAAAATACTGGTCCACATGCACACACTAATTAGCCACTTTTTTGCCATAAAATTACTGCACCACATACATACGTTGACATGAATTAATTATTGTAATTTCATTACTCAACTCTGACATGCATTTCACACTTATCCTCTACTTATGACAAATATTTGATACGGTGCTGTGGGGTTATCCCATCTCCCATATAGACTGCCCACATGAAGACTCATGCGATGGAAGCTGGTGCAGTGAAGTTATTACATCTCCCCAATATCTTAATATAGACTGCCCACATGAAGACCCATACAATGGAAGCTGGTGCAGTGAAGTTATTACATCTCCCCAATATCTTAATATAGACTGCCCACATGAAGACCCATACGATGGAAGCTGGTGCAGTGAAGTTATTACATCTCCCCTATATCTTAATATAGACTGCCCACATGAAGACCCATACGATGGAAGCTGGTGCAGTGAAGTTATTACATCTCCCCTATATCTTAATATAGACTGCCCATATGAAGACCCATATTATAGAAGCTCATCACACAAGCAAATCACTGACCTTGACATGCAGACTCAAGCTCTCAGCCATGCTTAACCAAACACAAACTGGCAAAATTGTTAAGCTACAATAAAACAAACATCTACCCATGTTCTTACTATAGCTGTGCATCAATACTTTGAAGCAATGGTGAAGAATTCACACATAACACACGTTTTAACATGGTACAACAATACAGTTATATGTTTCTTGTTAGAAGTAGAGGCTGCCATCTCTGCCGGATCACCATTCTCATGACAATAGCTGCCATTGATGATGAGATCCGTTCAGTGGATAATGTGCACATTTCAAGACTGGATGATACTGTGGATCAAGTGCACATTTCAAGACTGGATGATACAGTGGATCAAGTGCACATTTCAAGACTGGATGATACAGTGGAACAAGTGCACATTTCAAGACTGGGTGATACAGTGGATCAAGTGCACATTTCAAGACTGGGTGATACAGTGGATCAAGTGCACATTTCAAGACTGGATGATATAGTGGATCAATTGCACATTTCAAGACTGGATGATACAGTGGATCAAGTGCACATTTCAAGACTGGATGATACAGTGGATCAAGTGCACATTTCCAGATTGGATGATACATGTAAAGATAAGATCTGGAGACTGCATGTGTTTAATTTTAAATTTGCATGTTAAAGAAGAACAAATTGCAAGACTGGATGATACATGTAAAAACAAGCATGTCACAGGAACAATCAGTAGAGACACTCTTTGAAAATGACTATATGGCTACTGCACATTCTATATGATCAAAGTTATATTGGCCGCACTGACTACTGACAGCAAATGAACTTGTGCATCTACCAAAAGGTTTTCATTTGGTAACAGGTACAGAATGACAGCGAGAGAGAAAACTGATTTTCTCTTATGTAAGATTGTTTACTGTCTAGTTTGTTTTTCTGAAATCCAGAATGTGATTAGATAGTAGACTAAAGAGAGAGAGAAATGGTAGATTGTGCGGGAGCCGAGAACACCATCACAAAGTATGTGTGCGTGTTGGAGGATGTGGCACATAGTGCGGGAGCCTAGAACACCATCACAAAGTATGTGTGCATGTTGGAGGATGTGGCACATAGTGCGGGGGTGGGAGGATGTGGCACATAGTGCGGGAGCCGAGAACACCATCACAAAGTATGTGTGCGTGTTGGAGGAGGTGGCACATAGTGCGGGGGTGGGAGGATGTGGCGCATAGTGCAGGGGTGGGAGGATGTGGCGCATAGTGCAGGGTGGGAGGATGTGGCACATAGTGCAGGGTGGGAGGATGTGGCACAAAGTGCGGGGTGGATAAGTGTACCCATATATCACCAGCCTAAGTAGACAATACAAAGAGTGGTGCCAAATTGTTGTCGAGTTTCAGGTGCAGATACTGATCAGTGAGAATTCTATGGAATGTGAATTCAAGTAGGAAGCATGAGGATAAATGAAAATAATTCTTACAGATGACGGGAATTGTATCAGGTCCGTTCTAGCGGCACTGAATTGCCATGCAGCACCAGTAAACCGGTTTTTCGTATTTGACCACCAACATACACACAAAAAAAAGATGTTATCTCGTCAAGACATTCAGCCAGTTTACTCAAGTCACTGAGAATGGACCAATCGAGATAAGGACTATTACAACATCAATTAACATCCCGTACAAGTATTGAAGTTTCACCAGGAACACAAACACAACATTCATATTCGTACCATAACGACCTAAAGGACTTCTTGTAAACATAAATAACATAGAGAGAGACAGAACAATATTGCTTCAAATAATATCTTATACAAGTAAATTCAAGTAGGCGGCATGAGGATAAATGAAAATAATTCTTACGATGACGGGAAATGAACATTGTTCAGTCTCTATAATTTATGATTACAAGAAGGCATTTAGGTTCTTGTGGTACGAATATGGATGTTCTATGTTTGTGTTCCTGGGGATACTTCAATACTTGTACAGGATGTTTGTTGATGTTGTAATAGTCCTTGTTTCGATTGATTCGTTCTCAGTGACTTGTGTATACAAGTTGAATGTCTTGACGAGTTCACATCTTTTTTCGAGGATGTGGTTTGTCAAGTACGGAAAACCTGTTTACTTGAGTTGCAAGGCGATTTGGTGCCGCTAGAACAGATCTGGTTCAATTCCCGTCATCTGCAAGAATTATGGAATGTGACAAGGTTATATATATGGGTACTTTAGTTGTTAGACACATGCATAGTGCTTGGGCATTTCACAGCTCTGTATGCAGGAAGACTATCAACAAATGTTTGCTGTGACTGAAAGCAGTATGACTATGGAGATTATGATTTTGATCAAGTCTTTGAGCTTGGTGAGTACACAGAAGGCAACTCATGTCTGCATCATTAGTGACTAGATGAGTATGATTAGAAAAAATACAAATGGATTGTGTTCATGAACCATGGCTCGAGGCAGTGGAGAGGTCAAAGTTGAAATGAGTCACATTCATTTTCTGGTCATGTTCAGGGAAACGAGAGGGCAGATCTAGTGAGCTACTGTGCAAGGCAGAAGAACAATGGATTGTGTTCACTTACTGAACTATTTATTAGAATGAACACAGGCAAATAAAATTCAGGAGGGCTATGTTTGCTTTTCCATTTCCAGAATACAGGAACTGGGCTGCTTGAAATGTGGGGCTGCCTGGACATTAGCGCTGCTGGGAGGGGGAAGCTTAGACGAATAATCATGCATGTAATGGTGGATACACTCAAGTGGAGATCTGAGCAAATATGGTGGATACACTCAAGTGGAGATCTGAGCAAATATGGTGGATACACTCAAGTGGAGATCTGAGCAACTATGGTGGATACACACACTCAAGTGGAGAGTTGCCCAACGCTTACATCCATATGTTAGTGCAATTTCTAATGGATACACAGTCAGCAGCCCAATTTTTGGCAACCTTGTATTCCAAATACAAGAAACACATGTATTGTCTATTGTCTTTTCCCAGGTGAATGATTGTTGATCGCATTCACACTTGCCGCTAAGCATATCGGGGAAGCTTCAGCTGTCGTTTCAAGGCCAGATGTATAACATTGGTTACATTAAGTCCATGTTTTTTCAAGGCTACCTTGTTTTTTCAAGGTTGTTTTCTATCCATCGTTTTCTTTTTCTATCTTTGGTTTTGTGTCCAGATATTCTTTTGTTATATGCTCTTATCGGTATTTGCTTTGGCTTCATTCCCACCAGGTGACCGAACCATCTTACTTGCTGTCTCTCAATATGTTCAATACATGATATTATACCAACTCTTTTCCTAATTTATTCATTTCATATTTTATCTAGTTTAGTAACCATTGCAGTTTTTTTCTCAGACACTTTATTTCACAGGTAATGATTTTCATCTGCTGCAAGGCTGTTAAAGACCATGTTTGACATTGGTAGCAGAGTGTTGGTATAAACATTGTAAATATTATCTATCTTTTGATTTCCATCTTGATCTTTGGATGAAGAAGGTAATGGTGAAAGTTGGTAAGTCACTGTGTTTGCTTTCAGGTACCTTATTTCTATTTCTATTTCTATGCCTAAGTATTCCATTTTAAAGAAAATGTTGCTTAGATATTTAAATTCTTTGGCTTGTTTGACTTGGTGTTATCTATTGTATATTCATTGGAGTTGCAGACTTGCTGATTGTCATAACTCTGTTTTTTGTACATTCATTGTTATGTTGTACTTCTGACATGATGCTAATAACAATGCATTGATATGTTGTACTTCTGACATGATGCTAATAACAATGCATTGTTATGTTGTACTTCTGACATGATGCTAATAACAATGCATTGATGTGATTGTGCACATTTTCCCCATCTTTATATATTAGACTTTCATCATCTTCAAATAGTAGTTCTTGATTTCATTATTATCAGGTTTATTTGCAATGTTTTTATCTTTGTTGATGTGAGTTTATTTTATAACTCTGTCCAAGTATCTGTTGAAAAGTAGACGTGAAAGCGTGCAGCCGTGTCTTACTTCAGATCTTGTGTTGAAAGGTTCAATCATTCCATCTGCTATTCTTACTAAGCTTTGGCATTTTGACATATCACTTTTATATTATCTAACAGCTGTCCTCTGATGTTATAAATTTCCAAGTTTTCCCATAGATGATAAGTTCCTATCTACTCTGTTGAATGCCTTTTCCTGGTCTACAAATAATGTGTTTAAATCTTGATTGTATCGATTGCTTTTTCACTTAGTTGTCTCAGTGTGAATAGTGCATCTGTACTTCTCTTCTGAAGCCAAATTGAGCGGGACTCAGCTGTGGTTCTGCAATATATCGTATTCTATCAATTTTGCATAAATTTTACCTGTATGCAAAATGGAGGGCGTGGCCGTTCGGCTAGAAAGCCGGCCTCAGATTTCTGCCATAAAAAATTCTTCCTGTACACGAGGTGACGACAGCTTTAGCAAAGCGGCCTCTATTTCCACAGCCATAACAGCCTCCATGCACTCCTTAACAGGAAAACATGCAGTAATGAAAGTTTTTGTTTTTTACCTGTATGACTTAATAAGGAGATGCCTACACTATATACCATTTACTGTGCACAAGTTTGAGAACACACTCTGAACATGCCACTCCAGTAACAGCTTTCTCAAAATTATGTGACCTTGTTTCACTCAGAATCTGATGTACATTCCAGTTCAAACAGATACTAATATCCGGCTAAGGCATGCCGGACAAATCCTCTACAACAAACACTCTCCATGTCTGAAAATAACTATACAACAAACACACTCCAAGCCTAAAGGTATCTCTATAGTAACACTTCATCCTCGTAACAAGCAACATCTTCACAGTGTACAGCCTCTATAATAAGCAGTGCATTCACAAAAAACAAATGTATACTGACTCTATGATAATCCCTCCTATCTGAAACAATAACTCTAAACTACATACTGACTCTATGATAATCCCTCCTATCTGAAACAATAACTCTAAACTACATACTGACTTTATATAATCCCTCCTATCTGAAACAATAACTCTAAACTACATACTGACTCTATGATAATCCCTCCTATCTGAAACAATAACTCTAAACTACATACTGACTATGATAATCCCTCCTATCTGAAACAATAACTCTAAACTACATACGGACTCTATGATAATCCCTTCTATGTGAAATAACTCTAAAATCTACAAACTGCATGTCAAACTCAGCATCTACAATCAACACTCTCAAATCTAGCTCCATTTCTACACTCCCTCATGACATATAGTGATCATACAAATAATTACATCCCACTCCAGACACTAGCAGTGCTCCTACAATGAACACTCCCCACTACACACTGCTCCTACAATGAACACTCCCCAATCCATACACTGACAGTGCTCCTACAATGAACACTCCCCACACTGACAGTGCTCCTACAATGAGCACTCCCCACTCCATACACTGACAGTGCTCCTACAATGAACACTCCTCACTACAGACACTGACAGTGTTCCTACAATGAACCTCACATGACAAATAATGCCCCAACAATGAAAAATCTCCATGCCAGACAATTCCCCTACACTGAACACCCCCATGCCAGACAGAACCAAATAGGTTATGGTGCCACAACACTCAGACATGTAGAAATGAAAATCAAAAGTAACCAAAGATGAGCAACCACATTTTGAAATATCACATTTGTAAACTAACACACAATAATAGAAGAATGAGGTACCCTGCCAGGCTTCGTTGGCGTCTGCGTCACTCCTTCAAGTCGACGATCCTAAGAAGAGGAGGCAGGTAAGTCCTTGTTATGTTCTATGGGGGGTCATTTATGTTATATATCATGTGGAAGATTATATCTGCATTGTGTGTATGCGTGTGTGTGTGCGGCTATCCTGTAGGTGAAGCCCAATATTTAGTATTCTCTGTTGCAGTGTGGACATATAGGGAGTCCCATTTGATACTATATTGTAGTTCATGTGACGACCCTACTACCTCCTCCCCAAACACATTTTGTTTTTCAGCCAATTAATTTGTGCCATATCTGTGAGTCTATATACAGGGCTGATCTGTGTTTAAAACCTTAATATTTGGGGGGGGGGGTATGCGCTCATCACCATTCTTAGGCAATATCTTTGTTGTCTCTTTTAGGAAAAAGTGTTACGTGAGATTTTGGAGGGTACAGGACATTCTTACACCTGCTCTTTGTTGTCTCTTTTAGGAAAAAGTGTTACGTGAGATTTTGGAGGGTACAGGACATTCTTACACCTGCTCTTTGTTGTCTCTTTTAGGAAAAAGTGTTACGTGAGATTTTGGAGGGTACAGGACATTCTTACACCTGCTCTTTGTTGTCTCTTTTAGGAAAAAGTGTTACGTGAGATTTTGGAGGGTACAGGACATTCTTACACCTGCTCTTTGTTGTCTCTTTTAGGAAAAAGTGTTACGTGAGATTTTGGAGGGTACAGGACATTCTTACACCTGCTCTTTGTTGTCTCTTTTAGGAAAAAGTGTTACGTGAGATTTTGGAGGGTACAGGACATTCTTACACCTGCTCTTTGTTGTCTCTTTTAGGAAAAAGTGTTACGTGAGATTTTGGAGGGTACAGGACATTCTTACACCTGCTCTTTGTTGTCTCTTTTAGGAAAAAGTGTTACGTGAGATTTTGGAGGGTACAGGACATTCTTACACCTGCTCTTTGTTGTCTCTTTTAGGAAAAAGTGTTACGTGAGATTTTGGAGGGTACAGGACATTCTTACACCTGCTCTTTGTTGTCTCTTTTAGGAAAAAGTGTTACGTGAGATTTTGGAGGGTACAGGACATTCTTACACCTGCTCTTTGTTGTCTCTTTTAGGAAAAAGTGTTACGTGAGATTTTGGAGGGTACAGGACAATCTTACACCTGCTCTTTGTTGTCTCTTTTAGGAAAAAGTGTTACGTGAGATTTTGGAGGGTACAGGACATTCTTACACCTGCTCTTTGTTGCAAATATATATTTCTTGTTATGCTGACATTTTTATCATCAATGTTTCAATTCTGTTTATGAAATATATATTATGTAAATAACATACAAAACTTGCCAATAATTGCTGAAGAGTTTTAAAAAAACAAGGCAGTTGGATATAGTTAGAAACACACACAACATTGAGATTAATGAGAACAAGGAAGTCATACAGAAAGACAAGAAAAAAAACAAGACAATAAATTATATTTAATCTAGTTAGGAGACACAGACAGATCAAAGAATGAATGCTGACATGGGCTGGAAACAGAGAAAAGGGAGAAAACTACAAGACAATCAATTATATTTAGTCCAGTTAGGAGACAGGCAGATCAAGGAAAAAATGTAGACACTGTACTGGACACAGAGAAAAGGGAGAAAATAAGCCAATCAATGTCAGGGGGAAACCTACAAAACAGTCTAACCCAGGTGGATGGAAGCAATTTTGTTATCCACACATGTCATTAATCGTGAAAGTGGGAGCTTTAACTTGTTTCTGATATCAGACGAGACCTAGAAACAAGAGATGTCATGACAGAACTGACAAGAGAGAAACAAGAGATGTCATGACAGAACTGACATGAGAGAAACAAGAGATGTCATGACAGAACTGACAAGAGAGAAACAAGAGATGTCATGACAGAACTGACATGAGAGAAACAAGAGATGTCATGACAGAACTGACAAGAGAGAAACAAGACATGTCATGACAGAACTGACAAGAGATGTCAGATGATATTGGAATTTGCTGGTAAAGTATACCAATAAATGGATAATCTGTGTTAGTCGGTATATGTACTAAATGATGTACACATTGCTAAGGAGCTGATGGCTTGATTTGTATGTAGACATGTGTTGAAATTCACATATATTTTGACTAGGGATTGTATGTTATGGATTGCCGCTTGCTTGCACAAATATTGTACGCGGGATGCAAGTGGTTTGTATATGTTACAGACAATGTGTCATTAATAAACAGGGCCAACACTCACAGCCTATATATTCTAAGCTTATCCAAGATGCTTGATACGGTGTGTTGTGGAATGGTATGTCAGTGTGTACTTAACAAATTCTTATATATATACATACACACATGACGCACACATACGAGTGAGATATGACATATAGGCACATAGATAACAGTTTTTTTCACAAATAACCTAACTAACCAACATAAGAGACCAAACAAAACATGCAGAATTTTTGTGATATATTCTTATATTGTCTACTTATATTCATTTGGTGTTAAGACTAAACCCCCGTTGAATAGTTGCACTGTGTTATTTGGTGCCAATACTAAACAGTTGCACTGTGTTATTTGGGCCAATACTAAACAGTTGCACTGTGTTATTTGGTGCCAATACTAAACAGTTGCACTGTGTTATTTGGTGCCAATACTAAACAGTTGCACTGTGTTATTTGGGCCAATACTAAACAGTTGCACTGTGTTATTTGGTGCCAATACTAAACAGTTGCACTGTGTTATTTGGGCCAATACTAAACAGTTGCACTGTGTTATTTGGGCCAATACTAAACAGTTGCACTGTGTTATTTGCTGCCAATACTAAACAGTTGCACTGTGTTATTTGGTGCCAATACTAAACAGTTGCACTGTGTTATTTGGTGCCAATACTAAACAGTTGCACTGTGTTATTTGGGCCAATACTAAACAGTTGCACTGTGTTATTTGGTGCCAATACTAAACAGTTGCACTGTGTTATTTGGTGCCAATACTAAACAGTTGCACTGTGTTATTTGCTGCCAATACTAAACAGTTGCACTGTGTTATTTGGTGCCAATACTAAACAGTTGCACTGTGTTATTTGGTGCCAATACTAAACAGTTGCACTGTGTTATTTGGTGCCAATACTAAACAGTTGCACCGTGTTATTTGGTGCCAATACTAAACAGTTGCACCGTGTTATTTGGTGTTAAAATATAAACACTAAACAGCAGCATTGTGCTTACTTGGACTTAAAAAACTAAAGCCATAGCTGTACTGTTCCCTTTGCTGCAACCAGGGCTAGAACTTCTAGTTATGGAAGCAAAGAATATGTCCACTGTCTTCTTTACAGACTAGGGAAAGTTGGGGGGACAGGCTGACAACCTGTCATCTGTGACAATAATTATTATTGTCATTGCATATGTTGTCCCAGTTTCCTACTTTTGTCTCCTATCAAATGATCACAAATGAAGGATAAAGGGATGCAGACCATTTCATTTTTGTGGTAGACTCCTAGGTTGCAGAGAATGCTAGGTGTGCCACCACTACAGACAAAACTTGCAACATGGTAATGAAATGTTGCTAATCACTGGTAACACAAAATAACACACACAAACTGACGTGTTAACCAAAATACCTTTATAAAGAATATATTCACAACATAATAACGATCAGTAACAATGATAATACTTTGAGGGAAAACAGCGCTGTTGATGCAAATAGTGCCATTTTTATTTGTCATGTTATGCTGTGAATGTGTTCTTGATAAAGGACTTTTAGTCGAAACGTAGATATTTCTGTTATAACTAGTGATTAGTAAACCTTCATAACCCTGTTCAAGTTTTGCTTCCTGAATTTCAGTTTTACTGCAGTCAGTCCATATTATTAACTATCTACAGACAGACAACTTATTAGATGCTAAGAGAGAAAACATGACATTTTCATATGCAACACTAATAATTCCAACATGTACTTACTCAAAACAACAACATTGCCACTGAAGCAGCAAACAGACCAAGGAAGACCCCAAAAAAAAGTGCATATACAACAATTACAAAAGAAAGATTTTTTTAAAGTCTGCCTTGGGCAACAGCAACAGAACATGTTGAGGTGAAGTATTGCAATGGACAGAACTACAATAAATGTGGGTATGAAATCTCAGCCCCAGTGGGTAAGATCACGGAATATGTCAATAACATTTAACAAAATTCTGAACTTTGATATGAAATTAAACAAACAGCACAAGACAATTTAGACTACACGCAAAATATTTCTACTTTATTATCATAAAGGCTTTGTGGTCGAAATGTTGATTCATCATAAAACAGCTATTGTACTATTTTTATATGAATTTACCTAATTATAACAACATACGTATGTAGCAAAAAATTAATATAATTTCTCTAACAACATACGTATGTAGTGACAAATGGACATAATTTCTCTAACAAGTTGACATCTCAAATTATAACAACATATGTATGTAGCAACAAATGAATATAATTTCTCTAACATGTCATCTTAAATTATAACATCATACGTATGTAGTGAAAAATAAACATAATTTCTCTAACAGGCTACCATCTTAACTTATAACAACATACGTATGTAGTGACAAATGAACATAATTTCTCTAAACTCTAACAGGCTACCATCTCAAATTTTAACAACATATGTATGTAGTGACAAATAAACATAATATCTCTAGCAAGCTACCATATCAAATTATAACAACATACCGGTACATACGTAGTGACGAACATAATTTCTCTAAACTCTAACAGGCTACCATATCAAATTATAACAACATACCGGTACATACGTAGTGACAAATGAACATAATTTCGCTAAACTCTAACAGGCTACCATCTCAAATTAACTACAGGTAGTAGCTAGCATATGTCCTGCCTCAACATTTGTTTTTTTTTTCATATATCTCTATTCATAGCGACCTCACTTCCTACGTCCTTGCTGTTTGTTTCATTTATTATTTCAACATTTGTCTTCTGCATTTGAAAGTTCTCATTGTCTTTAGGACACAATACAATATTTTTTTTTACATCCCCAGACATATTTCATAAGCTACCTAGAAACAATTACAATTTCCTTTTACAATAATAATCAAAAAATATATTATATATATTCAATAATATATTCTATAAATCAAAACATATTTTCTATAAACCACACGATTTGAAACCCCCTAAACAATATTTTATAAACAAAATGTTCTGAAGTCCCAAAAAATATATTTTATAAACCAAATGTTTTGAAAACTCCCAAATCCCTAATATATCTTACAAGGGGATCTCCTTAGCGTATTGGTTGAGATGTTCACCATGTGTTCAAGAGGTCATGAGTTCGAATCCGGCTCATATCATCTTGTTTACAAGGTGGATTTTTTCGGAGCACCCTGTGGATTATCACTTGAAGCTACGGAGTTACATACTATGGATGGTATTCTCAGCAGGCAGCATGCCACTTCGTTGAGAGTAACTGAGTACATATGGGAAACCGAGCACAGTGAAGCCAATCCTCTACGACTATTGAACTTTTATTTTGAACCTTTGATATCTCACAAACAAAATGTTTCAAAATCCCCAAATAAATTTTATACAAATAAAAACCCAAATATAGTTTATAAACCAGATGTTTTATAATCCCCAATAACATATTTATAAACCAAATAATGTACCAGTATTTTATAATCCCCAATAACATATTTATAAACCAAATAATGTACCAGTATTTTATAATCCCCAATAACATATTTATAAACCAAATAATGTACCAGTATTTTATAATCCCCAATAACATATTTATAAACCAAATAATGTACCAGTATTTTATAATCCCCAATAACATATTTATAAACCAAATAATGTACCAGTATTTTATAAATAAAACATTATATCTTAATACCAAATCATTTACTTTTGATCTATCTACTACTTTCCTGAATACTGCATTGAAAACAATCTTCTAGTATGTCACGCAGATACTTTCAGATATTTTGTTCACACTAAATAAATACTTCACACATTTCTACTCAAATGAAATGTCCGCTTGAATCCATTTTGCTCAGAATTAAGAATTTTTATCAACTGACGTATAAGAATACAGTATAGCACACAACACATTATACAATCAACACAAATAAACTGAATAGTTAACTCTGTATGAGTTACAGACTGACTGAAAGCCGAGGTGATAATAAAATGTAACATTGGGAAGAAATAACAATCTAAGAGGGAGAAGAATGACGGAGGGACTTACATAAGTATCTGCATGGAGTTTGATGAGGAATTTCTTGCGTTTGAAACTGAGTTTCCGGACCTTGGCCCAGGAGAAAGTGTTAATTTTGGTGAACTGCTGGAAGACTAAGACTCCTAAGTGGGCCACTGCTAAGTTCAAGGATACGCCTTCGTGGTCCTGTTATATATACATTTGAAACATCATTAGACACATAATTTGTTGAGAAATTATATGACTCGTAGGTACAATCATCAATTGTACTCTACGACTCGTGGGTACAATCATCAACTGTACTCTATGACTCGTAGGTACAATCATCAACTGTACTCTATGACTCGTAGGTACAATCATCAACTGTACTCTATGACTCGTAGGTACAATCATCAACTGTACTATATTCTTCTTCTTTTGTTCACTTGAAACATGTCTATATCTGCAATTCTGTCTCCTTAATAAAACTCACTGTCTTTTGTAGTTCATACAGTGTCCCATAGAGCTTTGATTCCAGTGTTGTTTCCTCTGACCAATATGTCATTGGTCGTTTGTTTGTTTGGCTAGTAGCTCTATTCCCTTGCCTCCTGGCTCCTCGGGGCAATTGAGAAGGACTTCCAGTAACTGAGGTTGGGCCCTTTCGAGGAATAGGGCCCGGCACCGTCCCTGCCTGAACGTCCGCCACAGGGCAGGCACCATAACTGTTATTAGATGCAGACATGTTTCCATTGTGATTTATGCGTGGCAACCTTATTATCTGTGCGCCTTTTGGCTGGTTGCCTCCGTCTTCAGCACTCTGCTTACTTGGGCCAGACTATGGTCCTGCTCGAATGGGAGTGCCTGACCAGTCTTAGTTTCCAGCCTCTGATGGCTGAACTAAGCCCCATCACCACTTCAAGGTTCTGACCTCGATGGGGACTGTACTATATGACTCGTGGGTACAAATCATCAAAATTATTACATCTTAATTAACATGAACACCACAACCATCCATTTTTCTCAACTTTCCCAAAAGACTCTCCAGTCAAAGAAGATCAAAGAAGTCAATCTTCTACACCTTTTTAGTCCTTTTTTTAAGATGATGCCCTTTTCCAGTTTAACATTACTATTTATCCAGTCTAAGAAGCAGTGACATGTAATTTAACATGGTCCATTATAAGTCTAGCACAACCCATTATAAGTCTAGCATGGTCCCTTGTAAGTCTAGCACGGTCCCTTGTAAGTCTAGCACGGTCCCTTGTAAGCCTAGCATGGTCTCTTGTAAGCCTAGCACTGTCCCTTGTAAGCCTAACATGACCCCCATTATAAGCCTAGCACGGTCCCTTGTAAGCCTAACATGACCCCATTATAAGCCTAGCACTGTCCCTTGTAAGCCTAACATGACCCCATTATAAGCCTAGCACGGTCCCTTGTAAGCCTAACATGACCCCATTATAAGCCTAGCACGGTCCCTTGTAAGCCTAACATGACCCCATTATAAGCCTAGCACTGTCCCTTGTAAGTCTAACATGACCCCATTATATGCCTAGCACGGTCCCTTGTAAGCCTAACATGACCCCATTATAAGCCTATCACGGTCCCTTGTAAGCCTAACATGACCCCATTATAAGCCTAGCACGGTCCCTTTGTATGATCTTAACCTTCTAGGGAAACTCATCACTTGTGTGTTCTAAGTGAAACATGTTCAACCACATTCTATATCTAATTCTAATATTTGATTTCGGTCCCAGCTAAATCACAGTTTGACAGCTAATTCCTTCTCTTAGCCTGTTTTCTCTACAAACAAGCCACAGATGACATTTTAAATCTTTAGATTCTAGTACATGTTCTAATGAAAATTGAGCTGGCTGCTACAATTTCATTTTTACCTCCCCTTTTCTGACAAGTCTTCAATAACTTGTTTCAACAGAAGTGTTTGTCTATCTGTTTGTTTCAACAGAAGTGTTTGCCTATCTGTTTGTTTCAACAGAAGTGTTTGCCTATCTGTTTGTTTCAACAGAAGTGTTTGCCTATCTGTTTGTTTCAACAGAAGTGTTTGTCTATCTGTTTGTTTCAACAGAAGTGTTTGCCTATCTGTTTGTTTCAACAGAAGTGTTTGCCTATCTGTTTGTTTCAACAGAAGTGTTTGACTATCTGTTTGTTTCAACAGAAGTGTTTGCCTATCTGTTTGTTTCAACAGAAGTGTTTGCCTGTCTGTTTGTTTCAACAGAAGTGTTTGACTATCTGTTTGTGTCAACAGAAGTGTTTGCCTATCTGTTTGTCTGAATGCACAATATATCCATATCTTAGTGTCTCACCTTTGCTGATTGCATTTTGACACCGTACAACTCAACTTTACGAGCTGTATCCAAAAGGTTTAGATCTGCTTCTGATGGTGACTCTCCTCTGAAAATACACATATCAATCTCTTCATTAAGAATCAACATTTTCATGGAAAAATTGATGTTTTTGTTTTAGAATGGATAAATTCACACTTTCATGGAAAAATGGATGTTTTAGTTTTAGAATGGATAATTGAGTCTAAGAATAACGGGTCAGCTTCAGTAATCTGAGATGACTGTTAAATGTTCCTCAAAGGGGTTCTGAGACTGTGATTCTGCTGTAATAAAGTAGTATCATCTTTCATCTTGTTGAACATGTCTACACAGCAAGTGTTTTGTTGTGTTGTTGAACATGTCTACACAGCAAGTGTTTTGTTGTGTTGTTGAACATGTCTACACAGCAAGTGTTGTGTTGTTGTGTTGTTGAACATGTCTACACAGCAAGTGTTGTGTTGTTGTGTTGTTGAACATGTCTACACAGCAAGTGTTTTGTTGTGTTGTTGAACATGTCTACACAGCAAGTGTTGTGTTGTTGTGTTGTTGAACATGTCTACACAGCAAGTGTTGTGTTGTTGTGTTGTTGAACATGTCTACACAGCAAGTGTTGTGTTGTTGTGTTGTTGAACATGTCTACACAGCAAGTGTTGTGTTGTTGTGTTGTTGAACATGTCTACACAGCAAGTGTTTTGTTGTGTTGTTGAACATGTCTACACAGCAAGTGTTGTGTTGTTGTGTTGTTGAACATGTCTACACAGCAAGTGTTGTGTTGTTGTGTTGTTGAACATGTCTACACAGCAAGTGTTGTGTTGTGTTGTTGAACATGTCTACACAGCAAGTGTTGTGTTGTTGTGTTGTTGAACATGTCTACACAGCAAGTGTTGTGTTGTTGTGTTGTTGAACATGTCTACACAGCAAGTGTTTTGTTGTTGTGTTGTTGAACATGTCTACACAGCAAGTGTTTTGTTGTTGTGTTGTTGAACATGTCTACACAGCAAGTATTGTGTTGTTGTGTTGTTGAACATGTCTACATGCAGCAAGTGTTTTGTTGTTGTGTTGTTGAACATGTCTACACAGCAAGTGTTTTGTTGTTGTGTTGTTGAACATGTCTACACAGCAAGTGTTGTGTTGTTGTGTTGTTGAACATGTCTACACAGCAAGTGTTGTGTTGTGTTGTTGAACATGTCTACACAGCAAGTGTTGTGTTGTTGTGTTGTTGAACATGTCTACACAGCAAGTGTTGTGTTGTTGTGTTGTTGAACATGTCTACACAGCAAGTGTTGTGTTGTTGTGTTGTTGAACATGT
The DNA here is from genome assembly GCA_034231615.1 of Meghimatium bilineatum. NCBI lineage: Eukaryota > Metazoa > Mollusca > Gastropoda > Stylommatophora > Philomycidae > Meghimatium > Meghimatium bilineatum. The sequence goes on from CM067301.1 coordinate 36,236,560, forward strand.
CTACACAGCAAGTGTTTTGTTGTTGTGTTGTTGAACATGTCTACACAGCAAGTGTTTTGTTGTTGTGTTGTTGAACATGTCTACACAGCAAGTGTTTTGTTGTTGTGTTGTTGAACATGTCTACACAGCAAGTGTTTTGTTGTTGTGTTGTTGAACATGTCTACACAGCAAGTGTTTTGTTGTTGTGTTGTTGAACATGTCTACACAGCAAGTGTTGTGTTGTGTTGTTGAACATGTCTACACAGCAAGTGTTGTGTTGTTGTGTTGTTGAACATGTCTACACAGCAAGTGTTGTGTTGTTGTGTTGTTGAACATGTCTACACAGCAAGTGTTGTGTTGTGTTGTTGAACATGTCTACACAGCAAGTGTTGTGTTGTTGTGTTGTTGAACATGTCTACACAGCAAGTGTTTTGTTGTCAATGACAAGTTAACTAATTGTGTTACATGATACCATGGTTTCTGGTAAGCATCTTGACCTGGTATCTGATTTCAGTACCTGTGCTTGCTCAGGTAGGATTGTGATTTCAGTACCTGTGCTTGCTCAGGTAGGATTGTGATTCTTATGGATGTAAGCGATAGCATACCAATCTTCGTTTCCAGCTTCTGTTGGCTGAACTAAGCCCCATTACTTCAAAGAGTTGGCCTTGATTGGGAGACAGTTGTCTGAGTACTATGATTTCTTACTTGTTTAATATTCTGCAGGCAACCCTGCAGAATATATCTCTCTCTGCTTTCTAAAGTTAAGGAAAGAATGGCTAGCAAGGAAGTGAACTGTTACTCAACACACACATACTAGGATCTAACACTGAACCATGTGTCTAACTTCAAACTGTTCTATCAACCTTTTAACTCCCTACAGAACATTGGTTCTCATCAAACACAAACACATCTCCCCCCCCCTACCATTTATCTATTCTTTCTACTTCTTTTCATGTGCCAACAAACCGACATATCTGTATCCTGTTTCTTCTAGATAATTCTTGACCTCCCTATTGTTCTCTATCCCACCCCTATCAGACTCCAGAACAATGCTTGTCTTACGATTCCCTTTATATCGTGCCTCTTAATGTATGTCCTACCTATCTCATGCCTATCATGTTATCTTATGTTTTCCAAGCTCTCTTTCAACTTGTGCCTGTTTAGTTCTTTATATATTGGAGAGAGTTCAGAATGAGACCAAGAAGGCAGTTTTAGGATGCACAAGATTTACACCAAACTCTGCCATGAGGTCAAGGTTTTCTCTAGAACTTCCAAGTATGAAAATAAGACATTGAGCAACACAGGAGAAAGAATACTTTTAAATTTTCAATAATGATCAACCTCTAGACAAGAGAGACATTGTGTTGGGTATCTGTTACCGAGAACATCAGATTAATGTGTTTGTATATGATGGAATAATGGAGGACAGAGCACTCGGGAGGAGGAGAACGGGCAGACGAAGAAGACGATGGACTGATGACATTAAAGATAACATGAATATGTCGTTGGGAAAGCCAAGACAGAGAAGGATTCGGGGAGTTCAATGGAAAGACAATGTTCTGAAGAGAATATGTCACATGACACATATGATGGAATTAATGTATTAGTGGGTCAGTAAGTACCCCACTGCTAACACCCACTGATACAGGCATGTGATGAGACACAAGCATCGATGACAAGAGATGTTCTTCAACATACAGCGGAGGGTGGACAAATATGAAGTAGGTAGAAGAAGAAGACGACGTGGCTGTATAATATCAAAGACTAGGACAGGGTGTGAAGTTTCCAAACTCATCAGGATGGTAGAGGATAGAGACAATTGGAGATCTTTCTGCACCGAATGTCTCAATGTCACACACGATATTATAGATTTCTATTTTTAGACAAAACAAAAGGAAAACTCATCAAATGAGAAAGGTTTCGGATGGCAAAAGAAGAAGATATTCTACTCAGAGTCTGCAAGCTGGAAGAAGTAGGAGGAGGCTACAAATAGGTAAAAGTAAACAAACATAGTACTTGAAAATTGCTGTGGTAACAGCTAGGGAGAGAGTGTCATTATTATGTTGCAACAAGGGCAGAGGGAATTATACAAGAACTCATACAATACTACTCAAAGCCACAAAATATAGTGTACACAGATGGTTCTGTAGTAAGAAAAACAAACAAATGTGGATGAGGCTTCGCCACCTACCAAAATGGCAAGAAAGTGGTTGAAGAATCCCACTACAACACCCAACACAAGAACAGAGATAGAAGAAATAAAAGCGGCTCTGACTTGGCTGACGACACAACCACCAACACCCACAGTGATTCTAGCAGACTCCTAAAGTATGCTGGGTAATGACATTCGCAATGGCAAAAAATTATCTGCATTTGAAATGAAATGTTATAAAAATGTCCTAATATCATGGACAGAAAGATGATTCAACACAAACATACATAAAAATCTAAACATAGAAGACTGGCCCCTCAAAACCACCAAAAAATGCAAGGTACATATTTAGGACATATAAAAAGAGGCATTGATTTAGAAAGATTAATCATGGACGAAAAGGTTCCAAGAAAAAGAACAAGAGGTGACCAAAACTGCGATTGACAGAGGATATAAAAAACCTGAACATGACACTGGAAGACGCTGTACAGCTTGTTCAGAACCGAGAGGTTTACAGAGTAGCAGTGAGAACAAATGTCCGGCCAAGGACATGTCACTTATTTATATCTATATTAAACTCATCTAGGTCAATCAATTTGGTTGTCGTTATCCAAACAATGAAGGACACATGATACAAAATGTCTTCACTTAACATAAGCCAACATTTTGTGTTGCAGTTCTTCTTCTTCTTCTTTCGTTCACTTGAAACATGTCTATATCTGTAATTCTGTCTCCTTAATAAAACTCACTGTCTTTTGTAGTTCATACAGTGTCCCATAGAGCTTTGATTCCAGTGTTGTTTCCTCTGGCCAATATGTCTGCCTCAGCGTTTCATGCTCAGAACACTCTTGAAGTATATGTTTGGCACTCTGTGCTGCCTGTCCACATGTACACATGGCCGTGTTGCCAATCTTGAACTTTGTATACATGTGACTGCGGAGTCGGTTGTGTCCTGTTCTGAGACGTAGAATTATAACTTGTTCTGATCTGTTCATATTGTGATAGTCATCTTGTGTTGGTGTTTGTGGCTTTCTTATTGACTTTATCATCTGTTTTTTCTGATGGTAGGTGATTGGTATATCTGGTTGGTCTTCGGCAGCACCTTCCTTAGCCAGTTTGTCTGCTTTTTCATTTCCTGGTATTCCACAGTGAGAGGGTATCCACTGCATGGTTACCCTATAATGGTAAGACAATTCGCTAAGTAGTTTTTTTAAGTCTGTTAGTTTTCCAGACTGGAGAGCTTGAAGCACTGACCTTGCATCTGTCAGGAATACCACAGGCTGTAGGTCAGAGTTGGAGTTCAGCAGTTTTTTAGCTGCCACACTAATTGCCTGGATTTCTGCATCATAATTATTGCAGAATTTTCCTGTCGGTGTTCTGATTGTATCTCTAGGCTTGTGTGGATATTCTATATATACACCTGCACCTCCATTCCTCACAGCATTCTGTGCTGACCCATCTGTGTACACTCTGACCCATATATCTTGTGGATATTCCTCATCCAGGAAACTGAGGGTGACTGTCATTCGCTGCACACTGTTCTGTTCGTCCTCGCTTAGTATTCCTTTCACATGGGTCTGAATGTATATTGGCATTCCATGGCTTTCACTCCACGGGGTTTGCTCTGGTACAGACCTTAAGGGGCTGTCAACTTCAGGTAGGTCTGTAAGTTGTCTACGGAGTCGTTTAGCTTGATGGATAAAGCTGCTCCTTTTCAGTCGTCCCATTGCTAGATTTTGGAATCTTTCCTTCATTGGATGGCTTGGCATACACTGAAACTTTTCTGCTTGAATTAGTACTTTTGTGTCTCTGCGTTCGCCAAGTGTTTGCATTCTTCCCATTTTCTGCATCTCTGCTATGGGTGTTGATTTCATTGCTCCCAACATTATTCTAAGTGCCTGGTTTTGCACTTTATCTAGATCTTGTAATGTGGTGTTTGATGCAGGACACCACGCAGCTGAACCGTATTCCAGGTGTGGTCTTATGCCTTGCTGGTAAACTTTACTGAGTATATTTCCACTGGCTCCCCATGTGGTTCCACTTAGTTTTCTCAGGATAGCTAGCTTCCTCCTGGCTTTTGTTGTTGCTTTGTTTATGTGCTGCTTCCATGTCAGCTTATCATCAAAAGTAACTCCGAGGTATGTGGGTTGTTTGTCTTCTTTCAAGAGCTCTCCGTCTATCTTGATATGACCAGCTTTTTGTTTTGGTGAGAGGGTAAAGAGTGTAGTGCTGCACTTATCTGTGTTAATGCTGACGCACCATCTATTAGCCCATAAGGTTAGGGCATCGATAGCTCTTTGTATTTGTTTAGTGGCCACTGTTGCATGTTCTTCCGTGCACCAGATCACCAGGTCGTCAGCATACATTGCCACTTTGATCCCGTGTGGTAGTTCAGCAACTAGGTCATTGATGTAAACCAAGAAAAGTGTGGGTGACAGGACTCCTCCCTGAGGGACTCCATGACGCAGTAGAACTTTCTTGCTCTTGCGACCATCTAATTGTACCCTGGCTCTTCTATTATGCAGGTATGCTTTTACCCATTTGTACATTCTTGAGCTAACCCTGCAATTTCGCAATTTCTTTAGGAGCCCTTCTTTCCAGACCTTATCAAATGCTTTCCTGAGGTCTATCCATGCTGCTAGTACCAGTTTCTTTTCTTGGAATGCATCCTCAATCTCTTGGGAGAGGTAGGTTGCCTGATCTTCAGTAGAGTAGCACTGTCTGAAACCTGCTTGCTGTGATACCAGAAGGTTTTCACTTTCAAGGTACCACTGCATCCTAAGATTGATAATGCGTTCCATTGTTTTACATAGACAGCTTGTGAGGCTGATGGGCCTGTAGTTGGAGACTGTATTGCAATCTTTTCCTGATTTGAGGAGTGGTATCATTATTGCTTCTCTCCACGCCTGTGGTACATTACCTGTGGACCAGCTTGTGTTAAAGATCTGCAGTAGCTTTGCTCTTGCTGCACTTCCCAGGTTTCTAATCATTTCATTGGACACTCCATCAGCTCCAGGGGACTTTTTCATTTTCAATTTGGATATTGCATGCTCCAGTTCTCTCATTGTGATTGGTGCCTCCATGACTTCAGGTATAGGTTCACCTTGTCCAATGTTTTGCTGGTTCTCTCGAACCTCCTGTTGTTTGTCTGGGCTGACTTTGACGTTATTGTCTTCTGCAAAGGAATCTGCAAAGTAATCAGCTGCATGTTTACCTGTTAAAATGTTACTATCTTTATAAAGTGTGATCCTGGTATTTCTCCCTGTACCTTCATCATTTAGTTGTTTTACAAGTTTCCATAATTTCCTAGTATCTCTTTCTAGGTTCAGCGACTCTGTTTTTTCTTTCCAGCTGCTCCGTCTGGCTTGTAACTTGGCTCTTTGAAATTTAGCCTTTGTTTGCTGATATTTGTTGTGATGTTCTTGGCTAGGTCTGTTCTCAGCCTGCTGTCTAGATGTTTCCATCTCATTTTGCAGCTTTTCCAGTTCATCATTCCAGTAGGGTTTGTAGTTTTTGCGTGCCCCCCTGGGTATGGTTTTACTAGCAGCATGTAGTATACATCTATTAAATTCACTCACTGCTCTATTGATGTCTTTGTCCAAGTTCATGTCCTTAGCTAGAACACTGGTTAAATGCTGGTACATTTTCCAGTCTGCCCTTTTATAGTTCCACCTAGTGAGCGTGCTGCTGTCCGTGGTAAATTCATTGTGGATGTGTTGCAGTAAAACCAGATATTTTTATACATTGTCTATCCCCAGGTGGAATGATGGGTGATAGGTTGAGTTAAGCGTAGCTGTGGGAACCTCAGTTGTCATTCTATGGCCAGAAGTGTCGCCCTTGGATGCATTGAGTCCATGTTTTTTCACTGATATCTTGATGTTTTCTTTCCAACATTTTTATGTTCTACCTTCTCTAAATCCAGACATTTATTTGTTAATAATTGTATTGGTATTTGGTCTGGGAAAGCCTGACATTCAACAAGATAAAACCAGTGCTAAAGCACCATTTCATTCAACTTAGCCATGATTCTTGTTCCCCCTATAATTTTACAGTCAATATCAAACTGAATATCACGACAGAGAATAAAAATCAATCAGAAATCAATCAGAAATCTTTCTAGGATGAAATGAGTTTCAGGACACTTGAAGTGATCATGAAATCTGTCCCCAGACAAATAGAATTTCAGGATTGTTGGAACAATTGAGTCTGTGGTCAGGATGGGCAAGAAAATACATTTGTGAAATGATCAATAAACAGCCAGAGATTTCTAGTGTGTGACAAAGATTACAATTGAACTTTCTGTATAAAAGAAACATAGTACATTGACTGAAATGTCATCATGATGGTTCTCATTCATGTGACATGTCCTTTACAAAACATCCTCGCTGCCACTCTGTAAGTCTCTTGGTTCTGTGCGAACTGCACAGCCTCTTCCAGTGTCATATTCAGAAGGACTTCAGTATCATGTGCTCATCTTAGTCTTGGTCTGCCTCTTGTTCTCTTTCCTGGAATTTTTCTCTCCAAGATTTAATCTTTCTATACCATTGTGTCTTTATATGTCCAAAATATGTTAGCTTGTGTTTTCTGATAATTTTTAGGAGCCAGTCTTGGTTCATCAATTTTTGGTTCATCAATTTTTGGTTCATCAATTTTTGGTTCATCAATTTTTGGTTCATCAATTTTTGGTTCATCAATTTTTGGTTCATCAATTTTTGGTTCATCTTTATATAGAATGATATACTTAGCACCTTTCAATAACATTTCATTTCGAATGCCGATAAGTTTATTTTCCATTGCAGATGTCATTGCCCACATCTCACATTCACTGGAAAAATATAGCTTCTTAATAGTTGTAACTTTGTTTTTCTTCTCATATTGGTTTATCCAAAACACAGCAGAAATTTAAAACAGATAAACATATTGACAAAGATGTCTTCATCCATAGCAATATGAGATATCAGTTGATCACAATACAGCCACATTAAACATATTCATTCTGACGTCAGATGTGTCCGGCTGAAAGGCCAGGTATCGCAGCAAAGCTGTAAACCATGACAACAGATTCAGTTCTCCAGACTATGTACAGCTATTTTAGAGCAGTTTGAGAGCGAGCGCAGCAGAAGAAGAATCAGATATAAACTATATTTATTGATCCAACTAGTGGCATCTTGTTTACACAAGTCAATTTTCTCTGAGATATCTGGGTCTTTGCACTTGAAGCTACGGAGCTACACACTGTGAGTGGTTCTTCTAGGCAGGCAAATTCTATCATAGGGTACAATGAAGTCAATCCTCTATGGCCTTGCAACATTGTTTGTTTTTTCCAACTAGATATGAATCAGGAATGTCAACTGTATTCCTAAATCAACTACAACTTCTATCATAGGGTACAATGAAGTCAATCCTCTATGGCCTTGCAACATTGGGGATTTTTTTTTCCCAACTAGATATGAATCAGAAATGTCAACTGTATTCCTAAATCAAGTAAGAGCTAGTTAAGTAAGGCAGTCAATCATGTTCCTTCACCTCTCTCTAGTGTTGCTAAGTTTTGTTGGTGAGATTTTAACTTGCCATAATGATAACCCATCCATCAGCAACTTCTTTCTTTGTCTCTTCTCTCCTTGATCTTTCCTGTGGTAACTAAAGTTGTTTTTGTTTTTTTACAGAAAGTTCAAGTTTTGCTCTTCTCATCAAGTCCTATACATTTTTATCTCTAAATTTTCAGAAGAGAGACAATCTGCCAGAATCCAGTGAGTGTCATGTAGTTTTTGAAATCGCTTACTGAATCAACGTTTCATAAATAAGGCCTTTATAAAGTACAAAGAAAAATATCCAACAATATATAACTAATTTCAACTGATAGAATAATAAAATCAATTAAATGAACGTTCCCTAAAGTACCAGATAGCAAAAGAAAAAGAAAAAAAAAAGAGAGACTCTTCGCAGAACAACCATCAAAGGGTGTACAACTATGTGTCTCAACAAAATGCAAGATTTGCACACAGTAGCATCACATCGCTCAAACTAGAGAGCACTGATATAAATCACTATATAAATGATATGCCCAACACACTGTATTTGGCACCGAAACAACATGGATAGATGGATGGATATTGGTTTCCTAAAGTCATAAACCTTCTCAGAAGCTCTTTGTGCTTTCACATATTTGAACTGGGCTAGGAATGAAACAATGAACTGCTAGACTAGAAAGTCAATTCCTTAATTGTTGTGTAAAACATGGTTACCTATTCCTGACTGACTCAAGAGTTTAATATCAGATCCCATATAAAATAGTCATCATTTTCCCCAACAAACAACAACAACAACAACAACAACAACAACAACAACCATGTCTCAAGTTTAGACTTCAAAACTCCAAGACATTCAAAGTAGATTTCCAAATATTTTCCCAGGGAAATTGTAATGTTTCTTTTCATCCAAAAACCGTCGTCATGAACGATACATTGAATGAAAATGGACACGGGGAAGAAGACTGCCACAAGTTCAGAGAGTAAGAGGGAGACAGAGATGGAGAGAAGCCTAACAGGCAAGCTTAGGATTCTAGTTCAAACATTAATTTGAACACAGCCTCTCAACAATGTCAGAAACTAGTTTGTGAGAGCGAAACAGAACGACAGATTGTAATCATCCAGAAAACAAAGTGGATGGAATACAACAGGAGGCAGAGACTGTCTTGTCAAAGTCTGACACACACTTATTGGTAGGTATGGAAGGAGAAGATCTCACAACAATGGAACTAGACAACACAAAACAGTGGCAATGTAAAAAGTACAAACGCTTTTATAAAGTCAAAATTACATTAGCAGGACATTGAACTCAACCACAGCAATATTGATATTTATACAGTCACACTGTGTGTTCGTCCATCACAAGTGATGATGACCATTTTTACATCCACTTTTGAAAACTCAGAATTATGACCATGCATAATAGTTCGTAGATGGCTAATGAGCCCTATTCGAGCTGTAAATGTTCTTGGACAGTTCGGACATGGAATGACCAATGTATGCGGATTTTGGTCTATCCGTGATGCTCTAGCTGCTCTCCACTATTGGGCTGCAGCATTTATCCTCTTTTATACTAAAGCTTGACAAACTAAGGAGTTTGTCAAGGAGTGTTGCCAGCATGTCCAGTACTTTAACCAGTTTTCTAAGCATAGCTGGAAAATTGTATGAGCCTTGTATACATCTCATCCTTCTAAAGAAAAGACACATGTGTCTTCATCTCACTCAGTGTTATCTTTGCTTACCTGACTTATCCAGAATAGTCATTCTGGATAATCCAGAACCTGTCAATCTCTTCTCTGCTGTTACTGTAAGACAACGCAGATCTTACAACGGATGACCATTGATTTTCTGAGTATGGCACGTTTGGTCGCTTCATATGCTGTAATATTGTGACACCCTAGAATGTTGGTAACTCCTTCAATCCGTCTTCTTCTTCATCTTCCTCTGCATCTTGATGTTTCCATTTTCATGTTGTATGCTCTTGCCACTGGCTTAATAAGGGTTCATTCTCATTAAGTGGCCAAACCATTTGTCTCTGTTTTTAAATATATTTGACCACAGATGTTGTTCCAACAGTTCTTGTCATCTCTTCACTCCTCACATGATCTCTTCTTGTTCTGTTTGCTGCTTTTCTTAGACATCTCATTTCAAATATATAGTATGTTTTCTTTCTTCTTCTTTAGTTAAGAGCCTATGTCTGACATTGATAACACAATGCTGGTGTGATAATTGAATTTATGATTTGCCTTTGGTTTTCCATTGCAATATATTTGTGTTTCATAATAGTGTACATTCATAATTTATGTAGTTGGCTTTTTGAATTCTTGTCTTGGACTCTCTGTCTATTCTTCCATCGTCTGTACAAATACTCCTGAGATATTTACATTTCTGCACTTGTTTCAATAATTGATGGTTTATTTTTATGTTGGTTGTATTGGGTTTTCTGCCTATAGACATTACTTTGATTTTTTTTCTGTATTGATCTTCATGTTGTGATTGAAGCAACTTTTGTTGAGTAGGTTTATGTAATATTGCAACGTTCCTCACTGGAACTGTGGAATATGCACCGATCGTCAGCAAAGAGTAGTTCAGTTAGGTCATTTGGATGGAAAGGGTCTGGGTGTTTTTACTGCTTTGGTAATATTGTCCATATCGATAATAAACAATAATGGTGATAAGACACATCCCTGTCTAACTCCTGATGTTACTGAAAACCACTTTGTAAGTCCTGTACTTGTTTTAACTGCACTTTCACTATCTTTGTATATAGTTCTTACACAGTCTAATAATGTTTCTTTCATTCCATACTCTTCTTGAATACTCCAGAGTAGTTCTTAATTTATTCGGCTGAAAGTTTTCTCTTGAGTGTAGCCGCCATTACACATTGACTGGCGTCCCAGTGCACCGTTGATTGACCATCATTATCTTTCGCCCACGAAATCGCTTCTTTCTAGCGACATTACATTTCAAACCAAGCTCCCTTATTCTGGTCACGGAACAAGAGTCATCGTCACTTATATAGCCATTTGCTCGTGCATTTTTCCATAGGGTCTTAAAAATGTATGTCTGATCCATCACTCCACCAACAGCCGTAGTAGCAGCATGTGCAGCTAATCTATCTGCTCTCTCATTACCCTGGACTTCTTTAGGTCCCGGCACAAAAATAAAAATCCCTTTACGCACACAGAAATTCTTTACTGCATCCAGCCACTGCTCCCGAATGTATCCCGCCTGAACTTTCAGAATCATGCTCATCGAGTCACTGAATATACAGGCATGCTCATAGATAGTCTGCGAGCACACCCATTTCAAAGCTTTGGTTACCGCCGAAATCTCCATTGTCACGCTGCTTGTCGTCTGAGCAAATGCACCACTTTCCTCTCTGATGGTCTCCCCCAACCTATGGGCAGTGAAGGCCCAGGGCCTCCTAATGTGTCTCTCAACCGACCCGTCTGTACATATAATCATATCATCTTCCCTGGAATTCTCAATGATCAGAGTGAGTACCTCCGACTCCACCACTGTCGGACACCAATCCCTGCTTTCTCTACTGAGTGCTATTATTACTTTGAAGGCTGCCGGCAATCTAAGGGAACCCGACTCCAGCACCAGGTAACCAAACTGTTAACAGTGTAAGCACTGGGTCCACAACAGGGCCTATCAATTTTTCAAGAAACTTATAGTGTTATAGTGTGTCAGTAACATAACTCTCATATCTGTGTTATAGTGTGTCAGTAACATAACTCTAATATCTGTGTTATAGTGTGTCAGTAACATAACTCTAATATCTGTGTTATAGTGTGTCTGTAACATAAATTCAATATGTGTAAACAACTTCCCTGCTTCTCTTTGTTCTGATTTTCTCTGTAAAGAATGAAACATTACCCAGACTACAAGTGCAAAATACGACTCATACTTACACGTGCTGCTTATGATAATCCATAACTTTTGCCATAAAATCATGTGTTTGCAGGTGTTCTGGTACGAATTTGAATACAGCCAGGTAGGTAGGATCCTGGTATTCATCTACATCAAAGTCACCAATCTCCCCCTGCACGATATAGGAGGCCACGAGGGCGGCAGTATTCTCACTACACCGCAGTTCTCCACGTAACAGGTCCTTGCGAATTTGTAAGGCAAACAGATATCTGAAGTAAAATTGATTAAAAAATGTTCAGAACATAAACTCATACATTCCAGAACAATAATTCAAACATTTCAACACAAATCATCATCACCATCAAGTGCTGTCTCAGCAACAAAGGTTCGCTGCAACAGATCTCCAATATTCCTTGTCTCTTGTCTTGGTGGTGCACTCTGCTAGACCGTAACATGTCCATCGTGTGATGTTACTCTCCCACTTGTATCTCTGCCTACCTCTTGCTCGCTTCCCTTTGACTTTACCCTCAAGTAAGGTCTTCAATAAGGTGTCATGTCTTTTAATGTGTCCAAAATATTTTATTTGCCTGATCTTTATTTCTCTTAGTAATTCTTTCTTCATATTAAGTAATTTTAGCACCTTTTTATTTGTTTTCTTCTCTTTCCATGATGTTCTCCCTATTCTCCTATACACCCACATCTCAAAGGCATCAATTTTGTCTTCTAATTGTTTATTTAGTGTCCATGTTTCTGAGCCATACATTAATATAGAATAGATGTAGCATTTCAAAATTCTAATTTTTAACCTGTTTGTAATTTGTTTAGATGTTAATATCAACACAATTACTCATATATTTCAACACAATATGTGTGTAAACACGTTATTTAACAAGTTTCGGGTTCGTGGTTTCTACTACAGCCAATTTCTAGGTTGTCTGTTTTATCACAATTTCTAGTAGGTTGCCTTATCACAATTTCTAGTAGGTTGCCTTATCACAATTTCTAGTAGGTTGGAAAAAGCTTCATTTCCTGTTTGGTCATCTCTCAAAGTTAACGCCATACAGCACAATTGTTCTGCTAATTTTCCTATGGAACATCTCTTCCTAGATATTGTCATCCAGATATTCTATGACAAGTCAGCTGAGACAAGTCAGCTGCGAGTACTTGTTTTATTAATTTGGTATAGAACATCTCTTCCTAGACCAGATATTCTATGACAAGTCAGCTGAGACAAGTCAGCTGAGACAAGTCAGCTGCGAGCGCTTGTTTTATTAATTTGATATACATCTCTTCCTAAATATTCTCATTGAGGTTTATGACAAATCAACTTCCACATCTTTTCTTTGCACATACATGTTCTGTATGAACAGATGAACATTATTCCAAGGACATTGACAGCTAACTCACCTGGTCAGCTCATCCTCCAGCAATCCTGGGTCAGGTGTGTAAAACTTGACACAGAAGCGGAGTGGTATGTCAGGTGAGCCGATTTGCTTGAGTACAGCTTTGTCCTTATCCAACCAGCACTGCAAGTACATAGAAAAAACTTAAATTCAGCAAATAGCTCATATATAAACCACTATTGATTTTATTTTTAATGTTTACATACCATCATCATCATCAGGTGCACCTCTGAAGATGGATGTGTTGGGGCATTGTCGCAAATAAAACGGAAACAATGGATTTCCATTCTCTGGACTACATTCAACTGGAAATCTTGTAGGGCCATTGTCCTGTTACAAGAGAAATCCAGCGGGAGTTTGAGAATGAACGCTGAAGAAGAAGATCATCAGGTGCTGTGCAGACTGGTGTATGCGATCATGAATATCCACAATTCTCTATTTCCTGGGTAGATTTGATCTGGATCAATGCTGACTCTTTGATATGCCAGGATTTCAGACTAATATTTTCTCATGTTGTCATCCTTGATCTATCTTGCCTGTCTCATAACGTGTCCAAAAAAATAAACATTGTCTCTTTATGTTATTAAATAACACTTGTCTCTCGCATTTGACACTTTAAGCAGCTCTTCGTTAGTCTATTTGTCACTGAAACTCAACATTCTTCTATAGAACCACATCTCTGTTGTCCATGAAACTCTCAACATTCTTCTATAGAACCACATCTCTGTTGTCAATGAAACTCTCAGCATTCTTCTATAGAAGCACATCTCTGTTGTCAATGAAACTCTCAGCATTCTTCTATAGAAGCACATCTCTGTTGTCAATGAAACTCTCAGCATTCTTCTATAGAAGCACATCTCTTGTTATCTCTAATTTTCTACTATCCTGTTTATTGATTGTCTAAGAGCCACATTCACATAATGTTAATATTTTGGTGTAATGTTAATATTTTGGTGTAATGTTAATATTTTGGTGTAATGTTAATATTTTGGTGTAATGTTAATATTTTGGTGTAATGTTAATATTTTGGTGTAATGTTAATATTTTGGTGTAATGTTAATATTTTGGTGTAATGTTAATATTTTGGTGTAATGTTAATATTTTGGTGTAATGTTAATATTTTGGTGTAATGTTAATATTTTGGTGTAATGTTAATATTTTGGTGTAATGTTACTAATCATCTATTCAGACAAGTGCTACAGAAGTTTGTTAAGATTTAGCTATATAGAACACAAGACAATTATATTTGTCCAGCAGCAAATAAACAAACTTGCAGGTTATCAAGAACCACTTTTAGCAGTGGTGAAACGGCGTAAACTTGTTTGGTTTAGATATGTTTAGATGAGACATGGCTCTCTATATCAAATTCCTTTTTGCAATGAACAGTCCACAGTGGAAGGAAGAGAGATGGCCAGAGAATGGTCTCTGCGTGATTCTCTGAATGGCTGAAGACAGAGCTGTTTGGAGGCATTTTGTGCTGCAACCTGTGTGGCAGCCCTAGACCCTGATGGATTATGGGTCTTATTATTGTTATGGTTGTTATTGGTGTTATGTAGCTCTGAAGAAGTCATTTTCTTACCTCTTTTGACAGGGACATGTCACACAGTAGCTTCGTTTTTATATATTATAGAAAGGCCATCCTTTGTTATGTTCTAGATGAAAGCCTTTCAGTCAAAATGTTGATTTCTTTGTATTTTCCAGTGTGCTTAGAGATTTGCAGAGCTTTATTACAATGTGGTTCCAATGATCACTTGTCGGATCACAGTTCTACTGAATATCTAGTTATTAACATGCTGAATTTAAATTGTTCTGTGTGTAGCTATCATTCAGATTGGTCAAAGAGGACAGAGTGCAGTGCAAGTAATGCAATAATTGGGTCATAGGGAGCAGATATCACAACAGAAACATACTGGTGGTCAAGCTCTTGACCACATGACATGGTCAAATCATTGTGTATGTTAAGAGCTTTGAACACTGCAGTTGATTTGAAAAAATACAAAAACAAATTGAGAAATCAGGCTGTTTTCTCTCATCTCAAGACATACTACATTCCTGCTCAAGTTACAACAGGTTTTTCAAAGTCTGAATTGGACTCAGCCATCTCTCCCTGGACTCAGCCATCTCTCACTGGACTCAGCCATCTCTCACTGGACTCAAGACATATCTCACTAGACTCACAAACAATAAATGCTAACTTGAACATCATCTTCAATACACACGAATTTCAAAATAAAACAAAACCTGTCAAAATATTACAAAAGAGACTGGACAAATACAAAACCTCTCAAGTCAAAGTATTACGAAAGGCAAAAACACATCCTTTCAATTCAATAATAGATGACCTGTAAATTAAATTAAATGAACAATAATAATTAATTGTGCAGTTTGACTTGAAAGGTTGTGTATTTGTCCTGTCACTTTTATAACAATTTGATAGATTTTATCAGATTTTTATGAGATATTCATATTTTTGAAAGGTTTTTTATTATTGTTAATTAGCAAATTTTTATTATTGTTAATTAGCAAACAACAATGTCTTCTATTACTGTTAAATTAATTTAATTTATTATGTTAAATTAAAATACCTCTGTTAAAATAAACCTCACCTTTGTTTAGAAAGAGTAGTAATGGAAGGCACAGTTCCAGAAATATTTAGTTATGGACAAACCAGGAAAACAGTGAATAGAAAATATAGCAGGATAACTGGAAGAAGACGACGAAGAATCTGTGCACACGTGCAGTGATGAGACAGATAGTTGTGCTGTACATGACTTGCTAGATTATAGTGATAACAACAGCAAGGACTCACATCATCTCCGTTCAGATTTGTATACTCCAGGTCAAAGTAGTCAGCCTCCAACAGCTGCAGATGGTGAACTACTGCTTCCCATAGCAGCAAACCTACTCCTTTCACCTGGCAATCAAATACAAGTCATCACAAATTTGAAAACATATAATGAACTAAAATAATTCAATAACTAAATATAACAATAACTAAAATACAACTCAATAACTGAAATATTGACTATACTTTGTGTAACAACCAATGAAATGGTAAAAAAAAAAAGTCATGTTAAAAGGCTGTTGTTTGTCTTTAGACAACAGGTCTTCTATTGGAGAGATCATGGTGTTGAAGGCATGCATTATACAGCGCATATATATATATATATAATATAATATATAAAGGTCTCCAAATTAATTCAGCAAATACAAAAATTATGGACTTCGCCAATTCACCTAATGAAATTACTTTAAATGGACAACAATTTGAAAAAGTACAGAAATTCTCCTATCTAGGAAGCAAATTAACACTCGACGGTGATGTCATGACACAAATTACAGCTCACATTGCCTTACATCAAGTGCATTTAGCAGACTGTCTAATATCTGGAAGTCAAAGTCAATCAGCACACGCACGAAAATGCGCTTATTTAATTCCTGCGTTATTTCGGTGCTATCATATGGATGTGAGAGCTGGAAAAGCTCTTTATCTTCAGAAAAGAAATTACTGAGTTTCGAGAACAAATATCTTCGTAGGATAACTAACACCCATTGGAGTGAATTCAAATCGAATGATAAAATCAGAGAAGAGACACATCAAAATTTCATCACAGATGTTATCAGAAAACGCCGTTGGTCCTACATCATCGAGCATGTTCTACAAGCAGACACCAACAGAATACACCACCAATCTCTTGAATGGATACTACAGGCAAAAGAGCAAGGGGTAGACCAAAAGAAACACTCAGAAGAACAATACTTTGAGAAAGTAAAACAACCAATATTCATACTATTCAAGAACTGCACAGAATAGCTTTGTATAGAAAGAATTGGTGAGATCTGACCTCTGCCATATGCGCTAACTTCAGCACAAAAGGAAAATGAATATATATATATATATATATATATATATATATATATATATATATATATATATATATATATATATATATATATATATATATATATATATATATGCATGTGCGAGCGCGCGCACACGCATAAAAAAGCAAGTGGCGTAACGACTATGCCGCGGAGAGCCCCCAGGCAAAGAACAGAATCCTGGACAACAAACAAGAACTTACACTATTCAAAAACATTATTTCAAAAGTGTACCAAAATTTTGTTGGTACGGAATTAATGTTTAAACCTTAGCATGAAGAAACATTCAGATTTTAACTAAACCCATCTCCAGTCATTCCCAATGGTCCATTGACTATGCCGATTCGACCACTGCAGTGAGTTCTTGCATTGTCGGTCTATAAGAACAGGACCTCTGTAATGTCTTCTAGTCCAAAGACCAGCATCATGAAGTCAGTTCCTGATCGTTTGATATGATATTCGACCAGCTGCTGGCATTGACTGGACTGTGGAGGATGCAGATACACATAGATTCCTGAAGTGACACAGCCGTATGAAGCGATCTTCTGCAAGAGTTGTGACTCTGGGTCTTCCACAGTGTGGTGGCCAGTCTGCCACTGAACCAGTTTGTTGAAATCACCTCCAAAGACAACCAATGATGCTACTAACCAAGTAACTGCAAAAAAGTTGCCTTTCTTTATTATTATTTTTGAACAGTATAGAAGACAGAATTAACATATTTCAGTTGTAAATATACAGAAGAAGAAGATTTTTGTGGAAAGATATAATAGCAAATATTGGGAGAAATCTGAATGCAAAGAAACCAAGGAAACATGACAAGCAATATTTTGTGGAAAGATATAACAGCAAATATTGGAGAAATCAAAGAAGCCACAGGAACAAGCTTACAAACAGCACACAAGAAGGCCATCTCCAGAGAACTCTTCCACCCCAGATGCTGCAAGGCAAACAAGGGACACAGCGTATAGATAGATAGATTGGAAAATATCTCTATGGAAAGAAACCAAGGAAACATGACAAGCAATATTTTGGGTACATAAGAAGAAATAAGATTTTGTTGAAGACCTTCTTATAGTTCATGCTGTTCGACATTGGTTATTATGCCTTTCTGCGGCATTCTGTCTCATGTACTGACTATCATTTCCAATATCAAAATTCCTGAATGCCACCTAACTTTATCTATGAATCTCCGAGATTGTTATCAACTCAGTCCACTATGCAATATTGATATCAACTCAGTCCACTATGCAATATTGTTATCATATATGTCAACATGATTCCTTGTCAAAATGATACTACATGGAATGGTTGAACATGGAAGAAACAAAGAAAACATTGAAAAAGAAAAGAGGACAAAGAAACGAAATGACAGACAACATCAAGCACTACACAAGATTTTTCCTTACTCCTGCACAACTTTGAAGATAGAAATCATTGGAGAACTCTTACATTGATGCATCCTATTTGGTATCCCTACGACCCTGACTTTGTGTATTGATGCATCAAATTTTGTATCCTTGTGACCCTGACTTTGTGTTAATGCATCCAATGTGGTACCCCTCCTTACAACCCAGGTGAGTTATGGGTGTATAGATAAAAGAAATATTGGTTGATAACTATGGTTACACTGTCAAGCAAATATTACCCTGCAAACTTTGTCTATAAGATGTACATTAATATATACTCCCTTTCAGCAACCAACAAGTAAATGTTGGAACAAAAAAATAAAGTTTTGCTAATCACTAGAAACACACACACATCGGCAATGCGACCAAAAGGCCTTTATCAAGAATACATTCACAATAAATAGTATGATGGGCAAGAATAGCAGATATATATATATGTATATATATGTGTATGTGTGTGTGTATATATATATATATATCAGGGCAAGATGTTTCCTCTACAGAAATCGCTATAGAACTCTGTGTGTTGATGCACCAATGTGGTATCCCATGACGGATTATGGATGAAAAGATAGAAATTCTTCCTGTTTATATCTAAATGTAGCTCCGCTGTGTGAATGTCAATAGTTCCGTTGTTACACATCACATTTTATTGTGAAAGTATCCTTGATACCTTTTGGTCAAAACGTTGACGTGTGTGTTATGTTTCCATTGATTAGCGAAACTTCATTATCGTGTTCCAAATTTCCTCTATAAGATTATTCTCATTAAATCATTCTGTACAAAGACACCATTACACCAGAACTGATCACTTTTTTGTGTGTTTATATTCTTGCCATTTTCATTTATATGTCCACGACTAGGAAGACACACAAAGAGTGGGAAAAGTTGGGAAAACACATCTGATCAAGGCAGAGCAGAGTACAAACAATGTCCACCCAAATCGGATTTGGCTCATCCTGATCAATACTGGTGGTCAAACATGAGAAGCGATAGAGCGTTTGGTCTGAGTGGACTCAATTGAAAGCCCTGTGGTTATCTCCAGTTCTGTCTGGCTGCGTCGATTTTCTGGCCTAACTTCGAGCAAACACATGCTAATGATTGTTCTAGCACGCAAAGACAGACAAATAGGGTTTTCTGAGATACTAAACCAAAATCAGGACACTATGGAGCAAGGTGACATACAACATGTGACAATCATGGGAACAACAAGAAAACATTAGTTGCTGCTCAGTAAATACCAGTTACAGCTCAGTAAACATTAGTTGCAGCTCAGTAAACAAACACTAGTTGCAGCTCAGTAAACACTAGTTGCAGCTCAGTAAACACTAGTTGCAGCTCAGTAAACATTAGTTGCAGCTCAGTAAACATTAGTTGCAGCTCAGTAAACATTAGTTGCAGCTCAGTAAACACTAGTTGCAGCTCAGTAAACACTAGTTGCAGCTCAGTAAACGTTAGTTGCAGCTCAGTAAACGTTAGTTGCAGCTCAGTAAACAT
This sequence comes from Meghimatium bilineatum, assembly GCA_034231615.1. Lineage (NCBI taxonomy): Eukaryota > Metazoa > Mollusca > Gastropoda > Stylommatophora > Philomycidae > Meghimatium > Meghimatium bilineatum. The sequence continues at coordinate 36,256,286 of CM067301.1, forward strand.
TAGTTGCAGCTCAGTAAACATTAGTTGCAGCTCAGTAAACACTAGTTGCAGCTCAGTAAACATTAGTTGCAGCTCAGTAAACATTAGTTGCAGCTCAGTAAACATTAGTTGCAGCTCAGTAAACATTAGTTGCAGCTCAGTAAACACTAGTTGCAGCTCAGTAAACACTAGTTGCAGCTCAGTAAACATTAGTTGCAGCTCTAAAGGACCACACAAAAAATATGTTGTTCCATAACACAAGAAAATAGCTCAATCTGACCATCAACAACAACAGTTTTCCATCTCTCAGTCTTAAACACTATAACTACCAGCTCAGTCACGACTGTCCATTTAGTGTACGAACTAACCACTTATAATCATGGTAACCACTTATAATCATGGTGTCCACTTAGTCACGACTGTCCATTTAGTTGTACGAACTAACCACTTATAATCATGGTGTCCACTCAGTCAAGACTGCCCATTTAGTTGTACGAACTAACCACTTATAATCATGGTGTCCACTCAGTCAAGACTGCCCATTTAGTGTACGAACTAACCACTTATAATCATGGTGCCAACTTAGAGTTGGTTACGCCGATAATATTGTTCAGATCATGTTAATTTCCTCCTAGGAGTCTACTGTTACAAATGCTGTATTTCACATGCATGCGTAAGAGTAGGCTCAATATAGGAATCAGAAAGAAGAACTGGGATGTGCAAAATATAAAATACACCCATAACACAACAAAAACAAGCGCTTCTTTCCTCCTCTGCCATCGATCTCTGATTATTTTTTTTAATAAATGTGTGTATGCTTTAGTGTATGGACATTAACAAGAAGCAATTGTCGATTTGGGAGAGAGAGAGAGAGAAATAGAGAAGAGAGAGAGAGTTATGTGCGCAAGACAGAGGGTAATAAAGAGGTCGTGAAGCAGAAACAGTTTCAAGAGAAAGCGTCAGGGTGAGACAAGACATGTTCTTCTTTCAACGATTCTCGTGTTGACAGAGAATAACAGCGGTTCTCTACTTGCAGTTCATCGACTCCCATGACATTTTTAAAAGCCCAAGCTGAATCATTAATTTGAATATAGTCTATATTAATTGTATAGCACGAATACGGATGTTCTATGTTTATGTTCCTGATCATATTTCAATACTTGTACGGGATGTTCTATGTTTATGTTGCTGATCATATTTCAATACTTGTACAGATGTTCTATGTTTATGTTGCTGATCATATTTCAATACTTGTACGGGATGTTCTATGTTTATGTTGCTGATCATATTTCAATACTTGTACGGGATGTTCTATGTTTATGTTGCTGATCATATTTCAATACTTGTACAGATGTTCTGTTTATGTTCCTGATCATATTTCAATACTTGTACGGGATGTTCTGTTTATGTTCCTGATCATATTTCAATACTTGTACGGGATGTTCTGTTTATGTTCCTGATCATATTTCAATACTTGTACGGGATGTTCTGTTTATGTTCCTGATCATATTTCAATACTTGTACGGGATGTTCTATGTTTATGTTCCTGATCATATTTCAATACTTGTACAGATGTTCTATGTTTATGTTGCTGGGGATACTTCAATACTTGTACGGGATGTTTGTTGATGTTGTAAATGTTCTCGATTGGTCCGTTCTCAGTGACTTGAGTACACAGGCTGAATGTCTTGACGAGATCACATCTTTTTTTGAGGATGTGGTTGGTCAAGTACGAAAAACCTGTTTACTTTAGTTGCAAGGCGATTTGGTGCCGCTAGAATGGACCTGGTTCGATTCCCGTAGTCTTAAAAATTCCTTGTATCCGAACAGTTACTGAGTACTCGAAGATCCAGCATAACCTGATAGTATAATAATCAAACAAGAATGTGTAGAAACAGCAGTTTTGATGATTTGATCTTACAGGTAGTTGACAGTAGTACTTACACGGGAAATAGGTAATGAAGTCTTACAGAACGACGACTAACACACTATCACTGTCGGATGTTCGCGTGGAATAATACACACAACAAAAACACAGGACATAATCATACAAATAACAAGACACGGGACACAATCGGAAGTTTCGACCAAAAGGCCTTTATCAAGATAAGCACATAACATCAAAAGACGACGAGTAGAAATGACCACACCACACAAACAACGTGTCCTGGCGGAAAACACTTGAAGCAAAGTTTCACATACGTCGTTATGGGACCCCCCCCCCCCCCAAACAAAATAAACCGGCACGATGTCAGAGCACTGATAGATACAGAAGACGCCTGTGACTGTCTGCAACGATCAATGGCACAAGATTCAAAGCGCTGGTTTGTAATGATGGCGAGATGATTAGCAAAACTTCATTAGCCTGCTTTCAAATATCGTCCTAGCAATGTACACAAGAATTGTGTGCTGGAATTTTTGGTGCATCTGAATCTAGACTTTGACCCGTTTACTTTGCTTTCCGATTTTGTGTACCCTCTCCGAGTTGCATGATTTTCCAAGTATTGTGCACCGTTGGAAGTTGGAATCTTCATGGCAAGACATAAAACGTCCCCAATGCAACACACGGATACAAGAATGCTATTGTTCGCAATTACGTTGTATTAAATCAAACCAAATAAAACGAACAATCCCGTCGATCAAACCACAGAACTCAATCGTTATCGGTGATGACAAATCAGTCCAGAGGTTCTTAATATTCTCACGTTGGGGGACAGTCTCCATGTATAACATATATTGCGGATACACATCTCACACATGAGTCATTTAATCTTAGCGATTCTCAACTTTTCATATCACTGATACGCGTAGGTAACACATATTCCCTCGCGAATAATATGGCTATTTCAACAATATTTTGATAACTGCTAGATTTGACCACCAAGCTTTTTTCTTGGCACAATCTAATAAAGACGATCAGACACGTTATATTCTACAACCAAACTACGGGAAACTCAATTTTACAAAACAATCTAAAAGATTCATAAAGCAACAGCTTTGATGTTCTCTTCTCTCTATCAAAAGTGAGAAGATGGGGGGGGGGGGAAAGCCCGATGCAAGATAGACAGCTAGAATGGTTTATTTACATCCCTGTCAGCGTGCGGTGTATTACGATAAGACAGGCTACAAGATTCACTATCAGCAAAACATAATGTGCTCGCCTAAGTCTAATTTCCTTTCACAAATTTCTCACAATATCTTTATCTCTCCAAACACACGTCTTTACTCACAAACACTCATTCATACAAACCGTGTTTCACACAAGTCACGTGCATATCTCTCTCTCTCTCTCTCTCTCTCTCTCTGACACACACACAGAGAGTATATATCTCTTTATCCCTCTCTCTTTCTCTCTCTCTCTCTCTCTTGCAATGTCAATTTATTAAATGGGCAAAATAACAGCGTTTTTACACAGAACAAGAACTAAAGACAAAGCCAACGTTTCAAACACAGGTTCTTTCTTTGTCAAGCATATACTATATAGACATAAGGAAAAGGACAAACCAAGGAACTAGTTGGTGACGACGCCACATACAGATCGGGGTATATCACGAACGTCTGAAGTACAAGACAGAGTAGCTAACTGAACACCCTACCTTCTTAATGACTAAGACTATTGCTGTGATTTTCATTGGCTGTCACACAGAGTATAATCATATTGACCAATGAAAATCACGTGGATAGTCCAATAAGTTATTAAGAAGGTAGAGTTTCCCATTAGCCTGTAGCTATTATATTATAGACGACCGCGGTTAGACACGGTTAGACATTTTTAACGTTTCATACTTTAGGTCTTTTTCAAGAAAATACACAAACAAACAGTGAACAAACAATATTTTAAAAACCAATGGCATTATCACAGAAGCACTAGCCGGCAGACATTTAACACCACAGCCGACCAATGTGACAGTGGCATACGTGTATAAACAAAGAACGTCTGTTCACCCTGGATAAATACATCCTAAAAACCTACCTGACATTGCTAGCGGACCTCAGAGGTTCAAATAAATCTCCAACGTCAAGTAATTTCTCTTTATAATGAGAAAACTTTTCTGCCTAGGTTCTGCGCCATCTAAACATATATTTTCGCATAGCTCACCCGTATGGTACGGAGAGTGTAACTAGAGGGGATGATAGAAGACACAGGAGCAAAGGTCGCCCAAGACGGCCGTTGGACAAAAGACATTCAAGAATGCCTGTTTATGCCACTGGAAGAGGCAGGACAACTTGCTTAGGACCGCGGAGAATTCAAGAAATCCATAGGAAAGACTATGTTCTGGAAAGAATATGTCATCTGACGAAGATCAAGATATATCATTACTAATTATTTTAACACAGAAGAAATTATATAAACTTTTTCGTAGATCTGTTTAAAATTGAGTGACCATTACTAGAGTTGACGTTGGAAAGAACAGCTTCAATGGAATCCTTCATGGCGACCTAGCGAGATTTCACACACGCACACACACACACACACACACACACACACACATCCCCCCCCCCCCACATTACATGATTAAAGGAATCATCAACGTTCTGACACGTCACACTGTTACTGCATAACAAGCGACCAAACATGCCATAGCTAAACAACTGATCTCCATTCAACTCTGCGACGCCTTAGAGCAGAAGCAGAGAAAAGACGATACGATAGACATGATTAATTGTACAATCTAGTACGAAGAACGTACTGCTTGCTCATACAGCAATCTGACGAGCATATGGATTTACACTACGCTGTCTCCTAACGCGTTCTTCATCAATCTGGTCTATCACTCTTGATTCTGTACTAATCTCAGATGCGGGTAGCTTTATATATATGATTATTATAGGGTGTCTATGCAGTTGCTGTGCACTGAATTTGAAATTAAATATATGTGCTCAATATAACATACTTGAAAGTTGTGTATGTCGATAGGGCAGTGTACACAGTGACTCAGCAAATTAGTTAGCTGCAAAGTTAATTATTTTTTTTGCTGATGCAGCAATAACCTTATGATACGAGTAGTAACCTTGTGATACGAGCTATACCATTGCTGTGAAACGAGTAATAACATTGCTGTGAAACGAGTAATAACATTGCTGTGAAACGAGCAATAACGTTGATGTGAAACGAGCAATAACGTTGCTGTGAAACGAGCAATAGCGTTGCTGTGAAACGAGCAATAACGTTGCTGTGAAACGAGCAATAGCGTTGCTGTGAAACGAGCAATAACGTTGCTGTGAAACGAGCAATAACGTTGCTGTGAAACGAGCAATAACGTTGCTGTGAAACGAGCAATAACGTTGCTATGAAACGAGCAATAACGTTGCTGTGATATTCATCCAAAACGCTACTGATATAAGCAGTAGATTTTTGTTTCATAAACGTTTTAGCGTCAATGAGGGTACGCAGATTCACAGTACATTACACACACTTCATGTGATGTCACAAGAAGCAATTTAAACAAGATTATAGACATCCTTTATAAATCTTGAACATTCTGTCCGGTGTGTGTGTGTGTGTGTGTGTGTGTGTTTCCAGAGATTTCTATCAACTCACAAAGAGAAATGTTGAACTTAGTGTGAATGTGTGAGCTAATGCCATGAGCTAAGTAAACTATGGTGGGTCCGGCGATGTATGAACTAATGCCATGAGCTAAGTAAACTATGGTGGGTCCGGCGATGTATGAGCTAATGCCATGAGCTAAGTAAACTATGGTGGGTCCGGCGATGTGTGAGCTAATGCCATGAGCTAAGTAAACTATGGTGGGTCCGGCGATGTGTGAGCTAATGCCATGAGCTAAGTAAACTACGGTGGAGCAGGCGATGTGTGAGCTAAGTAAACTACGGTGGAGCCAGCGATTACTCTCTTGAAACTGCAAGAAATGTTTCAGATATAAACAATGATTCATTACTAGCATTTATTATCCAGCAGAATTCACCACGGTGGCGATCATATCGGAACTTTAATTCGTGAGAAAGACATGTATATAATCAGGATTGAACTAGATACTGTAACAATATCTCCTTATCGGGGCTGTGTCTTGACGGGGTCCGAAAATGTAGCAAAGAATAGCAACACTGTTTAACTTCCATGAATGTCGTAAGAGGCGACTAAAAAGGTTATGGTTTAGAGTTGGTTGTCCCATTCCATATATGGTAAAGTGACCTAGGAGCCATGCTGAAGTCGGATGTGTCAGACAAAACGATGCAGATATCGCAGCATAGCTGTAAAACATAACACAACATGCCTTTCTCCAGACTACATTCTGCTAGTTTGCAGGTGTCTGAGAACAAACGCAGAAGGACTGAACTAATTGACAACCGATTTAACCATGCGGTATGAGCAAATTAGTCTCTAAGATAGCAAGAACAAGGTCCTCACATATGTCCGACCCCCATCAAATGGGCTCTCAAATGTGACTGAAACATCCTGAAATCTGTCACTATTACCAGATGGGTCTATCGCTGTAACCTAAGCACGCGACCCGCTTTCTTATAGCCCTCATTTTGTCAGACCCAGGTCAATGCGCGTTCTAGTACATCTGTTTTAAACGCGGTTCCCATGGTTACCAGTCATTAGTCTATCCCAGCTGCCACCGGTTCAGACAGTCACAGGCGAGTAAGACTTAACATCGTTTGTCTTATCCGTACACACAGTTATGTATTACTTCATTCAGAACTTTACACAGACACACACACACACACATGCTTTGCTTACAATGTTGAACAAATCAGAACTTCGCACACACATACACACGCGCGCGCGCACGCACACACATATGCTTTGCTTACAATGTTGAACAAATCAGAACTTCGCACACACACACACATACACACACGCGCGCGCACGCACACACATATGCTTTGCTTACAGTGTTGAACAACCAATGCTGAGACTTTCGTAATTTCTGACTAACTCCACAACTACTAAGTTCCTCTCACTTTACCCATACCCTCAGTCAATGTTCTTCTTTATTTTTCACTCTGTCTCTCGTTCACACTGTCTCTTCAACATTAAATTTGACTAAACAAACAAGCTAATGTTCGTGTTAATAATGATGATAATAATACAAATAATAAATAAGTACTAATAACAATAACAACACCAATAATATTAACACTAACAACAATAACATAATAACAATAACAACACCAATAATATTAACACTAACAACAATAACATAATAACAATAACAACACCAATAATATTAACACTAACAACAATAACATAATAACAATAACAACACCAATAATATTAACACTAACAACAATAACATAATAACAATAACAACACAATAATAACACCAATAATAATAAAACACTAACAATAATAACACCAATAATACTAACACTAACAACAATAACACCAACAATAATAACACAACAATAACACCAATAAAACAACACTAACAACAATAATAACACAACAACAATAATAACACAACAACAATAATTACAATAACACCAATAATAATAACACTGAACAATAACACCAATAATAATAACACTGAACAATAACACCAATAATAATAACACTGAACAATAACACCAACAATAATAGCACAACAACAATAATAACAATAACACCAATAATAATACCAATAGTAATAACAATAACAACAATAACACCAATAATAATAACACTAACAACAATAACACCAATAATAATAACACTAACAATAACACCAATAGTAATAACACTAACAACAATAACAATAATAACACCAATAATAATAATAACACTAACAATAATAATATCTATCTAGTTTCCTACCTACTTAACTATCTATCTAAATGTATCTCTGTCTGTTTCTGTGTTCCTTCAGCGCCTTATACGGTGCATAGGGCAGAATCCAGTGCTGTCCACTATGAGTGGTGTTGTTAATGTGTGTATGATTTCAACTTTTGCCACCTGGTACCTATTTTAATGCTTGCAATGGCAGAGTAATGTCTATATGCAGGGAACAGTGTCTATATGCAGGGAACAGTGTCTATATGCAGGGAACAGTGTCTATATGCAGGGAACAGTGTCTATATGCAGGGAACAATGTCTATATGCAGGGAACAGTGTCTATATGCAGGGAACAGTGTCTATATGCAGGGAACAATGTCTATATGCAGGGAACAGTGTCTATATGCAGGGAACAGTGTCTATATGCAGGGAACAATGTCTATATGCAGGGAACAGTGTCTATAAGCAAAGATCAATGTATATATATCAAAGGACCCAATATAATTACCATAAAGATTAATGATCAATTGCTGAAACAAGTGCAGGAATTTAAATATCTTGGAAGCATTTTTACAGACGACGGAAGAATGGACAGATAGCACGATACAAGAATTTACAATTCCAACTACGTAAGCTATGAACGTATACCAATTCTGAAACACAAATCTATACCGATGGAAACCAAAATGCAAATCATAAATTCAATCATCATACCAACACTGCGTTATCAATGTTAGACATTGACACTAACAAAAGAACCAAGAGAGAAAGGTGACTACGTGCGAAATGAGATGTCTAAGAAAAGCAACAAACAGAACAAGAAGAGATCATGTGAGGAATGAAAAGATCACAAGAAATGTTGGAACAACATCTGTGGTCAATTCAAATGAAAAACAAGAGATTGAAATGGTTCAGTCACTTGATGGGAATGGTCCGCGACAACATGAAAATGAAAACAGTACGATACAGAGAGAGAACTAGAAGAAGGTGGATTGGAGGAGTTACCAGCATTATGATTTTTCAACATAAAGTAAGAAAGAAATAGACACCCTGTCATGCAGCTCCATCTTTGCTTCCTCCACTTTCTATTCGTTATTGTCCTCTTTTCCACCATTTTATAACCATGTTTTGTCTCCATGTAAGATTCGTTTTATTGTGGTTTTTTTGTTTGTCCTGATGAAGGTTTTTTAGTCGAAACATCGTCTGTCTCTGTATCTCGTAGTTATGTTGTTTTATGTCTTATTATGGTAACATTTCTACTTATTTTTTTTTCATCTTGACATAAGTAATGATCATATCTTAGAAGCAATTTCCGCAGTAACAGGATGCAATATCCAAGTTAATGACTGAACCATTACATATTTATACACTTGAGAGTCGCATGCCAAAATAAGGCAATGTCGATCAACGAAATGAACGGAAATAATCTTCTTCATTGCGTCCATTCTCAAGCTCCTGATGATTCTGTTGTAGCATGACAATGATCCAACTAGATTTTCAGTGGCATGTAGTCCAGAGTGGAAATGCGCTGTGTCGCAGTTTTAGTTGCGGTAATGGACCGACACATCCGTCTACGGCGGGTACATAATAAAAGCCAGACTTTCAGGTCATGTTTACTATCTGTACACAGGTCTTTACTGGAGCCCGATCAGGGCTGAAGAATACAAGAAGTCCGTCAATTTTAATATGTAGGAAATCGATGACATCAGATAGAGAACGCAACTTAAACCGTGACCCTCCCCGATGTATAAGGCATATTGGCTAATAAGACATGAAACCTTCTATTTCCTTTATTTCTTAAATTATTCCTGTCGCTCAAAGTATAATCAAAGCCATGATAGAAAGTTACTATCACAAAACACACAAGCCACATATATTATTTTTTTTTTGCGGGGAGAGGGGTGTTCACAAAATGATATTAATTGGAAAGTGAGATTCCTGATTAAATTGCCTGGGTTTAGAAATCTGTTTGCAGTAACCGACTAGGTAAACTGGTGTTGAGTGTGAATGTACAAAGTCTGACTAGAATAATGATGGACGATAGAGACGCACTACTAGATGGTAAAACTCGGGACAGGATTAGCAAAGATTCCCAGCAGATAGATTAAGTATTAGATTGTGAGACAGGGCAGAGTCAAGAAATATTTTCAAGAGATAGAATACTAGCTGTGGAAACTCAGGAACTAGTCAAGACAGATTTCTAACAGAAAGATAGAATTTTTACTGGGAAAACTCGGGAACGAATACAGAAATATTTCTAACAGATAGATAGAAGTTTAGCTGGCGAACTCGGGGACGAGAAAACTAAGGCAACAGATAAAGTATTAGCCGGGGAATCTCCGCAACGAGTCAAGCAGGATTTCCAACAGCGAGATACAATATTAGATGGAGAAACTCGGGACCCAATGAAGAAAGATTTCCAATACAGAGAGAGAATATTAGATGGAGAAACTCGGGACCCAATGAAGAAAGATTTCCAATACAGAGAGAATATTAGATGGAGAAACTCGGGACCCAATGAAGAAAGATTTCCAATACAGAGAGAATATTAGATGGAGAAACTCGGGACCCAATGAAGAAAGATTTCCAATACAGAGAAAGAATATTAGATGGAGAAACTCGGGACCCAATGAAGAAAGATTTCCAATACAGAGAGAATATTAGATGGAGAAACTCGGGACCCAATGAAGAAAGATTTCCAATACAGAGAAAGAATATTAGATGGAGAAACTCGGGACCCAATGAAGAAAGATTTCCAATACAGAGAGAGAGAATATTAGATGGAGAAACTCGGGACCCAATGAAGAAAGATTTCCAATACAGAGAGAATATTAGATGGAGAAACTCGGGACCCAATGAAGAAAGATTTCCAATACAGAGAAAGAATATTAGATGGAGAAACTCGGGACCCAATGAAGAAAGATTTCCAATACAGAGAGAATATTAGATGGAGAAACTCGGGACCCAATGAAGAAAGATTTCCAATACAGAGAAAGAATATTAGATGGAGAAACTCGGGACCCAATGAAGAAAGATTTCCAATACAGAGAGAATATTAGATGGAGAAACTCGGGACCCAATGAAGAAAGATTTCCAATACAGAGAGAATATTAGATGGAGAAACTCGGGACCCAATGAAGAAAGATTTCCAATACAGAGAGAGAATATTAGATGGAGAAACTCGGGACCCAATGAAGAAAGATTTCCAATACAGAGAGAATATTAGATGGAGAAACTCGGGACCCAATGAAGAAAGATTTCCAATACAGAGAGAATATTAGATGGAGAAACTCGGGACCCAATGAAGAAAGATTTCCAATACAGAGAGAATATTAGATGGAGAAACTCGGGACCCAATGAAGAAAGATTTCCAATACAGAGAGAATATTAGATGGAGAAACTCGGGACCCAATGAAGAAAGATTTCCAATACAGAGAAAGAATATTAGATGGAGAAACTCGGGACCCAATGAAGAAAGATTTCCAATACAGAGAAAGAATATTAGATGGAGAAACTCGGGACCCAATGAAGAAAGATTTCCAATACAGAGAGAATATTAGATGGAGAAACTCGGGACCCAATGAAGAAAGATTTCCAATACAGAGAGAGAATATTAGATGGAGAAACTCGGGACCCAATGAAGAAAGATTTCCAATACAGAGAAAGAATATTAGATGGAGAAACTCGGGACCCAATGAAGAAAGATTTCCAATACAGAGAGAGAATATTAGATGGAGAAACTCGGGACCCAATGAAGAAAGATTTCCAATACAGAGAAAGAATATTAGATGGAGAAACTCGGGACCCAATGAAGAAAGATTTCCAATACAGAGAGAATATTAGATGGAGAAACTTGGGACCCAATGAAGAAAGATTTCCAATACAGAGAGAGAATATTAGATGGAGAAACTCGGGACCCAATGAAGAAAGATTTCCAATACAGAGAGAATATTAGATGGAGAAACTCGGGACCCAATGAAGAAAGATTTCCAATACAGAGAAAGAATATTAGATGGAGAAACTCGGGACCCAATGAAGAAAGATTTCCAATACAGAGAGAATATTAGATGGAGAAACTCGGGACCCAATGAAGAAAGATTTCCAATACAGAGAAAGAATATTAGAGAGGAAAACTCAGATTCAAGTTAAACATGATTTACAACAGTGAAAAATGTAATCACATAACTTAGACAAAATCTTCAATCACATAACTTAGACAAAATCTTCAATCACATAACTTAGACAAAATCTTCAATCACATAACTTAGAAAAAATCTTCAATCACATAACGTAGACAAAATCTTCAATCACATAACTTAGAAAAAATCTTCAATCACATAACGTAGACAAAATCTTCAATCACATAACGTAGACAAAATCTTCAATCACATAACTTAGAAAAAATCTTCAATCACATAACGTAGACAAAATCTTCAATCACATAACTTAGAAAAAATCTTCAATCACATAACGTAGACAAAATCTTCAATCACATAACTTAGACAAAATCTTCAATCACATAACTTAGACAAAATCTTCAATCACATAACTTAGACAAAATCTTCAATCACATAACTTAGACAAAATCTTCAATCACATAACTTAGACAAAATCTTCAATCACATAACTTAGACAAAATCTTCAATCACATAACTTAGACAAAATCTTCAATCACATAACTTAGAAAAAATCTTCAAATGCAATCACATAACTTGGAAAAAAATCTTCAAATGCAATCACATAACTTAGAAAAAATCTTCAAATGCAATCACATAACTTAGAAAAAATCTTCAAATGCAATCACATAACTTAGAAAAAATCTTCAAATGCAATCACATAACTTAGAAAAAATCTTCAAATGCAAACACATAACTTAGAAAAAATCTTCAAATGCAATCACATAACTTAGAAAAAATCTTCAAATGCAATCACATAACTTAGAAAAAATCTTCAAATGCAATCACATAACTTGGAAAAAAATCTTCAAATGCAATCACATAACTTAGAAAAAATCTTAAAATGCAATCACATAACTTAGAAAATATCTTCAAATGCAATCACATAACTTAGAAAAATCTTCAAATGCAATCACATAACTTAGAAAAATCTTCAAATGCAATCACATAACTTAGAAAAATCTTCAAATGCAATCACATAACTTAGAAAAAATCTTCAAATGCATTTTCGTAGTTCTTGTACCGCACGAAACATCGGGATGGAACTGTTGTTCCCGACTTATTCATATTCTGAGTCATTCAGTCGAGTTGGCAGACGAGAGTCTAGTTCAAGATTCAATTCTGATGTCCTACATCAGGTGCTCTTTGAAATCCTTATAGAAAAACAATGTGTGCTTCTGCTCATCAAGAAACCATGACTACCTTCTGCTCATCTAGAAACCATGACTACCTTCTGCTCATCTAGAAACCATGACTACCTTCTGCTCATCTAGAAACCATGACTACCTTCTGTTCATCTAGAAATCATGACTACCTTCTGCTCATCTAGAAACCATGACTACCTTCTGCTCATCTAGAAACCATGACTACCTTCTGCTCATCTAGAAACCATGACTACCTTCTGCTCATCTAGAAACCATGACTACCTTCTGCTCATCTAGAAACCATGACTACCTTCTGCTCATCTAGAAACCATGACTACCTTCTGCTCATCTAGAAACCATGACTACCTTCTGTTCATCTAGAAACCATGACTACCTTCTGCTCATCTAGAAACCATGACTACCTTCTGTTCATCTAGAAACCATGACTACCTTCTGCTCATCTAGAAACCATGACTACCTTCTGCTCATCTAGAAACCATGACTACCTTCTGCTCATCTAGAAACCATGACTACCTTCTGCTCATCTAGAAACCATGACTACCTTCTGCTCATCTAGAAACCATGACTACCTTCTGCTCATCTAGAAACCATGACTACCTTCTGCTCATCTAGAAACCATGACTACCTTCTGCTCATCTAGAAACCATGACTACCTTCTGCTCACCTAGAAACCATGACTACCTTCTGTTCATCTAGAAACCATGACTACCTTCTGCTCATCTAGAAACCATGACTACCTTCTGTTCATCTAGAAACCATGACTACCTTCTGCTCATCTAGAAACCATGACTACCTTCTGCTCATCTAGAAACCATGACTACCTTCTGCTCATCTAGAAACCATGACTACCTTCTGCTCATCTAGAAACCATGACTACCTTCTGCTCATCTAGAAACCATGACTACCTTCTGCTCATCTAGAAACCATGACTACCTTCTGCTGGCCAGTATCATAATCTATATCTATCATCACGTTATCTTCATCGCTTGTCAAGTCTAACTTAGCATTTCCCATAATTTTGTCGAACATCTCCATGTACTCTGGACTAAGAAATGCTCTAACAGGAAAAATGTTCCAGCACGTTTACCGTAGAAAACGTAGGTCAATCGAGCGATAAAATAAGTACAAGATAAGGTGCAATATCCATGCGTTAATTTCCTACGAGACAATGAAATACTATTACTAAAAAATAACTTGGGTTCATAGAAACATATGCGTATCATATCTTTTGACCACAAATAATTGTACACAAGAGTCTTTCTAAACATTTAAATGGCTGATTTCAAGTCGCGTGTCAACATGTATCAAAACACTCTATATATGTAGCAATTCCATTTCCTACATCCATCTGTACGATTTAATATTGAATGTCGAATTTCCACCGAATAGGGATGTGGTGGGTCAATGGCGTACATAAAACGGCGACACAACGCATTTCCATTATCTCGACTACATCCTGCTGGAAATCTAGTAGGACCATGGTCTTGCTACAAGGGAGATCCAACAGGAGTCTGAGAATGATAACTGAAGAAAAAGATGAATGCCGAATTCAACGCGACCAAATTGAGTGCGGGATACAGTGTTACTGTGAAAAAAATACAGCTTCGTCTGACTTGAAATGCTATCTTGGAGTTGGCTGTTCATTCATATGTATCACATTTATCATACCGTTGACTAGCTCTGTAGCAGAAGTAACACATCACGCAGGGGGGGACGTATACGATTTGACGGCATTCGCCGTGTCATGTACGGACTGGGAGGGTGTTAAACAACGTTCTTATTATGAAGTCTTCCTAATGATCACCGACAGGTCAAGCCCCAATATGCAAATAATCTCTTTTAAAGGTATTCTCTGATGAGACACGAGGCATTCATCGTTGCTCAGGAGTAATGTTACCGGACATGGTGGACAAGGCAGCGCAGCAAAACATTCTTATCATCTGTACATGTATCGAAGACCTGCATCATGTACCAACCGATGACACGGATCCCAGGTCTCAGATAACACATTTCATCGCTGTATCAATGAACCAGATATCGCCAAGAAGCTAACCCAATGAAAAATAGGCGACATGGTAATATATGCTACATCCGACTGGATCTTTGCAACAACTGATATTTATTTAATTGTAAAAGCATTTTCTCAACTACTTCATAATAGACAGAATAACTGAACAGGTCACCTTTCATCCCTTCCATCCTGGCACAATGACAGCAGAGAATATTATAATAGAAAGTGGGGCGTCTGATTAAATCGTCGTTATCAGAATCAATTCTGGATAATAGAACAAAAGACATAATCAGAATATTGTCAGTAATAACTTAAGACAATAGAATCATGTCAGGGTAGAGAAAGACATTGTCCAAATCTGATCGTGGTCAAGAAATCGCCAGAATCCTATCAAGGTAAACGGAGGACATCGCCAGAAACCTTTCAGGGATAACATAATACACCGTCAGAACCCAGTCAGGAATAACATAACACATCGTCAGAATCCTATCATGGATAATATAATACATCGTCAGAATCCTATCAGGGATAATATAATACATCGTCAGTATCAATGAAGAATAAGAGAAAGCATCGTCAGAATCAATCAACCAGATGGAGACTAGTCAAAAACAAATAGAGAATGGTCTTGGTAATAACTGGTATATGGTCCAAGTGAGACGATATACAAGAAAGAATGCAAGTCCGGTATCAATGAGGTTGTTGTGACAACGGACGCATCTATCAGATATGTACAGTTATCATATCTTCAATATAAGCCGCGTCACAATACCAGAAACGTGTTCTTCAGCTTTCATTCTCAAACTCCCGCTGGATCTATCTTGTAGCAGAACGAACAACTGTCCTACTTGATTTCCAGCAGGATGTAGCCCAGAGAATGGAAAGGGTTGCATCGCCGCTTTATGTGCGTCAATGGCCCGACATATCCGTCTTCTGTGGTTACAAGAAACAAATGTTCAAGATTCAATACTAAGAAGAATGAAAAGAATTATTTTAAAATGGTTTTAAATGACCTATTTTGGTGATGAATGCCTCTTTCGACCAGGAACATGAGTCAAGTTATGTACAGGGTGGCCCAAAAGTAGGTTTGCAGTTATTAAACTATTTCTTACATGGTTGAAGTTACTTGCTTAGTAATACCAATATAAAATATTCCGTAGAGTATAAATGTAACTTACACAAACAGCTTTTATAATTTGGTCAGATGAGGCTTGCTTTAAGTAATCTGGTCATGTGAACAGGCATAACTGTGTGTACTGGGCTGATGATAATCCCCAATTGACCATAGAGACTGAACTAAACCAGCCTGGCATATTACAGTTTGGGGTGCATTATCAAGAGAAGGTGTTGTTGGGCCAGTTTTTTTTTAATGGAATTATAAATGGAGAGAACTACCTGGACATGCTTCTTGAAGTAGTAGTGTCACAACTCAAAACTAAACCTTAACTTTGACGAACTTTTCTTTCAGTATGATGGTTCACCACCACATTATGCGTCTGCAGTAAGAGACTACCTCAACCAAGTTTTTCCATAGCCCTGGTTCGGAAGAAGGGGCAGCATCAAATGGCTACCACTATCACCTGACCTGACACCTATGGATTTCTGTTTGTGGGGTGTTGTTAGGAACAAAGTTTATGAGAAGAAACCCAAAACAATCAATGATTTAATAGATGTCATTCATCTCGCATTCACAGAAATTGATGAAGATCGCAATTTGTGCAGCACTGTGTGTCCAAGTGTCCTGGAGAGATTTGAAGAATGTTGCAATGTTGAAGGAGGACATTTTCAGCACCTGAGAGATTCAATTGTTTATGTTTATGTTAACAGGTATAACGAATTTCCCGCTGTTCTTGTGTCTAATTTTCAAATAAATAGTCTACGTGATAACTGTAAACCTACTTGTGGGCCACCCTGTATATCAGAGCACAAGACAATCAGGATTAATAGCTCTGCTTATCATGACACTGCGAACTCTACAGTATTTTTTTTTAATGGAAGAGTGTCGATTTTAAAGGGAGCTAAAATAAAACAGAAACGTATGACATTCCACACACTCATAACTGCTTATGATGATGATGCTTCCCCCTTCACAAGTTAAGATGAACATAGCATTTAAAAGGTGTTTATCAAGTCCACATATGGTTGTAACTTGAAGGGTGAAAAGGCGTAGAGGATTGACTGCATTGTACTCAGGTTACCACATATGTAAAACGGTATTATCAAAGACACGGCATGTAGTCTGCAGAGAGTACCACTCATAGTACGTAACCCCGTAGCTTCAAGCAATAACCCCCCGGGGATCGCCGATAAACTCCACTTTGTAAACATTAAGTCACCAGCGGGAATCGAACACGCGACCACTCGAGTATAAATAGAACAGCTTAACAGCGACCCTCGACTATAAAAGACCAACCAGCAGAATAAATTCTTCTATCTTCAGGGCTTAACCACTACACCACCAAATCCTTTTTATTGTACAAACTATGCACGAGTTATCACCAAACCCGACACTGGACCAGACTAAGCAACGCTGCCAGTATAACTCACGACATCAACGATAACAATGCAGTACTAGCGTTCCCAAAATAGCACTTGATCTAATCATGAGACCAAGGCAGTGACGGTGCCGGCGAGTGAGTCAATTGTGAGGAACGACTAGGAAGCCGTCTGGGGAAAATGGAGACACGTGTGAGGATGAAGTGAGGGTAAGCACGTATCTGAAAGCCGAGAGAAATACTGGACATGAGAACACAAAATTGCGTATATACACTAGAAGACATGTTTCTATAAGTATTAATGATGAGAGGGTGTTTCAAATGAAAACCTGAAAAATGTGATAGAAATTAGAATAACCTTGTCATTTTCCTCAATACTTTATCTAGTCTATTGTCTTTTCTCAACTTTTGCTGTCAGTCGTCGCAGGATTGAATACTGATCGGTTTTCGGGCTATAGCACGTCTGGTCGCTTGATATGTAGTAATATTGTGACGTCACAGAATTTTGGTAACTCCTTGAATCGACCATCTTCTTGGTGTTTCTGTCTCCTGCTGTTTTCATTTTTATGTTGGGTTCACTACAAGGAGAAGTGCCTACATTCCAGCTTTTAACATTATGCTCAGTTTCATTCAGCTTTCGTAACGTTTTAAAGTTGCTGGGGTTGCAGCCTGATGCATCGATATGTGCGCTACGCACTGATTGAACCCTTCCCGGTTACAGGGTCATCCAATGGGAGCGGGGGTGGGGGCTCTTAGTGCCTAGCGCGCAGATTGATGGATCCAGCAGCACTAGCGTCTGTAAAATGGGCCTTCTTTATCTATATTTCGTTTCATTAAATAATGTAGGAATTTGTTTCGTTAAAATGTAAGAACTTCTTGTATTGTACCTTGTATGCTATTGCTGCTGGCCAATATGGATTGATTTCCAATAAGTAGCAGAACCATGTCAGTCTTTGTTTATCAATATATTTGACCACGGATGTTGTTCCAACAGTTCTTGTAATCTCTTTATTCCTCACATGATCTCTTCTTGTTCTGTTTGTTGCTTTTCTTAGACATCTCATTTCACATGTAGTAATCTCTATCTCTCTCTCTTTATCTCTCTCTCTCTCTCTCTCTCTCTCTCTCTCTCTCTCGCTCTAGTGATTGTCCACGTCTAACATTAGTAACTAAGTGTTGGTATAAAGATTGAATTTATTATTTGCCTCGTGGTTTCCATTAGGATAGATTTGTGTATAAGATTTATATTCTCTTGTAACTTCGTCAATACTGTTGCTAAGAATACCACAAGTGGTCTGCCAGTGTCATCGTGGTGTAGACGAAAAACATGACGTCAAAATGTCAGTTTAAAGATGGTCATTCCACTACTGTCATCCGCCAATAAGGAACAGTTTGGTATCCGTGTTTTTGTAAATCCGTGAAGGAATATTCTTCTTCTTCAGCGTTCATTCACAAACTCCCGCTGGATCTCATTTGTGACCGGACAAAGGTCCTACTAGTTTTCCAGCAGGGTGTAATAGAGAATGGAAATAAGTTGTGTCGCCGTTTTATATTCCCTCGCTTCCCCCCCCCCAACCCACCCCAATCAGTGTTTCCACTGACGTTTTAGACTTAACACCAGATCTTGCTGGGAAAAAAACCCAGATATTCCTGGACCATATAATAATTCAATATAAATAATATCAGATTCCTAGTAAGGGGCTATCCGTAAATTACGTCAAAACTTTTTTGGAGTATTTTTGGCCTCCTCCCCTTCTTGTTTAAAAACTTGTCAATAATGAAGGGACTCCCGCTCTCCTGTTTATTTATGACAAACTTTTTCCCCCACAGAACCGTTAACACTCCTCAAAATCATTGCAGAAAAAGTACGGGAAAAAAATGTAAATTGTCTAGTGCGTTTTTTTTTTTTTCAAATTCACAAAATTTAATCGGTGGATATAAACCGCTTCATTTACGTCATCTTTTCTCAAACGCTTGCCCCCGTAGCGTGTTAACAGCTGCCACACATTTTAAGCGCCCCCCCCCCACCACCACACAAAAATATCTTAAGTAATATCTGGACAGTTCTAAGGGAAGCGAGTGTATATTGAAAATAAATGCAATTCGAATATATTCGTAAACAATTCCGTTGTTTCTATGATACTTTTGATGACATATTTTTTTAAATGGTCGAAGGGTGAATATGGTTTACCTATACTTGGCGACATTCCTAGGATTTCCTTTCTAATAAAAACAGAATAAGAGATACTTGGTCACAATAATCCAAAACAACCCAGACGAAGGCCAAAAAATATCAGATCTAGCGGGGGGGGGGACCATGTGGTATCGCTGTCCACAGTTTATAAAAACAAATTATAAGTTTGGGCATATTTAGAAAAACTTTTTTGTTGAAATATTGCTAAAATATCGCTCATACTAACTGGCAACCCTGTTCAACGGTGAGACATGTAACGTAGTATATGATCAAAGGGCTTGATAATGGAACCAAATAGACACTGGCCTTTATCTGGCAGAGCAGCCAATGAAATTTTCCCTTTGATAACAACTTCAAAAAGAACAGCTGATAGTATGTAAGACCTGGAAAATTGACGGAGAGCACATTACTTTAACGTGTTGTAGGATTAGTAAGCAGGCTGGAAGGGCAGTTATGTGATGAGGTCCAACCTCTAATTACAAAACCAGGAAAATATACGGTAAAAACAGGCATTGGATGGTGGATGGGGTATAAAGACTAAAGTATCATTTTAAGAGGCCTGGCTCTTTAAACAATAGATGTATGTCCACACATTGATTATATACTGGTACAATGGTGGTTAATCAATTTGGGCAGCAGAAATCACATACGAACATTTTACCTCCAATACAATGTGGTACCTAGTAACACATTCTCAAACTCCTGCTTACTAGCAGGATGTAGTTCACAGAACGGATAGTGCTGAATCGTGATTTACAATTACACAAAAATATATCTACTTCTCAAGCCGAAACATCCGACTTCAGTATGACGTTTAGCACCACTTCACTTTGATCTACGGATTAATTAACCAGAAACGAACTTTACTGAGTCTATTCTTACAACATGAATTACAAATCACTTCCTCTGCGGGTTCGTTCACAGCTACTGTATATTAGCAGAATTTAGTTACGAGAACATAATGTTTGCTATATTTACCGCTTTTGCTGCGATATCTGCATTTTTAGGCCTGTCACATCCGTCATTAGCATGGCGTCTGCGTCACCGCTGATCATCTATGCGATATAATAGTCAACTCCACCCATAAACTTCCTTAGCCGACTCTTACGACATGCATGGCAAACACAATGTCACTATTCTTTTCTCATTTTCAGTAACCCAGAGACTGCAGGAAACAAGTTATTGTAGTACTCTGGTATCCCAACTGGCCCCGTCAAAAGACCAACAGTTTATACCGGGTGTCTACAAAGTCGTTGTGCGCTCATTTACATTAGTGGTATAAATGTACTACGTCATATGAACTGTGAGTATAGGGGCCGTCCATGTATTGTGTCAAATCTGTTTGTGCTCATTTTTGACCCCATTGTCTACAGCTGTCAAGAATTCCTCCACTCCACTTCCTGTAACTGCGTAAGAACAAATGGATGCTCGTCTCCCACTACAAATTTCTTTAGCAGGAAGAAAATTGCAAACAATGCATATTTTGTTCACATGTTTAGGGAAATTTTCATATTCTAACAATTTAATTCGTTATCAAAACACTATTGTTGACATCAACTTTCATCAGCTCGTCCCCTCCCCCGTGTCAACTACTATCACATACTTTTCCGACCACCCTCAACACATTTTTGTTGACGTAATTTATGAGCAACACCTTTAGTGCTGATATGTGATATCAGTGCACAGCGACGTTATGAACAACCTATAAAGACAATAGTTGCGGGTTAACAGAGGACCGTTGTGATGTATGAATTATAGAAATGGGGTTACAAAAAACCGTGACTTTACCAGTTTAGGATCATACCTAATGGATATTTGCGTCTGGGAGTTACAGTAACCCGTTACTTTAGATTCATACCCAATGGATATTTGCGTCTGGGAGTTACAGTAACCCGTTACTTTAGGATGATACCCAATGAATATTTGCGTCTGGGAGTTACAGTAACCCGTTACTTTACCTGTTTACCCTCATACCGAATGGATATTTGTGTCTGGGAGAGCCGGAACAGACTTGGTAAATACTTGGAGATGATAAGGTAAACGAGGTGCACGACAAGCTCACCTGCAGCCATCGATGTCAGTTTTCCGAATACATCGTTATGTCACATACAATCAGCTCTTGAGACTTTGTGTGCACATTAATCATACTGTGTTGTTAGTGTGTCGGGGCCGTTGATACGTCTTCAGTAGGAGACTGGGGAGAAGGTTTACCTAAAAAATAAATTGGCTATTCGCCTAGTTTCTTATGTAACTCCCTCTTATCTTACATGTAACTCCCTCTATTAAAGGGGAGAGTGGGTGTCTACCCACCTGTTCGATAAATTCATAGTGCTAAAAGTCATGTTCTAATTATTTTTTTTTTTTTTTGGGGGGGGGGGTGTTTGAACATCCAACCCCGTCCTTTCTATCTACAGTCTTACAGTCTGTTTCCATTCAGCGAGTCTGACTAGACCAGTTAGTGAACACGCGTTCTTTCATAACAAGGAGGTGGTTTGGTTTAGAAGAAAAGGTGGTAGTGAATATTACCTTTTATTATAAATCTGAAGTGGGCAATAGTTTTTATCGGCAGGCCTGATTTATCATATCTCGTACAGAAGCGCTTTTTTGCGTCTATTAGAGTTTTTAAGTCATGTTTTCTCAGCGCGGCGGTCATTGCTCGTTTAGTACCATTTGTATATTACAAATTATTTACCATGGTTTGTACCATATAGTGGTATAAAACGAAAAGAAAGAAGACAGAAAGACTACATCATTACAGAAAGATAATGACAGATTTTTTTTCTTTTTTGCTTTAAAGTTATCTGTCCCTGACGTCAACACATTACAGCGTATGTTTCAATACAGAGTTGCAACTTTCATTGGCTGCAGAAGACCTGACCTTCGATCTCTTAATTGCGATTGAATGGTTCTTTCAGACGCTGGCTTCAGACCAATCATACACTTAGAAATAATATATGATGCGTATTTCTCAGAACTGCAAACAGAAATCCATTAACTGTTACAACATGACCGGCTTAGATCACGGTTACAATACTTTATCTGTGCAAAAGCTATTAGTTTTGTGTGTAACTAATTGTAATTAATAATAATTTTTTTTTAAATTCAATGAACAACAATCGTCTGTCATGCTTGAATTCCTTGGCGATTGAGAAGAAACTATTAAGTGTCATTTCATTAGAATCAATATTTATTGAGGGGATATTGAACATTTTCGCAGAAAAGACAGACGCACGCATGGAGCTGCATTACAAGATTATATATGGTTTTTTTAAACAGTTAATATTTATATTGGGCCATAACTTCGTGTTTCTGGTCGGGAAAAAAAGGGGAGAGCTACCTATCTACTAAAAAAAAAGTCACACAGCGTCCCCATTCTAAACATTCAAGCTACGCCACTGGCCATGTACCTTATTGTTGTATATGTACATGTCATCTGTATGTAACATTTTGAGCAACTCCTCTTCCCCCCATAGCATTTTTCTCACTTATTATGCCGACATTGAATAACAGCAGCTAATAGAAGCTTCTAGAAGGGAGATACACTGATGGAAGCAGTAATGACGGTTCAAGAGAACATAGAACTAACAAATTGGAAGGACATAAAAAGGCATTTCGTAGAGCCCTTCTTAATGTGTCAGGAGAAAGCAGTGCATTTATCTGCGATAATCAACGCACGGGAACAGAAATAGAACATGGCTGCTAGTATAGAGTCTTCAAATTACGTAAACCTCACAGCGAGATTCACTCTTCGGAACAATGGAACATATATTCTCAGCGCTACAAGCCCACAGATTGAAGCCCCAACCCACCCCCGTAGGAATTCCGAACATGACATTTAGTACTAGGGATTTAACACAAATAAGGTGATTACAACACCTCCTCCCACAAACGAGTATTAGTGTTTTTTTTAAAGGGTCATGGCCTTATTATGTAAAAGAGAAAGTACACACGAAAATAGTGGTGGTGGTGGGGTATTGTTTTTTAAGTCAACTGTTGAAGTAAGAGGTAGTGCCGCAAGCTCACTTCCGCGTGCCGTATTCAGCGTGCCGTATTGATTAACAACGACCGTGAGCCAATGATTTGGATTTCTGTGAAAAGACAAATAGCCCCCGCCCTGCTAGCACTGTCCACGCAGATGTTGACACAGCCCGGTTACTGAGATCAAGAGTGGTATCATGTGTTCTCTCTACGCCCATCGATGAAACAGTCAGATAATCCAATGTCCTATCACATATTGAGAGGTTGTGCTGACATGTACCTAGGACATTCTGGCTCTGTGACGGCGAAGATCAAATCCTGCCGCGGATTTTTGTGCATTCGAACCGTTCAGAACGCAATGGTAAACTACTGGACATAAAATACTTCTACCACGAAATTCACTACAACCAAAATATGCTGGGTTGATGGTTACATTCTTAATATGATACGTTACAAATACTAGTAACACACTTATATTATTCGCACACGTGTAGATAGTTGTGGGTGGGGGGGGGGGGACATGACAACCTGTCACCTGAGAAGACATCATTGTCAGTGCATATCTTGTCTCAATTTTTTAACTTGTATCTACTGTCTTACCAATTCACCCGCTGCCTAGCATGTTAGCACGGAAGTTCCTTAAGTTAGGGGAGTCAAACCCTACAGAAAATACGGAGGTAAGATTCTAAGACGGTCAATTCAACCATCTGCTGTCATCTGCAATTCTGCTTATTTAAGCTATTGCCATTGCCTTTTCTTTGTAACTAATGAACAACAGATATAGGACTAGTGGAAATGGCAAAAGCAATTTCTCCATAAAACCAGTCTGGGAAGCAAGCAATCGTGTATGAAACATAGGCACTATGTGTGCAACGTAGAGATTATGTACTATGTGTAAAACGTACGGACAATGTGTGAAAAGTAGAGACTGTGTAAAACGTAAGGACTATGTGTGAAACGAGGGATGATATGTAAAACGTAGGTACTGTGTGTGAAACGTAGGGACCGTGTGTGAAACGTAGGGAATGTGTGTGAAACGTAGGGAATGTGTGTAAAACGTAGGGAATTTGTGTAAAACGTAGGGACTATGTGTGAAACGAAGTGGCACTGTGTGTAAAACGTAGGGACTATGTGTGAAACGAAGTGACACTATGTGTGTCGTGGAAATGTAACCGGTTTGATGGCCTCATGGACCAATTGAAATTTTATACTGGTCTAATTTGTGGTCGTCTGTATTGTCACAAAATGACAACTTCTATAGATAGAAGAACCTCCCCGGTGTGACATACCTCCTCCTCCTCCTAAGTCTGCAGTCTTCCTACATATCTCAACCTAATGCACTGATGTTTGTTCCCATATACGCCCACGAATTCGTGCATCAACCTGTGGCTATTACATCAAACCGATAAACCATCAAGCTCGTAGTGGTCCTCAACTCTGGAAACAACAACACAAAATCGAATCTTGCTTTTCTGTTCTCAGTTCCATGTTTAAGTGTGGAGAATCGCAATCATCTCCAGTCTGTGCCACAATCTATTCATACTTTTTTTATATATTCCTCTATTTCTTCTCCCTATAGCAGAGTTTCCCAACCTTTTTTACCACGTCCCACCAAAGTCTTTCTCAAATTCTAATATCCACCCAAGTAACATATACATATTTTAATATTCATAAAATTGAATTATTCCTAAATGAAGCCTAATTACAACTTGGTCGAAATGCCCCCATGAACAACCACATTGCCCCCCTGTGGGGCGTGGGCGCCACTTTGGGAAATATTGCCTTAAACTGTCCTCTGCATGAAATCTTGGAAGGGGAATCATGTCTTATCACATGGTCAAATCACTTAGGTTTTCCAAGTTTTGCCACGACATGTTCAAACAGAAACACAATATTTACATTTAATTATGACTGGACAATGACAGCTCAAGACAAAAGAAAAATAGTGACAACAGAAATGATACGTCTACGAATAATACTCGGAGTATCATTAAGAGATAGAATTAGAAACGATAACATCAGACAGATAACCAAAACAATATCAGTATTGGAACACATCAAGAGACAACAGATCAAGTGGTTTTCACACGCTCCCAGGCTACCAACAAGTAGCATGCCATAAATGGCCATGACACATAGACATAATGGCTATAACGCCAGAGGTAGACCATGTAAAAGATGGATCACAGAAATCAAAGAAGCTACTGGAACAAGCCTACAAACAGCACACAAGAAAGTCATCTCTAGAGAACTCTTCCATCCCTGACGCACACCGTAAGGCAAACAATGGCCACAGTGTATGTAGATAGATAGACTAGCAACGTAAAATGCATTCACAGCGACTTTCTAGACGCCCTATATAAAAATCCGTGACCATCAACAAAATACTACAGACCTATTATCTAGAATTGTCACGTGACCAGATGAAGCCTCGTGTTGGGCGTACGGTTGGTCAATATTTATGTAATTGGAATGGCACGCCAACAATATCTAAGTATATAAATAGTGGCCAACCGTGATCCAAACAATAATTAAAAACGTAACGAATATTGTCCATATTAATTCAGAAAACACATTTTCCATACTGCCGACGTTCTTGTCAAACATCACAGAGAGATGACACCAGCAACATTGGTTCAGGAATATTTATTGCTACCGGCGTAACTAAGCCATCCCAGGTTTAAGCTAATGATCGCTACCAGTAGACGATAACTGTATTTACTTACAGCCGTTTGGTAAATTTGGTTTTACGTCATTTAATATACGCTATCTGAAGGTCTCTGAGATGATATTATATCCTCACCAAAATATTATAATTCTAAAATTTGATGTTTGAAAGAAATATCCTGAGCACAAAACATGTTTTCCCAAAATTTGAAGTTGGAAAGTTTATATCGTGAGCAAAAAAAAAATGTTTTCCTGAAATTTGAAGCTTGAAAGTTAATATCGTGAACAAAAATATGTTTTCCTGAAATTTGAAGCTCGAAAGTTTATATCTGGAGGAAAAAAAATGTTTTCCTTAAATTTGAAGCTCGAACGTTAATATCGTGAGAAAAAAAAATGTTTTCCTGAAATATGAAATTAAGATTGTGAGCACAAAAAGAATTTTACGAATGAGGAACTACTGCTAACAGGCTAATAATAACTCGCACAAACGTGGTCACAGTTCAAGCGCAGCAAAAGTGATACAGTTTCACATAAAACTAGAAATGTCGCTGAAACTTATACGTGGCAACTCAATATTAAACAATAATTGACAAGCAATGCCCTGTTTTCATTAGTTTACCCACGTGGTACACCTAATCGTGGACACCTTTTAGCCCTGTGTGAAGTATGCTCTAGAGAAGCCACAACAAACTAAGCAAAGCGCCACTCTATCATTACAGAATACAGATGAAACCATAGTACACACTACACGACAATGATACATGCTGTAGAACAATAGTACACACTTCACGGCAAGGATACATGTTGTAGAACAATAGTACACACTACACGACATGGTTACATGCTCTAGAACAATAGTACACACTACACGACAAGGTTACATGCTCTAGAACAACAGTACACACTACACGACAAGGTTACATGCTCTAGAACATCAGTACACACTACACGACAAGGTTACATGCTCTAAAACAATAGTACACACTTCACGACAAGGATACATGTTGTAGAACAATAGTACACACTTCACGACAAGGATACATGTTGTAGAACAATAGTACACACTTCACGACATGGTTACATGCTCTAGAACAATAGTACACACTTCACGACATGGATACATGTTGTAGAACAATAGTACACACTTCACGACAAGGATACATGTTGTAGAACAATAGTACACACTTCACGACATGGTTACATGCTCTAGAACAATAGTACACACTTCACGACATGGTTACATGCTCTAGAACAACAGTACACACTACACGACAAGGTTACATGCTCTAGAACAATAGTACACACTTCACGACAAGGATACATGCTGTAGAACAATAGTACACACTTCACAAGGATACATGTTGTAGAACAATAGTACACACTTCACGACATGGTTACATGCTCTAGAACAATAGTACACACTTCACGACAAGGATACATGTTGTAGAACAATAGTACACACTTCACGACATGGTTACATGCTCTAGAACAATAGTACACACTTCACGACAAGGATACATGTTGTAGAACAATAGTACACACTTCACGACAAGGATACATGTTGTAGAACAATAGTACACACTTCACGACATGGTTACATGCTCTAGAACAATAGTACACACTTCACGACATGGTTGCATGCTCTAGAACAACAGTACACACTACACGACAAGGTTACATGCTCTAGAACAACAGTAGACATTACAAGACTCTTAACAACTTCATCTCAAAACTTCAACGGCTCACGGCTTAAACATTCCATTTTTATCTGTGAAGTTTTCTGCCGGGTCATTGCAACATTGCTAGCACCGTCTCAGAAACCGATGAACACATCTACTAATCGATTCGACGTTCGATCGGGGGCATGGGAATCATTCAATCGAATTGATTTGTCTGTGGTAGAAATTGGAAATCATACCCATGCATAAAATGTAGTCATTTGTCGTGTCACAGTCTCTCTTGTGTTCAATCAAGACTTCAACACCGACTACCACGATCATCCTTTCAAGATATGTGCATGTGTGGTTATATGTGATATTCTCTCGCATTAAATGACACATCACTTGTTATGAATGTTTAACTACAATGTAATATCCGTATTAACATTTGGTTGCACAAGATGACAATATAAAAAAGACACTGGAGAAAATATTTAATTTGAAAATAAATATCTTAGACAACTCTTAAATATTGGTTGGGAAGAATTCAAGTCGAAGAAGCTCAACAAATGTTCTTGTACAACAACAATAAGAAAGCGATGGGATTATATCGGATATGTACTTAGAATTATGGATAACCGACTGCTAATTTAAGCATTAAAATGGGTACCAGATAGCACAAGAAAAAGACCAAAAGAGATTTTTCACAGAACCACCAAAGACAGTATAACCATAAGTATCAATAACATTGTATGAATTACACAGAGTAACGTCACATTACTCGAACTAGAGAGTTCTGGATTCTGCCCTATGCATCGTATTCGGAACATAGATCGATATATCACTTGTTACAGATTGTCACATGCAACCTTCACGTCCTTTCTTGAACTTTGCAATGATGAATATGGTGTTTTATTTTCTCTCACGCTGCAAGTTATGTGCTACATGATCTTCGATATCGAGCCCTGGGTCGAGCGAATTTACTCTCGTCTAAGATACATTCGAGGTACACAAACTGGGTATGCATGATACATATACAATTATGGCAACAGTATGTGGTGGACTGTGTTTCACTGTGGGCAAAGATTAGGAATAGTATATTATAATGTGTATAGTATAATGTGTATATATATATATATATATATATATATATATATATATATATATATATATATATATATATATATATATATATATATATATATATATATATATATATATATATATATATATATATATATATATATATATATATATATATATATATATATATATATATATATATATATATATATATATATATATATATATATATATATATATATATATATATATATATAAATATAAAAGGGATAGTAGTTAGTTCCAGGGCTACGATAGGACAAATGGTCCTGCGATTCTCTGTACACACTTGTTTAAACTGTGGCAGACTACCTGAGATAGCTCTTGCAATCCATATCCAGCAGCGCCATGGATTGTACCTTGTGTGTGATGAAGTTGAGAATAAGTTTCGGATCATAAACACATCCCATGTTCACTTTCGCCGCTGTTGCTTGAGTACAGAAAGTGTTCAGAAAGCAATAACGTACTTTTAAACTGATATTGCCGATAAAATCCTTTTTTCGTTTTATGCCCCGTGCAGCGTCAAAGGTAGAAAAGTTTTCTGGAGATAGCCTTTTGTGTGCCTCGTATATATTTGCTTTCGTTGGTTTCTGATCCAGTTGGTAGGTTGGTTTCTGATCCAGTATCTATTGTACTGGCATTATATTGCTGGGAAGTATGTGGATTTTCAGCCAAAAACCGGGCAGAGCCAGATAACAACTATCACATTACCAGAAAGGTTGGTTTCAACCTATGCACTGCTTGGAGCCACTAAGCCAAGATAGGGTTCACTGTGCTCATTCCCCGCCACCAATTGACTACTGGTTATGCCGAACTTCTCTATTGCTCCAGGCATGCAACCAAATGTTCCAGCCAAAAAGATTGTCATGTCCTGAGTCACTGTGAACATATGATGGGTCTCAGCCATAGGAGAGAAAAAACAGTGCTGTCAGTTTCCTCCTCCTCAGTGCTGCGCAGTAATCCTCTGGCTCACTCCCAACCACAGAGGGAAAAACAGCTATAAAGTACAAAATACATTGCAACAAAGAATAAAAGCATGAGAAGCATAATTGTATAGACGACGTCCCATGAAGCTTCTATAAGAAGATAACCTCAATATAACGGCATGTCATCTACTAAGGTTTTCTGTTACATGGGTGGTTTGTCTAGTGGGCCATTGGTGAGACCCACAGACCCAACCGAATAAAAGCATGAGAAGCATAATTGTATAGACGACGTCCCATGAAGCTTCTATAAGAAGATAACCTCAATATAACGGCATGTCATCTACTAAGGTTTTCTGTTACATGTGTGGTTTGTCTAGTGGGCCATTGGTGAGACCCACAGACGCAACCGAATGCGTATTTTGTTTTCGTTGATTCTTTTATTTCTGTAATCCATCTTTGGCAATAGTCTACCCCTGGATTTGTATCCATCGCGCCTATAAAATGACGAGATACACAAAAATGATGTGCTTATTCGTATGTTCTCAATAGAATATACTAGAAATCTGTATAGCACAATAATAATACTGTCGTATGGACAAACGGTTAGGCGCAATCAATATAGTAACGCTTGTAACCAGGTTTACTTTCTCTCTTCCAATATTTACTCGCGTATCCAGAATGTAGTCTATTAACAGGGTCACTACATTGAGCTGAGATTTGGCTGTAGCTCTGACTCAATGACTCGGACTTGCGTCACCAGTCCCTATTACGATATTTACATGGCATGCCACCCGCGTGTAGAGTTCGGGTTCCGAAAGGGGAGCTTAGAAGAACGAGACTGGTAGCTTCAAAGCATGTTGCAAGAAGCAACAACAGAGGTCTTTGGAGTAAAATTTAGTTGCCCCACCCCATTGAGGGTCAAAGTGATTCAGAAGTTATGCTGAAGTCGGATGTGTTATACCAAATGGCGAAGATATCTTGGCTAAGGTGTAAACCATTATGCAACACACTCCATTCTCTGGACTACATTCTGTTGATCTAAAGGAGTTTGTGACTGGACGAAGAAGAAGAATACGGCATGCAAACAACGATGACGTGTGTATCCGAATCACCTGCCCGCCAGACCAAGCGAATCAGGTTTGATTTCCATTGAGAATGGTGCAGTCTGCAAAAATAATCTTCAGTGGTCAACAAAACCACAACTCAACAATAGGTACCACATCTCAAACTCTGAAATGCAGCAGCACAATGGTCCTACTAGTTTTCCAGCAGGAACTAGTCCAGAGAACAGAGATGTGTTATGTCATCGTCGTATTTGTGCCAATGGCCCGAAACATCGGAACTTTCGTGGTAGAACGCAGTATTAACTTTGAACACTTTGATCAATAAATAAATGGTGATTATATACTTGATTATCATGTTGCTATTAGTATTGATTATTATTGGTATATTTATTAAATTATTATTACTATTATTATTATTACTACTATATTATTATTAATATATTATTATCATTCTTGCTATTATTATAAGCATGCATTATATTATTATTATTATTATATTGTATTCACACATCTGGGAGTCGATTATTAAAGATACATTTTTGTGCTACGGGTGCCACATTTTTATCTGATATAACTTTAATATATCAACATATTTTAATATACAATAATATATTTTTAATATGACAACTTATCGTCATGATATCTCTCTGACCCAAGTCTACCGGTTTCTTCTCTTCAAATACAACATTTCCTTCTCTCTGTATTTGTGTAATACAACCAGATACTGGAAATGAGAACGCTGGGGTATCAAATGTAAAAATTAACGGAGGTACGTACAAGTGTTACCAACATTAGTAATCAAACCATACTAGCAACGAGACACAGGGGCATATGACGTTTCGACTAAAAACCTGCATCGGGCAGAAAGACAACGAACAAATCAAGCATAATTTATTATATACTAAACATAAGAAATAACACATGGTGTGACAATGGCAGAAGGAAGAGATTAAAGCGTGATATGAAACATATCACGGGAAAATCAAAGCTGGAAGGTCCCATCAGGGTAAGAGAAGACAGACATAGCGTATATCCCCTTCCGGAAATGTATATCAATCATATCTTTGTCTTTATAACCGTGTACAGTATTGCATTCCTTCCACTCGTTTCTCAGACATCTCACAAGTCTTGTCGAAAACAGAAATATTAGCAACAAATATCGACATTCTGACACTGCCATGGGTGTCGTAAGAAGTGACTACGGGTGTTTTGGTTGGAGTTAGTAGTTTCATCACATAGGTCAAAGTGACCCAACTGTCATGGTGAGATTGAATGTGTCTGGCGGAAATAGACATCACAGACAAAATGCAAATCAGGACACAATGCATTCCGTTCTCTATATTAGTGGTGCTTGGCCTTTTTTTGGGGGGCCCATGATCCCAATTATCTTTCGTGATCCCACCCCCTCCCCCTTTTCATGTGTGGTGCCAAACAAAAAATATCATCGAGTTTTGTTTACATATTCAGCTTCATTTTTATCAAACATATTCATGTACCCACCCCCTGGTTTTGTAACCCTCAATTATTCATGTACCCACCCCTGGTTTTGTGGCCCTCACTTATTCATGTACCCACCCCCTGGTTTTGTGGCCCTCACTTATTCATGTACCCACCCCCTGGTTTTGTGGCTCTCACTTATTAATGTACCCACCCCCTGGTTTTGTGGCCCTCACTTATTCATGTACCCACCCCCTGGTTTTGTGGCCCTCACTTATTCATGTACCCACCCCCTGGTTTTGTGGCCCTCACTTATTCATGTACCCACCCTGGTTTTGTGGCCTCACTTATTTCAATATTTTTCACTTCCTAGTCTCGGCTTCTCCCCCACCCATACACACTGAGAATCACTGGTCTATACCATATTTTGATAATCATATGGAGTTTGAGAACGAACTCGGAAGACAATTTTATCATTTACCTCCCCCCTCCAATTGCCAATTCATCTATTCTCCCATTCTTTATTGATTATGAACAGATGTGACTGCTTCTTTCCTACAAACATATAAGTGCTTAGTCTTCCGCAGCTGATTAACAGGCGTATTCTTTCTTAATGAACGTGTGACACGCTGGTTAAACACAACCACTCTTCTGTGCTGTGCCATATTTAACATTTACCCCAATCGAATCAGTGTAAGAGTAATGTCTTATCCATCTTCATTTAAAAGCTCATAGGCATCCCTTCCATTGTTACATTTATCCTTATTCCCCTCTCTACGGTTCTCCTTATTCCCCTCTATTGTCTTCCTATTCACACTCTATCTCATTATTCCCCTCTCTAACCTCTCCTCATTGGCTCTATATGCGGTCTATCTTTCTCTTATAACGTCTTATTACCCTATCTTCGTATCCTCTCCCTTACTCTCCTATGGCTCTATCTGTTTCTCAACCCCCCTATCTTTCTTATTATTCTCCTTTCCCTCTCTTCTCCTTATTCCCTTTTCCCTCTCTCTATCTTTTCCTTATCCCCTCTATCGTCTTATTTCCCTCTCTCAGTATCTTCTATATATTCCCTTTCTTCTCATTCCCCCACTATCTTAACCTTATTACTCTTCTCCTTATTCCCACTCCCTACCTTCTCCTTA
Source organism: Meghimatium bilineatum (assembly GCA_034231615.1). NCBI lineage: Eukaryota > Metazoa > Mollusca > Gastropoda > Stylommatophora > Philomycidae > Meghimatium > Meghimatium bilineatum. The sequence goes on from CM067301.1 coordinate 36,290,020, forward strand.
TTCCCACTCCCTACCTTCTCCTTATTCCCCTATCTATCATTTCCTCATACCACTCTATATCCTCACCTTATCCCCCCCCTATCAACTCCTTAACTGGCATGTATACATAATTCTGCAGCTTTTATCAAGCACCCTATATTTCCCAATCAATCGCAGCCATCCAGCCCTCACTCCAAGACATCCTTACAGGATCACATAGAAAACACAAAACAACATTTCAAGTATGTAAATCACGAGCTTCGTCAAGTAACTATCGCCCTACCTCCGATGAGTGCCCTCTCAAAGACTTGTATAACCGACACATTCTATTTGTCCTCCTCGGAACATGCATGCAAATTGAAGATAATGAGCCGAGGAATGTGAGTGGGTGCACTAGAGAAACACATCGTTTGATTGATGAAAACTAAAATGGAATACACGTCTCGGCGGGGGCGGGGGTCATCTGCGGGAAAGGAACATCCCAGCATGGATGGATGGAATATTCATCTGTATGATGACACTATTATTGGTACAGAACATCCTCTACAGAACAGCACATGCTTCTTGCATTCTCTAACTCTCTCATCCATCCATCAAGCGTTCAGTTTCCTCCGTTCTCTCTATCTCTAATCCATCCATCAAGCGTTCAGTTTCCTCCGTTTTCTCTCTCTCTCTCTCTCTAACTCTCTAATCCATCCATCAAGCGTTCAGTTTCCTCCGTTCTCTCTCTCTAACTCTCTAATCCATCCATCAAGCGTTCAGTTTCCTCCGTTCTCTCTCTCTCTAACTCTCTAATCCATCCATCAAGCGTTCAGTTTCCTCCGTTCTCTCTCTCTCTAACTCTCTAATCCATCCATCAAGCGTTCAGTTTCCTCCGTTCTCTCTCTCTCTCTCTCTAACTCTCTAATCCATCCATCAAGCGTTCAGTTTCCTCCGTTCTCTCTCTCTCTCTCTAACTCTCTAATTCATCCATCAAGCGTTCAGTTTCCTCCGTTCTCTCTCTCTCTCTAACTCTATAATCCATCCATCAAGCGTTCAGTTTCCTCCGTTCTCTCTCTCTCTCTCTCTCTCTCTAATCCATCCATCAAGCGTTCAGTTTCCTCCGTTCTCTCTCTCTCTCTAATCCATCCATCAAGCGTTCAGTTTCCTCCGTTCTCTCTCTCTCTCTCTCTCTCTCTAACTCTATAATCCATCCATCAAGCGTTCAGTTTCCTCCGTTCTCTCTCTCTCTAACTCTATAATCCATCCATCAAGCGTTCAGTTTCCTCCGTTCTCTCTCTCTCTCTCTCTCTCTCTAACTCTCTAATCCATCCATCAAGCGTTCAGTTTCCTCCGTTCTCTCTCTCTCTAACTCTATAATCCATCCATCAAGCGTTCAGTTTCCTCCGTTCTCTCTCTCTCTCTCTCTCTCTAACTCTCTAATCCATCCATCAAGCGTTCAGTTTCCTCCGTTCTCTCTCTAACTCTCTAATCCATAATCCATCCATCAAGCGTTCAGTTTCCTCCGTTCTCTCTCTAACTCTCTAATCCATCCATCAAGCGTTCAGTTTCCTCCGTTCTCTCTCTCTCTCTAATCCATCCATCAAGCGTTCAGTTTCCTCCGTTCACTATCGTCATGTAGTATTTCTCGGTACTTGTTTCAGGTGCTGTTTGTACTCTCCCTCTCTCTCTCTCTCTTAGCGAGAAACTGTTCTCAAAACCAAATCAAAATGTAAAACCAAAATATGCACAGAATAGGACCACAACTAGGCAAACCTTTTTCTTCTTAGATTTCATTCTCATACTACCACTGGATCTGTCTTGTAGCAGGACAATGGTCATACTAGGGTTTCCAACAGGATGTATTCCGGAGACTGGAAGTGGGTTGTGTAATAAATGTAAATATAATTACATAAGTAAAGTGTGAAGACAATGTTGCCCCCACATTATTCCTTATTATTCCGGTTCTGTTGCTGAGAGCTACCTAGCGGGTATCAGACTTATTGTTTGACTTGTCTGTTAATAACAAAACAATCACACAAAACTAACAATGATCCCTTCATCACTGTGTTTTTTTCCCTCATAATTTCAACCAATAACCTCTGTTTTATTCCACTTGATTTACACATCCAACACCTTCTAGTTTTTTTTTCTACCACTTGATTTCCACCTCCAATATCTTGAATATTTTTTATGCTCTTGATTTGCACTTCCAGCACCTGGTTTTCTTATTTTCCCCATACTTTTACGAAGTCCGTAAGCCTTTCTCTGATCCCTTTTCAGCCGATAATGTCACACAAAGTCTTTAAGAACATGTTAATATGATCTGTTTATCCGTCCAACTCCTTCATTCCGTTCTGGGTATTATCCATCTCAATTCTAGACAACAATCTATAATAATGAACTGCTTAACGTTACACATATTCAAACATTCGGTCACATTTAATGACAATATTCGGCAAGAGAAATCAAACATAATTCGATATACACTTAATTTCTTAGAAGGTCAAAGATGGGTTACAAAAGCACAGAAGACTGCCTTCATTGTACTCGAATTTTCTTATATGTATTCCGTGCATATCACAGGAGCGGCAGTCGTTCTTTATAACATATAACGACGGACATTTGTAAATAGCCTTTACCTAGCACATAGACATTATGGTTATGTGCAAGAAGCAGACTGCTACTCCAGCATGCAAAATCCAAGTCAACTGGTGTCAATAACAGTTTCCATAGTTCAACTACCTGTCAACCATAATAACATCAGATGGAAGAAAAGAAACATCAGATGGAAGAAAAGAAACAACATCAGATGGAAGAAAAGAAACAACATCAGATGGAAGAAAAGAAATAACATCAGATGGAAGAAAAGAAACAACATCAGATGGAAGAAAAGAAACAACATCAGATGGAAGAAGAAAACAACATCAGATGGAAGAAAAGAAACAACATCAGAAACACGAAATAAAATATGGCATGCAAATGAAAAACATTCTGTGAAACAGTTTCTTTTCTGTAGAAGTAAAAAAAACACTTGTACAATGCTATATAGAGCTGTCATATCTTTTTCTTCATCGTTCATTCTCAAAATCCTGCTGGATCTCCCTTGTAGCAAGACCATGGTCCTGCTAGATTTCCAGCAGGATGTAGTCCTGAGAATGGAAATGCGTTGTGCCGCCGTTTTATTTGCGCCAATGGCCCGACACATTGGTCTTCGGCGGAGAGCTTCATATATAAGTGAATCGTGGACAATACATAAACAAACAAACATGAAACTAGAAGCCAGGGAGGTTTGGTTCTTCAGAGGAATTGCTTAAGATTTCATGGACAGTTAGAAATAAGATGAAGATGTCACTGTCGGAGATTGATAAGAAAAGAAACTGACTTAACAAGAAGAGAGAGAGAGAAAAACACAGATAAAATGTATTGTCCACATGATAAGAGGAGATTTAGAAAAGAATACAATATAACAAAAGGGAAAGCTGATTATTTTTTTTTGGGGGGGGGGAGAATGGAGATTGACTAACGACGTCACATAGAGACATACTACATACTCAGACATACTACATACTCAGACATACTACATACTACATACATGATGGCATTGGGTGCATTCAGCAGTGAAACTGACACAGTACAACTGAAACAGTGTTGTGGAGATCAATGATCGCGTACTCTACCCAGAGCGGCACATGATAGTGATGACCTACCACGTAGTTATGCCAGCAGTTTTGATTCAATGCAACCAGGTCTACTGCACAGCATTACATAAACTGTTGGACAATGTATGTGGCTGTCACCAACAATCGCTTAAGTAACGTTGACAGGTAATGTTTCTAGAAATTTTCATCAATTAATCGTCAAGCAGAGTGGCGTAGGCGATCATGTTTCTCTCCAACTCTCTGTATCTTGTGTTATCAATAAGTTCAGTTGGTGGTTTATTTTTGTGCCACAATGACAATCCATCCAGAAATTTCTCTCTTCGTCTGTCTCTTCTCCTGTTGATCTTCACGGTGGTACTTCTCCCCTTGATCTTCACGGTGGTACTTCTCCCCTTGATCTTCACGGTGGTACTACTCCCCTTGATCTTCACGGTGGTACTTCTCCCCTTGATCTTCACGGTGGCACTTCTCCCCTTGATCTTCACGGTGGTACTTCTCCCCTTGATCTTCACGGTGGTACTTCTCCCCGTGATCTTCACGGTGGCACTTCTCCCCTTGATCTTCACGGTGGTACTTCTCCCCGTGATCTTCACGGTGGGTGACTGCATGTTCAAGTTTGACTTTTCACATCACATGCATTAAAATACCATGATTGTCTGCTTCAATTTTGGGTAATAATTTGTCGCTTTATTCCAGCATCTCTGACGACTTCTACATTAGTTTCTTTGGCTGTCCATGGAATTTTCAGTTTATCCTGGGCACTTGGGTTTACTGTCCATGTTTCTTAGCATCAATAAAGAAGGGCTGGCTCAATATAACATCCTAACAGGAAATTTTATAGGAACTGTTTATTGGAAGTATTTATAGGAAATGTAAATTCTTCTCTATCCGTCAATGTAATGTTTCCATGGCAAATATGGACAATTATTTTCATTGTCGAGATGGTAGGCGACACCAAAGACAGAACGTATATACATATAAGTGAGCACAGCAAAGCACGGAACTAATTAAAAACATCAGGTAAAAAGGCTGATTGTGCTATTAGATCTTATATGGCGTTTGGTCGCGACTCAACCAACACAAAACAGGAACCATCAGCCGTTACATGATGAGATTAACAGAAGTCAAGGTATGTTCATCTTATGGATATGGGGGGGGGGGTGTGCGATCACGGCAGCCAATATATCTATATGACTTCTAACACGTTGACTTCTGACAGGAACACTTAAGGAACATTTGATAATTAACCAGTTCTTTAATGAGTGCCAGTGGAAGAAACGGGGAAATCTTCCATTGTCAAGGACAGTAATGAGTGTTTGACCTACGAACATCAAGAATCGATTGAGCATGACTAATGATGACAACCAGACAAGAAGACGGTGAGTTAAGGATATGAAGATTTCAGTCAAACAAGTATCGGTGTACCTGAAGTGTTCACTCACTGTGTTGATAATTGTGTGGTGTGTGTGTGTGTGGTTGTTTTTTTACGCAGCTGCTTCTGATACTCATGTTGTTATAACAGAAAAGGAGACGGTTATCCCTGCGAGTGGTGTGGTTGTAACTGATAATGGTGCTGTTATCCCTGAGAGTGGTGCTGCTATCCCTGAGAGTGGTGTGGTTGTAACTGATAATGGTGCTGTTATCCCTGAGAGTGGTGTGGTTGTAACTGATAATGGTGCTGTTATCCCTGAGAGTGGTGTGGTTGTAACTGATAATGGTGCTGTTATCCCTGAGAGTGGTGTGGTTGTAACTGATAATGGTGCTGTTATCCCTGAGAGTGGTGCTGTTATCCCTGAGAGCGGTATGGTTGTAACTGATAATGGTGCTGTTATCCCTGAGAGTGGCATCAATTATAAGACATATTGGCTAATGGGTAAACATGCCTTATAAAATGTATCGTTTGGGATTGTCCATTAATAACCTCATCCTTTGTCAATGTTTACCTCTCCCCATTCCTTCTTCAGCAACTGTCAAGAATTCATAGATCCACCCCCCACCCTTAATTATGTTTGTTTTATGCACTTGAAAAATACGTCTCTTATCACATTTTTAATACATTTTATCAAATAATGTAATTGGTACATACAAAATACTATTGTTGACGTTAACTTTTTTGTCAAACCCCTCTCCCTTTGTCAACAACTGCCACACGTTTCCAGACCTCTTCCATCCCATTAATTGTTGACGTAATTATAGACAGCCCCTTTACTATTTTTCTTAATTTCTATTGGTCACTAAGATTATACTTTGTGTGACAGCCAATGAAAATCAAGAGAATATAGATCTCGGGGAAAAATCAAATGATTCATTAAGAAGGTTTCTTTCACCATCAGACAAGATCTTATATCGTCAACTGTCACATCAGACAAGTTCTTATATCGTCAACTGTCACATCAGACAAGGTCTTATATCGTCAACTGTCACATCAGACAAGGTCTTATATCGTCAACTGTCACATCAGACAAGGTCTTATATCGTCAACTGTCACATCAGACAAGGTCTTATATCGTCAACTGTCACATCAGACAAGGTCTTATATCGTCAACTGTCACATCAGACAAGGTCTTATATAGTCAACTGTCACATCAGACAAGGTCTTATATCGTCAACTGTCACATCAGACAAGGTCTTATATCGTCAACTGTCACATCAGACAAGGTCTTATATAGTCAACTGTCACATCAGACAAGGTCTTATATCGTTAACTGTCACATCAGACAAGGTCTTATATAGTCAACTGTCACATCAGACAAGGTCTTATATCGTTAACTGTCACATCAGACAAGGTCTTATATCGTTAACTGTCACATCAGACAAGGTCTTATATCGTTAACTGTCACATCAGACAAGGTCTTATATCGTTAACTGTCACATCAGACAAGGTCTTATATCGTTAACTGTCACATCAGACAAGGTCTTATATCGTCAACTGTCACATCAGACAAGGTCTTATATCGTCAACTGTCACATCAGACAAGGTCTTATATCGTTAACTGTCACATCAGACAAGGTCTTATATCGTTAACTGTCACATCAGACAAGGTCTTATATCGTCAACTGTCACATCAGACAAGGTCTTATATCGTCAACTGTCACATCAGACAAGGTCTTATATCGTCAACTGTCACATCAGACAAGGTCTTATATAGTCAATTGTCACATCAGACAAGGTCTTATATCGTCAACTGTCACATCAGACAAGGTCTTATATCGTCAACTGTCACATCAGACAAGGTCTTATATCGTCAACTGTCACATCAGACATGGTCTTATATCGTCAACTGTCACATCAGACATGGTCTTATATCGTCAACTGTCACATCAGACATGGTCTTATATCGTCAACTGTCACATCAGACAAGGTCTTATATCGTCAACTGTCACATCAGACAAGGTCTTATATCGTCAACTGTCACATCAGACAAGGTCTTATATAGTCAATTGTCACATCAGACAAGGTCTTATATCGTCAACTGTCACATCAGACAAGGTCTTATATAGTCAATTGTCACATCAGACAAGGTCTTATATCGTCAACTGTCACATCAGACAAGGTCTTATATAGTCAACTGTCACATCAGACAAGGTCTTATATCGTCAACTGTCACATCAGACAAGGTCTTATATCGTCAACTGTCACATCAGACAAGGTCTTATATAGTCAACTGTCACATCAGACAAGGTCTTATATCGTTAACTGTCACATCAGACAAGGTCTTATATAGTCAACTGTCACATCAGACAAGGTCTTATATCGTTAACTGTCACATCAGACAAGGTCTTATATCGTTAACTGTCACATCAGACAAGGTCTTATATCGTTAACTGTCACATCAGACAAGGTCTTATATCGTTAACTGTCACATCAGACAAGGTCTTATATCGTTAACTGTCACATCAGACAAGGTCTTATATCGTCAACTGTCACATCAGACAAGTTCTTATATCGTCAACTGTCACATCAGACAAGTTCTTATATCGTCAACTGTCACATCAGACAAGTTCTTATATCGTCAACTGTCACATCAGACAAGGTCTTATATCGTCAACTGTCACATCAGACAAGGTCTTATATCGTCAACTGTCACATCAGACAAGGTCTTATATCGTTAACTGTCACATCAGACAAGATCTTATATCGTCAACTGTCACATCAGACAAGGTCTTATATCGTTAACTGTCACATCAGACAAGGTCTTATATCGTCAACTGTCACATCAGACAAGGTCTTATATCGTCAACTGTCACATCAGACAAGGTCTTATATCGTCAACTGTCACATCAGACAAGGTCTTATATAGTCAATTGTCACATCAGACAAGGTCTTATATCGTCAACTGTCACATCAGACAAGGTCTTATATCGTCAACTGTCACATCAGACAAGGTCTTATATCGTCAACTGTCACATCAGACATGGTCTTATATCGTCAACTGTCACATCAGACATGGTCTTATATCGTCAACTGTCACATCAGACATGGTCTTATATCGTCAACTGTCACATCAGACAAGGTCTTATATCGTCAACTGTCACATCAGACAAGGTCTTATATCGTCAACTGTCACATCAGACAAGGTCTTATATAGTCAATTGTCACATCAGACAAGGTCTTATATCGTCAACTGTCACATCAGACAAGGTCTTATATAGTCAATTGTCACATCAGACAAGGTCTTATATCGTCAACTGTCACATCAGACAAGGTCTTATATCGTCAACTGTCACATCAGACAAGTTCTTATATCGTCAACTGTCACATCAGACATGGTCTTATATCGTCAACTGTCACATCAGACAAGTTCTTATATCGTCAACTGTCACATCAGACAAGGTCTTATATCGTCAACTGTCACATCAGACAAGTTCTTATATCGTCAACTGTCACATCAGACATGGTCTTATATCGTCAACTGTCACATCAGACAAGTTCTTATATCGTCAACTGTCACATCAGACAAGTTCTTATATCGTCAACTGTCACATCAGACAAGGTCTTATATCGTCAACTGTCACATCAGACAAGTTCTTATATCGTCAACTGTCACATCAGACAAGTTCTTATATCGTCAACTGTCACATCAGACAAGGTCTTATATAGTCAATTGTCACATCAGACAAGTTCTTATATCGTCAACTGTCACATCAGACAAGGTCTTATATAGTCAACTGTCACATCAGACAAGTTCTTATATCGTCAACTGTCACATCAGACAAGTTCTTATATCGTCAACTGTCACATCAGACAAGGTCTTATATCGTCAACTGTCACATCAGACAAGGTCTTATATCGTCAACTGTCACATCAGACAAGTTCTTATATCGTCAACTGTCACATCAGACAAGTTCTTATATCGTCAATTGTCACATCAGACAAGTTCTTATATCGTCAACTGTCACATCAGACAAGTTCTTATATCGTCAACTGTCACATCAGACAAGTTCTTATATCGTCAACTGTCACATCAGACAAGTTCTTATATCGTCAACTGTCACATCAGACAAGTTCTTATATCGTCAACTGTCACATCAGACAAGTTCTTATATCGTCAACTGTCACATCAGACAAGTTCTTATATCGTCAACTGTCACATCAGACAAGTTCTTATATCGTCAACTGTCACATCAGACAAGTTCTTATATCGTCAACTGTCACATCAGACAAGTTCTTATATCGTCAACTGTCAGGGTCACACAGTGCAAGTGTGGAAGTGTTTGTGTTATTCTGTGTATGTGTGTATATCTCTGACAAGAGTGATACTAAGATATAGTGCTTGCTAGTGTGTGCGTGTATACTACTAGCGAGAGACGGGGTGTGTGTGTCTACAACTGCAGGTCAGTAATCTACATGAGATAGATTGTGTGTGTGTATATATGTTAGTACAGTCATGAGCAACCTTTACTCGGTCGGCGGACCTGATTGAGATTTCTACATATGGGAAGAGGTCACAAACGGTTGTTTTGTTTGTAGTCCCTTGGTGTTCCAAGTAGTTTTCAGAGGTCATAGATCAGGGTATAAAATATTTTTCAATCAGCCTGGCTGGCCACATAAAAATGACTTGGTGGGGTGGAATTGACCCGCGTGCTGTATTTTCCCCGCCCCTGTTTTAGCGCATCAAACAAAAACGACTGCATATGAGAGAATATACATTTGATGTCGTGAGAGTGGTAAGCCTGACCGAGAGAGCGACGAGTTCTGAGACGTCGATTGTGATCGAGAGAGAGAGTGCAAAACCGAGAGAAAAGTTGAAAAACACGCCACAGTTCTGAAAGAGAAACCAAGGAACTTTCGCGTTTCCTTTCATCGTTTCATCCTTAAATACAACCTTTCCAATGGATGATTGATATCCCATGTGGTTATTTATAGCCCCTGGCTCACATGAGAATAACCCAGCCTGTCTGTATGTCTCTCTGTCTCTCCTTCGCACGCGCAGCGAGTGTCTGCGTCATCATTCTTACATAAAAGTTAAATGTATTCCTCGGATCAATGCCACGTCCTCAATAACAAACATACGCGTAGAAAACAAAAGACAGTTAACGTTAAAAATCAGAATAATACACAATTATGTCAAAAAATAAGAACAATACAAATACGTGTGACAAACAAGAATATAATACACGTCACAAACGAGGATATGAAACAAACGCCACAGACAATGATAAAATACACTTGCCACAAACGAGGATAAGACATAAATGTCATAGACAGGAATACAACAAACATGGACAATAAACAAATTTGCAACAAAACAAGATATAAACAATTTCATCACAAAGATAGATATATCACAAACAAGAGAATGAATCAAATACATGAGTTTCAAACATGGACAACAATCACATTTCCTTTAAACAAGCATCCCATACTTGAAGGTCACAATCAAGTATAACAAACAAGTATAACAGAAAAGTATAACAAACAAGTATAATAAACAAGTATAACAAACACGTTTAACAAACAAACAAGTACATTAAAAACATACAACAAATGCGACATGAAACATGTTATAAAGATAAGCGTCGTCAGATTTAATGCGTTTTGTACGCGAAGCTTTTCAACTCTGATCTCACCAAGATATGATCTGTCTTAGAAAACTAGTGCAAGATATTCACACACACTAAAACCTGCTCACTCCAACCGGTCGAAGAAAAAGAAATACTCTCACACACACACACAAATCTGCTTGCTCCAACCGGTCGACGAAAAAGATATATATCCACACACAAAAATCTCCTCTTTCCAACCAGTCGAAGTGAAAGATATATTCTCACACACACAAATCTTCTCTTTCCAACCGGTCGAAGAGAAAGATATATTCTCACACACACAAATCTTCTCTCTCTAACCGGTCGAAGAGAAAGATATATTCTCACACACACAAATCTTCTCTTTCCAACCGGTCGAAGAGAAAGATATATTCTCACACACACAAATCTCCAACCGGTCGAACAGAAAGATATATTCTCACACACAAATTTCCTTTTTCCAACCGGTCGAAGTGTAAGATATATTCTCACACACACAAATCTCCTTTTTCCAACCGGTCAAAGTGAAAGATATATTCTCACACACATATTTCCTTTTTCCAACCGGTCGAAGTGAAAGATATATTCTCACACACACAAATCTCCTTTTTCCAACCGGTCAAAGTGAAAGATATATTCTCACACACACAAATCTTCTCTCTCTAACCGGTCGAAGTGAAAGATATATTCTCACACACACAAATCTCCAAATCTCCTCTCTCCAACCGGTCGAACAGAAAGATATATCACACACAAATCTCCTTTTTCCAACCGGTCGAAGTGAAAGATATACTCACACACACAAATCTCCTCTCTCCAACCGGTCGAAGTGAAAGATATATGCAGATATATTCATATTCACACTCATTCCATGTCGTAGTTTTCTTAATTTTTCGCTGTGAACGTGACTTTCGTCAATAGACATAGCTACAGAATTCGAAAAGCACGGAAATAATCCAAAAACATCAAGTAAGAAGGCTCATTCTGATTCCGTTGTTAGATCTTATTTGGCTAGTTTTTTTTATTGCTAGATCAAGTTCTTAACTCACGATTCTCAGCTAGTTAACATGCTGCAGTCAAGGACATGTTTAACTGCCTTAAAAGTCTTTTGTCCATCGTCGTCTTTGGCTGCCCTTTTCCCTGACACCAGAAACCACGACTTTCATTACTGTTTTTCCATTCTGTTATATGAGCACAAAAATATCAGCTTGTGGGCGATGTTATTTACGAGCCAACGCGATTCCACACTTAATCTTAATACTTCTAATAAATCACTGGTAAAGAAAATAGCTGCCTTCAAAATGACATGCCATAGAAGGATTTTTACAAAACCATGGACAGCAACAAGGACTAATCAAGAAGTGATAAGAACATTAAATCTTGAAGAAAGTTGACTTTTAAACAACATTATCTTCTTCAGCGTTCATTCTCAAACTCCCGCTGGATTTCTCTTGTAACAGGACAATGGTCCTACAGGATTTCCAGTTGAATATAGTCCAGAGAATGGAAATGCGTTGTGTTGCCGTTTTATTTGCGCCAAACAACATTATAATAAGAACATTATAATAACAACAAATTGCAGCGAACCGCAATGCATGGAGAAACATGACTTATGCCCGATGTGCCGCCTATGGAATTACAAGGAACCAACGAACTAATAATAAAAAATCTGAGATGTGTTTTTGATCATATAAGGAAACAACAGCATGACCAAAATTTATACGGAAAGATATAGTTGCTGGTAGCAGGGATAAGGGCCGCCCAAGACAACGATGGATGGGAGTTATCTTAGATTGCTTAAATATGTCCCTCTCTGCAGCAGAGTAACTCATCCAGAATCCTGAGTCCATAAGATTTATAAAGAAGACTACGTCCTTATATGATACCTGAAGAATACGTTACTCCGGTTTCTTTTCCCTCGTCACAAATTCTTGAGACTAACGGAAATTGAACCAGTCCGTTCAACGGCACCAAATCACCAAGCAACTATTGCACACACGTTCTTCCAACTTGACTAACCGCATTTCAAAAAAAAAGATGCGATTTTGTCAAGACATTCAAACCGTGCACTCAAAATCACTAGAACGGACCAATCGAGACAAGGAATATTACAACAACAACAAACATCCCGTACAGGTATTGAAATATCCTGAGTAACAGCAAACATATAACATATAATATCCGTATTAGTTATACAAGGGCCGATAGGTCTTCTTGTAAACATGGATAACATATATAGACAATAGATAGTCTCAAGAATTTTTTTAATTGTCCTCTGGCTTCCTACTTAAATTTAATTGTATTCTCAATAGCCTTCTGTGGTATATTGTTTTGAAGAAGGAAATTATCTTTGCAAACTGTCAAGCAAGTATAGTCATAACTGTAGCCATATCATACGATACTATCATGTACTTTGTACAGCGATAGACAGCAAGGAAATGGGTCCGGTCACTTTATTAGAATGAACCCAAATCAAATACCAATACGAGCATATAACAAAATAATATCAGGATATATCGTCAAAGGTAGACCAAGAAAACAGTGGATACAAAAAAATCAAGATAACCTTGCCAAATAAAATGGACTCAAGACAATCAATACATCTGGCCTTGGAACGGCAACTGAGGCTCCCACCCTTACGCTTAAATGCAAGTTTGGATAGGACAAACATTTGTTAACTTCGGGAAAGACAATAGATCACACGATATGACAGCCTAGAACAGCTCATATGGGGAAGATCCTACGACGAGCAGACCAAGAGGAAGATACACACAAGATAGGAGCACCTGAATATGGCACTTACAGATTAGCTCAAGATCTGAAGGAGGTTTCAAATGCTTTGATAACTGCTAGATTCTGTCTACATAATGATGACAGCTTCGCCTGACTGTACACAGAATATTCAAACACTTCAAGCAGACATGTTAAAGAAGAATCAGTCTCTTAAAGCTTGACGTTTTGTCCGTATCAGACCTGGCAGCTCTTCAGAGATTCTTCTCCTATTTCTAATAACTATTTTTTTTTAAATCAGTAGACAGCAGACGGGCTCTGCACCATGTCCGTTAAGTAGGTACCTAATCGCCTCGCAACTTAAGCCTACATCTTTTCCGTATTCGACCAATCCGCATCGCAGTGAATGCATCAAATACGGGAAAGTGATGTCATGTTGTGAGGTGAATAGGTGCCAGCAAACAATCCTGGTTAAAATCCCGTCTGCTGTCGTATTGTTTTTTCTGTAACACCTCGACGCCTGTGAATTATATACTTAACACCTTAACACCTCGACGTTTCTCAATTATATTCACAAATAAGAATTTAGTTTTAAAACTGAAGACGTTGTAATAACACACCCAAGAACACAACACAATAACAAGGGCTGTAGATATGTCGTAAGTAGGGGGCGGGGGTTATACCAACATACAGATCAAGTCATTCGCCATCTTGTCCTCAATAGGGGTCGGGGTGGGAATATACTTATACAAACAACAAGTCATTCGCCATCTTGTCTTCAGTAGGGGAGGGGTTATACCTATAAAAAACCGTCATTCACCATTTTATTTTCAGCAGGGAACGGGGTGGGTTATCTATAATATAATAGCCGTGTTCTGTCAGTCTCTCCGGAACGCTCTATAAATAGCGCATTTACGTCACGGAATTCCGTGCGACATCCAATCAAAACGATTGGTGTCATGACGTACAGAAAACATGCTACATTTTGTATAAAAATGTCCACCAAAGACGGATGTATCGGGCTTTTGGCGCAGATAAAACGTCGACACAACGCATTTCTACTCTCTGGACTACATCCTGGTGGAAATCTAGTAGGGCCATGGTCTTGCTACAAGAGAAATTCAGGAGTTTGAGAATGTACGCTGAAGAAGTATGCAAGTGTTATTGATGCGTTAACAGGTAAACTTCTACATTGGCAATGTGAGGCATATCAAGGTAAGCAACCCAAAACATTTTGTCCCGACGGAATCCTAATGAATCTAGTACCTATATCAGGGCTATTCAACTATATTTACTCGGGGGCCAGAATTTAGAAAATGGGGATCATCACGGGCCCGATTTATTTTAAGAAACACATTGAATGATTTTATACATTTAGTTTTTTATAACTTTATATCACTGTTTTAGCAATGATCAGCGGGCCACTTACTAAGCCTCTGCGGGCCGCCAATTGAATAGCCCTGACCTATATAAAGAACAAGCCATTCGCCATCTTGTCTTCAGTAGGGGGTGGGGTTATACCTATATAAATAACACGCCATTCGCCATATTGTCTTCAGTAAGGAGCAGGGTGTGAGGTTATACCTTTATAACGAACAAGTAATTCGCCATCTTGTGTGCAATTCCTGTTTCGTGTGAATTATGTTGACCTTTTATGTGAAGAAAATCGATAAGGTTGGGGATTTACCTTTTGGCTAAATTCTATCTATGTTCCTTCAGCGCCAAATACGATGCACAAGGGAGAAACTAGAACAGTTCGAGTGATGTGAAGCAACAGTGTGTGTGTCTTGCATGTTGTTGACACACGTATTCTTTGATGGTTCTTCTGTGTGGAGTGTTTCTTCTTGGTCTTCCGTTTTTTTTTAATTGCCATCTGGTATCCATGTTAATGCTTGAAGTGGCAGCCTGTTGTCATTTATTTTAAGTACATGTACGATATAAGTCTGTCGTTCTCTTCTTATTGTTGTAGAAACATATTGTTGTTTGGTGTCATCTCATACTTAAATTATTTCCAAGGCAAACAAATTTAGCTAAATTCCTAGTACTAATAGCATTTTCCAAAAAAAGGGAGAGTGGGATTAAACACCTAAACACCATCCCCTTTAATCTACTGGCTTGCCGATAACGGATTGAGATTATTTCCTTAAGTACTAGATGCTACATTTGTGGACTACGACACAAACCAAGTCCAGTATCTCATTTACAATTCTGGACCATATGAGAAACTTATATCAATCAATGAACAACTCCTGGACCATATGAGAAACTGATAATCAATTAATGAATAACTCTGGAACATATGAGAAACGGATGTCCATCAATGAACAAACACTGGTTGTCATGTTAAGAAGTGGTTATATATAGACGATCCTTGTTAATCCTCAATCTCCCACGGAGTGTAACTGAAGACAAATAAAAACTTAATTTTCTTTAACAGTCACTAGCTCACAATGTACTCATCATTAAATCTAATTAAGAAGACTTGAAACTTTATTTAAGAATGGTATTGTGATGTCAAAAGTAGAACTACTCAGCAACAATTGTATATCAACAACAACAACTATACTTGCTCAGTAGCGATGGCGCCATTTCTCGACCTACCCGGAGCATGAACGTTGATAACCTGCTTCCTGTTGAACCACGGGAGTAATTTTATTTCAATTCATGAGATAACTAGTAGACTCAAGGTTTGATGTCATTGGTAGAATGACAGTATTACACTACCGTGGCTCTCCCGGTACGAAAGAAATGACATTACACTACCGTGACTCGAGGTATGAAAGACATGACATCATTACACTACCGTGGCTCTCGAGGTATAAAAGAAATTATATCATTACACTACCGTGGCTCTCGAGGTATGAAAGAAATTACATCATTACACTACCGTGGCTCTCGAGGTATGAAAGACATGACATCATTACACTACCGTGGCTCTCGAGGTATGAAAGAAATTACGTGACATTACACTACCGTGGCTCTCGAGGTATGAAAGAAATTACGTGACATTACACTACCGTGGCTCTCGAGGTATGAAAGAAATGACATCATTGCACTACCGTGGCTCTCGTGTTATGCAAGGAAGCACTCTCAACACCACAATTGCATTAAAAAAACGAAATACAGCATCCTGGGAATCCAAACAACAAACAAAAAAAAGCTAAACTAAATGATAAAGACATGATAACACCAAGGAGTGGCCGCTTCTCAGTGTAAACGATATTCCCAAAACAAATATGTAAAACAGGCAGATATAATGAAAGATATAGCAAGCAATACACAAATTCCCCCACCCCCTTTCACACTCAAACAAGATTCATGGAATTCAGTTTAAACTGGCATATCCACTAAATCTGTGGTTTTCAAACCTGGGTTCGGACATAACTCTCATAGACATATGTATTAGATCGACTCTACCTGCCGAAGACGGATGTGTCGGGCCATTGCGTTATTTATAAACACTGCGTTATTTATGTCAGACGTGGACAATGAAAAACTGAAGTGGGGGCAACAGACAAAAATGTGTGCCAACGGGGGGGGGGGGGGTGGTCATAAAAGGTTGAGAAACACTGCTCTGAATGTTATAAAATGGATGTAACAAATTACCATCATCTCTTGTGATGGACGAAGAACATCTGAGAGAATCTAAGATTATCAAAGCAAGTCTACGATGGGATCCAGAAGTGGGAAAAAAAATGTCGACCCACAGAGACACAGACAAGAACATAGAACAAAGGTTAAGATAGAGGGCACTGACTGACGTGCATAGATTGAGAAACTCGCACGAGTTAAATGTGCTACTATTTTTTGTTTGATTCCCTAGAAACTACCAGCTACTGAGAAAAATAGCTGTTGTATTCCTGTGTGCAATATGTTAGGAGAAGGTAGGTTCGTTTGTGCTTAAGGGTCGCGGGTTCAAATCCTGCTAGCGACGTCTTGTTTTTAAAAGTAAATTTTTTCGGTGATCCCTGCGTATTATAGCTTGAAGCTACGGAGTTATGTGCTGAAAGTGGTACTCTCGGCAGGCTGCTCGAAGTTTCGCTGAGAGGGACGGGGTACATATGTGGATAATACGAGTACAATGAAATCAATTTTCTACGTCTTTTCAACCATTTTCAATGAGAAGGGTTTCGTCAGAGCTTTATTCCATCCCCAGAAGACTCCAACGCTTGGCGATGTCCCTTACTTACAGGATGCGGATGTTTGAGGGAAACTCTTGTCCAGTCCTTGACGTTGTGTTATTTATTTACACTGAAATAATATGACCCATCAGAGAGGAAATGATAGAACTGTGGCGATTGGATAGAAAAAAACACATGGGTTCGCTAGGCAGGTTGACTTTACATGAACACACACACGTTCAAACGACTTGATCACTGCGTGACCGTCTACGATATAAGACCGACCGGCTAATTGGAAATCAAGCCTTCGTAATAACTTATTTGACTATTCTCTCAGTTTTCATTGGCGACTTTGATTATACTTGTTGATTCAAGTTGCGAGACCAGTTGAAGTACACTGAAGGGACAGAGACATCTTGTCTGTCACTTTCTGGCATAACCAATGCAGCAAGCATGTGTATGTCACAAGCTGTGAGAAAACTGAACAGTTATTCCAACAGACTTGACAAAACTAGAACTGAACAGTTATTCCAACAGACTTGACACAACTAGAACCGAACAGATATTCCAACAGACTTGACGAAACTAGAACTGAACAGTTATTCCAGCAGACTTGACAAAACTAGAACTGAACCGTTATTCCAACAGACTTGACAAAACTAGAACTGACTAGTTATTCCAACAGACTTGACAAAACTAGAACTGAACAGTTATTCCAACAGACTTGACAAAACTAGAACTGAACAGATATTCCAACAGACTTGACAAAACTAGAACTGAACAGTTATTCCAACAGACTTGACAAAACTAGAACTGAACAATTGTTCCAACAGACTTGATAAAACTAGAACTGAACAGTTATTCCAACAGACGTGATAAAACTAGAACTGAACAGTTATTCCAACAGACTTGACAACAGAAGAACTGAACAATTGTTCCAACAGACGTGAGAAAACTTTCTACGACAGTTAAATAATCCATACAAAATAATCCACACTAATCCACAACAGTTTGTATCACTGCATGTGTCACCGCCAGTACGTATCATAATTACTTCAGAACCTTGGTGCCAGGCTACTAAACATATCAGATCTGACCAGATAACACAATCAGATTGTGTTTATTTTTGTGATTCGTCTGGATAATTTGCCATGTGTTAGGTCCTAGAGCAGCAACAGGTTCCATGGTTTCGGGTTTCAGTTCAGAGATAAGCTGCCGTTTCCATTTCCAAAATTTCTGTAATAGATCTGCCTCTAGACACGATGGTTCATTCTGACAGATTCCTGCTCCTTCCATGATGTTTCCATCCTTGCTAAAAGCATTAGCTTTCAAAATTCTTATTCTAGTATAATCTTCAAATAAATGTGGCACGCCTTTGTGCGCAGCAACTTTGGAGTACTCATGGGGGGACATTCTTTCCACAACGAAGACTTTTTTAATGAGATGTTCTGAACTCATCGCGATTCTGGGCGAGTTGACCTGCTGCAGTCAATAATGGCATATTTAAACAATTTGAGATATGTCTTATCTATTATCATGCGCTCCTTACTCCTGTTACCAGCACCCATATATTTCAGTGTTATTTTCTCAAGCTATTGTTGTATCTCTTTATGCGGTCAAAACACACTTCAGTTTTCTTGTTTTGCTGTTTATTATGGAGACGATTTCTCTTGAGCGATCAATGCTCGCATCACTTCTTCATTCGCCTTTCTTTGATGCCAATGATATTCTCAAATTCATTCTGTAGCATTCCATATTCCGAATGATGTAATTCTCTTTTACCATTTGATTCATTATGTACAAATGTTTCTATATCAGATTGACTTGGAATGAATGAAAACAGACTGCCAATGTCAAATACTGCATGTTTCCCGTTAGAACTGAAAAGGGAGGGGGGACGTTGAAGCTGCCCCTATAATCGACTTCGGGGGTCGAGGGTCACTCATGACCGTGCTCGTCTGTGCGCTGATGAGCACCTACACGCACGGCGCATCACATGAGAAAGGAAAATAAGACAAAGACCAAGTATCTTTCACAGCAGTAAAGTGCTACTGTAAATATGCTATGAAATCTATAGAATTCAAAAGGCGCAGAAAACTAGGGATATAACCAACAAACCATGCACACTCGCAGATCAGATTAGCCTCAAGATAAACACATTCAAATAAAAAAAATCACGAAACTTACCAGATCCACAAATAACATCTCAGTAAACAACTAAATACTGGACAAATTCACCAAATTGAATTACTTGGGCAGCCGAATGTTTGTTGACGGAGACGCAATAAAAGAAAGAAATACACACATAGCAGTTGCAGCTAGCACATTCACTAAACTAACTGATATCTGGAAATCAAAAGATCTAGGAAGAAGCACACAGCTAAAGCTATTCAACTCATGTATTGTCCTAGTATTAACGTATGGAAGTGAAAGCTGGAAATCAACTCACGCAACAGACCAAAAATTAAACAGCTTCGAAAACAAATGTCTCCGGAAACTGATGAATATAAAATGGAGCGATTTCGTCACAAAAAGTGATTTAAGAAACAAAACACACCATGAATATGTTTCAAACGTCATAAGAAATCGCAGATGGAAATATACCTGGGTCACGTTTTAAGACTAGATGAAAACAGAATAAACCAACAACCACTTACGTGGACACCTGAGGGTAAAAGATAACGAGGAAAGCCTAAAGTAACCCTAAAAACACAACATACTTACAGAAAGGGAAATAATAGGCTGCAAGACCACACAAACGAACTAAAACTGCAGGCAACGGACCGCAACATATGGAGAATCAAAACTTCTGCCCTATGTGGCACCTGCGGCACGAAAGGAACAAACTAACTAAAAGAAAACTAGACTATATTCGAGTTTACCCACACGTATTTGGCTTCTCTTAGCCAAGTAGCATGCAACTCGGGGCATATGTGTTGTTAAAAATAACCCAACGGGGATTGGGAAAAGTGTAGTTATTAAGAAGAGGTCGTGGTTCGATTTTAAATCAGCAACTTACTGAACGCAAATTCCGTGATTTTCATTGGCGGTCGACACAAAGTATACACAAAGTGACCAATGCAAAAAATTGCTAAAAAAATACAATAGTGTCACTGAAGAAGGATGATTCTCAATGAACTTACAGAATTGTATTGTCGGGGTACTCCCTGGAACAATTTCTGAGGGGCATACAAACGGTATATCGGCATACATAGCGGTATAGGGGCATACAAACGGTGTATGGGCATACAAACGGTGTATGGGCATACAAACGGTGTAGCGGCATACATAGTTGCACTGCTTGATAAACTATACACGTCATAAACCAAACAATACCATAGCATCACATACACATACAATAAGTTAAGATTAACTGAACTGTGTTGAACAAAATAGTTGGAACATTGCTCCCTCACACAGAACACGGACATTCCTAGATCAGTGGTTATCAACCGTTTTTGGAATGTGGCCCAATTTTGGGACAAATTTTCTTCCGTGATATATAGGTTACAGGCACACCACGCGCGCACGCACAAAGATATATATATATATATAACACAGCATATGGGGGTATGTAAGCACACAACCAGAACACATACTTGGCACCTCCCTACCTCAGTTTCCATACACACTACAACCACGGTGTACACTTACCGGAACCTGGAAGACGTGTACTGTGTCGTTCAAGAAAGCAATCCGTATGTTGACGTACTTCCCCTTGCGAGGAGACTTCGGGGGTCGAGGGTCACTCATGACCGTGCTCGTCTGTGCGCTGATGAGCACCTACCCGCACGGTGCATCCCAGCTTCGATCAGACCTGGCAAAGAGAAAAACGTATCTTCTAATGATCATCATAAACGTGTCACAACCTTGTCCCTACTCAAGACTGACCATCGACACATATAAGACATCCTTGACACATGTCATTGGGAATAGCTTTTCTAAACTCACGAATTTGACATTCCCTCTTATCTTAATTGGTCACTTTCTGTATACTTCGTGTCGCCGGCCAATGAAAATCACGGGAATGCATCATCTTAGAAGGACGACTGCCAATGAGCCAGCAGGTCCTATAGTTGATGGAGACGATCATAAGTATTTCGGAGTACTGTGATGTCAGAACTGATAAATTTAGCTGAAGATATAGAAGACTGTGACGAGAGAAGCCAGGGTCAGAAACATGGCGTTTGAAGTTGTCCCACACATCGAAAGTAGCAGGCAATGGGGGACACTTATCATATATATTTCTCCAGAATATTCGGGCCTTGCAACTGTTCACACCTGTTGGCCACAGTTCTCTGCACATTTGTAGAGCCTTACAATTTGTCACACTAGTTGTCTGACTTCTGATTGATATTGCCTTGCATTAGCTGACGACACAAAGTATATCCAAAGTAACTAGTGAAAACACGGGATTAACTGGGTCCACAAGATTAATGACGCAAAAAAATTATATATATATGTATGCCGAAATACAATCCTGATTTTATCGTAAACATGATGTATGCCACGAATTCCCAAACTGGGTGCGCCACCCACTAGGGGAGCTTGGGGTAATCTTGAGGGATCGCGCATCGATCTAGGAATGTACTGTATTAAAGACATGCTTCCTTCTCTGTAGAAAAATAAGCATCTGTCACAAATGTGTATATAGAACAAGCACAAGAAATAAAGTACTACTGTTCCAAATATAAAATATTTGTATAACCAATTCATCATTTATTGCACCATTTAAGGTTGTCCATGAATCATAATATTTTGATTGAATATTTCTAGTTTATTCCTATAACCAAATATTTGTATATTTGTATTGGACGCCCTCGTAAAAGGTGGATAGATAGTATATTAGAGACACTCGGAAATATAACAGCGGAAGAGGCAAATAGAAGGGCAAAAGACCGTACACTCACTCTCCCTTCAACACCGAAAGGTACATGAGGACAGAAAGAAGAAGAAGAAAGAAGAAGAAGGTACTAATTAACAGAAGCTAGACACAGAAGAAAAACAATCACAGTTCTAAAATTACTCAACTAAAAACAATCACAGTTCTAAAATTATTCAACTAAAAACAATCACAGTTCTAAAATTACTCAACTAAAAACAATCACAGTTCTAAAATTACTCAACTAAAAACAATCACAGTTCTAAAATTACTCAACTAAAAACAATCACAGTTCTAAAATTACTCAACTAAAAACAATCACAGTTCTGAAATTACTCAACTAAAAACAATCACAGTTCTGAAATTACTCAACTAAAAAACGAACGTCTCTATCTTGTATATAAGAATATCACTGAATATATCTATTTCTATCTATCTACCTATGTCTATCTATCTACCTATGTCTATATATCTACCTATTTCTATATATCTACCTATGTCTATATATCTACCTATGTCTATCTATCTACCTATTTCTATATATCTACCTATGTCTATCTATCTACCTATTTCTATATATCTACCTATTTCTATATATCTACCTATGTCTATCTATCTACCTATGTCTATATATCTACCTATTTCTATATATCTACCTATGTCTATATATCTACCTATGTCTATCTATCTACCTATTTCTATATATCTACCTATGTCTATCTATCTACCTATTTCTATATATCTACCTATGTCTATATATCTACCTATTTCTATATATCTACCTATGTCTATCTATCTACCTATGTCTATATATCTACCTATTTCTATATATCTACCTATGTCTATCTATCTACCTATGTCTATCTATCTACCTATTTCTATCTATCTACCTATGTCCTATGTCTATATATCTACCTATTTCTATCTATCTACCTATGTCCTATGTCTATATATCTACCTATTTCTATCTATCTATCCATCTATCTTATCCATCTATCCATCTATCTATCTATTTCTATCTATCTATTTCTATCTATCTATTTATATCTATCTATCTATTTCTATCTATCTATTTCTATATATCTATCCATCTATCTATCTAGTTCTATCTATATCTATATATCACCTATATATTTATTTATTTTACTATCTGTCTAGCTATTTATTTTACTATTTATCTATTTAACTATCTATTCAACTGTTTTACTATCTATCTATCTATCTATTTATTTTATTATCTATTTTACTATATATCTATCTATCTATTTTACAATATATTTATTTTACTATATATTTTACTATCTATTTATTTTACTAACTATTTATTTTACGATCTAGTTTACTTTCTATCTATATCACTATTTATCCATTTTACTATCTATTAATTTACTATTTATCTATTTTACTATCTATTAATTTACTATATATCTATTTTACTATCTATCTTACTACATTTTTAATTGTAACAATTGAATTATGTATCTATCTGTGTATCTTTCTATTAGGCGACGCAGGATTGAATGACAATCGATTCTGCTGGCTATAACTCGTATATGTCGCTTGATATGCAGTAACAGAGCGACGTCTCAGAACGTTGGTAACTTCTTCAATCTTCTTCTTGGTTGCCCTCTGCCTCTTGTTGGCTCCAGTATCAGACAGCATGCGAATGTAAGCAAGTAAGTGTCAGTGGAAGACCAAGAAGAAGGTAGATGTACCACTGCTACAAAGTACATTCAAATCTGATTAAACCATCCTTGTCGAATGTGGATGTAAACATCTGACTTAAGTATGATAGCATCACGGCTAACAGGGTTTCAAACAACTATTTTTAGTTGTTTGAAAGAATTTAGTGACAATAAATGTCTGTTACAAACTGCACATAATGTGAGGATAATGGTAGGATGTGTGGCCTGCAGTAACACCGAGAAATATCGATTTATTGGACACCAATAAATCTCACAGTTCATCTCACAGTTGACTGGAGACTGCATGCCTCTGTCATCATTCTATTCATGTAGTATTGGACTCTATTTCTATTAACACATCAGATACTATTATGTAGTCTCTCTTTAGTATTGGCTTGGGAAGAATTCCAGTCAAACATGCAAGTTAAAGAAAACAACAAACAGTAATACGTTTCTACAACAATAAGAAGAAAGAGATGAACTTCTATCAAACATGTACTGAAAATGAATGAAAACAGACTGCCACTACAAGCATTAAAATAGCTACCAGGTGGCAAGAGGTTGTCTGAGGAAGACCACGAGAGACTGGACAACCAACAAGGATGATATGTCTATGGATCTCAACAAAACATGTACGAAGTATACAGAGTAACATCATATTGCTCCAACTGGACAACACTGGATTCTGCTACCGCATTCAGCGCTCAAGGAACATGGATATATAGTGTAGTATTTTATATTTGTGTAGTATTTTATATTTGTGTAGTATTTTATAAAAAACACTTTCTAGCTCTCTCTCTCTCTCTCTCTCTCTCTCTGTCCACATACACTTGTTCACTACTTCTGAGACTCAAACTAAACTGAGTAACATTTCTATATCACAATTCTCGTCATCGCACATGATATCAGTGTAACTGCAATCAACTTATGACCATAATGGTATTGTCAAGAAATGAAGCAGGAGACAAGCATGTAAAATCAGGTGCCTCAAGGCAGCAGTGAGGCAGGAGACAAACATGTAAAATCAGGTGTCTCAAGGCAACAGTGAGGCAGGAGACAAACATGTAAAATCAGGTGTCTCAAGGCAACAGTGAGGCAGGAGACAAACATGTAAAATCAGGTGTCTCAAGGCAACAGTGAGGCAGGAGACAAACATGTAAAATCAGGTGTCTCAAGGCAACAGTGAGGCAGGAGACAAACATGTAAAATCAGGTGTCTCAAGGCAACAGTGAGGCAGTAGACAGACATGTAAAATCAGGTGTCTCAAGGCAACAGTGAGGCAGTAGATAGACATGTAAAATCAGGTGTCTCAAGGCAACAGTGAGGCAGTAGACAAACATGTAAAATCAGGTGTCTCAAGGCAACAGTGAGGCAGTAGACAAACATGTAAAATCAGGTGTCTCAAGGCAACAGTGAGGCAGTAGACAGACATGTAAAATCAGGTGTCTCAAGGCAACAGTGAGGCAGGAGACAAACATGTAAAATCAGGTGTCTCAAGGCAACAGTGAGGCAGGAGACAAACATGTAAAATCAGGTGTCTCAAGGCAACAGTGAGGCAGGAGACAAACATGTAAAATCAGGTGTCTCAAGGCAACAGTGAGGCAGGAGACAAACATGTAAAATCAGGTGTCTCAAGGCAACAGTGAGGCAGGAGACAAACATGTAAAATCAGGTGTCTCAAGGCAACAGTGAGGCAGTAGACAGACATGTAAAATCAGGTGCCTCAAGGCAACAGTGAGGCAGGAGACAAACATGTAAAGTCAGGTGTCTCAAGGCAACAGAAAAAAAAGATCACGCAGTATGAGAACAGTGAAATATATTCTCAGAAAGAAAACACAACGGGATATCTGGCTGAACAAATGAACTGACTAGTCGAAATGTATTTAGTGAAATGACCAGACCACTGTGAACTAAAACTATACTCTAATACATGTGTATCACATATACATGGTGATATATGCGCACCAAATTATTTACACATGTCAACTATACCTATATTCGGATATATGTGAACTGAGCATATATTCTGACACACGATGTGAACCAGATTACCTAGTAGGATCTGAGTGAATTATAAAACCTAGAAACTATCACGTATGGTATTTGGATGAAGATGTGTAACAGAACCATGGTATTTGGATGGGAGGATGTGTAACAGAACCATGGTATTTGGATGGGAGGATGTGTAACAGAACCATGGTATTTGGATGGGAGGATGTGTGACAGAACCATGGTATTTGGATGGGAGGATGTGTAACAGAACCATGGTATTTGGATGTGTAGCAGAACCATGGTATTTGGATGTGTAGCAGAACCATGGTATTTGGATGTGTAGCAGAACCATGGTATTTGGATGGGGGATGTGTAGCAGAACCATGGTATTTGGAGGGGGGGTGTGTAACAGAACCATGGTATTTGGATGAAGATGTGTAACAGAACCATGATATTTGAATGGGGAATGTGTAACAGGACTAAAACCTGATCACCTGTAATTGACTGGATCGGCCATGAACTATTGGAGGTGCTGCTAGGGTCTCGGTTTGTAGACAAAACAACCAGCAGTATCAGGTATTATTTGGGAGTTGGCGCCTGACGCTGCAACGGTATGTTGACGTCGGTGGCGTGACGATGAGTTTCACACAACTACGTACAGGTAAATAGATCTGCATTTTGGTTATTCCTGCTGATGTATCTACCACTATCTGAGATGGTAACTTAATTCTGATCATGTCCGCATTTATTTCTTTTTAATACACAATTACATTTATACTCCCACGGTGGGTGTGTGGGTGTGTGTGCGCGCGCGTACGTGCACACAACCGACAGGTGTGGTTATTTAATATAAGCATGACTATTTATTGTAGAGGCTATATGCACGAAGATATACGCAAAAAGGATATGAAAAAAGGATATAGTCAAAAAGGTATATGCATGAAGGTATATTCAACAATGCATACACAAGAAGGTGTAGGCAAAAAATGAGTATACAGAAGGTATACACAAGAAGGTACACACACATATATATGCAAGAAAGTATAGGCAAAAAAGTATACCACAAGAAGGTATATAAGCCAATAATCTAATCAGTAATGACTAAATCCTCATAAACTATTTCTTGTACCCATTTCTCGCACGCTCTTGCAGTCTCACACTCAGAGAGATTATTTATCATATTTCTTGTACTAAAATAATATATCTTGTACCTCTTTCTTGTACTCAGAGAGTATTTCTTGTACTCACAGACTATTTCTTGTACTCAGAGAGTATTTCTGGTACTCAGAGATATTAACAGCGCCCATTTCTGTCTCCTCTAGACGTCCTTTATTCTAACAGACCGCTAGTTCTGACTGCCATTTTCTATTTCTTCTACTGAGAAACTATTTCTTGTACCAGTTTCTTGTACTCATAGAATATTTCTTGTATCAGTTTCTTGTACTCATAGAATATTTCTTGTACCAGTTTCTTGTACTCATAGAATATTTCTTGTACCTGTTTCTTGTACTCATAGAATATTTCCTGTACCTGGTACTTGTACTCGTACTCACAGACTACTTCCTGCCAAAAAATAACCACATGGCCTAACATTTAATACATTTTTACATTGAGTAATAATCTATTTTTTTTAAAGACCAAACAAAAATGTCATGGCGAGTGACACTCTAAAATGGCGATATTTATACAATGTGTTCATTGAATGGCCAAATTCTGGCAACCTTGACGAACATCAGTGTGCTTGCTCATAGCGTGTCAACCACCCAACAAACATCCAGGTGTAAGCTATTTCATTGTTTATGTGGCTCATACCTTCCTTGTACTGGTCAGTTCTAATAATATCCACATTTAATGGCCCAACCCATCCCCCTTCTCTTATGGTTAGATTTACAACAATTAAAAAAAAGACATTGTCTTGCTTGAATCCACCGAGACATAAATAACTGGAAAATGTTGACTCATCTGAGGAGGGCACTATCTAATCTTATTTGGAGAGTATATAATAGCATAAATGATATTGAAACATCACTGATAATCCTCTAATAAACTCAAGAACTACTTTTATGTCCTTAGGGAGGCCATGGAAACCTTTGATATTACCTGAAAGTGGACAATACGTGACAAAAAATATTTGAGAACCACTGTAAACTACTCTACGCATTTGAAATCTAATTACCCAAAGAATGTAATTATTATCCCGTTCAAGAGTATTTTATCTGGGGTTCCCAGACCGACGGTCTAAGTATTCTGTGTTGACACTTTCAGCTGAAATGCACCGATGGTTTATTGGGACACCCTAAGTGCACATACATCGATTCTACTGAGTGCTTTGGTGTTCAATCTGCCAGAGATTACTGTTGTACATGACACCATATTTACCCCGCAAAAACAAACAAGCTGATACGTACACGAATCAAGTCAAGTTACTAGAAGAGAACTAATCAACACTGGCAATAAAATATGAGAAACATGTACCGTGATTATCAACAATATGCGCGCGGCTGTGGATGGTGACGGTATACGAGCAAAATCAAAACATAACTACATGCATGATAATTTTGGCTATTTCCGTGCTTTTCGTTTTTGTCACTATCGACATACTGTATGTCCCCTGCCAAAGTCGACCAAGGAAATGCAAGAAATAATAGAAAAATGGCGTCTATTGTCGTCCCCCCCCCCATGTGAAAGATGGTTGATCGTATCCACACTTGCCGTTAAGTATAGGGGTGAGAGCCTCGGTTGTCGTTCCAAGGTCAGATGTGTCGCTTTGGTTGTGTGGATTACATGTTTTTAAAGGTTATCTGGAAGTTTTCTATCCACTGTTTTCTTGGTCTACCGTCGGCTCTATACCCGGATATTGTTTTTATATGTTCTTATTGGTATTTGGTGTGGGTGACCACTATACACAAACTGACCAATGAAAATCACTGTACAATGT
Source organism: Meghimatium bilineatum (assembly GCA_034231615.1). Classification (NCBI taxonomy): domain Eukaryota; kingdom Metazoa; phylum Mollusca; class Gastropoda; order Stylommatophora; family Philomycidae; genus Meghimatium; species Meghimatium bilineatum. Next base: position 36,319,014 of record CM067301.1, read on the forward strand.
CAATGCTCCACTTTAGAAGAATGATTTCCTATCAGCCAGCAACACTGTATAATTAAGGAAAGACACGTGCACACTATCCAACACTTCTACAAATTACTCTAATAGGCAATAATTCGTCGGTAGAATTATATGAGGGGCTAGCAGAGTTTTCAAGCAAGCAACGCAATACAAAATGAAACGCTGCACATATGGAAGGAAGACAATCACCAGTCTCAGGGATAACCAAAACAACTAGAAATATAGATCATGACGTAACACATGGCAAATGAGAGCACGAACGAAAGCATGTGTATTAATATCGTTGCAGTTAATATTATCAAACATGATACACAAACAAGAACACACATGGACGAACGTTTTGACTAAGAATCTTCATCAGGACGAAGAAAACGACGAACGTACATGTCGCATTTACTTTAATGTACCTATGTATCCATTGATATATGCATGTACACATGTTGCGCGTTGAGGAGACCAGCAGTAAATGAAACATTGCTGATTTGTGTAACAAGTATACATAAGCCAATCACAAAAGTCGATGTAACTAATGTTCCACAAGACCTGCCATATGACAGCTGATAGATACATCATATTCTGGCTAGTAAACTACGAGGCGTGTTCAAATGAAAACGGGACTTGTGGATTTATTTAAAAAGTATCATACGCAATTTAATATTTTCAACGGAATTGAACAAAGCAACCACTTGTGAATAAGAATGCACCTGGGTTCATCAGAAAAAATCTCCGTATGCATTTAGGCAAGCATCCCACTGTTTAGGTAGACGTCGAATGCCGTCCGAGAAAAAGTTGCGTGGCTGTTCTCTGAACCATGTGGTCACCGCTGTCTTCACGTCTGCGTCGCTGTTGAAACGCTGTCCCTTTAGTGCTTTCTTCAACGGTCCGAACAAATGGAAATCACACGGGGATAAATCGGGACTATAGGCTGGGTGATGAAGAACTTCCCAATTCTTCTTTGCCAATGTTTCCTGCACAATTTTTGCGACGTGCGGACGAGCGTTGTCGTGGAGAAGAATCACACCTTGAGAAAGTCTGCCTGGTCGCTTAGCCTTGATGGCCTTATGCAGCTTGTCTAAAGTGTCTTTATAATGGGCGGCATTGATGTTGACACGTCGCAAAAATTGTGCAGGAAACATTGGCAAAGAAGAATTGGGAAGTTCTTCATCACCCAGCCTATAGTCCCGATTTATCCCCGTGTGATTTCCATTTGTTCGGACCGTTGAAGAAAGCACTAAAGGGACAGCGTTTCAACGGCGACGCAGACGTGAAGACAGCGGTGACCACATGGTTCAGAGAACAGCCACGCAACTTTTTCTCGGACGGCATTCGACGTCTACCTAAACAGTGGGATGCTTGCCTAAATGCATACGGAGATTTTTTCTGATGAACCCAGGTGCATTCTTATTCACAAGTGGTTGCTTTGTTCAATTCCGTTGAAAATATTAAATTGCGTATGATACTTTTTAAATAAATCCACAAGTCCCGTTTTCATTTGAACACGCCTCGTCTATACTCTTGGTCGCTTTTACTTCCCTGTCTAACTATATTTTTATGCATGTGTTATCAACCGACATCACAGCACTTTGTGCAGATCCATCGATTCTTTGCTCTTCCCTTACCCCAGAAAATTCCGAATGGTTTGCATGTATGGCTCTAGATATTTTTTCACTAAGGGGGGTGAGGGGGGGGAACCAATAAAAATCAGTAACACCAGTAACAAGCCATTAAGTTTAAACACAAACTATAATGATAACAATTTGCGCTATTTCAGACATATTTCATATTTCAGACATACTTCATATTTCAGACAGAGTTACTTCCATTATAGTCCTATTCTATTATGAAAACAACTTCTTTAAGACTTATGGTGCTGTGAACATTACATTATACAGCTGAGAAGTTGTTTTGTATATATGTATATCAAATTGGACTAAGGTCCGTTGTTGGACCTCACCGTAAAATGTGCATTTTGCTTAACCAAACCAATATATCCGTGCGTGCGATACACTTACTTTTCGCCTCAAAAATTGTGAGATGTTTCTTGGTGTGGGCACCTTGAGCGATGTTGCCACACAAGATGAAGTTGCATATGGTAAAGAAAGTTTAATGCTAGCAATACACTTCGCCTCAAAAATTGTGAGATGTTTCTTGGTGTGGGCACCTTGAGCGATGTTGCCACACAAAATAGAGTTATTTCTCATGAAGAAAGTTTAATGTTGAAGATACACTTTTGGTAAATCTTTACAACAAATTGTATAAGCCCCGATTGTGCGATCTCCTGTCAGTACTGTGTGCATCAACACTTTTGCTACTTTGACGAAACCAAATGTAGGCAGAAAACTCACTGCAGAAATAATCCCATAGAATTAGGATTTCCCTAAAAGCAAAGGTTCCGCGGCACATATTGAAATGAAAATCCTGCATGAGAAAATAATGCACAGATAGTTCATTTAATCGTTGGTAAATAAAATGTGTATCATTATTGTTGACACAAATCAAAACATGAAACTGCTAACAAAAGATGTCGCAAGCTTCTAGAGGACATGCTGGTAGGAATATCATACGCACGATTTTAATATTAAATAACATATCTGGCTCTTTTAGAATCCTTCTGGGACGTAAAGAGCCGACAAATGTCCCGTTGTAGTTCTCTTGCACGAGCCAGCCTAGTGTACTCGCGTTCTTCCACCGGCGTATCCCCCTCTCTGTGTTAATCTATGCCTGTCATTTCCTCTTTTCATCGCAGAAGTGGGCCATCGATCAATAATAATACATACATACATGTAGGCTTCACAAGTATATACACACACAGACCATTTATGAATGTAGGCTTTTCAAGTATATACACTCACACAGACTATTTATGAATATACGCTAATAGTGTTACCTGAGATTAGGTGGTCACAGGTGCAACGTTAACTAGCGTGACCTGTTATCGCATGAATAGGTCGTCTCAACAGCATCACTACTCTGTCACAATAGTGCCCCCAATCTGACTACCTGCTACCACGACCTCCTCACAAGTTAGCTGTAAATATTGAATGTGATTTTAAAAAGTAATGTCTCCGCATTAAATCTGGACTATAGCGGGTATCTAGCACGCTGATTCCTGCCTTGGTGGTGCACCTTGACAAAATGTTGTCCATCTCATTATGCTTACTTTCCCCTAGTTTTTGCTTCTTGATTATAAACCAACATCATACCAAATGGGAACATTCACGCAGTGTTCCACTCCCGTTCCAATAGATGTCATATAGTATACAGACTCTAAACACGGGAACATTCAAAGGTTTAAAGGCACCAATCGAGTTCTCTGTGCGTGTACTGCCCATGTTTCTGAACCATACATCTATTTAGAGAAGTGCTAAGCAAAATACGGCCCTCCATGTCATTTTTAGTGGCCCATTAGGCTGGTTTAAAATGGCTCTATGCACTGGCAACTGACCTTAGAAATACTTGGAACTATAAAGAAATTTTTTTTTAAACCAACAAAAAAGACTTTTCGTCACACGAAACCTGCTCACTCGGGCCCGTTTACTCTAGTTGCAAGGCGATTCGGTGCCGCTGAATGGACCTGGTTCAATTCCCGTTAGTCTCTAGAATTTTTAATTTATCCTTATGCTTCCTACTTGAATTTATGTGTATAGTCTTCCATTCTCCATGACAGTGTGACGTATTAGAGAATACGCTGTTAGGACGGGTTTGCTGTGACCAACGACACACCTAGGAATGAATCACGCCTGCCGCATTTACTTTCCAAAATATATAGTACCTAATTTTCCTTATTCTTGGCCAATCAAGCAGCCGTTTCTGACTAGAAAACATATTTCCATTCAACTGTGAATTGAACCTGGATCACCCAAACTGAAAGCCAGTTCATTAACAACTAGGCTACAGCAGCCAGAGAGCAATGGCATATTGGTAAATAGAGAGCGTTGTCTGTAGCATATACTCAATAGAATATGGGAGGGAAAAAAATAATTCAATGAGAAGAATGTGTAAAAACGTATGATAAAATAGCAACATTTGAGATAATTAGAAATCCCCCACTTAACAACTGTATAAAGGCGTACGGGGGGGGCAGATATATAAATATCACATAGCTAGGGAAGATTCTACGATATCATGTATAGTCTGTAGTAACACAGATACCGAAGTCGTGATAGTGAATACATATGTATGTGTTGCAAATATCTATCACTGCTAATGAAATAGTTGCTAACAAATAATTATAATAAAATAAGGGCGAAAATGGTTGATATTTTTATCTATAATCTTCGTCATAGATACGCTTGTTTAGAAGAAGATCATAAATCGAAACGGCAACCTCCTAATTTCTTTTTGTTATCATTGTTTGTTATCATTGTTTGTTATCATTGTTTGTTATAATTGTTTGTTATCATCTCTTTATTAGTAAAACTAGGCATGTGTAATACATATGCATTTATTCGCTATAAATACAGTCACGATAATTCGCACTCGTCGCACGGTCTGGATACTCGGGATATCAATGGACACAGCTAAGACTGGCTGAGATCACAAGACAAGATGACACTGTACAAATGTTGATCCTGGTTCCGTGTTTCCAATGCCCGACTCGCGACCAGAATCAATCGATAGGTTATGTGACATAAATTATTCATGTCGCCTGGTCACGAGAAACCCTCGACAGCGTCTCATCTGGCACATCACGTCATATTTTGTAACGACAAGCTCTGACGAATCTAACTTCAGCATATTGAACAAAACCTAGTACTAGTCTATAGTGGTTAGTGTTAAGTCGTATAATTTCTACTTGCTCCAGACACGTTTATTTGGTAAAGGGGGAAGGGAGGGTTGACTTCCTTGCTACTTATCATGTTCGGATTTCTTTCTTGTTTTTAAATGGGGGGGGGGGTTAACGTTTGAAATACCCCTATATCTGAGGGCTCGAACGTATCTTCTCTCGATAGTGACTACTACGCCTCACTCTGATCATTTCCATTTTGTTCTTATAGACACTTTTCAATGGCATATGTTTTATTATCTATCTATTGATGTCCTCGTGTATGCGGCACTCTACTCAATGTGTCCACTGGATAACGCATTTCGGATAAGTACAGTTTTATTTTATTTTACTCTTTTGCTTTTCCTTTTGCTCTTTCTTCTGTTCTTGTTTGTATTTGTCTTCGTCTTCTATTTCTCTCTATCTATTCGCTACACCCTTTGTTGCCTTTCAGCGTCAGAGGTAGAAGAGTTTTCTGGAGATGGTACTCTTGTGTGTTGAGTATATTGTAGAATTTGTCACTTATTTTATTTCCTTGATCCATCTTTTTCGTGTCGGCCTCCAAGTTTGCCTTCACTATATTTGTGGTAGTATAGCTTGCTATGGTATTCTGTCTGATGGTAGTCTGCTGATTCCAAGATTGCGGTGGTGCAGGTTCTTTGTCTAATGTTCTCATTTCTGAGTCTGTCTCTTAGCGATATTCCTAGGATTCTGCGTAAGAATGCAATTTTAGCGGTCACAATTTTATGTTTGTCTTGTGCTGTCGTTATCCATGTTTCGCTTTGGTAGCACAGCGTTGGCATAATAATCGTTTTGAATAGTGTTATTTTAGTGTTCAAATCTACATTTTGTTTCTAAGATTGGTATCATTTCTACATTTGTACAGATTGGTATCATTTGCCCTAGGGCTTGATATGCTTTACTACACATGTTGTGTATTTCTTTGTTGCTCTTGACGTCTGTTGTTATATTGCTTCCTATATTTGTGAATTATGTCACTTGTTTAAGTCTGCTATTTCCAATATATATATATATATGTGTGTGTGTGTGTTTTCTGTTCTTCCTATCTTCATTACTTGGATCTTTTCTATATTTATCTTCATGTTAAAGGTTTGGCATGTTTCTCTCAGCTTCTCTCCTTTATTATCTGCTTTTGCTCCTCTCTTACACTATGTTTCCATTTTTGTATAAATTCATTTCTTGTTTGTTTTTGTGTCCTGGTGAAGACATTTAGTCGAAACGTATTCTATTTTTGTTTGACGTTGTTAGTGTTATGTAATTTTTTTGCAACACTCCTTACTTACTTCTGTTTTTTGTTTCCTTGTTGTCCTGTATTGCACCAGCCCTGGTATCTTTAGTGCGATCGATGTGTTGTTCCTATATACTGAAGATGTATCCCTTTAATCTTCATTGCTGCACTTGTTTCGATCTTCTTTGGCAAGTTTTTATCTCCCTCTTCATTTCCATGTATGCTGCAGTGGACAAGAATCTACTGTACTCTGTCCATTATGAATCTACTACTGACTGCTATCAGTAATAGTTTTGACAGACTATCTAGTTGACTGTCGTTTCTTGTTGAAGATTGATGGTAATGAGATATTTCCTTTATCTGTGTCCCGGAAGATCTTGACAGCTCGTGGCCTTCCTGACTAAAATAGTTCTTTCTCGGTTTAGTAATCGAACGAAATGTATACGGTTTCATGTCTTAAGCCCATACGCTCAACAGCAAGTGTGGGAGCTACACTATCACCACCTGGGAATAGACAATAGTTGTCTGAAAGGCATGGTTGTGTAAGGGGGTTATGTGGCATATGGATGCAAGTCCCTGAAGAAAAACAGCATTTCAGTATACACACACAAGTATGAAGATACGAGATAATCACGTCCTATAGAGCCTATATGCTAAGTCCAGGAACTATAACCGGGCTCCAGTAAAGACCTGTGTACAGAAAGTAAATACGAAACGAAAGGCTGAGTTTTGATTATTTCTGTGCGTTTCGTTGGTCAGCGATGGGTTTTTTTGGCATGCGACTCTAAGATTTAAAAAGTAGACAACGATCACAACGCAACTAATGAATACTTGTTTACTTTTTGTACAGATGTCTTTACTGTAGACGGTCTCGAATGAGCCTGGCATATACTTCTGGACCAACCTATTCATAATTATTTTGTCAAATGTGTTGACCTATCTGCAATTATGATATATCCATCATTTCTAGCCACCTAAGAGTCTGCCACAAATGAACAAAAGTGCAATGTCCACCGGTATTATCTCTTCGCCATTCATGAGTACCATATGAGACCATAAGACAAAATTAAGAAATCCAGACAAGACACATTAACAATGATGATTTGTTTATCCCTAAACTTTCTTTAGTCGTCTCCCAACGACATGCTTGGAAAGAAGACAGCGGCCCTATTATGTGCACCCTGAACTAGTCCAGACATCGGGTTGGCACACACGGCGGGTGATGATGATAATGACTCTCAAGTGTAGTTTATAAACAACAAAAATAATGCTAACATACTGCATGACAACCAAATAAATAAATAACAAGAATAATAATAAAAATATCTGCAATAAAGTTATAGAGAAACGTGTTCTGCAGACGTACATGATTAACTTAACTGTACTCTCGTTTTACAATATATACTTGATCGCTTTCAACCAAGAGGGCACACCACCTACCAATAGAAGTATACATAGCAGGTACAACAATCTTCAAGCGATCAAACCCCCACAGAGTTCAGACAACTGCACTTTATAAACAAAACGTCACGACCGGGAATCAAACCAAAGATTTCTTGGGCACAAGGCAAATAGCCTAACACTACGCCAAGAATATCCGTATAAGTAATAGAATAATGAAAAATAATTGGTAGCGTATTCAATTTAGGACGCAGCCGTAGCAGGGCATTAGGACGTAGCAGCACTTTTTGGGCTGCATTGAGCGATGTGATACTACGGTGTGTAATTAGTGTATGTTGTTGACACCCATACATCTTTGGTGGCTGTTGAGTGAAGAGTCTCTCTTGGTCCTCTTTTTCGTTTTCCATCTAGTGCTGCAGTGGCAGTCTGCTTTTATTCATAACAAATACATGCCCGATATAAGTCCATCGTTTTCTCCTTATTGTTGTAGAAACATACTGCTGTTTTGTGTTTTCTCTTACTTGTTTGACTTGAATTCTTCCTAACCAATATAAACGTCATTATTAAGTAGAAAATCACCAGCCAAAAAATGATTGATTCATTTCTAAGTCCTGAATGCAGCCAACATAATACAACAAAATAGACTTGTAGACCAAACAAAGGATTTTATTTCAAACACGTCCTCTTACCTTCTGCGATAATCCAGGAAAGCCTTGAGACATGACGCTTCTTTGTGTACACCTGTCTAGTCTGTATAATTCGGGTGACTTGTTTTGTACCGTTATAGCTTAATCTTCTGTGACACATTGTCAGCTAACAGTCATCAGGAGACTTGAATCGCTCCGCTTCAGAGAAATCCAGGTCTTATCTTTAACAATGTTCAAGTTGTCGTATGTTCCATTTTCTTTACAACTTCAAGAAACATACCAGATAGATCAAACTTCCATTACTGCATTATTCCTGTTAGGATGTTGCAGGGAGCTTCACGTGTACGTGTGATAAAGGCCTCATGCACGTTCTGTCACATTCCCAACAGGAAAAAAACCCTGTCCTTATCGGTGATCGAACTGTGGAGCTCACGGGTGTGAGACCACAGCAATATTCTCTCTCTCAGCCATGCGTCACATACAAGATAAAAGCACAAGAGTATAAATAAGAAAGACGGTTTCACATAGAATGATAATCCAATTTATGCGTTCCTAGACGGCCCACTTTGTGCGTTCCTACACGGCCCACTTAGTGCGTTCCTAGACGGCCTACTTTGTGCGTTCCTAGACGGCCTACTTTGTGCGTTCCTAGACGGCGCACATTGTGCGTTCCTAGACGGCCCACTTTGTGCGTTTCTAGACGGCCCACTTTGTGCGTTTCTATACGGCCCACTTTGTGCGTTCCTAGACGGCCCACTTTGTGCGTTTCTAGACGGCCCACTTTGTGCGTTCCTAGACGGCCCACTTTGTGCGTTCCTAGACGGCCCACTTTGTGCGTTCCTAGACGGCCCACTTTGTGCGTTCCTAGACGGTCCACTTTGTGCGTTCCTAGACGGCCCACTTTGTGCGTTCCTAGACGGTCCACTTTGTGCGCTTCAAGATAGAATACATTTTATGCGTTCCAAGAGAGCTAAGTTGTTCCTACAAGTTGCCTATCCAGTAAGTCAAGATCTCCTTGTCCACGTCTTTGAGACGTGTTGGGGACTACGCTGATGTGGATTCATCCCTCAAATGACGCTCTCTGACTTTCTCTCGTGATTTTAATCGGTCAATTTGTGCTGTCAATGAAAATCACAGGAAAAAGTCTATCAACTTTGAATGATGACGTACGATAAGTACACATGGCTGTAGAATTGACCAGAGATTCAAGACGAGCGCTGGTACCAATGTTCTCATGGCTGAGTGCAACACTTTTGAGTTATTTTTATTTGCAAACAACTAGTGATGAGAGATCTCAAATCCCGGGTCACTTTGAGTCACCCCCCCCCCCCTCGCGCCGACAAAGTGACCCGGATTTTGTCTTTCTATGCGCAAAAGGGGGGGGGGTGTGACTCAGACGATATGCTACAGGGCTCCAAAACTTTTTAAAATGCTGCTCCAATATCTTCAATATTGAACCACATAGTCAGCAACCACTGTCAATCAGAAAGTCACTGTCCTTCCTTCCATCCCTGCAAGTAACATCACCCACACTCCCACGCATAACATCACTCACACTCCCGCGTGTAACATCAACCACAACTATCTCACAATGTTCAATGAAACGCTATCTTCAACGATACAAGCATAAAGATTAAATCAGTTAAAGTTGTTCCGTCGCTCAACGCGTGCGACAACTACCAACTAGAAATGTTGTGGAAGTAAAGCTGAATAACAATGTGGACAAGTCAAACAGTTTGGTTACGGAGATTGCTCTAGCCACGGTGTGGTCAATGAAACATATCATAGAAACATCTAGGATTTATTACTAAAGAAAAATCATAATGCAGCAAACGAGATTTGAACTAGGTCCGATCAGATGACACCTACTCTCCTCAGCACTTGTGTCAAAAACAGATAAAACTCTCCCTAAAACAGATATCTATGTATTCACTGCAGCAAAACTGAAATTCAACAGATGAAACTTAGAACAGTGTATTTACTACTCATAATCACACACATCAACGTTTCGACCAAAAGGCTCTCATGCAGAATATATTGAGACACAGAAAAAACTACGAGTAAGACCAGCACAATCGATGTTCACATTGGCACAGCTAAATATAGATATAACCGTGAAGAGTTAACCCTAAAAATTTCGATTTTAGTCAAGGTTTCCAAAGTGTATATTCTCAAGCTACCGTGAACATGGACCGGTCGATCGACACAGACAACAACAACACACAATCGACCGGCTCATATTTATAGTGACTTGAGAATATAAACGTTGGAAGTCTAGACTAAAATCACATCTTTTTTAGGGATACCGTGTGGTCGAAGACTGTGGGATGCCGTGTGGTCGAAGACTGTGGGATACCGTGTGGTCGAAGACTGTGGGATACCGTGTGGTCGAAGACTGTGGGATACCGTGTGGTCGAAGACTGTGGGATACCGTGTGGTCGAAGACTGTGGGATACCGTGTGGTCGAAGACTGTGGGATACCGTGTGGTCGAAGACTGTAAACCTGTTGACTCAAGTTGACTGGGTGCCATCTCAGAGGACCTGGTTCATATCCCGCTTGCTGCATTGTGGAGCTGCGTTACATATTTCTCTACCGAAGTTTGTGAGACTCATGAGTGGAGAGACAATTCACGAAAACACATCGCGATGTAGAAGACAAACAGAATTAACGTTTCGGATACAAGGCCTTTATCATTCACGTTAGTGACAAATATCCAAGAATACAAATATATCACTAATTTCAGCAGATGAATTTATGAAAACAATCAAACGGCATGCTGAGTGGCGCAGTCAAACAATATTTCTACACAACAGTCATATCTCTTGTTGTTCAGTAATATGACTATCAACATTGGCACGATGAAACCATTGATCCTGAACTGGACTTCTTAGTCATCCAACACAACACATAACTGATAATCGAAGACTGCCTGATGTTGATAATAATTTCCTCTACACAAAGATATCAAACACTTTCAACTCTTCTACACTTGCATGTTACTTTCTTAACCAAAACTTGTATGCAGTCTTAGAGGCATAGATCAGTGCTTCTCGACCTTTTCTTGCCCGTCGCCCCCTTCCGTGATACATTTTATTCCATTGAACCTTTAAAAAAAAGCTTGTTAGCATTCTTCAAAACTTGTAATGATAAATAAAAATAATAATGAAACTGTCAAAGGATATCCGACAAGGTGGAAAATGCCGCAATAACACAACTAAGAAGCAATGGCAACTATGATAAAGTGTTATTGTCACGGATTACTAATATAACTAATAAATAGCACAAATAATGTCAACGAGACATTAAAAAAAAACAGGAACAAGGACTTTATCCACGTCAGGTCTATTAGGTGCTTTTATCAAGAAAACAATATCATCAGGTGACATATTCTTTCCAGAGCGTAGTCTTCCCTGTGAATCTCTTGAATTCTATGCGATCTTGAGCAAGCTCACCCGTCTCTTTTAGTGACATGTGCAGACATTCTTGAACGTCCTGTTTCCAACGACGTCTTGGGCGCCTTTGTCCCTGTTGCCTTCAGTCATCCCCTCCAGTAACACTCTTTCCATGCCGTCGTGTCTCTTAATGTGACATGAAAAAAAACCCAGAATCCAGTCTTCCTGGCCGTTAAATTTTGTTAACACCTCCTTGTTTGTTTTCCTTGCTGTTAATGCTCAGACCTCTTCCATAGCACTTTAATTCAAATGATGTTATTTTATTGGCCACTGTTTTATTTAGTGTACATGCTTCACATGGGAAACAACGAACTAGAAATAAATACACAAACTGTCAATACAACGAGATCCGTCTTAAAACCGCATTTCATTTTTATTATAACTAAACATGACTGCGCCTTTTTTTGGTGTAAATACAATAATATGCGGTTGCAAGACCGCACTGGTAGTTTTGTACGCTTATTTCAGCTTGTTGTTAATGTTACATATTGGACAGAAACGTGAAAAAATTTCTTGTTCTTTAGGTCCCCCCCCCCCCCCATGATTTTTTAATATTTCCCACTTATATTATTTTGGACATTTATTAGTTATTTTAGTTATCAGTGACAATAATACATTATCATATCTGTTATCGCGTATTTAGTGTTTTATTGGATATCATCCAAATAGTTACCTTTCTTCCGCCGAAGACGGATGTTATGGGTCATTGGCACAAATATAACGGCGACACGACGCATTTCCATTCTCTGGACTACATCCTGTTGGAAATCTAATAGGATCATGGTCCTGAAATAAGAGAGATCCAGTGGGAGTTTGAGAATGAACGCTGAAGTAGAAGTTACCTTGCTGGGACGTACTTAGGCAGGTATGTGCCCACAATTGTTTTTCTTTGTGCGCTCCCCAGCAGAACGCTGCAATCCACTCCTCCCCCTTCTTCCCCGAGGGACATATAGTTCAGTCGGAGAACCATTGGCCTAGATCTAGCTATAAAATTTGTCGGAGTGGTTAATAACATAAAAAAATTTCCATCACAGATAAAAAAAAAGAAGAAATGAAATCGATGATGCAATGTGAATGAATCATACACCTGCACAACTGAAATAACACGTTGGAAGCGCACCGGGTAACTGGAAACATCTACAAACAAACCAGCTACGGGGTGTCGGTACAGGTATATACAACCACAAACACTCTTCCTCAAGTTAAAAAAAATGGCGTTTTAGTAAATTAGGCACAATCGTTAAGCATTTCAGTGATTTCTAATGTAAGGTGTGGGTAAAACGGATACGGTAAGCTGAGGTTTCAGGATGGGATGGGGGTTAGGTATAGATAAGCCGGTTAAGGTTAGATAAGGTTTCAGGATAGGACGAGGGCTAGGATTGATCTATTACTTCAGCATATTTCCGTGAGATTCTACGTTCAGATGCTACGATCTGTACTTGGTTGCTCCTCTGTTAATCTCAGGTGTAGATATCATTCAGGGAGAACCAGGCACATTATCACGCTACTTTCTTCTCTTCTAGCCCAGCTTCAATGATAAGAACTGTGATTCAAAGACTGACTAGTCAACTGTCAATACTGCAGGTTTACATTTGGCTTGTGTGAGAAAACGACGCGTGCTCTTGCCATGTCATGTTCGGGGTGAATTTGTTTTCTTAATTTACACTAAACTACATTCTATTGACTGCATCCTTGTGGAAATCTAGTAGGATCATTGTTCTGATATAAGAGAGATCCAGCGGGAGTTTGAGAATGAACAATGAAGAAGTACAACAAGGTTCGTTCAGCTGACACCTATTCGCCTCACAACTTGAGTCAACATTGTTTTTGAATATTCGACCAATTCAGACCCCTAATTCACTGAGTCGTTATATTTCCGCCTCCTGTTGCGAGTGACACTCTTATCAACCGTGGACGTTAATCCAGCCTGGTTATATCAGAACAGTGACCATAGACAATCATAGAAGTGGTGATGGAATCAGGAACTTCCAAGATAAGTTGGTTGGTCAAACTCTCTGCGTAGAAGGCCCATCCAATAGACATTGCACCAAACCAAAAGCTGAAGTCTCCTGGATATGAAAGAAAGCTCGGAGAAACCTCCCCATTGCACATAGGAAGTAAAAGCTAATCGCACGTAATTCCTGGGGTTCGAAAATAAACAAATAAACAAACAATGCACCTCCTGATCGAACTGTGATGAGTTTGGTGGTATAATCTTTTCTGCTTCGCTGGTCAGACAAGTCTGGTGATATGACGCCCTACAGAGAGCGCGCAGCAGAGTTGTGTACACGGTGAAAATGTCAACAGTGCAAGTTCTTGCAAGGATGCGCAAAATACAAACATCGCTCTTTCTCTCTCTCTCTCTCTCTCTCTCTGTTTCCCTTACTCCTCCTCTCTCACTCTGCTTCTAAACTAAGCATATCTTTATTCTTGATTAGAAACCACCCTCATAGCACATAAGACATCCCCACAAGTGTACCGCCATCTGTTCCAGTAGCCATCCCCACAAGTGTACCGCCACCTATTACAGCAGCCATCCCATACATCCCCACAAGTGTACCGCCACTTGTTCCAGCAGATATCCCCACAAGTGTACCGCCACCTATTCCAGCAGCCATCCCAGCCATCTCCACAAGTGTACCACCATCTGTTCCAGCAGCCATCCCAGACATCCCCACAAGTGTACCGCCACCTATTCCAGCAGCCATCCCATACATCCCCACAAGTGTACCGCCACTTGTTCCAGCAGATATCCCCACAAGTGTACCGCCACCTATTCCAGCAGCCATCCCAGCCATCTCCACAAGTGTACCACCATGTGTTCCAGCAGCCATCCCAGCCATCTCCACAAGTGTACCACCATCTGTTCCAGCAGCCACCCCAGACATCCCCACAAGTGTACCGCCACCTATTCCAGCAGCCATCCCAGCCATCTCCACAAGTGTACCACCATGTGTTCCAGCAGCCATCCCAGACATCCCCACAAGTGTACCGCCACCTATTCCAGCAGCCATCCCAGACATCCCCACAAGTGTACCGCCACCTATTCCAGCAGCCATCCCAGACATCCCCACTAGTGTACCGCCATATGTTCCAGCAAGCATTCAAGAGTGTTTAAACTCACCTTCCCAGTCATATGACTACATGATCCTCAAATCTTTCCAGGGATGACTTCAACATTAGTCACTCTGATTTCTATAAATGTAGTCAAACATTTCAGTTCAGACAACACATACGTATATCTGACCATCACAGCAAGGTTTTTCCACGATGAATTTCCAGATAACAGAATCACAAACCCTAACACAATGTTATCTGTATGCGTCTGAATATATATTTCGTGCCCAAAGGAAAGATGAATAATATATTATAAGTAGTAATTGATACGAAAGTGTTCAAAGTTCTATTACAACTGCAGCCAAGTATAGGTTCAACTGTCACCATGGAAAAATATCTTTAGTAATTTAGTTAACGATTACAGAACGCGCCTCCGACATCCAATGTACCAGGTTCAATTTCCACCGGTGACAATTGTACATCTGGACCGTTCAGAAAACAATGACATAATGTGCAATTATTCCCCAAAATCACCACCTTTAAAATACTAACCGCTGGATTGATAGCTAGGTTTATGAAATAGATATGCTACGACGTGTACATGTGCACACAAACTAGAAAATATTTCACATATCACAACTGCACCTTTGTTTGGCGATATTTAGATCACTCAAAATGGACATACACCATCCCTTTTTTGCACACAATTGCACCTGATAACGTGAAGGTATTTTCCGTTTCTGTTTGGAAGTCAGCAGTGAAAACATTGAATGACAAGACTATTTTTATCAAAGTCAACGGGAACAATCGAAACAATGAAGATTCTACATTCCTGAGAAAATCCTAGGCTTAACAACGGACGATGCAGACCTGTTGGTGTTCCAACACAAATGATACACCTGCTGCACTAACGGCGCCTCTGTCACGTTCTTCGTCTCCAAGTACTTCTCCAAACTATATTATTTCTTCAATCCAAGCAAGGATACGGCCATATTTTGTACATATCTGTTAATTTGTCTGTTAAAAACCACAGGGTCCCCGAAAAAATCCTCTTTATAGACAAGACGTCGCAAGCGGGGTTCGAACCAGTAATCTATATAGCACAAAGTGAACGGCTTAACTACTACGCCAGTGAAATACGCAACCATTAAATGATGCATTCACCCGCAGAGAAAGTTGTAGATGCAACACTTGAACATTAAACGCGTGTCATGGCAAATCAATGAAACAACTCTCGGATAAATGGAGTAAACAGTTCTTCTTCTGCGTTCATTCTCAAACTTCCACAGACTATCCACACGTTTGTGTGCTGTGGTCATTTCTACTCGTAGTCGTTTGATGTTATGTGCTTATCTTGATTAAAGTCTTTAGGTCGAAACGTCGATTATGTCATGTGCATTATTATTTGTATGATTATATCCTGTGTTTTGTTGTATGTATAATTTCACATGATAATCCGACAGTGATAGTGTGTTAGTCGCAGTTCAGTAAAACTTCATTACCTGTTTCCAAACAGTTTTACTAGCAGTATTACCTATTATTGATTGGCAGATTATCAGAATCTAGTCCAGTTTACAGTTTAGATGTCATGCTTGCGCCTTTCTGCCTGGCACATCCGGCTTGAGCATGGCTTTTGCGCCACTTTGACCATATATGGGATCGGACAGCCTACACCATCACAAAACCTACTTAGTCGCCTCTTACGATATGAATGGAAGGTAAATAGTGTTGCTATTCTTTGCTGCCCATTCCGGCCACCGTAAGACAACGGTGAGATTAAGAATCGCTGGTCACCACTACAAATATGTGACCAACGCTCGCTGGTCACCACTACAAATATGTGACCAACGCGCGCTGGTCACCACTAGAAATGCGTAACTAACACGACCTACCGATAGCCATGTTAAGAATCGCTGGTCACCACTAGAATTTTGTGACGGACGCAGCATCCTATGAACAATGACATTTCTCTGAATTCCTGACAGTGACGTTCAGTGTCAACGTTTGTTTCACCTGTAGACAATGTGTTACAAGCAAAGATCTTGTGTACAAGCCAAATATAGTTTCACAGTTGATGAGTGGAGATTTCAGATCAATCATGTCAATAATTTCTTGGATTCTGTTTTATTTTTTGTTGAAGTACAAGAAAACTGAATATAGTCAGAGGTCATGTGAGGAGTTTCCTTCTACAAGTAGGTGTTTAACACATCAATGCATTGTACACCTTGATATACAATGGAAATGAAACGGGCTTGCAAAATCACAAAAAGAGTTGGTTGTTACCAAAACCACAAAAAAGAGTTGGTTGTTACCACAACCACAAAAAAGAGTTGGTTGTTACCACAACCACAAAAAAGAGTTGGTTGTTACCAAAACCACAAAAAGAGTCGGCTGTTACCAAAACCACAAAAAAGAGTTGGCTGTTACCAAAACCACAAAAAAGAGCTGGTTGTTAACAAAACCACAAAAAGAGTCGGCTGTTACCAAAACCACAAAAAAGAGCTGGTTGTTAACAAAACCACAAAAAAGAGCTGGTTGTTAACAAAACCACAAAAAGAGTCGGCTGTTACCAAAACCACAAAAAAGAGTTGGCTGTTACCAAAACCACAAAAAAGAGCTGGTTGTTAACAAAACCACAAAAAGAGTCGGCTGTTACCAAAACCACAAAAAAGAGCTGGTTGTTACCAAAACCACAAAAAAAAGAGTCGTTACCAAAAACAGCCCGGATATCGCGTACAACATTTGCCAAGTCCTTCTCTATTATAGTCATGAGTGATGATCTCACACAGCGTCGCTATTCTTGCCTAAAGTGATGGATCCATGGTTACTTTGCGTCTACATTGCGCCACCAGTCATAGAAATGCACGGAAAAATCGGAGATATTCAGATAAGTGACGCCTGATAAGATAACTAAATTAAAGCATTGTTGACGCTTTGACAAGTATAAGCAGAACTCTACTAGGTATAAATGAAAGCTATGGCAAAGCCACCCATTTGCACACGGGAAGTAAGAATAAAAACCGCTGGTCATCACTGGGGGTCAAAACAAATAGAAAACCCAGCATACTAATGTAAAAACATGGATAGTTATTTTTGTGAGAATTGTAGAAATAACAATGTAACCTAGATATAAAGAAAGCCTCTTGGGTATGAAGGAAAGATCATAACCTTCCCCATTGCACATAGGAAGTAAGAGCTAATCGCTCGCAATTCCTGGGGTTCTCAAACAAACATATAAAGTAATGAATATTTACTTGGAGTTGAAATACTTGGACTGGTGAGAAGGAGAGAACAAAACGGATGACCTCTGCTCTGTAATGCTGGTCTCTATTCCAAATTCAAGAATCAAATTATAGTGTTTAGCAAACACATGAAGAATCTTAGCCATTTTCACGGAAACTGCTTTCAGTCATTTCTCAAGATCAAGTGCTTTGATAACAGACCTGACAATAACGTACTCACGTGCATCAAACGTGGTTCGCACACACTATTCAAACAAGACAACAAGTTATGAAAAGTTGTATCCAATGTCAAGACCAGGCATTTCAGCCACGGATCACGTGTTTTCCCCACAAGTGATACAGGTTCCCAATTTATGCTGATATTTCATCGCAACCGAGGAGGTGCAACAAGACTTGAAAATGAGAACATCGCGGTTAAACGGAGGATAAATGATGTGACACTCACTGCCACTCTATTATAAGTCAATGTAATATAATGGCATCTGCGAGTAGGTGTCATCTGAGCGTAGGTATCATCTGCGAGTAGGTATCATCTCGAGAAGGTGTCATATGAGCGTAGGTATCATCTGCGAGTAGGTATCATCTCGAGAAGGTGTCATATGAGCGTAGGTATCATCTCGAGAAGGTGTCATATGAGCGTAGGTATCATCTCGAGAAGGTGTCATATGAGCGTAGGTATCATCTCGAGTAGGTGTCATATGAGCGTAGGTATCATCTGCGAGAAGGTGTCATATGAGCGTAATTTCTTCAAATCCCGTTTGCTGCATTCTAATATTTCATGTTTCTATACTATGTTATTAATTGACCTGTCACATCTAAATCATCATTGTTTATGTGTTAATTTTGTTGGCACGTACACCTACTTCGTCGTGAATACTCTGAACGCCTCTCTGTTCCGAGAAAGCAGGCCTAATCGTAATTTTTCAACACTCCACCGAATGGTTGAGGGTAGAGATCTTTGAAGAGCTGTGTATGCTGATGCACGACAGATCCGCGGTATAAGACCTGTTCTCTGAATTAATTCGACCTTCATTCGATCATTTTCTTGATTATTACAGTGTTTTCCGTTGGTCAATATTTATATACTTGGAATCGTATATCAAAAAAGCCAAGGCTACTTCAAGTATATAAATAGCAACCAATGGAAACCGTGACAATAATCAAAAACGTACCAAATGAAGGTATGTTTCCTTTTTTCCAGTTAAGTCTTATAGTACTGTTGACGATCACAGCTGATGTATCCAGCGTGGTACCCCCCTACTGTTGACGATCACAGCTGATGTATCCAGCGTGGTACCCCCCTACTGTTGACGATCACAGCTGATGTATCCAGCGTGGTACCCCCCTACTGTTGACGATCACAGCTGATGTATCCAGCGTGGTACCCCCTACGACCATTACCGGTTATGAGTCTTATTATTATTATTATTAGTATTGCATAATTGGTTCTTGTAGCATCGAGGACATCGGGTGCGTGCTAATGTTAAATTGTTTGTGGTTCTCGAGGAATTAACATATATGTATAGTGTGTGTGATGTTTTCTGAGTGTCGCCGACCGGTCCATATTCATAGCAGCTTGGGAATATACATGTTGAAAGCCGTAACTAAAATCGCATATTGCTTTAGATACGCAGTGCAGTCGAATAAACAGTGTGGCTCAAATTGCGAGGCAAGTAGGTGCCACCTGAATAGACCTAATTCACATCCCGCTTGCTACATTATGATTTTTTTTCTCTATAAGCCATCTATAAGCCTCAAGCGGCCCTGCTTCCGGTGATATTTAGAGGATTCTAAATACCTTGTATACATTGACATTTTAGGTCATTGATTTTCCTCTTTCCTGGAAGATGTCCTCTAAGTTAATGTTGCAACTGACTGTGTCTTGTTTACATACCAAGGATATATTACCTGGCGTGTATATTTATTCATTTTGTTTTGTGTCATGAGTATCTCCATGGCGCATTGGTCTCAAAAGGTCGATTCAAACACGCTCGCGATGTCGTGTTAACAAAGTGAATTTCTTATTGGAGATCCCTGGGAATTATCTCTTGAAACCAGGGAGTTGTCAGTGAAACTCTCGGCAGAAGACGTACCACTTCGTTGACATTTAGATGTCCGAGTAAGATCTTTACAATAGCTTTAGTATGTTCATATCAATGTATATGCCTTGATCAATCTCTATGTCCATCATATTCTGAAAAAACCCCCCAAAAAAAACAACTAGATTCGTTCGGATCCCGTCGTGATGAAATTTATTGGGTTTCTGACCCTGATATACCTCACATTGCTAATGTGCTTTGCCATGCCAACCGGGCTCACCGTATGAGAGTAAAAGCGAGGATGATATCGTACAGTCCATCGAATATTTTATGATTGAATAAATGTCGCCTAAACTGGTGGTTTTCCATTTTCGTTGATGGAAACAATTGCAACCTCGTTAGATGTTGGTTCATTACAGCGACATTTTGATCAGATTGACGATCGCGCTTGAAGGTCATGTTTAATATTGGGATTTCTCTTCCAGTTTCAGCAGCATTCTGAATCTTTCTTGTTTCGATATCGCGCATTAACTGATATGACTGTGTTAGTCTATTGTGTTGACGGAAAAATATATAACGATTTTACCAAGAATTTCTCTTTCGTATGTAGTATTTGCTGCTTGTCCTTGTCGAACGTATGTTGTTTGAGTACTGTCCACATCATACAACCGGGCGAACTGTGGAACTGTGTTGTATAGCGGTTGTATATGAGAAGTTCGATAAGTTTGTCCATGAACTTTTAAAAAAAATATGGACCTGAACCTTGACAATCCGTAATTTTTTCTCCAATCGACGCGAAAGAAAGTGCGCTTATTATAAGAGCGAATATTCTCGCGAGAATGTATATATTTAGAGTGTGTACTATCAGAGAGAATCAAGCACAGGAACTTGAGAGACTCCAGCTTATTACCATGGATGTCTTGTGGCTTTGGGAGCTTGATCCTTCCCTCTAGGTAACAACTCGTAAACTTGCGTCCAAACAAAAAATTTAGCCCCACAAAAATTGACATATAATATCAAAAATTTCAGTTATGTGCAGCAATACGATCCTCAGCAAAGTTTGCTGCTTCATTTGAAATTGCTTGACTTCGACGCATTTGTGACAATGAGTGAGCCTCGGCATCTACAGATGGACGTCTCTGCGTTTGCTTAACAGTTTCATGCTGTCTGTGACGATGACGAAATTCTCTATTCATAGCTTGTCGATTTTCTCTTTGCTATGGTGATTCTAGCTTAACTCGAGGCCGATGCAAATCCGTATTCTTAGTTAGTCGTGTTTGTTTTTGTTGAAGCGTTTCTTGATCAATTCTTTGCATATCTCTTTCAATTCTATGTCTATGCTCTGCAGCATTTGTGACAAAAATCCGAGCGAGTGACTCTTGACTTTGACGACTCAACCATCCAGCTTTTCGCTATTTTATTTGCTGACACTTTCTTTCGATTGGATCATCTTCATTCATCATTTAAAGCAAATTATATGTATATTTTAAATATAGTGTATTTTAGATAACTTTAACCACAAGCCGATACAGAAGTTTACCTGTTAGCGCATCAATAACATTTGTATACATAAATGTCGTCTATTTCGAATTACGTCACGACACCAATCGTTTTCGATTGGATGTTTCACGGTATTCCGTGACATAATGCGCTATTTATAGAGCGTTCCGGAGAGACTGACAGAACACGGCTATTATATTATATATTTCAAATACTAATATTGAAAATACTACGTTTGTTTTGAAAAGCGGAAGTCACTGTTCAAATCCCATAACCTTATGTCGCCACCAAGTATATATATATATATATATATCTTATAAAATGAAACAAAATATAAAGTTATATATCGTATACAATACAACTTAAAAAATATAACGAAAACATAACTTCCAATAGTTGTTATACTGTGTACTCAAAAACTGTTTCGACGTGGGTAGAAATGAATATTTAATTCTCACATCGTGGATATATCTCTACATAATTATTGGTCTGTATCAAGCGTCACAGTTTAGTCAGCTCGCTGAGTAATGTTTGAAGTCATCTAATCATGTATCCCCAGTTCATTTATTCAACATGAGCGTGTCCTGGTTCCTGCTTCTCAATTATTAATCTCTATTCAAACAGCCACAAAACGTTCTAATTTGTTCATTAATTTGTATTCAACATTTCGTTTCGTTTTGTGTTTATCTCTTGATAAAGTCACCACCTGGTCGCAAAGCGAAAGTTGTGCCTGTGTATCAGATTCACTGGTAGCATATCTCGCTACTCGTCCCTTAATCACCGAGTTAGATCCAGTCTTCATGCAATTAAATCATATCGGGATTGTACAACAAAGTTTACACACGAATCCACCATTATACAATATACACATTTTGTCATGGACCACCCGATGCGAGTAATGTGTGGAGTGACAAGATGGTTGGTAGACAACCCGATGCGGGTAATGTGTGGAGTGATAAGATTGGTGGTAGACAACCCGAGGCGGGTATGTGTGGAGTGACAAGATGGTTGGTAGAAAACAATATACATAATAAAGCATGGCTCTGTAGCAGCGTGCTACAGTGCACGTACATGACGGTCATGATACCAGGTACGAATCCTGTTATGAATGCACTGGCAAACCACTAAACGTATTTATATTGCCTAGAAAATCACTACAGCCTAAAATATTGGGTTGAAGGCTGCGATTTGAATAGGATGTGCAACCAATAACAATGTAGTGAGAAGGGCATATTTAGCAGTGGGTGGGGGAGAGGTTGAGTCCAAACATCATTCTCTTCTCCCCCCCCCCCCACCCAGTACCCTGAATGACAATTTATACAAAGAACCAAGTAACAAAAAAGGGTAAACCCCCCTTTTGGTTTTCCCACACACAAAAATCCGTCAAAATCGAATAAATTACCTTTTTTTTAAAAAGTAAACACCACTCAATCCCTCTCCAATGTGGTATCTATTTCTCTGAGTAGTGAGATGTTTGAAATGTGGATGTTTGTACAGGAAACCAAAGATGAGCAGACGGGCGTTATCTCTGTTATACACATAATGCTGATGACTGTTGAGTGACGTTGTGTGCCCTGGTAACTAGGCCACACACATTCTCCAACATCAATTTGGTCTCATTAGCGATATCTGGTACATTTTTGCGGTTCTCAAGATTAAACGATATTTCTCCGTTTTGATAGTGGCGAAGAATGTATAACGGAGAAATATCGTCTATAGTTTTATATATATAATATAGTTATTATATATATAACTTCATATAAATATATATATATATATCCACCTTTGGAAAGTAACAGTAGGACTGACACATGGACTACAACACAAGGGCACAACCATGGACATTTGAATATACAACGGACTTGTCAAACGTCACAGAATGAGTCGGGGAAATAACAGAAATAATAAGAGGGTGTTGCAGTAATTAACGCAAACACACGAACGACATTAACAAGAGCGCGTTAAATAGAAATATACAACAGAAGTGTATATAAGTGTTTACCAACATTGTTAGGAGAATATCGTCCAGGAAAGAAGGCATGGCAGAATGCAGCCATATTTGCGCAGGATGTTTTTGAGGGGTTCGATTCGCTTGGTGACATGTGCGGTCGCAATAGACCTTAAGGATGCGTACAATAGGGTGTCCTTGGATATCTTGATGCACCAGCTGTTAAATCTTGCAGTTAATCCTTTTGTCGTGCGTTGGGTTGGCGCCGCCCTGATGCACAGGGTTGTAGTTCTTAAGTGTGGTAACTGGATATCTACACCAACGGTTATTAGCCCTGGCCTGCCACAGGGATCGCCTCTATCTCCTATACTTTTCAATGTATACACAGTGCATATCGCTGGCAATCAAATCACAGGTGTTGGCAGAACGATGTCATATGCCGATGATATCCTGGTGTATAGACAGGGCAGAAATCGAGAAGAGTGCGTCGTGGAACTACAGAAGGAGCTGGACAGACTGACAAATTGGTGTCAAGATACGGGAACAGTGGTTAATCCGTCTAAGGCATTCGAGACGTGGTTTTCCTTGAACAATCACATGGTAAAGACACCCATGCCACAAGTTTCGTTGTCCGGGAAAAGTTTAGAAAGAACTAGCACAATGAGATACCTGGGTGTGTTTTTTGACAGAAGGCTGAGTTTCAGGGAACATGTTGACCACATTATCATAAGGGCAGGAAAAGGCTTAGCAGCAATGAAGGTTATGGCTGCTGCGCAGTGTGAGCGAAGATTGTTATTTCTTTTGTACCAGGGTTTGGTTGTGGCTGTGGTGGAATATGCACTGGCAATTCTGACTCTTAGCCAAACTCAGATCGAAATACTGGATAGAGTCCAGAATGCAGCAATGCGTATCATTCTGGGATGCACAAGAGACACATCGACAAGAGCTATGCTATACCTACTTGACAGCCCAACAGCTGAGCATAGATTACAGTATTGCCGTGCACGGGCGCACCTTCAAATACATGCAGATAAGGAACACCCGTTGCATTCCGAAATACAGAAAGTTAAAGGCAGCAGACTCAAGAGAGGAAGGTCGTGGATGGGACGTGCTGAGGATGTAATACAAAGCGTGTGCAGATTACAGGATGTGGCAGCAGGTGCGGAATGGATTATGAAAAAACATTATGCAGGAAGGAGTGACACTGAAGACGAGTCTTGAGCGTCGACTATTACCAGAAATATCCGGGACTTCAAGTACTATATTTGACAAGTTCGTCGCGAGAACAGACATGCGTGCTGATCTCACCAAGTATCACTGCTCTTGACAGATGCGACGGATCATTTGTCACTTTGTGTAGCCAGCCAAAGAAAAGAACGGAAAAGTCAGCTGTATCAAGATTAGTGGCGCTGCATGAGATCAACAGGGAATATCCTATCCCGGAGAAGTATTAGTTTTCTAGCTTCTAGTAATGAGAATTGGGTGAAAACGAGAAAAGTTGCAGCAATACCTTAAGTGTTACGCGTTTGTAGTCCTTGTATCTCGATGTGTGTGGCACAACAAAAACAATTGCCATACTGTATTTTTCCCGTTAGAGAGTTACAGGAAGTATTCGAGTGGCTTGTGTGATAAAGGCCGCATGCCGCCACGTCATGTTTAAGGTGAGTTTTTTTAATTTACACCCCGACAGAAAAAAAATCGTCTTTACAAGGGATCGAACTCTGGACCTAACGGGCGTGAGACCAACGCTCTAACCTGTCGGACATGCGCCACACCTCAAGTTAAGCAAAGGAATGGATGTGTATGTTTAAAGTTGGTCAGCGAGGACTGAAAGCGATATCATATCACATAAGGTGCACAGGCCACCAAGAAACTATCTCTGAGCAATCCTGTACTATGTAATTTCCTCCAGCTTTGTCCTATTCACGCCATATCTGCTGTAACCACTCTTGGTCTACCCGCCCTACGTTTTCACTGTGGAACAAATGGCAAGAACTATACGGTGACACTCATCACTAGCTTTAGGAGCAAAGAATAGTGGCACTAATTCCAACGCCAAGTCCCTATAATTTATGCTCCGATGTTTTGTACTACACGAACAAGTGACACCCACACGTACATACACTCAACCACTTCAGTCTCTGGAGTATAAAACCGTCCCAACTGATGACATTGCGCCTGCACCTACATTGCGCCTGCACTTACATTGCGCCTGCACCTAAATTGCGCCTGCACCTACATTGTGCCTGCACCTACATTGAGTGCAACATGTACATTTTGCTTATTTTTTTTAATATGTGCGTAATAAAGTGGGTACCAACACATTGCAACATGTCGAAATGTTCAATGTCAAATAAACTTCACATATAAACGTGAGTACTGCAGCAGAATGATGTACACATTCTGTTTTAATAATTAGAATAATTACCAGAATGAGATGGACAAAAGAATCATCAAAATGAGATGGATAGAACATTTATCAAAATATGAGATGAATAGAACGATAAAAATGATGTGAACAGAAGAGATATCAAAATATGAGATGCATAGAAGGAATATAAAACTGAGGTGGATAGAACAAATATCTAATAAACTTTCAATAAAGTGAAAATGAGACCACCCAAGGTACACGTTTTTACAATAATTCCTATCACCAAGTGTCATGTGACGGTGTGGTTTAAAAAAAAAATTAAAGCATACTGCAGAAGAGTCAGCGACAGCTATCTACATGACAGATACAAGAAGAGTCAGCAACAACTATCTACATGACAGACACAAGAAGAGTCAGCAACAACTATCTACATGACAGATACAAGAAGAGTCAGCAACAACTATCTACATGACAGATACAAGAAGAGTCAGCAACAACTATCTACATGACAGATACAAGATTGCCCCCAACTTATGTACATGATTATTAGAGTGTACAACAGAAAATTGGCTGATCTGGTGAGTTAATGGGCCAACCTAGAACGCGCCACCATTGCATGGCATATGACAGATAAATAGAGTCAGCGTTTCTGTACAAACGTATTGTTATAAACATAACATGACTGTACGAGTCGCAGACAAAATAACCTAAGCTTGCAGGTCGATAGGGTGCACTGTTCACAACGTTGAAATTAGCTGGAGTAATATTAACATGTAACGAGGCACTGTTTACTCAAAGAATATCCTAGAGGTAACAGTTGAGGGTGGTAGGAGAATATGTGGCAGATAATCTTGACGATAACACTGTGCGAGCTCTGGTCACCCATGTTCAACAAACTAAACTATTGTGGTTATAGAGCACCTGGGGATTATATTTAGCCGTGATGTTCACCAAAAGAAAACCTGCGAACATAATCAAAACAGGTATTACGTCACGTTTTCAATTATCTTCGTGCATTTCGTTAGCAGGCAGCACTACGTATATACATAGTGACGAACGAACAGCACTGCAATAATTAAAATCATTACGTATGACGACATGTTTTCATTCTGCTCGTCTTCTATAGTCGAGTGTCACGGCGTAGTCATGGCCAGGTTATCCCAACCAGGGTTATCGTCCCTGCATAGGGACTTAATTAAGTTGTGGTATTTAATGAAAATCAGTTGGTCAGGGGAACGCTCAGGAGGAGCTAAAAGTGTAACGTTGAATGCAGAGAAGATTGTCAGATAATACTCTCTAGCAAATCGTTGAATTAATAAACAAACGATACTGGTTACACTATACTTCAAGACGAGACCGCATCAGGCAATAAAGATATGGATCCGGTATTACGACCAATTAGTCAATACGGATACAGTATCGCAGAGTCTTACCGTTACTTGTAAAGTTCTGGTATAAAGTGTACTTCAACTTAGTGTTGTTACCTGTAACACATTCTAATGTTAGATTTCTCATGTGTAAGATATCTGTAACATGTCACTGGCACATACGTGCTCTTACATATTGCAACGACTTTATGCAACAGTTGAAGAGTTTAATGGCAGCCTCGATTCTCATCATAAATTGATCATGTTCATCAAGTTCATAGTTCAATGGTTATCATCAGATAAGGAGCCGACTGGTGTAGGCGATCATGTATCTTCACACCTCTCTTTTTCAGTATATTACAGGTTTTCAAGAACCACTTTTGGTAATGGTGAAACGGCGTAAACTCGTTTGGCTTGGGCATGTAAAGAGACACGGACTTACTTTCTAAAATTATTTTGCAAGTAGCTGTCCAGTGTCGAAGGAGAAGAGGAGGATAAATATAATCCCTAATTGACAACATCAAGAAAATATAGTATCCACTTTTGATATGCACAGAATAAGGAACCGACTGACCTGGGACTTGAACATTTGTGATGACGCTGAACAAGTTTGTTTGTTTGTTTTTCATTCGCTCCATTGTAACCATCACGGATATCCGTGCGATTTCCGCCGGGAGCGTGATTACGTTGTGCCACCGTTATGCGCCTTGTAGGCCTAGCACATCCGATTTCGGCATGCCTTGACAATTCGGGTGGGCTACCCTTAGCCTGTGACAGCCTCTATATCTGTCTCCAGGCACGCGTAGTGAAGACTCTTCGCCCAGACGATTTTCTTGCTCTCGTCTCACTCGAACGAGGTTTTCCACTGTCTATGAACTTGCCTCGTGTAATTGGACGTGCTGTGCCCATTGGGTACTGAACCGTTTCTCATCCATGAGCCTGGTTCCTTAAGGGGAAGAACTCAACAGAGGAGTTGGACCCTGGCTCTTTCGCCCTCTTAGCCGAGGTGTCATTCATCGACATCGTGTACCCCTTGTCCAAGTTCGAGTCTCACACCACGCGTTTGAGAGCAAGGCGTTCTCGAGCTGAGCGTCCTTGTCCCAATAGCGCCTGGGCCCATCAGGTACTGAACCCTTTCTCTCTTCAAGTGTATTTCCGGTGTAGGAAAACCTGACAGTAGAGTTGGGCCAGGGCTAAATCGTTGTCCCTTTTGTGCCTTAGCGAATCGAGTACGGAACCCTTTCTCTCTGCAAGTTACTTCCGGTATAGGAAACCTTGACAGTAGAGTTGGGCCAGGACTGCCATCGTTGTCCCTTTCTTGCCTACACCCATCGGGTACAGAACCCTTTCTCTTTGCAATCATATTTCCGGTTTAGGAAGGCTCGACATTAGAGTTGGGTTAGGTCTTTTGCTTTACCAAACGCCGATGGATGGGTCTGGGTCTCTGCCTGTTATGAACTCTGGTAACTAGAAGCCCGTCTCGAGCTGACGGAGCTTGTAGTTCCCTTTCCTAGGGACTTTTCACTTTCTATTTGCAGTTCGCGCTGCCCTCTAGCGCTGTTCTGCCCTTTCATTGTTTCATTGTACTCTGTATGAAACATATTTGTCTCTCGCCATGCATTTACCTTTACGTGCATTTTACATTGGCCGCCCCTCCAATGTTCGGACTGGACTGACTAGCTTCACTGTATGTCGACAGTGTTGCTATATGTGGTGATGCTGGTGGTGTCGGAGATATTGTCTGTCTCTTGTGCAGTCAAATCTCTTTCCATATGCTACCTCCACATTCTCGGGCACGATCCCCAAATGATTTGGCCAGAATCAGCACGAGCTGCTGTATTTCTGTTTCCAGGGTGCACCACGTGGAAGTACATTTGGGATCTTGGTTATCTGCTAACCCTGGGTCCGCCTAGAGCAATGCGTTCCCTTTGCACCCCGCTGAACAAGTGATCTATTTCAGAACTTGGTCAACATTTTTAAACGTCAATAAAAACAGCTACTTTGTCATAAATATCGTTATTCTCTCTCAATATTTACTGTCACAAGCCATACTCTAGAGCCGCACAGATCTCTCCCTTTCACAGCGTAATGCTAAAAAGGACAATAATTATCACTTCCTTCTATAGACACTAGCTTTAATATCGACAAAATACATGGCGTCTATAGAGTCGTTGTGCAGTCATTGACATTATTACTGACACTACATCATATGAATTGTGGGTATTTAGCGCAGGTTTTTGTGATGTCATTGACGCAACATGAAAAATAAAACACTACTGCTCATGCCAATCTCCTATTGGGCAAAGTGGATCGTAACACCAAGAAAAGCAACTAATTACACCATCTAATAGCAGTTGTGGCTTAGTACTTGAAGAGTTATTGTCATTCCCGACTGCAAGTTGCTGCTATGGGACCTAACTTAACAAAGCAAAGGTATTTCGTGATCAGCGTATAACACTTGGCTCTTCGGCTAATCGCAATCTGCTGAATCACGTTACGCTGCATCAACGACATGTCAATGATGTCATATTGAGCACATATATTTCATTTCAAATTCAGTGCACAACAACTGCATAGACACTCTATACAAATCATATAAATAAAGCTGCCCGTATCCGAGATTAATCAAGAATCAAGAATGATAGATATATATGTATGATGCTATGGAACAAGATCATAGATTAATTGAATGTTTAGTCAGTTTAGTTTGCCTTCATGGGCCAAATTAAATGTTTCTGCGTACCATTTTATGACCCTGGTATATGTCGTAATTATAATATATGTGTTCATTATTAAACACTTGTTCCACCTCACATTTTCTTTGTTCAGCGGTTAGCGCCATTCTTGGTCTGCGGATAAAAAGTTAACTCAACAGCAATATGCTGGGCAACACTGTATACAGGGCCATGGAAATATACCACGTCATATTGAACACATATGGGGTGCAAAAGGTCTCGCATTGCTCTCGTGCGGATCCAAAGTTAGCAGTTATCCAAGATCCCAAAAGAACCTCCTCGTGGTACACCCTGGAAACAGAAATACAGCTCCTCTTGCTGTATTCCTGGTCAACACTTTTAGGCTTGTGTTCGTGGATGTTGTAGATGGAATGAGAATGACCTGCACAGAGACTAGCAATATCTCCGAGACCTCTACACTAACACACCCAGCAGCATCTGTGGATTGTGTACAGCAGAAAACGCAGAAACATTGGAGGAGCTGCCAATGTCAATGCCCGTTATAGGAAGATCCTGTTAAGACAAGGTAACCTTATGAGTACATATTAAACCTGGAAACGACAAAACGCGCTAGAGGGCAGCACTGTGTATATGAATGGATATAGTGGCAACAAGACACAATTGTCCAGCACGAGACTGACTGACGGAAGTGCTGTTCAAAACACACAGACGCCACACGTCCCACCACAGTAGGCCCCATGGTGTTATTCTTTACTCCCCTCTCAGGTCCCGGCAACACAGATGCGGTATTTGTATTGATCTAGTGAACCATACTTTGCTCCCCTCTCAGGTCCCGGCAACACAGATGTGGTATTTGTATTGATCTAGTAAATCTTACTTCCGGAATGCACTTCAGACAAGCCTAGCTGGGGTTCTAAAGTCTAACATACTTATCGTCAACAGAGGCGTATCCGTGATGAGGATAGAGACAAGTGTAACAAGGCCTTGTTATTCTATCATCTCATAAACTGACCAACAGAGGCGTATCCATATTTTGAGTGCCCATGATGAAGAAATTGTAACAAAGAAAACGGCCCATATGTGAATGTTTATAGTTCACCTTTGCATGCTAGATCTGTGACCCGATACTAAAAATACACACTTGATATCAAGGCATGTGTGATACTGAATTATATCTGGCCCTTCTCAACAAAACGTCGCGTGTACTTTTATTGTAATCTTATCGTTATGTTACATTTTCCAACTTCAAGTGCTGTCACGTGACACATTCGAACTGCAGCCTAGGTATAGTTAGTTACCTATATATATAGATAATATATATGCATATACAGAGGGAACAGGTGCAAGGTGTGCGTGTGAAAAGAAACTTTGGAGGTTAGGAAATTGAAAAGGAAAACGGGAAAGCCAGTCCCAGCAAGCTAGCTTTAGAGGCCATATTAGAAATCGTTATCAGAAACGGGTAACAAGTGGAATAACATGAAGGATGGAGGGAGCGTGATTCACTACTGTGTCCGTGCACTGTTGCTGCAATTGTATTGCGTAGGTCAGATATCAGAGTGCACGGTGCACCTGGCTGAAAGAACAATGAGGATAATGTTGATGACGATACAGGAGGATGATACAAATGAGGAGGAGAAGGAGAAATATTGAGTAGAAATTCAGTCACAGAACAGAATATTGTAATTTTAAAAAAAAATCCGCCGACGATGGATGTGTCGGACCATTAGCTCAAATAAAACGGTTACACCAACACATTTCTATTCTCTAGACTACATTCTGCTGGAAATCTGGTAGGACCAATGCCCTGCTACAAGAGAGATCCAGCGGGAGTTTGAGAATGAACGCTGAAGAAGAAGAATAGATTTCCTGTACCCAATGAGCAAGCAGAACAGGGATACAAGCTCAACAATCTTATCAACATGATAGCGTTCAACTAGTGTTTAGAATCGGCAGTTAACACTTTGTTTCATCCCTCCTGTGATTTCGGGTATTAAGAAATAATGGATATGACCACAGACATCTAGATAACAAGGACTAGAAACGTATCACATTTAAGGGGTATTTCATTCGGGATTTCTCGTGTTTACGATATTCTCACACAAGTATCACCTAGAAAACACGTACGTGTCCATATTTTTCCACACTGATGTCATGTAGCGTCACGTTTTGTTATATCCGACTTTTCCGTGGCTGGAGACGCAAAGCATACGCAGTGACCAATGTTTTGCGCATTAGTTAAAAGAGGTAATGTCAGAAGCTCTCAACCTGGGGCACAGGGACACCGCAGTGACCAATTATCTGGCACATTAGTATCATCAATCTGATCGTTATTACGAACCAACGAAGTGGTTCCACCAACCAATGAACCCATTTTCGTCAACGAAGATGGAGAACCACCCTTTCACCGCGACATTCTCATTTATTCATTCATAAAATATTGCTTATGGACTGTATTCGATGAATCGGTTATGAACAGTATGGTGTCATACTCGATTTTGTTCCCAGACGGTGAGCCGGGTTGGCAAGCACATTGGCAATGTGGGGCATATCAGGGTAAGCAACACAATACATTTTGTTCCGAGAGTTCCAAAAGAATCTAGTACAGAATAAAAATTATTGGGGCTTTTGAAAAGTGTTGTTATATAGGGATATTTGTTATAAGAGGGTGCGCTATAGAGGGTTTCCATTGAACTCCTACGGTAAAAGGACAAGGAGATGATAAACTACCCCAGCTCTTATCACTTTTCTTTCTCCACAGCCCCGTTTTTGGGGGTTAAAATTGAACTGTATGGCTCCATTCGAGGGTTATAGCTGGTGAAATTTTGAATGAGAAATTGTGCTCCAAATAATTTCATTTGTTCACAATGGGTGATTTCTCTGAAAACGAAGACGGGGAAAATGCTACGGAATGCATTATTGCGATATCTGCGCTTTTCGTCCTGGCACATCCTACTTTCAACATGGCTTTTCAGTCACTATATCAAGACACAACTATACCAATACAGTACTGCTTCAAGACATCACTGTATTAAAATATCGTTACAGAAGACATGACAGTAAATATAAATTTAAGCCAAACGACTGCACAAGCGAACAATCAAATCGGCAACCAGTAATTCCCACCTACATCCAGGTGTCAAATGAAGGTAACATTTCTCCCAAGCTGAGAATATGTAAATCATTACCCCTGTCTTCAAGCCAGGTGCATTATGTTGTTCGAGGTGCGAAATCCCCAAGAAAGAACAACTAACACAACACATGGAATGGCACCAACAAGATGGCAGGAGTGAACAGGTTAGCTAACTTGCCGCATAAATGATTCAGATATTTCCAATTGTGGATAACCTATCATAGCTCTGCGTCTATGTTCATTCTCAATCTCCCGCTGTTAGCAGGCTGCAGTCTTTAAAACAGAAACCACTGTGACATGGTTTACAGTTACATTGTAATATCTGACTTTACGGCATCGTTGGGGTCACTTTGGCCTCCAACGGGATCAGTAGACAACCCTATCTATACCCAACCATTAATACGGCATGATGTTCCCACGACTAACTTCATTTGTGGATATTTCTAGTGAGAGCTTTGTTGTATCTTCCACACGTGATGATCTCGCCCACATCAACTGTCCATTAAGCAGACACCTGTGAAACATCTAACACTAACTCTACTAATAAATGTCAATTTCTTCTTCTCCTGAGTTCGTTCTCAAACTCCTGCAGATTAGCAGGATGTAGTCCGGAGAACGCAATGCGTTGTGTCATAGTTTACAGCATTGCTGCGATATCTGCGCCTTTCAGCCTGACACATCCGACTTCAGTATGGCTTTGTGTCACTGACCCTATATGGGATGGGACAGCTAACTCCATCCCATAACCTCCTTATTCGCCTCTTACGACATGCATGGAAGGTAAACTGTTGCTATTCTTTGCTCCCCTTTCGGGCCTCGGCAACACACGGACGGTAAATGTGAATTTAAAACATAGTATTTTGATCATGTTATTTGAACATGTATTTATTTTCGTCACTATGGAATACGGTGATAAGACGAACAACCTTGGTGACTATACAACGTGGCAGTAAACAATAATAGTGACATCCAACAACAATCGATACAATGATGAAATCATAATGAAGATGAACAATAAAATGTATCTTATTCGTGCCCCATTTCGTTCTTGCATTCTGAATCACATGTCTTCTTCGCTAGCACAGAATTGAACCTAATCAATATCATTTAATTAACATTTCGACCGTTCTCGACCGCTGGTCATTTCGTTTGAAAATCTCACACTATCGCCATCACTCGAAGATGACCACAATGCCTGAGCCTTAAAGTCACAGTTGTATCGACTGAGAGAGCTTGTGACACCAGCTTGGCGTTGGCCAGCAATGTAACGCAGCATAAAATAAACATGTCACGTATATATACCCATACTCTGCCTGACACGCCTGGTCTCTCAATACTTCCTGACACTAGATACCTGATTTTAGATACAAATTGAAACAAGATGCCAGCTGGATACCGTATTGGTATATCAACTATTCTTGCGTTACCTGGCTCCGAAAGGGGAGCAAAGAATGGTGACATTAGTTAACTGCCATGTAAATCGCTGGAGAAGACTAAGGAGCTTTTGAGGGTGAAATTGGCTGTCCCTGCCCCCAATCACAGAATGTCAAGTGACCAAGTAGTCGTGCTGAAGACGGATATGTCACGCCGGAAGGCGCAGATATTGCAGCAAAGCTGTAAAGGATGGCAAAATCCTAATTTCTGGACTATATCCTGCTAATCTGCAAGTGCTTGAGCACGAACGAAGCAGATTATATCAACTTGTACATTATTCTCAAACTCCCGCCGATACAGGCACACATTATGCATCGTGTTATTAGCAAAACTTCATCACTCCGTGTCACTCTTTACCAGTTGTATTTGAGTTTTGCGCAGTGAATGCATATTTTCCATTAGAATGATGTAGTTCAGAGAATAGAATGCGTGTGTCATGGTTTACAGATTGTTATTGTCATGCGACGTATTCTGTCTTCCTTATAAATCTCCTGAAATCCCCGCGGTATCTGGCAAGTTGTCCCGCTTCCTCTAGCGACATGTGCATGAATTCCTTAATATCTCTTGTCCCGCGACGTCGTGGTCGACCGTTACCTCTTCAGCCTTCTATCGCCCCCTCCAACAAAACTCTTTCCATGCCATCGTTTCGCTTCACATGGCTGAAAAATACCTAATTTCCTAAAAAAAAAATATTTACAGATTGATTGCGACATATGCGCTGGACACATCCGATTTTGGCATGGACTTGCTTAACAATAACTGTACCTATCGGATGAGTGGTCTTCTCCCTACACCTTCTTTAGTCAACCCCTATAACCAGCATGGCAGGCTTATAAACAAGTTCACAATACAGAGGACTAACTTCACTCTACTCAGGTTTTCATATATGTACTCACGTCCATCTCTGTACTCAAAATCTTGTGCACTCATTCTCAAACTCCTGCAGATTAACAGGATATAGTCCAGAGAACACAATACGTTCCCGGTGAACCCCAACAAATTAACTCTTAACAAGATGTCAAGATCATGGAATCGAACCCACGACCTCTTGAGCAGACAAGCATTAACCACTACGCCAAGACAATCCCCACATGATATGCTATTGTTACTATCTTTGGGCGTGACCCTCGGAGTTATAAGATGTATTGGCTAATGAGAAATCAAGTCTTCTAAGATAACTCATTTGACTATTCCATTGATTTTCATTAGCTGTCACAAACATTATGATCATAGTGACCAATAAAAATCACGAGAATAGTCACATGAGTCATTAAGAAAGGTCTGATTTCCCATTAGCCAGTACATCTTATATATTATATTGTGCTATTTGACATTTGTGATTTTTCATTGGCTGTCGACACAAAGTATAAAGAAAGTGGCCAATGCAACTCACAGAAACAGCCAAATAGCGTCACTTTTGAAGGATTATACCCTGAGCCCATATGTATGTTTATTTATCGAAGGACTCGCCACAATATACCTCAAATGAGTTTAAAAGTCGCAATCTCAATCATTGTTACAAAAAAATTCTGGACACTTAAGAGCTTGGCTACTTTTGCCCTTCCAAGATTCTATTTTCAGGTTGACTAAGCTTGGCCGGGATATTTCTGAAGAAAAGCATCCATGACTGTCAGATGGTAACAGGGAACGATGAAATACGTGGCAACTAATTCCAGCAATTAGGCAGGAGGAGCGTTTAGTGCAGTCATAAATATAGACATGATAATCTTGTTCACAGGCGTATCATCAGGAAGGGTGTCAGGTATTATCTCATAGTTTTGGTTAATATGAGTGCAGCCGTGTTGATTGAGTGGCTAGAACTCTGGTCTAGGAATCGTGAAGTCGGATGTCTTGGATTCAAACATTCGGTTGGGACAGGCTTTTATGCTTTTATTTTTCGGATATACAATGAAAATCCATCAATGAAAAAAAGTATGAAGAACAAAAATCACAACATTTAGTAACACCCGGAAAGACCAAGGAGAGAAAAGACAGAGGAAGCAGAATTAAATTTCTGGAGTGGTTGTCATTAGCACAAAAACGACGTCATCAACTCAACTTATTTAAAAATACAAGAGATAAAGAGTTGTGGAGAAACATGATCGCCTAAGCTACTCGACGTGCCACTTCATTGTGTGACCGACTGATCAAAAGCTTAGGTGAGGTGTATCAGTGCTCTTCCTTGTCTTTGCCTCTCTCAATTATCTGTGATGTACCCATTTATGCAGCTAGGTCGTCTGAAGAATGACTGTCCAGGGACTTCAAAACTCAGTTTCGACAATATCACTCTCATCTACAATAACTATATCATCATCATCATGTGCCATGCAGGACGACATAGACAAGTATAATCTAAGCGACTTTATATCCACTGGACTTCACACTCTAACATAATCAAATTATCCATGTGGACACTATCATGCTATAGCAAACTATCCAGTATATTATGTCTTTGATCGCATCTATTGATCTATTTCATGTCTAGTTTTCCCCTCTATTTTGTATGTTTTTATATAGCATCCCTAGTGCAGTAGTCGTCCCTGGTCGGTAGTATACTTGGAATCGGTAAGACTATGATCTACTACTAGTGAGGGAAGGGAGATCACTAGAACAATAGAGGGTGATATTACTTACCAAGAACGGTAACACTATGATCAAAGCAAAAGTTAACAAGTCGAAACAGATGCACCCCACAACTGCGGAACAAAATGAATGAAATAATTTCGACGCTGATACTTTTATTGTATCCCTATGTCTCTCTCTATTTGTTCAGTGTAGTCTCTGTTGACTCCGCTGAACAAATATACCGAGGTATATACTCTGATGCATATGTCTCGTGGTTGTTTGTCAACCAGTAAACTGAGAGTAACTGTCTCTTACATTGTGCGCTCATTCTGTTCATTCTCACTGAAAATACTTTTACCTCAGTCTGTATATGAATAGATAAGCTCCATCGAAGGCAGATGTGTCGGACCATTTTCGCGAATAAACAGGCGACACAACGCATTTCCACTCTGTGGACCACATTCTGCTGGATATCTAGTAGGAGCATTGTCCTGCTACAAGAGAGATCCAGTGGGAGTTTGAGAGTGAACGCTGAAGAAGAAGAATGTAATCCACTATGCTCTCTCTCCTAGGGGTTTGTTCTGGCACACACTTTAGGTGGTTGTCAACTTCCGGTATATCTGAGACAGAGTCGTTTGTCCTGATAGATACAGCTACTTCTGTCAGTCGCCACATGCCAACACATTTATTTCACTACATTCAGAATCTAAACGAGACCAACAGTTACAGAAAACTTATATGCCATATCAAATAGCGTAAATATCACGGCGTTGTTGTATACAAATAACACCATGTTTGTACGCACTAATCTTAAGTAATTATACTAAGAATAGAAGAAAAAACCGTGGACAGAAAGCATACCAAAAAAACACAACAGCAAGTTCATAAAACAAGCTGAATTAAGAGCATAAAGACTCGCTACATTGAAGGATAAATTACAGACGATGTACCCCGCGAGATGTGTATCTTTAGCATCAATGCAACCCGGTACGATGGTAGATAATCGAAAGCTAGTTGGACAGACTAAACGATATGAATCTCAACAGCAGGCAAATCAATACAAGCGCAGTTCAGCCTGCGGCAAGAGACAAGCTTGGGACGTATGACAGTGCGCTATACATCGAAGTGCCGACACAGCAGTGGGCTAATATGTAAACCGCATTCAGTGCGCGATATTTCTGTGATATTCTCAGGAGCCGTTCAAATCAATACCTCTTTGATGTGACTGCATGGGGAAGGTTCAAGTCAAAACACAATGATTGAGAGATAATGCAATCTGGCAATAGAAAACACAATTATAGCAAGATACAATCTGGCAATAGAAAACACATTTAGAGCAACATACAATCTGGCAATAGAAAACATAATTAGAGCAACATACAAAGTGGCAATAGAAAACGCAAGTACAGCAAGAAACAATCTGGCTATGTTATTTATGTTTACAAGAAAACCTATTGGATCTTGCAGTGGGATGTTATATGTTTGTGTTACTAAGGGTACTTCAATACTTACACGGGATATTCGTTGCTGTTGTAATAGTCCCTGTTTCGTTTGGTCCGTTTTCAGTGAATCGAGTACATAGAATGTTTTGACAAAATCGCATCTTTTATTGGAGATACGGCTAGTCAAGTACGGAAAAACACGTTTACTAGAGTTGCAAGGCGATTCGGTGCCGTTAGAACGAACCTGATTCAATTCCCGTTAGTTTCAAGAATTTTAAACTCAATAAACTATACCACAGCAATGTTGGTAACTCAAAACACTAGATAAATCATTGATTGTTGTAGGCTATAGCCAAACAAACTAGACTATATAATCTAGATAATACATCAAAGTTGTAGGCTGGACCAAATAAACTAGACCATGCAACTAGTCAATATTGTAGGCTGGACCACATAAACTAGACCATGCAGCTAGTCCATATTGTAAGCTGTACCAAATAAACTAGACAATGTAACTAGTCTATATTGTAGGCTGGACCAAATAAACTGGACCTTGCAACGTGAAAAAAATCTGAAAAAGAGGCAGCTCAACAACCGAGACTTGATCGTAGAAAGATACAGGTAAATTACACACTATACCAGGCTTGCCCAATCAATGAAACACTATACCCGGCGTGTCCAATCACTTTTGCGGCCAAAATATTAGTCTAGTTAAGATGATTTCGAAACCTATACAAAACATAAAATACCAAGTGCCTGGCCATGCACGGGAGATCAAGGGTTTTGGGGAATAAGATTCTTAGTTCGATAGAAGAACACTATTATACAGTTACTGTAGGAATGAGGCTAGAACCAAACCAGAAGATGCTCCTTTGGGTGGATATGTTGTGTGTGACTTCTGCTCTTCTAGACACCTAGTACAAACTGAGGATTTGTGGATTTCCCTGGTGTAGTAGTTAGACCGATTACCTTGTGTTCACGAGGTCGCGGCTTCGAGTCCGGTTCGTGAGATCATGTTTACAAAGTGCTGAGATCGCTGTGAATTATTGCTTGAAGCTACATAGTCACAAGCTATGTGGTACAGTGCAGGTACGTGCTGCTTCGTTGAGCGTTACTCAGCACATATGACGAAACCAGAGTACAATGAGGTCAATCCACTACGACTTTTTTTGAACATTTTTAGTACAAAATGTGTAGATATATCTGTTGGATGTAAGATCAAGCCACATATCGTCTGTTTGTTGATGGAGCCTGAGTGGGAAGCAAATAATAACAATACTGTTTAACCTCCATGCATATCATAAGAGGCGACTAAGGAGATTATGGGGTGATGTTGGCTATCGCATTCCATATAGGATCAAGTGACCCAGAAACCATGCTGAAATCGGATGTGTCAAGTCGAAAGGCGCAAACATCGCAGCAAAGTGTAAACTATGACACAGCGCATTCCGTTCTCTGGACTACATCCTGGTAATAATATGCAGGAGTTAGAGAACGAGCCCAGAAGAAGTCACTCACATACCAACGCCAATAAGCAGGAAATTGAAGATATAAAAAACTGGCCCTGGATTAAGCCACAAATATATCCTTCATGAATGTGGAGCAAGGAAAAGTAAGCCCTGACCCAGTATCCTCAACACAGACTTGTCTAGTATACCAGAAGACGCGAACAAAACTACTACGCGGTATGGATGACGCCGGAAACGTTACTATAGCAACCTCACACAGCACGTCTGCTACTGAATTTCAATTATCTTCGTCCTATAAAGTTTCCGTTGATAAAGACACGTATTAGCTCAGACATACCCAGCAATGATTGTGATAATAATGACGTGGTATGATGGCGGGGAAACAATAATACATTCTGACGTCTGTATTTTGAATCGACTTGATCATCAGTAGAGAAACATACGATGGTGACTGACTCACTTGTGGTACACGAAATACCTGAATCGATGTATATAAGACGAAATTGATCCGGCACATAGGCGCGCATACACACTCGCACAGTCTGCCTTGGAACGTATTTGGAAACAAGATAACAAAATGAACAGAAACATGTATAAGTGTTACCAATTATTAGTCAACAAAACAAACTAGCAACAAGACACAGTGGCAGTCGACAACAAACGCAATCAACAATGTACTAAACGTGTGAAAGCATATTATGAGGATATGGTAGAAGTAATGGATTCAATACGACACGTTTCTTACCACGCTTTAACCTCTTCCTCATACCATCCTCATAATGTACTTTCCCACGTTTAGTGTAATGTTTATATCGTTTGTTGCCACGATGAAGGTGTTTAGTCGAAACTTCGCTTGTCACAATGTCTCAGTTGCTAGTTTGTTTTATTGATTAATATTGGTAATACATAATACCTATTTCTACTCATCTTTATATTTGCCTTGTGTTGCCTATTTCTGTTCATCTTTATATTTGCCTTGTGTTAAGTAATGAAGGGATGTACTTCCTTCTTGCTGAATCAAGAGCTGGCTGATCATTAAATTAACACATTAATTTCGTAAAAATTAATTATCTGTGTTACTGAAACGGAATCAACGCGAGACATGGAAATCTATGACATCTGCCCTATGTGTCGTCTTTGGCCCTAGAGGAATAACTAACTAACTAACCCCAGCGCCCCCCCCCCAATTTCCAGTCTGGGGTTGTTTTCCCGACACTGGAGTGTTCTCTCTTAGATACAAGACAATATAGTAGCAGAAACTATGCGGGTAAGGTAAGTCCTGAAATTACGTGGATGAAAGGGTTCAAGATATGGAAGGATGAAAGGATTCAAGATATGGAAGGGTGAAATGGTTCAAGATATGGAAGGATGAAAGGGTTCAAGATATGGAAGGATGAAAGGGTTCAAGATATGGAAGGATAAAAGGGTTCAAGATATGGAAGAGACTTGATGATGAGATGTGAACCGTAGGGGTTAAAATTAGGATCCTCGGGCAGAGAACAAATATTGACAAAATCGTATGTAGGTGGTAGTTAAGTGCATAGATATGTAGGTGCGTAGTATGTTGGCAAGTAAATAGGTAAATATTTGGGTGAGTATGTATGGAGGTGTATAAGAGTGTAGGTACGTAAGTGCATAGGTGGGTAGATATATATATGCAGACGGCAGACAAAGATTGACATAGAAGAATTAGCAGAAAGACAGACAGAGGTAGTGAGCGCGTCTCGGAAAATTATAATGG
This sequence comes from Meghimatium bilineatum, assembly GCA_034231615.1. Classification (NCBI taxonomy): domain Eukaryota; kingdom Metazoa; phylum Mollusca; class Gastropoda; order Stylommatophora; family Philomycidae; genus Meghimatium; species Meghimatium bilineatum. The sequence goes on from CM067301.1 coordinate 36,360,548, forward strand.
CCGCTGAAAATGTTTCAAATTCAAACAATTTAGCTGCTGTATTACCCAAAAAAATTATAGCTGACGTGAACTTTTGTCAATCCCCTCTCCCTTATCGACAACTGACAAAATATCAATCCCCTCTCCCTTATCGACAACTGACAAAATATCAATCCCCTCTCCCTTATCGACAACTGACAAAATATCAATCCAATCTCCCTTATCAACAACGGACAAACATTTTCAGACACCCCCCCCCCCCAATTTGTTGACATAATTCATGGTTATCCCTATTCCCTTGACAGCTCTAACCAGATCAAATCTAGGGAAACAGTTCTTATTTCTCCCACAAGGATACATTAACAATATGAAACTGGGAACACGACTACTGTCAACTCTGCAGATTTTTAAGATCATGAAACATCCATGAGTTGATATTCCAGATCTTCAAATGTGGGCCTCACGCTGATAACCTAACATATCATTATCTCAGTTCATACAACAATAGCGCTTTCTTATTCACATCCAGATATATTAGTGCAGTCGAATCTCTGTCCAAGCTCTACCTAAACAATAGCTAAAATATAGTCCATTCTCTGTCCAAGCTCTACCTAAACAATAGCTAAAATATAGTCCATTCTCTGTCCAAGCTCTACCTAAACAATAGCTAAAATATAGTCCATTCTCTGTGAATTTTGTAGCGTGCTTTAAAAATAGCTAAAATTGTTATCGATTCGCCGTTGATGCTGTACCTAAACACAGATACCAAAAATATATTTATTCCTAGTGTCCGGCTTTGTTGTCTTAGTGGCAGTGAAAGTGAATCTCGGAAAGTGAAAATGATTGAGAGCATCCTGTACTGGACATTGCTGTTGTTGAATTTGTATACGACAATCAATAAAAGGTAATATTGCTGTAAAACTGAATGACAATAGTGCTGACGTAGAACACAGGTTTTAGAAGTTTCACTTGATGAAAACTGACAGACTATCACTAATGGGTTATGGCGTGTAAACATGGAAAAATACGAATGATAATAAACAATATTTTTTCAACGTTTCGAACCGTTAGGCCTTTATCAAGAATATACAAAACAAACTGGAAAAAAAAACAATAGAAACAGTTGAGAACAATGTTACCACCCCAGAGGCACTAGAACGCAGTCATGTAAACAATACGAAGTTCAAGGTAAACAATACGAAGTTCAACGTGACAATGACATGCGTGTAAATATGTAGTCATGGAAGCGGGTTTTGTTTAAAAAGGTAACGGGATATGAGAACAGAAAGAAACAATTATTACCCAAAACAACATGCACCACATCCTCCCAAATTTAAATAAATGAGTGTTTGGAATTAAGTCTAAATGGTTCGAGCGTACCAAACTAAAAAATAAATCGATTTTCAAGAGCGTACTTAGATCTATCATCCGAAGTTCATGATCTGATGGCAATGACCTGGATATCAAGGGCACCACGATGACCAACGTCATTGTACTGAATGACAACAAGGGTAGGATCTGTGTTTTATGGCATGAAGATGCCATACAGAAGGGTCACTCAGTCATAAGCCCGTTTCACCTATATACATCTTGTCACCGCGTTTACATATGATAACGTAAATGACATTACGGGATTTACATGTAAAGGCCTCATCGGTAGTGCAAGTGAACTTAGAAAATGAAACAGAGCAGATTAGAACTACATAGGGACATGTGTAGCAACGATCGCGTTTGCAGAGAAGACTGCCAAAATGACCAGGAACATAAGACCTGAGGTAACAATGGACCATGATGTCATTAAAATTGTGTAACGCCTATAGGCAACCAGAAGAAAGTCATGGAAAGCGGCACGAGTTTGATGATCCGACTGAAGAAAAGAATAATGTTTGAACAAGATTCGACGGACAGTAGAGTTATGGGGATGAAAGGTAAGGATAAAATTTAACTCTAATGTGCCATGAAAAGACACGTATAACTGGGTGTCCATAGCAGCACCACTGATCTGATCGAAAACAAAGTGTCCATATAATTGAAAAGAGTTGAGTGTCAGCACCAGTTAAGCAAGGTGGATAAGAGTGGGAGTGGTTACATTGGGATGGGGGGGGGGTTCTTATTAATTAAAAAAACTGCAACGCCCTAAGAAAATCAGGGTGGAGTATTTAAGTAACAAACATCAAGTAGGAACCAACGACGACAAGTGCGGTCAGAAGAAAATATAGTTAAAGCAAGCTATTTGTATCGATGGAAGCTATTTAGGAAGACCAGTTTTCTATATGCTGCCTAAAATTCACAAAAAATCGAATCCTGGTAGACCCCTTGTCCCACTGTGCGTAATTTGATTTCCTTGATAGTATTTTCCAGCCCTTACCTAGAGAGCACTGCCTTTATTCTTACACGATACTAAGCATGTACATCGACTATGTAGTCAAGATGACCACTTTCTTGGTAAATCCTCTGACATTTACCGATTTCTTTCGTAGACGTTCTCTGACAGTGTCCTTTCATCGGCTTGGCTTCGTGTCCGTAAGTTAGATACCTTTACTAATACAAGGGATACTTGGTCCTCCTGTGAAAGAGTTCAATTTAACTTTACTTTTCATCCCCACAACTCTACTGTCCGTTGAATCCTATTCAAACATTATCCCATACTCAAGTCTGATCCCCAAACTCTTGCCGCTTTCCAGGATTTTCTTCTTGTTTTCTATAGGCGTTACAAAGATCTTAATGACATCTTGGCCCAGTCACATCACGTCTTATGTTCCTGATCATTTTGGCACTGTTCGTTGCAAACACGATTGTTGATACCTAACGGTTCGAAACGTTGAAAATGTCTTATGTGTATTGTTATGTTTATTTTTCCGTGTTTACACACCATAACCCCTTAGTGATTGTCAGTTGTCATGAAATGAAACTTCTACAAACCTGTACTGAACGTACATGCTATTGAATGTGTACGCATAATTAATACATCTATTTGTATCGTCAGTACAACGTGCATGGTTGGGGTTCGAACAACGAGCTAATTATTCCATGAGTGAAATGTGCAAGGCGAGCACATTATCAACTCTGATGCAGAGACAACACGAAGGTAACTGATAACGTGTTTGAATTCAGCTCGATAGTGTGTTGCTGGAGCCCAAAAGGGGTGTAAATAATTTATAATAGTAATACTGTTACCTGTCAAGCATGTCGTAAAGTTAAGTAACCCATAACATTTATTAATGCCGTAGGGGTGTGAGATGTAAGCGGTCTCACATTTCAGAGGATCTGTAAATGAGGGCGGTAGCCATCTCCTCTCCCTCGCAGTCTTTACTTCCCAGATTAATCCGGTACCCATTTAAGGCTGGGTCGACCTGGGAGCCGTTGCGATCTGAAAAAATATTTCCGCCTCAACTGGGGAAGGAACCCAGGACCACTCACATGCGAAGAATTACGTATTTTAAATATTACACGATGATCCTTTTGAATTTTATGACGTGGCAACTGCTGATATCACATAATGTCCGCTGTTTCTTTTGAATTTTATGACGTGGCAACTGCTGATATCACATAATGTCCGCTGTTTCTTTTGAATTTTATGACGTGGCAACTGCTGATATCACATAATGTCCGCTGTTTCTGTTGAATTTTATGACGTGGCAACTGCTGATATCACATAATGTCCGCTGTTTCTTTTGAATTTTATGACGTGGCAACTGCTGATATCACATAATGTCCGCTGTTTCTTTTGAATTTTATGACGTGGCAACGACTGATATCACATAATGTCCGCTGTTTCTTTTGAATTTTATGACGTGGCAACTGCTGATATCACATAATGTCCGCTGTTTCTTTTGAATTTTATGACGTGGCAACGGCTGATATCACATAATGTCCGCTGTTTCTTTTGAATTTTATGACGTGGCAACTGCTGATATCACATAATGTCCGCTGTTTCTGTTGAATTTTATGACGTGGCAACTGCTGATATCACATAATGTCCGCTGTTTCTGTTGAATTTTATGACGTGGCAACTGCTGATATCACATAATGTCCGCTGTTTCTTTTGAATTTTATGACGTGGCAACTGCTGATATCACATAATGTCCGCTGTTTCTTTTGAATTTTATGACGTGGCAACTGCTGATATCACATAATGTCCGCTGTTTCTTTTGAATTTTATGACGTGACAACTGCTGATATCACATAATGTCCGCTGTTTCTTTTGAATTTTATGACGTGGCAACTGCGGATATCACATAATGTCCGCTGTTTCTTTTGAATTTTATGACGTGGCAACTGCTGATATCACATAATGTCCGCTGTTTCTTTTGAATTTTATGACGTGGCAACTGCTGATATCACATAATGTCCGCTGTTTCTTTTGAATTTTATGACGTGGCAACTGCTGATATCACATAATGTCCGCTGTTTCTGTTGAATTTTATGACGTGGCAACTGCTGATATCACATAATGTCCGCTGTTTCTGTTGAATTTTATGACGTGGCAACTGCTGATATCACATAATGTCCGCTGTTTCTTTTGAATTTTATGACGTGGCAACTGCTGATATCACATAATGTCCGCTGTTTCTTTTGAATTTTATGACGTGGCAACTGCTGATATCACATAATGTCCGCTGTTTCTTTTGAATTTTATGACGTGGCAACTGCTGATATCAAATAATGTCCGCTGTTTCTGTTGAATTTATGACGTAATAACTGCTACAATCAACTAACATCTGCTGTATCTATATAATTTTATGACGTGGCAACTGCTGAAGCGTGACAAGATACACAAAAATATACATACTCATATCTGTATACGCATGACGAACACGTGACATTTAACTGTAACATCTCACCCCCCCCCCCCCGGCTTGCTATTGGAGGCGTGGCGCGTCCATAAACACGGGTATTAAATGAAAAATGGAACTTACCTATATTTCATTTATGTGACCTACAACATACGCTTCCCCGTGTCTGGTTTATTATTTTCATTTTTGTCAGTAGCTAAAACTGGATCTATTAACTAAATCATATATTTTTTCACTTCAAGTTACTATCTGTTGCACATCATTATACGTGACATCATGTAACATATACGTGACAGCATGTAACATATACGTGACATCATGTAACATATACGTGACATCATGTAACATATACGTGACAGCATGTAACATATACGTGACAGCATGTAACATATACGTGACATCATGTAACATATACGTGACATCATGTAACATATACGTGACATCATGTAACATATACGTGACAGCATGTAACATATACGTGACATCATGTATGAACATCAAACAGACATATACGTGACAGCATGTATGAACATCAAACAGACATATACATGACAGCATGTATGAACATCAAACAGACATATACGTGATGGCATGTGTGAACATCAAACAGACATATACGTGACAGCATATATATGAACATCAAACAGACATATACATGACAGCATGTATGAACATCAAACAGGCATATACGTGATAGCATGTGTGAACATCAAACAGGCATATACGTGACAGCATGTGTGAACATCAAACAGGCATATACGTGACAGCATGTAACATATACGTGACATCATGTATGAACATCAAACAGACATATACGTCACAGCATGTATGAACATCAAACAGACATATACATGACAGCATGTATGAACATCAAACAGACATATACATGACAGCATGTATGAACATCAAACAGGCATATACGTGATAGCATGTGTGAACATCAAACAGGCATATACGTGACAGCATGTATGAACATCAAACAGACATATACATGACAGCATGTATGAACATCAAACAGACATATACATGACAGCATGTATGAACATCAAACAGACATATACATGACAGCATGTATGAACATCAAACAGACATATACGTGACAGCATATATATGAACATCAAACAGACATATACATGACAGCATGTATGAACATCAAACAGGCATATACGTGATAGCATGTGTGAACATCAAACAGACATATACGTGACAGCATATATATGAACATCAAACAGACATATACATGACAGCATATATATGAACATCAAACAGACATATACGTGACAGCATATATATGAACATCAAACAGACATATACATGATAGCATGTGTGAACATCAAACAGACATATACGTGACAGCATATATATGAACATCAAACAGACATATACATGACAGCATGTATGAACATCAAACAGGCATATACGTGATAGCATGTGTGAACATCAAACAGGCATATACGTGATAGCATGTGTGAACATCAAACAGGCATATACGTGACAGCATATATATGAACATCAAACAGACATATACATGACAGCATGTATGAACATCAAACAGGCATATACGTGATAGCATGTGTGAACATCAAACAGGCATATACGCGAGAAACAAAATAAATACTCTTTCAGACCAACAAGAACATCTCATGGCAAAGTTGAAGAGTCGAAAACTTGTGTGGTTTGGTCACGTGATGAGGCACAATTTCCTTTCCAAAAATATCTTAAACGAAAAGTTGAGGTGGGAGAAGAAGAGGTGAGAGGAAAGTATGAATTGCTAATATTAGACTGGACAGGATATAGATTCTCCACACTTGAACAGGGAACTGAGTACAGGGAGGCATGACGACATGTGTTGGTGTTTCCAGACTGCCACCCTCTAGGTACCTGAAGGATTATGGGTTTGGTGATGATGATGGTGACTATGCCACCCCCCCCCCCCACCTATGTATTGTAAATCTAATAAATGTCAATATTCATATTCTATCTTCTTTAATGATAATAGTAGGAAATAGGTCATGAAGTCTTACTGGACGGCGACTAACACACTATTACTTTAAGATGTTGACGTGAAATGATACACACAACACAACACAGGATATAACCATACAAATAACAAGACACATGACATAATCGGACGTTTCGACAAAAAGCCATTTATCAAGATAAGCACATATCAAAAGACGACGAGTAAAAATGACCACACCACAAAAACGTATCCGAGCGAAATATGGATGTCAATACAAATCTGATGACTACCTCCCATGATAATGACTATTTCAAGATCTGATAACTCAGTCACTTCCTCTTCTGCCAAGTTTGGCACATAGGGCGGATGTTATAGTTCTCTATGCCCGTCGGTCAGTTGCCAAAGATTGCAGATCTTGTGTATTTATACCTGTTGATTTTAATTCATTCAGAAATGTTCTTCTGAGCGTTGTTTTTGGTCTTCCCTGTTTTCTTTCCCCGTCTGGTTTCCACATGAAGGCTTGTCGTGGAATTATGTCTTCCTTCATTCTAAGTATGTGGCCGATGTATGTCCAGCGACGTTTTCTGATAATGTTCGTCACATATTCTTGTTTTGTCTCCTCTCTTAGTATGTCGTTTTGATTTGAAATCTTTCCAATTGATATTTGTGATTTTTCTGAGGCATCTATTCTCGAAGGCAACTAACTTCTTATCCATTATTGCGGTAGATTTCCAACTTTCACATAAAAAAAACCAAACTGGGAGTTCCGGTTACCAGTTTCAATATGGCGGACGTATGTTTCTGTCCTTGATTCCTTTGGATACGTTAATCGACGATTTAACCAATTGTCATTGTAAAACTCCCAGTGTTTCTTTAACAGAAGTTATAGTTCTACGCTCTGATGACTACCTCCCATGATAATGACTATATCTGGTGGCAGATTCCACATTATCTTCTTTTTGCATCTTTTGAACTCCTCACAATTCTAGGTGAGTTGACCTGCAATAGCAATAGAAATCTTTAAACAACCTGAGACGTTTCTTATCCATTGTCGTCTTGGGCGGTCCTTACCTTTGCTTCCAGGAATCATACCTTCCACTATTAATTTTTCCACGATGTTATGCCTCTTTATATGGTCCCAAAAAATATCAGATTTCTTATTATAATGTTGTTTAAGATACAAACATCTTCAACATGTACTGTTATTATCGCTTGTGTTTTCGCTGTCCATGGTTTCCATAGACATGAATATACTCCCTACAGTAATATATAACAGAGTAAAACTTCAACAAAAGCCCACAACAAACAAAACAGAACTATATGCAGGCCATCTTAGCTGACATATGCATTAGCCTGAATGAGTAATCCCTAAAGACGGCTGAGCCAAATATAGTCTCTTCTTGTTTGAAAATATCAGAAGCTTTGAAAAACCGAATACAAAATATAGGCAAGGCACACAGAAAACCGGCAAAAAACCATCAATCAATAAAACACAGCCACTTACAATAAATCCACGGCACAGGTTTAAGTTAATGAGTAAAATGGCTAGACTCGAAATCAAATTGTGAGAAGGTTGTGAGAATGTAAAATTCAGTAACGAGAAGATGAGGGTATGGAAACTCATTGACAATATGGCAAGAACATAACAGAAGAGAATTGATTATTTAAAATTTACAGAAATATAAACCACCTGCATGACAGTAAAAACATGAACTATACAACAAACATGAGCTACAAAACAAACAAGAGTTCACTTCCAGCCTTCGCCAAAGACGGATGTGTCGGGCCATTGGCGCAAATAAAACGGTGACACAACGCATTTCCATTCTCTGGATTACATCCTGCTGGAAATCTAGTAGGACAATGATCCTGCTAAAAAAAGATCCAGCGGGAGTTTGAGAATGAACGCTGAAGAAGAAGAAGACTACCAGCCTAAGGCTGTAAAATGAGATTTCGAATTTTTTTTATTTTTAAATACAAATTTTTTTTAAAACTAAGCTACCACTTTTTCCCAGACTTCATGTATCAAAAGAAGCGAAACAAATGAGAGATGCACTCCCTCTATTAGCGGTTCATCGTGTGCCATCTCCACAATGAAAAGTGGCCAATATCTTGCCGTGGTATTGCACTCTGTTATACCGTATAATGTCAACCTCATGATGCTACCCCACCCAATTCCATTTGTTTCTCTGTCTACCTCTTGCTCGTTTCTCTTTGACTCTACCCTCAAAAAAAGAAGTAAGATCTTCAACAAGGTGTCATATATTTTAATATGTCCAAAATATTGGTATATATTTGATTTACATTTCTTTTAATATTACTTGTTCGTATAGAGTGTTGTCAGAATGTATGTGTTCATTGTCTTCTCTTTCAAAGACATTCTGCATATTCTTCTATATATCCACATCTCAAAGGCATCAATTCTGTTTGTTTATTGTCCATGTTTCTGAGACATACATTAATGTAGAAAAGATATAGCATTTATCATTCTCATTTTTAACTTGTTTGTAATTTGTTTAGATGTTAATATTTTCCTCATGTCATTGAAAGTACTTTTAGCTATTCCTATTCTCATTTTAACTTCTGTTTCACATCTGCCATCATTTGTGACTATTTGTCCGAGATATTGGTGATGTTCTACTTGTAGTATATCGCCATGCATTTTTTTATATTATTTATCACCTTTTTCATTGATTTTGCTGATTATCATCGCTTATATTTTCTGAGTGTCAATGCCCCGTCCATAATCTCTCATCATCATCATCAGGTGCCATGCCGGGTGGCGTAGGTGGTCATGGCTCTCCACAGCTCTCTGTCCACAGTATTATGTATCAAAGTCGTTGTTGTTTCTTTGCCGTGCCAGGTTGTCAAACTGTCTAATATTTTCTCACGTTGTCGCCCTCTGTCTCTGGTGCCTTCAATCTTGCCTGTTGTGATTATGTTCTCTAAACCTGCCTGTCTCATGAAGTGGCCATAATCTCTACAGGGTCTATTAATTCTTGTAGCTCCTACTCATTTTCTGCTAAGATTGAACTGTGCAACATCTGCAGATCGTTGATTATTGTCCCATTTATTATTAGCCATATCATTCAGTCTGTCTGTTTAGATGCTAAATAAGATATAGGGGGTAAATACATCGTTGTCTTACTCCTCTAGTTATTTCTAGACATGATCATAAGATACTCTGACTCCTTATTGTTGCTATTTGTCCCCAATATATATATATATATATATACTCAAGTCTGCCCATTTTTTTTCAACCGTAGCGGATATCTTGAAGGTATTTAAATTAAATGCTCATGTTGGCCGCTGTCAAATGCTTTGCTATAGTCTATGAAGCAAATGTAGATATTTAGAAACTCAAGTCATATCTATCTAGTCTATGAAGCAAATGTAGATATTTAGATACTCAGTCATATATATCTAGTCTATGAAGCAAATGTAGATATTTAGATACTCAGTCATATCTATCTAGTCTATGAAGCAAATGTAGATATTTAGAAACTCAAGTCATATCTATCTAGTCTATGAAGCAAATGTAGATATTTAGAAACTCAACAGTCATATCTACCTCTCACAGCTCATAATGGTGGTTTATGGAAGTCCACTTAGCCATGACACACAATACTACTGATCCTTAAATATTCTATTGACATTACCTACTGACATTTTCCACTAACATTTGACATTACCTACTGACATTTTCCACTAACATTTGACATTACCTACTGACATTTTCCACTAACATTTGACATTACCTACTGACATTTTCCACTAAATACATTACCTACTGTCATTTCCAATAAATTTGACATTACATTCTGACATTTCCCACTAACATATGAAATTTCTGGCTAACATTTGACATTTTCCACTGACATTTGACATTTTCCCACTGACATGTCAATAATGTTATCCCAACCACTCTGCTTATCCTTGCAGAGTATCAAACATAACATATCACTTACACTGTATCTCTTGGTGCATTTCTATTTAACAAATTTCTCAAACTCATCCAGAAAATCAATCTCAATCATCTTAGCCTCTTGTCTGTGTTTTCTATTTCATTGTCTTTCTGGATTAACCTTGTTTTTTTTATACCCCTGTTGCTTCCCATCTCAGGGCATGCTTTGCAATTCTTGTGTTTCTAATTACATAGCCGATATAATCCCATCTTCTCTTCCTGAACATTGCTGAAACTTGTACAAGCACATTTATCTCATTTCTATTTCAATATCCCTAGTTGATTGAATATTCGAATAAGGACGTAGAAATTAACTCAGCATTTTTTGGCTGTAGTGATTTTCTGTCTATCTATGTGATGTGTTCTTTATAGAATGTTGTCCTAACTGCAACTCTGTACGCCTCTCGGTTCTGCGTGAGCTGCCCAGCTTCTTCTAGTGTCATGTTCAGAAGGTCTTCCATATGTGTCCATCCTTCCTTAGTCTGCCTCTTTTTCTCTCCCCGGGAACATTTTCCTCCAGATTAATCTTTCTAAACCATTGTGTCTCTGTATATGTCCCAACGTCTGAGTTGGTTTTCTTTAACTCTGTCCATGATATTCTTATTCCTTTCTATAACATTTCAATTTGAATGCAGACATCCAGCCGAAGACATTTGTGTCGAGCCATTGGCGCAAATAAAATGGTGACACAATGCATTTCCATTCTCTGGACTACATCCTGCTGGAAATCTAGTAGGACAATGGTCCTGCTACAAGGTAGATCCAGTGGGAGTTTGAGAATAAACTCTGAAGAAGAAGAAGAAGAATGCAGATATTTTATTTTCTATTGCAGATGCCATTGCCCACATCTCACAACCATATGTTGCCATGAAAAATATAGCTTTTTAATAGTTGCAACTTTGTTGTTCTGTTTGCGTCCCGTTCCATAGATTTTTCATCCATGGCGTCTTTTGTAAGGTCATTGCAAATCTCGTGCTGCGATTTTATAGGAAATTAAAATCTGATAATTAGGATATCATTGCTTTCTAAACGGTTGTGATGCAGGAATTGAAACGTGTACCTTGGATGTGTCTGTGATATGTTTTATACATCTCCGTCGTAGATTCTCATTAATAGTTTCCTACCACAAAACTCTATACTACAATGACAACAACTAATATTAATATATATATAATATATTAATATCCTAATATTAGTTGCACGTTCTAATTTTTGCCAGACAAGTTTTTGTATTCTTTGTTCTGCTACATAATTAAGATTTCACTGACAGTCAGCGTCATACAATAGCAGATAATGAATGATGGCTCGTATTCTAATATCCAATAATGAATGATGGCTCGTATTCTAATATCCAATAATGAATGATGGCTCGTATTCTAATATCCAATAATGAATATTGGCTTGTATTCTAATATCCAATAATGAATATTGGCTCGTATTCTAATATCCAATAATGAATGATGGCTCGTATTTTAATATCCAATAGCTGTGCAGTCACCTTCAAGAAATCGATTGATGCAGAGTATCACAATTGACCTGGTGCAGGAAACAACTGAGGATCACTTGAGTCCTTGAATGATGGGAATATTGTGACACCTTCTCTACTATCAGACAATTACTTTATGCTTGATAATATGATTTTACCACCATTAGTCGAGTCTATCTGCAAATTAACGTGTATATAATGTATATATATATATATATATATTTTTATATCTGTCTCATTTATATGTGTATATCGGTAATATTATTTATTTACATACATATATATATATATATATATATTATTATATAAGTATATTGTGGAAATAAAGCTTAAATAAAGAGAACTTCCTTCAATTTAACAGCATGCCATATACTAAGGCTTTCTGTTGCATAGGTGGTTTGTACTCAGTATAAGCACACTAAGCTGGTTAAGTACTGCTGTTATACAGTTTTACAGCGGTAACCACTTATGTTGTTATACAGTTTTACAGCAGTAAGCACTTAGGTTGTTATACAGTTTTACAGCAGTAAGCACTTAGGTTGTTATACAGTTTTACAGCAGTAAGCACTTAGGTTGTTATACAGTTTTACAGCGGTAAGAGCGTATGTTGTTATACAGTTTTACAGCGGTAACCACTTCTGTTGTTATACAGTTTTACAGCAGTACATACTTATGTTGTTATACAGTTTTACAGCGGTAAGAGCGTATGTTGTTATACAGTTTTACAGCGGTAAGAGCGTATGTTGTTATACAGTTTTACAGCGGTAACCACTTCTGTTGTTATACAGTTTTACAGCGGTAACCACTTCTGTTGTTATACAGTTTTACAGCGGTAACCACTTCTGTTGTTATACAGTTTTACAGCGGTACATACTTATGTTGTTATACAGTTTTACAGCGGTAAGAGCGTATGTTGTTATACAGTTTTACAGCGGTAACCACTTCTGTTGCACTTCTGTTGTTATACAGTTTTACAGCAGTAAGTACTTATGTTGTTATAGTTTTACAGCAGTAAGCACTTATGTTGTTATACAGTTTTACAGCAGTAAGCACTTATGTTGTTATACAGTTTTACAGCGGTAAGCACTTATGTTGTTATACAGTTTTACAGGAGTACGTACTTATGTTGTTATACAGTTTTACAGGAGTAAGTACTTATGAACAATAATATTCATTGCATAAAAAACACAAAAATTACCAAGTATCCCTTTCACATATTCATTCATTTTCCTTTTGCGCATAGGGAAGAGGTCAGATCTCTCCAATTCTGTCTGTTCAAAGCTATTCTGTGCAGTTCATGAATAGTATGGATATTGATTGTTTTACTTTCTCTAAGTATTGTTCTTCTGAGTATTTCTTTTGGTCTACCCCTGGCTCTTTTGCCTGTAGGTATCCATTCAAGAGATTGGTGGTGTATTCTGTTGATGTCTGCGAGTAGGACTTGCCCGATGTAGGACCAACTGCATTTTCTGATATCTGTGATGAAATTTTGATGTGTCTCTTCTCTGATTTTATCATTCGATTCGAATTCACTCCAATGGGTGTTAGTTATCCTACGAAGACATTTGTTCTCGAAACTCAGTAATTTTTTTGCTGAAGATAAGGAGCTTTTCCAGCTCTCACATACATATGATAGCACCAGAATTACGCAGGAATTAAATAAGCACATTTTCGTGCGTGTGCTTATTGACTTTGACTTCCGGATATTAGACAGTCTGTTATATGCACTTGATGCTAAGGGCAATGCGAGTTGTAATTTCTGGCATGACATCACCGTCGAGTGTTAATTTGCTTCCTAGATAGGAGAATTTCTGTACTTTTTCAAGTTGTCCATTTAAAGTAATTTCGTTAGGTGAATTGGTGAAGTCCATAATTTTTGTTTTTGATGAGTTGATTTGGAGACCTATTTTTCCTGCGATGAGTTTGAGATCGATGAGTTTTTGTTTGTGCATCTGGATGGTTTTCACTCAATAGTGCACTTTCACATATTGAATATATATAATATATACTTTGCGTATAATTCTGGGAAACTACAGGTCAAACTGGGCTGCCACTGTGGCATAGGCTAAATGTTTCATCAATACAAGATATTCATAAAGACATAGACAAATTAACTGCGGCTATAAAAATAATTTGTATTTGGAACAAGTCATTATTTAATTTTCTTTTAGTTAAATATATTTTGTGCAACATTTATATTTTTCATTGAAAAAACAATCATGCCTTTAAAGCACTATATTTCAAATCTCTCTGGACATCCCCCTCTTTCCACCCAAACATGTAAGAATTGAATATAATAATTTGTTGTTTGAAAAACCCACTTTCTAAGGCATATGTTTTATGAAAGCTGATGCCTGAAAAACTAATGGCGAAACAAAATCGATTTTGGTCCACCATATGGGACGTCAGAATTAAATAAATACTTTTGGTAAAAGTTGCTTTAGATTCTCCACAGTGCTATTAATAGAACACTGTTTACATTTTTAACTAGCCGATGTCATGGATTTCCGTGTAACACCAATTAAATTAATGGCTGCTGTGATGTCATGTCCTGACAATCACTGAGTTCAACTCTAGATCCAGACGAACTTATGCATAATCTGTTTATTTTCCAATTTACATATTTTTAAAATTGTCCTATGATCTGTACTAAGCGATCATTATTTCTGTGCGCTACACACGGAGCGAGGTGTGCGCACACATTAGGTATATTATTTCTAATCCTAACCATACTCTTAAGTACTTAACCGTAAGCTGGCCAAATCACACAACAAAGGTTCAGTAATACCTCAAAACTATAAGAAAATCACAACGATGAATTAAAGCTCTCACATCCATATCAACTTGCGCCATATTTTTTTTAAATTGTACATAGCCTACCAAAATTAAACAGTAAGCTAGTAAGTAAGATAGTCAGTTTACCGTCATTGGTAAAAATGTCTTGTTCAACCAAGAAATATTATTCCTCGTGAGAGTAGGCCTACATCTAACATAAGCTTACTCTGGGTAGTATTATAATAATCTACATTTAGTTTAGTAGTACTAATGTTTAGTACTATATATAGTATACTATAGTATTCTTAATATAGTATATTCTATAGTACCCTATTCTTAATTAGGTATACAATCTCAATGAGAGATCCTAGTGAGAGTATGCTATATTCTAGACTACATTATCTTATATATCTATCTTATCTACATTCATTATAATAATACATTATTATATTGTTATAATATATTATATATTCTACATTTAGCTTAGTATTACAATGAGTATGAGAGATTCTAGTGATGGCAGATCCCAAAGATTCGATGATAACAAACAGAACAGGCTTCCATATTGAATGAATTAATAATAATTCATTGAACAAGACATGAAACTTGAAAGCTAAGACTTAGGACATCATACTGCCATAACAATGAGAAAAAATATGACAAGAAAATAAATAATATTACATATAAACAAATAATATATTAAAATATAACAAAATATTCGACTTTCTATCGAATGATAGAAAGAATTATATTGAAAACTCAACAAATATTACTGTATGCCTACTGTAAGTTACTGTAAATTACGTGTAAAAAAAACTGTCAGACGAGCTACAAGGATGATCTGGGGATGACACCGACAGATTAAAGATGGCTAGGAATAACACCAGTTTTGAAACGCTTGTGATGTAGGCTGGTCGTTAACGCTACAATGCATGACACAAACGTTAAAGACGAAAGATTCATCTTAAACTCTACGATATTCACATTTATAAAAACGAATTAACGTAGGCCTATGCGTATTGATTTGTTGTCCACCGGGAGAAAATTCAAAATAAATGGATGGCAGAAAGAAATCCTTTACTTTACGTTGTATGACCTCAAAACAGTGTTTGCCTAAATAACTAGAACATGGCTGCATGCAAACAATTTGTAGCACATTCCTTAGTCATGTTTTAGGATTTTAATGTACACACAAAGAAGCATTAAGAATAAACTTACCCCATAAAATTGAGAAGACAAGAAAGTTCTAGTATCCGAACAGTAGTCACAGAACTGCACCAACTTAATGTACAGGGCATAGGAGTTTTCCCCAGATTTTGATATGTGTGCAAGTCTTCAAGCTAAACCAGGTATCAGTTTCGTATCCCAGATTGTGATTTGCAAGAAATTGTATCAAATAGCACACGTTAAAATGTAATTAATATTGCTATTTTCCAAATAAGGTAATAATTTATCCACAATTGATCTGCTTCTTTCGCTCGCCTATAATGCAGAGATATATATTTGCAGTGTTGTCCCCTGTGTATGCAAGGAGGTTTGATTCCAGTGCTTGTTTTGCACCACTTTCATTATAATGCCTTAGTTTGGCAAACTTTGCACATTATCGAATGGCATGCTCTGCAATTGGATACGCATGACTACATGTGCACTGTTCCGAATCATCGATTTTGAACTTTGTTTAGATATGTCTGCATAGTATATTCTGTACAATACTGAGTCGAAAGATGAATTGTTCTCAGCTTAGCAGATGGTGCGAGTATAGACGAAATGGGTAAAAGTGTTACCAATAGTAAACACAGTGTGCTTAGTAAGGAAGCACAAGAACGTACGACTTCTCGGCTAGAAAGTCTTCATCAGTTCGAAAGACAACGGACAAACAACACTAAACTTGCGTAGTAATGTAGGAATACATAAAGTATGTTGAGAAGAAACGAGAAGAAAAGAACAGTAAGGCAGAACGTGATATGTGAAGTATAGAGATATAAAGATGTTAGAGATTGGAGTTTAACATGCACGTGAATTGGGGGGGGGGGGTCGGATTAACAGAAGAAAAATGGACATAGAAAACAAATCACCAGGAGTGGATGAGGAGGGTAAAGAGTCAAGAAGAAAATTATTATGATGAAAATGGAAATAAATTAAACTATAGAGGTGATAGTTGTCCTAA
Source organism: Meghimatium bilineatum (assembly GCA_034231615.1). Lineage (NCBI taxonomy): Eukaryota > Metazoa > Mollusca > Gastropoda > Stylommatophora > Philomycidae > Meghimatium > Meghimatium bilineatum. The sequence goes on from CM067301.1 coordinate 36,377,678, forward strand.
CAATATGATGTACAAATAACAAAACTGTCAGAGGGTGTTCGACAAAGTTGAGAGTGCAGCAATAACAAAACTGTCAGAGGATGTTCGATGCAATGTTACAGTGTAGCAGTAACACAACTAAGAAGCAATAAATACTATATAAATGTAACAATGTCACTGGATATTGTAACTATCAAATAGTGAAACTAATGTAAATAAATAAATAACAATAAACAAAGAATAAATAATAAGAAATCAATAAGAAATTTTTCCCGTGCACAGAGATGCTTGGTGAGACATCTATTTATTAAATAAGTCTATATCTTTCCTGCTTGTATTCGTTTCTTGAAACAAAGGTCCTTGTTGGACCGTAACGTAGAAAAATTTCGTGTTCCTTTGTTTATTGTTATTTATTTTTTAAATATTAATTTCACTATTTGATAGTCAGAATATCCAGCGATATTATTACATAAATATATTATTTATCGCTTCAATATGCTGTGTGCATTCTCTATGTATTTATATTGCAATCCCACCGAAGACGGACGTGTTTGGCCATTGACGCTAATAAATTGCGACACAACGCATATTCATTCTCTGGAGTACATCCTGCTGGAAATCTAGTGGATCACGATCCTGCTATAAGAGAGATCCAGCAGGAGTTTGAGAATGAACGCTGAAGAAGAAGAAGATATTGCAATCCTTAAATTAGACATTATTAGTAGGTCCAATTTTTGTTGTGCAGAACTTTCCCTGGGTAGTCCAAAAACATACTCGTATGTTTTAAATGTGGTACTTTACTGAATCAGACATCATGTACAGACACGGTCATATCACAGTCGAGGCCACACATCTGTGTACACTCTGCAGGTAGTCCATAAAGTGTCAACATCTTGACTGGTCCAATACTTTATTTTATCAGCCCATAATTTTCTTTTGTCTCATCTGCTTTTTTTAAATCTACAAATGTTTCATATAAGATTTTTTAATCTACAAATGTTTCATATAAGATTGTTTTTGACAGAGATTCCTATCTGCATACATGTTCAAGCCGTGCAAGTTTTCCTTCTTTATTACCGTTGAAATTTGGTAATTATTTGTGAAGCTCTTTTGCCTGTAGGTATCCATTCAAGAGATTGGTGGTGTATTCTGTTGATGTCTGCGCGTAGGACATGCCCGATGTAGGACCAACAGCGTTTTCTGATAACATCTGTGATGAAGTTGAGATTCGTCTCCTTTCTGATTTTATCATTCGATTTGAATTCACTCCAATGGGTGTTAAACGTATGCCAACACTATAACACGTATGACAATACTATAACACGTATGATAACACGTATGACAACACTGTAACACGTATGCCAACACTGTAACACGTATGCCAACACTGTAACACGTATGCCAACATTCTGATGCTAATCTCAAACCAATGTCTTTAAAGTCTCCCGGCGAAGTAAATTGTTACATGTGACATAAAGTGTCTGAGAAAAGAAAAGGTGCAATGATTACTGAACTAGATCAATACCAATAAGAAAATAGAACAAAAGAATATCCAGATATAGAGACAAAGGTAGACCAAGAAAACAGTGAATAGAAAACATCAAGATAACCTTCAATAAACATTGATTCAACGCTACCATGGCGACACATATGACTTTGGAACGAAAACGTAGGCTCTCATCCCTACGCGTAACGGCAATTGTGGATACTATCAGCCATCATTCACCTGGGGAAAGACAATACACAATTGACTCTAATATTTATGTTGGTTTTCCATATGAAATTTAGTCTTGAGAGCAGCTAAGGCTTTGTTCCTTTGTTAAATGGGTGATGAAAGCATCTTGCCGAGGCACAATCCTTTCAAGCTAAGACTATAATGTATGCTGGTTATATAGAGCTGTATTAGAACAGCTCATGTCATCTCTAGCCTTATATTTATAGCGTTCTGAAAATATCATAGTTGTTTTATTTCGTTCTCATTCGCCACATTTTTAAAATGCACGTCTCTATGACAATAATTCTGTACACATACGTCATTGTTACATTGGGTGTCTCTGCTGTCTAATGGCTGCTTTCTAATGATTTTGTGATAGTGCAATTATTTTTACTTTTTTTTCAGGGTTTTTTTCCACTGTTTGTCTTGCATTTTCTTGAAAAAGACCATAACTTTGAAACTGTCTTGTATGCTGTTATTTGTATTTTTCACAACCATACCCTTTAGTCTGATAGTATGTGCGCTGATATGCCTTGTGTTTTACGTAAGTAATATCGAAATTATATGCGAATATGGTTGAGACAACAGTGGTATTTTTACTTTTAGAGGGTCAAAATAATGCTGTCTGTGTAGATGTTTGGCCTCATATGTTAAGTTTCCATCTTATTAATCTAGATTTTAAGCTAAAGAGAAAGTACTGAATTTGCTTTGTAAAGACTGCTAAATGTGGGCACTGCAATAGGGGCTGTCCATAAATTACGCCAACAATGTTTTGCAAATTATTGACCCACCCCCTTCTCCCTATTGTCAAAAACTGTCAAGAATTCAGGGATCAACCATGCTTAATTATGTTTTTAAATTGTCTAACCCCTTTCCCCGACCCCTTTAACAAAACGAAAAATGACGAAAACAAATTTGTTTCACGTGTTCAAAAAAATGTCTAAAATTCAAACAATTTTACTGGTTTATAGAAACAATATTGTTGTCAATTTTTTAGTGACTGCATCCTTTCTATTTTCTTTATTTCTATGGTTAGTACATATCTCATACTTCTGAAATGGTTGGTGCAAATCTCATTACCTCTGAAATGGTTGGTACATATTTCATTACCTTTGAAATGGTTGGTGTAGATCTCATTGTCTTTGTGACAATTCGAAGAGCTTGGATCTATAATCTGTCTAGGTCCTGTAAAGCGGAAGCTTGGAGATGAACTCCCGACTGCAGCGTCACATTTTCTAAATGTGGTCCTAAAGCTCGTTATCTCACTATATTAAGAATTTGATTAATTAGCACATGCGGTGTTTCATCCTATGAACATGACTGATTAATTAGCACATGCGGTGTTACTTGACAACGTTTCAAATTTCGTATATTTGGGAAGCAAGATAACAGCAGACGGGGATACCAACTCAGAAATCAAAACTCGAATTGCTTTCGCCTCCAACGCCTTTAACAAACTCTCAAACATCTGGAGATCAAAGATCGCAAGTAAACACATCAAACTGCGACTATTCAATGCAAGTGTGATTCCGTCATTGTCATATGGATGTGAAAGTTGGAAATCTACCGCAATAATGGATACGAAATCAGTTGCCTTCGAGAAAAGATGCCTCAGAAAATTCACAAATACTAATTGGAAAGATTTCAAATCAAACGACATACTAAGAGAGGAGACAAAACAAGAATACGTGACGAACATTATCAGAAAACGTCGCTGGACATACATCGGCCACGTACTTAGAATGAAGGAAGACATAATTCCACGACAATCCTTCATGTGGACACCAGACGGGGAAAGAAAACATGGAAGACCAAAAACATTGCTCAGAAGAACATTTATGAATGAATTAAAATCAACAGGCATAAATTCACAAGACCTGCAACCCCTGGCAAATGACTGACAGGCATGGAAAACTATAAAATCCGCCCTATGTGCCAAACTTGGCAAAAGAGGAACTGACTGACTGGTGTTCCATAATATAAACATGACTTTGATTAATTAGCACGTGTTGTTGCATCATATGAATTGGTTGATATGAATACACCAGACCGGTAAATAGATCTCTCCGGAAGCAGGATATACAAACACATGTGTATATGAAGATTTGATAAAATAATTTGTCGCGACAAATGGCTAACGGCAACCTGGAAAGTATGAAGAATAAAAAGTGTCTCATTAAGATCATAAACAGGCGCTAACTTCATTGTCATGACATGTCTAATGAAATGTCAAAATAATAATTAACAAATTATACGAGTACGTGGTGATAGTAGCTGTTATTATAATTAAACAATTATACGAGTACGTGGTGATAGTAGCTGTTATTATATTTAAACAATTATACGAGTACGTGGTGATAGTAGCTGTTATTATAATTAAACAATTATACGAGTACGTGGTGATAGTAGCTGTTATTGTATTTAAACAATTATACGAGTACGTGGTGATAGTAGCTGTTATTATATTTAAACAATTATACGAGTACGTGGTGATAGTAGCTGTTATTATAATTAAACAATTATACGAGTACGTGGTGATAGTAGCTGTTATTTCAAATCTTTTCAATCGTCGTTATTTTTTATTTATTGATAAAGGCATTATTTATTACCGAAATTGTTTATTTCCGAAACATTTAATTCACTGTTTCTTTTCCTGTATTTAGTTAATACAATTTTTTTTCTATTGTCATTAGCACAAGAAAGCTCAGAAGACGTAGAGGATTGACTTCATTATACTCGGGTTTCTCCAGATGTATTCCGTCCCTCTCAATGAAATGACATCTTTCTGTCAATAGTATCACACATAACACGTAGCTCCGTAGCACCACGCGATCATATCCAAGGGTTGCGTGGCTGAGAACATCAAAGGAGTACCTCACCAATTAAAAAGTTGTAATTAATCTCTCAACAGCGAGAAACAATATCTCTTGTGAGACAATTCATCTATGTGGAAAATATGTCTACAATATCTCGATCAGAAAGGAGTATGCTGGACTTGAAGCAACAGTTTCCCCGCATAATGCACAATTTGGCATAAGACAGCGCACATTTTAATGAGCGGCAAAGATAAAGAACTAAAAATAATTATCGTAATAATGACATGTATCCTTCTATAAATAAAGTTTACGAATGATATTATCAGCATTAGCAAGAGTTATTTAACGGGGCGCCATCCAGCTTATAATTGATTGTAAACAGCACAAGGTCATTCATTCATTTAGGTTGCTCGTATAAGAATGATATCATTATATAAATTTGCAACAGTAAAATGAAACAAACCCGTACTTACGGGGGAGCAAGGGGTTGTAAGATCCAATCTCCCACTTTAGTAGTAAGAAACATGTTTTTTTTTAAAAATGTTATCCCATTCTCCTTCCCTAACCCTTATAAATCTCTCAACTCCCCCCCCCCTCCAACAATGATCTTCATGTCTTCAATCCAATTAAAAGCACGTGGAATGTTTTTAAGACCACGCGCCACCCTTCAATACAGTCGTATACAATCGGCCATGGACGCAATAATTATATTGTGAAGAATTTGACGCATCGGACATAATTTATATTGCCAGATAAGAAGATATAGCACAATATTACTGGCAAATAATAATAATAAGTTTAGGAAAACACTGTAGCAACAGGCAATAATTGCTATTTCTGGTTTCAAATAATGGCTAAAAAATACATAACAATTAGCATCGCTACAGCACGCCTCATAATCGGTGTTATATTGAGTAAATATGGCCGAAACTGAATATGTCTAGCAAAATGTTTATGCAAACAGATGCGCTTCTGTATTGGTTATATTATCCTTGCAGAAAAAAATAATTGTTATAAAGAATAATACATAATATATATTTATTGATAGAATATGATCAAGGAAAGAAATTAAAGCTGTTATGTCAATTGCATTCGTTAGTATTACTCAATGAAAGTAAAAGAAATGTTTAACTGCACTAACTAATATATACTACTTATTTGATCATACACCACTAAATATGAGCAACAGTGAAAATGTCATTACATTTCTAATGTTTATATAATCATCGTATGCATTTTATCCCCCCAAGAATAACACGTTTTAATGAAACTTATTTAGCTCCCGATTATCGTTGGCCTATCGTGTCAGATAATTATCTATTGTCACGATTATAAGTTTTTAAATAAGTATTTTTATGAATGTGTTTATCGGTAATCCCCATTTCATGTATATGGTTTCAGAATAAAAGATTGAATTTATTTATTTTGGATGAGAAATTGTGGGGACACCTGCGAAGTTCCTCCTACAGAAAACAATTTGTTGACAGGTTTTATTGACGGATTTATACTAAATAGTTGTATATATTGTTGGGAATATGAAACTTGTTCGTTTGTGATACAAATTACAAGTAGGCATACTGATTTAATGTTATATTTTGTGTCTTCTCTATATTTCAGGCTTAGTGGAAATAAGTAAATTTATATAGAAAAATAGCAAATAATAATAATAGCTGCTAAATCTGGTAATATAAACCAAATATATTTTTAACGATTATTAGTAGTCACAGTTTCGCATTTGTAAATTAGTTAATGATATGATTTTTATTATATATTTTTTTTGTGTGTACTGGATTACATCAGAAGACAACAGATTAAGGGGTTTTTGCATGTTTCCAGGTTACCATCAGACAATGCCCATCATTACTATACAGGCACGATGGATATAAAGCCAGGGGCAGACCTTGCAAACGATGGATTGTCTATTGTCTATACCCAGGTGGATGATGGTCAGAATATCCACACTTGTCGTTAAGCGTAGGGCTGGTGACTGGGAGCTTTAGTTGTATATGCAAGGCCAGATGTGTCGCCTTGGCTGAGTTGAATCCATATTTTTTCAGTGTTGTCTTGATGTTATCTATTCATCTTTTCCTAGGTCTTCCTCTGGACTTGTATCCGGATCTTCTTATGTTATATGTTCTTGTCGGTAGTTGGTTATGATTCATTCTCATAAGGTGTCCAAACCATTTTATTTGTTGTTTATCGATGTATTCTGTGCATGGTCTTATACCAATTCTTCTCCTGGTTTCATCATTTCTCATTTAGTCTCCACTGCGACAGACCTGGCAAGTCGGCAGCGTGTAGCTTATATATATATATATATATTGCTATATAATTAAAGTACTGGGAACGGCAATGAAGACCAAGAACAGCAGCACTAAATGTGCGAGGACTAGGTTACACAACTAACAGAACACCAACACTAAATGTGCGAGGACTAGGTTACACAACTAACAGAACAGCAACACTAAATGTGCGAGGACTAGGTCACATAACTAACAGAACAGACACTATTCTTACAGCTGACAGGAATTGAACTAGTTGACTAAAGTCGGACATAGGTCCTTGTAGTGCGAATATGAATGTTCTGTGTTTGTTTTTATGAGGATACTGAAATACTTGTACAGATGTTCGCTGATGTTGTAATAGTTCTGGTCTGAATTGGTTCATTTTCAGTGACTTGAGTGTGCAGGTTGAATGTCTTGACGAGATCACATTCTTTTTGGGGGGATGTGGTTGGTCAAGTGCGGAAAACGTGTTTATTTAAGTTGCAAGTCGATTCGGTGCTGTTAGAACGGACCTGATTCAATTCCCGTCAGATGTAAGAATTATTTTCATTTATTCTCATTTTTTCGACTTGAATTTACGAGTTCAATGCCATATAAAACGAAAAGAAGAAAGAAAGAAGTTTTTTTGTGCCAAGTATTTCATGATTCTTGTATTTCTTCTTTCACAAATCATAGACATTTGTACATCTACGTCTTTAACATTCCCATATTAATGACATAAATATATAGGCCTACACTTGTTTTTATTTGTTTTTGTTGTGACATATCACAACCAAGATGAATTAGCGACGACCAATTAAAATGGCGTGTTTTTGTCATGCCAGGATCTTGACAATGGAAGTGATTTTAATTTTGTCATGCCAGGATCTTGACAATGGAAGTGATAGTAATTTTGTCATGCCAGGATCTTGACAATGGAAGTGTTGTGATTTTGTCATGCCAGGATCTTGACAATGGAAGTGATTGTAATTTTGTCATGCCAGGATCTTGACAATGGAAGTGATTGTAATTTTGTCATGCCAGGATCTTGACAATGGAAGTGATTGTAATTTTGTCATGCCAGGATCTTGACAATGGAAGTGATTGTAATTTATTTTTGTTAGATTAATTAAAATGTAGCTCTTATGATGAGGCACGCCTTTTTCGACCGCGGATGTGAATCCATTTCTGTGTTATAACAGAGCTTTAGAACTATCAGAGCTATATTTTCTGGGGAATGTTCTCCGGGGAAATATTTTGCACACAGAAGAAGAATCCAACTATTAGCAGTAAGCAATGCTCTGAGAAGAAACCTCCTACACAGAGGGGTTAGATACACACTTATAAATATAATCTATGTGGGGAAATACGAGAGTTCAATATATGGGAGTTTCATCTGTTATGGTCTTGATTTTGTAATGTGGTTGATCCTGTTGGCCACTAGCGAAACATACCATGCATGGGTGAATTTGGTGGACCATCATTGAGACATCATTGAGACATCATTCAGACCTTCCACATTTGAAGCCCTGATTAAAGTGAGAAGAAACCGAGAATGAAAACCAAGAAGAAATCACGAATGAAAGCTGGTGCACAAAATCGATTATTAACTGTGTGGTTTCAAGATCATTTGCTGAAGATTTTAATGTGAATGTGTTTAAGCAAGAGAACAAACATTGCACTTAGGGCGTACAAACACCCCACCGTCCCCTGTATATACGGACGACTTAATTTAACTAATGAACCTTCACTAAATAATAATGTCAGTTTTAATCAATTCAGCAGCGATAATCTGTCAATATGTTGACGATATGATTCGTTATATTTTAACTCATTCACTACCACCAGCCTCAGAATTAGACATTGAGCTTTCTTACCATTGTCATATGTCAAGAGGAGGACCTCAATTTGTTTTGCAATTAAATTTATCATCATCATGTGCCGTATTGATTACGAAGGTTGGCTGCAATAAACCTCCAACACCTTCTGTCTCTTGCTTTGGTGATGCACTCTGCTAAATTTTAATCTTTCCATCTCGTGATTGTTCCAACAAACTTGTAGCTCTGACTACGTCTTTATCTTCACCCATCAGCTCTCCACTCAGGTAAAGTCTTCAACAAGATGTCGTTTCTTTTAATATATCGTTTTAATGTCGTTTCTGTTTGTCTGTCTGTCTATACGCTGTCTCCCTTGTTTGCCGTGCGGCGTCAAGGATATAGTTATCTGGAGATGGTCTTCTTGTGTGGTGCTTGTAAACTTGTTCCTATTGCCTCTTTGATTTCTGTTGATCCATCTTTTACACCTCTTGCTGTGTTGATAGTTAACTCGAGGTATTCAAAAGTTGCTGACATTTTATATTTGTTCTTTGTCAATGACTATTATAGATGTCAGTTCATTTCTGTTGATATGCATTCTATTTGTCTTTTTCGCATTAAGGAGAATATCCTGTACTCACTTTGATATCTTGTTCCTCGCAATGATAACTTGTTCCTACCTATGATATCTTGTTTTCGCTTTAATATCTTGTTCCTATGATATTTTGTTACTATGATATTTTGTTATTCCCCTTTATATCTTGTTCCTATGATATTTTGTTACTCACTATGATATTTTGTTATTCCCCTTGATATCTTGTTCCTATGATATTTTGTTACTATGATATTTTGTTATTCCCTTTGATATCTTGTTCCTATGATATCTTGTTCCTATGATATTTTGTTAGTCACTATGATACGTAGCTGTGGCTGTCTTTATGGATAAAAAATACTACCATAAAACCCAAAATATTTCGTGTGTGTGTGTGTTCATCATCATCAAGTGCTCTCTGAAACGAAGGTTGGCTACAACAGACCTCCAGCACCCTATGTCTGTTGCTTTGGTGGTGCACTCTACTAGAATGCAACCTGTCCATCTCATGATGTTTCTCTCCCACTTGTATCCCCGCTTCCCTATTGCTCACGTCCCCTCTATTCTACCCTCAAGTAAGATCTTCAAAAAGGTGTCACGTCTTTTAGAGTGTCCAAAATGTTTCATTTGTTTGTTACGTATTTCCTTTATTTAAAATGCACTTTTTTCAGACAAAGTTTTGCTCCAATCTCTTTTTCATACGAAGTTTTGTTAGAATCTCTTTTTCATACGAAGTTTTGTTAGAATCACTTTTTCATACGAAGTTTTGTTAGAATCACTTTTTCATACGAAGTTTTGTTAGAATCACTTTTTCATACGAAGTTTTGTTAGAATCACTTTTTCATACGAAGTTTTGTTAGAATCACTTTTTTTCATACGAAGTTTTGTTAGAATCACTTTTTCATACGAAGTTTTGTTAGAGTCACTTTTTCATACGAAGTTTTGTTAGAATCACTTTTTCATACAGTTTTGTTAGAATCACTTTTTCATACGAAGATTTGTTAGAATCACTTTTTCATACGAAGTTTTGTTAGAATCTCTTTTTCATACGAAGTTTTGTTAGAATCACCTTTTCATACGAAGTTTTGTTAGAATCACTTTTTCATACGAAGTTTTGTTAGAATCACTTTTTCATACGAAGTTTTGTTAGAATCACTTTTTCATACGAAGTTTTGTTAGAATCACGTTTTCATACGAAGTTTTGTTAGAATCACCTTTTCATACGAAGTTTTGTTAGAATCACCTTTTCATACGAAGTTTTGTTAGGATCACCTTTTCATACGAAGTTTTGTTAGAATCACCTTTTCATACGAAATTTTGTTAGAATCACCTTTTCATACGAAGTTTTGTTAGAATCTCTTTGTTTTCTTCTCTTTCCACCAAGTTCTCGCTACTCTTCTATATGAAAGGCATCAATTCTGTCTTCTAGTTGTTTGTTCATTGTCCATGTTTCTGAGGCATACATTAATATAGAATAGATGTAACATTTTATAATTCGTTTAGATAGTTAGTTTAACAGTTTGTTTAGATATCGATGTGCCGATTGCAGCTGCAGACCATGTTTTCTAATAATCCCACAAGCATTACTCGCTATATAAACAGACCTGCGGACTACTCTATGATATTGTCTATAATAATTCGGTGATGTTTATTGATACGGCAAATATAATTATCGATTCTTTGTATACTGTACCCAGTGTCCCAAAGGTTTAAATTGGCCACGGAGATGTAGTTTCTGTGCTGCTTATATGCAACTCGATGTTGGGGAGGAAGAGAAAATAAAAGTACGGAGCTATCGCACACAGAGCGTGTCTCTAATACAGAACCACAATTTGTATTGACGAATTTATGGACGAAAATGGAAGACTTAAAAGAAACAAGGTGTCGGAAAGCAAACACAGTCACCTACCAACTTTCACCATTACTTCTTCACCCAAAGATCAAGATGGAAATCAAAAGACAGATAATATCTACAATTTTTATACCAACACTCTGCTACCAATGTCAAACATGGTCTTTAACAGTCTCTCAGCAGAGGAAAATCGTTACATGTGAAATGAAGTGTCTGAGAAAAGTTGCAACGTTACTACTAAACTAGATAAAATAAAAAATTAAGAAATTAGAAAAAGATTTGGTATAATATCATATATGGAACATATTGAAAGACAGCAAGTAAAATGGGTCGGTCACCTTCTGAGAATGAACCCAAAGTAAATACCAATAAGAACATATAGCAAAAGAATATCCAGACATAAGGCCAAATGTAGACCAAGAAAACGGTGGTTAGAAAACATCAAGATAGCCTTCACCATACATGGACTAAATGTAACCACGGCGACACATCTGGCTTTGGAACGACAACTTAAGCTCCCACCCCTACTCTTAACGGTAAGTGTGAATGTGATCAACCATCATTCACCTGGAGACAGACAAAGACAATAGTAGAACACTCTGGTCATCCACTGCATTCCGATCCATCACCACTTGTCTTCATTTATATTTCCATTGTAACATGGTTGGATCCAGACGAGATAGTGTGGTCGACGAATGGCGAGTCATAACTCAATTATCATTTTATCATCATCATCACATTTTCAGCATCATACCAGTTGAGCTAAATGGTCATCGTCAACTAGGACGGACAACAATCTACATCCACAGAAATTTCCATTTTGTTTATGGGCAGATTCTTTCCGTGATCAAGTTTTCTTTTTTAAACCTGACGCCCAAATTGCAATCTGGCAAACCTAACATCCCTTGTTGGAGCTGGCTGCTAGCTACAGTATAATCAGTTTATTTCGATGATAGAATTATTGTGTTCACATGCGGCGAATCAATAAACCGAATGATTCTAATAAAAGAAAGCATTGTAGCGTTATATAAACATTTGAATAATGGTATTAAGCTGCTGAATAAGACGAGAGGGTCCGTTTTAAAGCAATCAAGATTTGCAAGAAGCGGGATTATGTTATTATGATGTTAGTTTCTGAGCGCTGATTCAAGACAGGATGCTAATGAGAATCAATTCACTTGATTTTCTGATTACACTGACCCTGTAAGCGATTGACTTGCAGTTATGTAGTTACATTCATCATTATATCTATGTGTTATTTAAAAAAATGTCAGTTGCTTAATGAATAATAAACGTAGGCCATATATATACAAGTAAACAACGTAGTATTAAAACAGATCCAACAATTCAAGTATTTAGGTACAACGATAACATCAGATGGAAGAAGCTGAACACAAATAAGAAGCAGAATAGGGAAAGAAGCACAGATAGCATTCAGAAAAATGAAAAAATATATGCTGTGTAATATGACGCTAGCATTAGAGGTGAGAAAGAGAGCTCATGAAAACATGAGGGATATGTACATGACAACAGTAGGGACATGCACATGAAAACAGTTGGGGCATGTACATGAAAACAGTTGGGGCATGCACATGAAAATAGTTGGGGCATGTACATGAAAACAGTTGGGGCATGTACATTAAAACAGTTGGGGCATGTACATGAAAACAGTTGGGGCATGCACATGAAAACAGTTGGGGCATGCACATGAAAACAGTTGGGGCATTCTCATGAAAACAGGAGGGATATATACATGAAAACAGTTGGGGCATGCACATGAAAACAGCTGGGGCATGCACATGAAAACAGTTGGGGCATACACATGAAAACAGTTCGGGCATGCACATGAAAACAGTTGGGGCATGCACATGAAAACAGTTGGGGCATGCACATGAAAACATGAGGGATATATACATGAAAACAGGATGGGAATGCACATGAAAACGTCTTATAAATAACCAAATGGCCAGAGGGTGTCCGACAAAGTGGATGGTGCCGCAGTAACCTAATGAACAAATAGTAATGCAAAATGATGAAAAAAGGTTACTAAAACACTTACCTAGCCTATTAATAAAAATATATTTTTAAGAAAAAAAACAAAAAACATACAATAAAACTAAACAGGACAATTCTCAACGTATCGGCTCAAATTGAACCTTTTTCAAGAGACAAACAACAGAAAACGACAAAATAAAAAAATAAATAGATGTCTATATTTCATCAAGCCCTCGTCTCCATAATGAATCCAATTTTTTTTTCTTAAAAATATATTTTTATTAATAGGCTAGGTAAGTGTTTTAGTAACCTTTTTTCATCATTTTGCATTACTATGAAAACGTCTTCACTTTTCCCATCAACAGGAGAGACATGCACATGAAAACGAACGAACGAACTTCTGTTTAGGTACAATCAACTTCTTACTAAACACATATCTACTGCCATGTGCATCACCGTCATGTAGGTATTGATACTGTCAGTTGACAAACATATATATATATATATATATATATATATATATATATAATAGCATACATAAGACTACACGTAATAACTTGGGATTTGACATGGATAAATAAATGGATAATGCAGTTGGGAAGTTACAATGTGACACCCTGGGATGTGGCATGGATAAATTAATGGATAATGCAGTTGGGAAGTTACAATATGACACCCTGGGATGTGACATGGATAAATTAATGGATAATGCAGTTGGGAAGTTACAATGTGACACCCAGGGATGTGACATGGATAAATTAATGGATAATGCAGTTGGGAAGCTGCAATGAATTATTAGGGGGGGGGGGTAGCTAATTTGAATGATATTCGATCCAGGATCATTCAGTTATAACGGGTATTTGTCTCACAAATTATTGGCTTTTGAAGTTCTCCATCTGCGTTTTTTATTGCTCCCTTACCGACCGAAGATCGTTCTTGTGCAGACATTTCGCCATTGATCTCAATTCTGGATGGAAAAACAATCAAAGAATCTTGTACAACTCCATTGTAGAGGGACTATGAATTCAGATGCCTTGTGTGCCAGCTGTGCTCGCTAAAAAAATATTGGCAGTTCAGAAATGGACACGAATTAGTTGGAGAGTAATTGTCCGGACAAAGGCGACAGGTAGAACCAGTGGTACACTAGAGTGTCCAAGCGGACCAGGAAGGCTTGGATAAAAAATAATGTCTAAATGTATTATTGTATTATAGAAACGATTTTGGCATTACGTGGGATTTCCCCCCAGTGTTTTACCGACTGGTCCAACATTGGGTAATACATGAAAATACCTAGTAGGAATAGCTAAAGATAGGACAACATGGATGATGATGGTTGTTAAGAAACTGTCCGCCGTAGAAAGTTGAATTCATCAGAATGTAGAATAAATCAGAAAGTTGAATATATCAGAATTCTGAATAGATGGATAGATGAATAGATCATATAGTTATTGTTGGATAGATCATATAGTTATTGTTGGATAGATCATATAGTTATTGTTGGATATATCATATAGTTATTGTTGGATAGATGATATAGTTATTGTTGGATAGATGATATAGTTATTGTTGAATAGATCATATAGTTATTGTTGGATAGATCATATAGAATAGATTTGTCATCATTGTTTTATAGTCGCTTCCATGGCATTTTCGATATTGTTGACCATTTGTCTGATATTTATCCGGCTCAACGTCTAGACATCTTTCCTTAATCTCCACAGGTACAAACTGCCCACATATCACATGTCACACCTGTACTCACAATTAAAGCGTTCGAGAAATTCTCATGCGCTTTCAAATCTCTAGGCCAACTATCTAGAAATTGGACTACCATCCGAGGCTATGTCTGGTCTCACGTTACAGCCGACACACACACACAAAACATATCGAATCGTTATACGAGATTTGTAGACTGCCATGATCAATGGTGGCAACCAACAGACGAATCGAAGACTCGAATAATCGTAACAAATCAATAAACTAAATGTATTAAACCCAAGGGCTTAGATTTGTTAGCAATATTCTAGTCTTAGTCCAAACACACGAAGTTGCTTACTGCCATACGCTAGACAAGATTGCTAGTTGAGATTTGCTACCAGTCGATGTCGGCGCTAACAGTAAATTGTCATCAAACAGAAATCATAGAAATAGTTGACAATGAATCGACTATTGCTGAACAAAAATACATAACTATCTACTACCAGCAGCGGAACTGGAAAAAGTTAACATCTACATTTAGATATTACAATGGTGGGAGAAATGTCTTGATTACAGGTGGGAGAAATGTCTTGATTATTGGAAACAATAGAAGAGAAAATGTCTTGATCAGAGAATACAATGAAGAAGAAATGTCTTTATCATGTAGTACAATAGGAGAGAAAACGTCTAAGTCAAAGAGTACAAGGGAGGAGAAAACGGCTTGATCAAAGAGCACAATGGGAGAGAAAACGCATATATCAAGAGTAGAAGGAAGGAGAAAATATCTTAATAATGATGGTGTTCCTCCTTCGCAAGCGAAGATGAGCATTGTATGAAAAACAATAAATGTGATGAACAAGTAGAAAAATGTCTGTCTTAGTTATGATCTTGGCCTTCAATCTACTAAGACTGAAGAGGCCTCCATCAGCTCGATAGCGAAAGCGAATTCCTGCACTGTTATTCCGGAAGGCATCATTTAACATGACAGGGAACACCATGCTGAAGAACTTCGGAGTCAGGACGCAACCCTGTTTCACACCGTTAGTTAATGGAAACGGGTTTGAGTGTGCGTAGTCATCTTGCACACAGGCTGTCGTACCATCATGGAACTGGCGAACTATGTTGGTACATTTTTCGGGACATCCAAATTTGGCCATGATCTTCCATAGTCCTTCGCGATTTACAGTGTCGAATGCCTTAGTTAGGTCGACAAATGCTGTGTAGAGATCAATGTTCTGTTCGCAACGCTTTTCCTGTAGTTATCTGGCAGTGAATATCCTGTCAACCGTACCTCTCCCTTGTCGGAAGCCACATTGGATCTCTGGCTGTCTCAATATGGGCTTGCAGTCTGTTTAACAGGACCCTAGTCAGAATCTTACCTGCAATAGAGCGAAAGGATATGACTCTGCGGTTGTCGCATGTAAGTGATTTCCTTTTCTCATGTAAATATGTATGATGGAATCATCCTTAAAGTCTCGTGGATCGCTTCCAGGTTCCACATTGTCTGGAAGAGCTCTGTGAGTGTAGCAGTCATAACAGGGCCACTGACTGCGTAAACTTCGGTTGGAATGGAGTCTTGACCTTGCGCTTTTTTGCTTTCTCCACCTCCTCAAGGTAAGGAGACTCCGATAATGAATGATTGATTGGTATTTGCGTGATGCGCGCAATCGTTTAGTCGTAGATGTTGGAGGGACAGTTTAGTACATATTCAAAATGTTCAGCCCAGCGTTTGAGAATTTCCTCTCTGTCAGTGATGGTATGCTTTCCATCTGCGCTTAGAAGAGGAGACTGAGGGCCATACATTGCTTTTAGCAGTGAATACAATTTATGCATATTATTGCTGTCAGCGTAATGCTGTTATCTCCTTTGCTTTGCTACTAAACAATGAGTCTTGTATCCTCCTTCTTGTGCGCACGTTTTCTTTGAGTTTTCGTACAGCGTCTATTTGCTGCTTGATGTGGAATTTTTAGATCAGCTTTGTACTTGTTGTCCAGGAGAGCTTTGTACTTGTTGTCCAGGAGAGCTTTGTACTTGATGTCCAGGAGAGCTTTGTACTTGTTGTCCAGGGGAGCTTTGTACTTGTTGTCCAGGAGAGCTTTGTACTTGTTGTCCAGGAGAGCTTTGTACTTGTTGTCCAGGAGAGTTTTGTACTTGTTGTCCAGGAGAGCTTTGATCTGTACATCGTTTTCGTCAAACCAGTCTTGATGCCTGCGAACAGCAACGCCCACCACGTCTTCTGTAGTTCTGTAGGTAGTGTCACGAAGGTTTTCAAAGCATTTTTGAATGTCTATGGAGTCGACTGTCAATGGTGCAATTTTGGTTTCCATTGAGCTGCGCAGAAGCTGTTTATAAAATGGATCTTTCAATTTGGAATCGTCGAGACGTTTTGACTGTTTGCTATTTTGAGCTCGCTGGAGATGCGGTGCATGGAGATTCATTTTGGAGACTAAGCAGTCTGTGGTCTGTCCAGCAGTCTGTGCCACACATGGGTTTATTGACTCTCACATCCTGCTTATCACGTTGTCTCACGATGACATAATAAATTTGATGCCACTGTTTTGATTGTGGGTGCAGCCATGAAGTCTTATTACGGGGAGGTAGTTGAAAGACAGTGTTGGAGATAAGTAGGTTGAATGATGCGCATGTTTCGAGCAGTAGCTGTCCATTGCTATTGCATTTGTCAATGTCATGCTTCCCCAGCACATCATCCCAGAAGGCCCAGTCCTAACCCACTCGTGCGCTGAAATCACCAAGGATGATGAGTTTGTCAGATTTAGGGGTCTCCTGTATGATTTTTTTCAAGTTATCATAGAACTTTTATTTGTGTTCATAGGGGTTCGTCATAGTCGGGGCATATACGCTAACAAATGTTGCATGCCGCTTTTTAGAAAGTGGAAGGCGATCAGTCATCAGCCGGTCACTAATGTCCTTTGGAGGTTCATCCATCTTTCTGGCTAGGCTAGATCTAATTGCAAAGCTGACTCCAAGTTACACTTATTTTTTTTTCTGTCAATCCAGAAGAAGGAATATCCAGCGCATTATTCCACAAGTTCACCTTCCTCAGACAGTCGTGTCTCGCTGAGGGCAGCGATATTAATTTTGAACCTTGCTAGTTCTTTCGCTACAAGTATGATACGGTACAAGCACGGTTTTTCTGGCCGTGCGACCTCCACGCGGTCCAGTAAGGTGCGCATATTCCATGCGCCAATTGTGAGTCGACTTACATTAATTTGTCTTCCTTTCTTGTAGTTTTTACCGCTGAGTAGGGATTCCCGCCAGCCGCGGTATGTGTCATGGTGAGGCAGGCAATGTTTAGGGCACCTTTACTAGCTCTTTCCTCTGGCTAAGGAGGTGAGCAGTGCTTTCCTGAATAGGGCTGCTCAGCCGGACTCCAGAGGTGCCTAAGTGTCACTGGAGAATTACCGCACGTCCTGAGCCGCCTACGTGTATGTTTGTGACAATGGTTGCCAATGTATCCACACCTGCCACTTTAGCACTCGCCCATCGCCGCAGGACTTTTTTGAATTAAATTGAGGGAGAATTGCACAATGAATTAAAGTGAGGGAGAGTTGCGCAATGAATTAAAGTGAGGGAGAGTTGCGCAATGATAAATGAATTAAAGTGAGGGAGAGTTGCGCAATGAATTAAAGTGAGGGAGAATTGCGCAATGAATTAAAGTGAGGGAGAGTTGCGCAATGAATTAAAGTGAGGGAGATTTGCGCAATGAATTAAAGTGAGGGAGAGTTGCGCAATGAATTAAAGTGAGGGAGAGTTGCGCAATGAATTAAAGTGAGGGAGAGTTGCACAATGAATTAAAGTGAGGGAGAGTTGCGCAATGAATTAAAGTGAGGGAGAGTTGCGCAATGAATTAAAGTGAGGGAGAGTTGCGCAATGATAAATGAATTAAAGTGAGGGAGAGTTGCGCAATGAGAAATGAATTAAAGTGAGGGGAGTTGCACAATGAGAAATGAATTATAGTGAGGGAGAGTTGCGCAATGAGAAATGAATTAAAGTGAGGGAGAGTTGCGCAATGAATTAAAGTGAGGGAGAGTTGTGCAATGATAAATGAATTAAAGTGAGGGAGAGTTGCGCAATGAATTAAAGTGAGGGAGAGTTGCGCAATGAATTAAAGTGAGGGAGAGTTGAGCAATGATAAATGAATTAAAGTGAGGAAGAGTTGCGCAATGAGAAATGAATTAAAGTGAGGGGAGTTGCATAATGAGAAATGAATTAAAGTGAGGGAGAGTTGCGCAATGAGAAATGAATTAAAGTGAGGGGAGTTGCATAATGAGAAATGAATTAAAGTGAGGGAGAGTTGCGCAATGAGAAATGAATTAAAGTGAGGGAGAGTTGTGCAATGTCGTCAGCCTCACTCTCTCGCCCCTACACATATGGTCTCAGTGGCAAGACGACTGAGTGTGTCAGTTTTCGCATGGTTAATTATTTTACGTCTCTTGCAGAACCTGTCTCTGCAAATAACAAAAATGACTAATGTTAGCATAATTATGCCATGACTTAATGAGAAGAGATAATGCTAGAGTTTAGGAGAGAGAGAGGAGCTGAGGAATAATGTAGAACTAATTCTAACCCTTACCCCCCTCCCCACTAAACACTCTATACATCTTTGTGTCAAGGAAGTCAAAAATTGTGTTCTTCAAATTTTCATTGAGGCACGTGTTGACCTTCACATTAATCCATTGTTGGTGTTTCTGTACACTATATTGTCCAACTAATCCTTCTGTTAATATAGTAGGTCAATGCCATGGCATGTCCCTGCACAAACATCTTTTGTTAGGAAGAATTTCTCACAACTTCAGCAAGTATTTTTATCATAAGTTCAACATTTTTAAGGTAGCCACATCCCTAATAGAAAATGAACCAGCAGAGTGACGTCACAAACTACTAAACAATTGCATTTGGTGATGATGTCACAAACTAATAAAAAATTATGATCAGGTAATTTTTTAAAACTATGAGCACTGTAAACATTGGTAGACACGCATTCCAGACAAGGACCATTTCTGAACTAAGGACTGAAAAAATATTGCCATGAAGTTAGATGTTAAATAGGACAGAAGTAAGCAGTGATAATAGAGTATATGATTCTAAAATAATACTGAGCTCTAAAAATGTGTGTACATGGGTTTCCATAGAATATATTGGTTAAGTGCTGATGATGTAATATTTTTCTGTAGATTATTTTCTGTGTGCATTTGTTTTTTGTGGGATTAAAAATACGGAAATCAAATTACTCAAGTAATGCTGATTCATTAATTTAAAGAATTGCATGGAATAAAAGTCAAACAACATCCATCATCATCATCCTCACACTCAACAGAAATAATTGTAAAAATTCATTTAATAACTTGAGGCACTAAACAAAACTAATAATCATAACACTTAATATGAAGAATTAAACAAAAACATTTTAAATAACTTTGAGGCACTAAAAAAAAAAAATCATTATAACAGCCAGCAAATATGTTTAGAAGTAGTAGATATGAGAACACAATGACATTTACATGTCAAGAGTATGCACACTTTTTATTTAAATTCATGCCATTTGCATGACACTTTGCATTACAGGAATCCGTGTACACATATTTTCAAAGTCGGGCATAAATTTATAACCACATACTGACAATAGGTCTATGGAGATTATAAGTTTGTGGATTTTAATTAAATAAAATGTGGAATTCAGGCATACTTAGGCTACTATACAATTATTATAGATAAATTGGTAATAATAGATTCAGTATTTATGCAGACACTGTGCTACCAATGCCAGACCTGAACCCTGACAGAGAAACTGGAACAATAACTCGCCGTATGAGAAATGAAGTGCCTGAAATGATAATGATGATGTTCCTCCTTCACAAGAAAAGATGAGCATGGTATGAAAAATAATACAAATGTGGTGAACAAGTAGAACAGCATTGGGGGGTAACAAAAAGAGATAGAATAAACAATGACACTATAAGATTTTTGATGAAAACAATATTGTGTAAAGAATACATAGACACACAACAGATCAAATGGTTCCATCACCAAATCATAATGGGAACAGATCACATTCCATGGATAACCTTCAATAAAAGATTCATCTGAAAAGAGAAATAGGGAAATCCCAGACGAAGATGGAAAGATGACACCAGAGATATACTAGAACACCAAGGCTGCGCTATAGCACCGGCATCACAGTTAGCTAAAGAAAGAAGACTTCGGTTTCTCATGACGCCTAGCGGCATACATGGATAGGACAAGACAAGAGACAAGGCAATAATAGATTAGTAATAATAGATTAGTAAAGGCGTGTGACTGTTCTCGCTATCAATAAACATAAAGAAAATTGTGTTCCTCTGCCAAAACACTACCACAACACTGACCATCATACTGAACAATTTGCAATTTGAATTGGTACAGAAATTTAACTATATGAGTTTCAAGGTCATCACAATACTATCACTTGATGAATAAATGAATCTCAGAATAGGAATTGCAGCCACAATAATGTTTGGAAAACTCAAAAAAGAGCATGGAGCAATACACAGTTGACAACTGTGACACAAAGTTCCTGATGTACTAAACATGCATCCTCAATGTACTTTTCTATAGATCTGAAACATGGACACCTTTCTCTAGGTAAGAATGAAGGGTGAATAGTTTCCACTTATTCTGTCTCCGTAAAATTATGAATATCGGGTGGCAAAACAAAATCACCAACACCGAGGCTCTTCAAGGGTCAAATCTAAACAAATAATGTCCATGCTTGGTCACAGAATACTCAAGTGGCGTGGCTACGTTCAGAAGATGTGCAACAGCAGCATAAAAAAATAACTGCTAAATCTGTGATACAAAGATGTCTGCAAAAACATCTATGAATGCCTTTGTCATCATGGCAAAAAACTGGGAAAACTTGGTGGAACATCGTGAAAGAAAATGGTGCTAGGATTTTTGAGAGCAGAGAAAATGGTGCTAGTTGAATAACTAATAGAGCAGAACCGAAAATAGAGATGTAAGGAGAACAACCCAGTCAAGTGTCCTTCCCATGCGTTTTCTGTGGCAGAGCAAATCACTCACTGCTCGGCAGAATTAGTCATGAGAAGTCCCACCCGGCTCATACCGCCATAATTTCAACTGATATAAGCTTACTTCCTGTCTGTCAAGACATATATATATATATATATATAATTATACAAGTATGTAATTCACACAGTGGAGATGCTTACTATTAGGACACTGAACTACATTAAATGATGTGCTTAAGACCATAACTCTGCACTTGAAAAACATAAATAAAATAGTTTCAAAACATATACTTCAAAACAAACATATACTTTAAAACATATATTACTCATTTCTGATTAGTGTTGCATATTAAAAATATCTAGGTGTCTTGATGTTGTGCTAAGTCAGAAATAGATTTCTTGATGTTGTGCTAAGTCAGAAATAGATTTCTTGATGTTGTGCTAAGTCAGAAATAGATTTCTTGATGTTGTGCTAAGTCAGAAATAGATTTCTTGATGTTGTGCTAAGTCAGAAATAGATTTCTTGATGTTGTGCTAAGTCAGAAATAGATTTCTTGATGTTGTGCTAAGTCAGAAATAGATTTGAGCTGATATTTAATTTGATTGATATAAACATCATATATTCAATGTCGAGTAATGCAAACACGGAAAGAAGGATTCAGGTATTTGTAAACAAGTGCTGTAGACGTTTGTTAAGAATTAGCTATACAGATCACAAGACAAATATATTAGTCCGGCAGCAAATAAACAAACTTGCTGGTTATGATGAACCGCTTTTGGTAGTGCTGAAACGACGTAAACTTGTTTGGTTTGGACATGTAGTGAGACACGATTCATTTTCTAAAATTGTTTTGCAGGGAACAGTCAAGGGTGGGAGAAAAGGATGACAGAGAAAATCCTGGATTGATACCATCAAGGAATGGTCTGGGCATGATCTTTCCGCACTCCATTGAATGACTGAGGATGGAAATGTTTGGAGAGCTTTCAGTAGATAATGATACCCTAACCAGTGGCGTAGCGTGGGTCAATGGCGCCAGGGGCGGAATCATAATTTTCCACCCTTGTGACATTAAAAAAATATGGCAGTGATTGTGAAAGCTTGGAAGAAAATAAATTTGCCGCCCTCCTGATGATGCCGCCCGGGGCGGTCCGCACCTCCGCCCCCCTCTCGCTTCGCCACTGACCCTAACTCTAACAAAATATTATCAGATCTGCCCCTATCAGCGTATCTTGCAGGAGTGCACAAAGTTTAGAAATGATTGAAAATCTGCAAAATAAACCAACCAGAGAAAGTGTAATTTGAGGGCTTTATAGTCCACTTGTAACTTTTGTAACTTGCACGTGTAATTTGTATAGTGGCCTGCTTCCTAACTATATTTAAATATGCAAAAGGTCAAAGATTCAAAATTCTAAAGATGACCTTTTGCAAAAGGTCAAACATGTAAAACTCCAGTGATGCAAAAGGTCAAAGATGCAAAATGAAAAGGTCAAAGATGCAAACTTCCAATGATGCAAAAGTCAAAAATGCAAAGGCCAAACATAAAAAAGGTTAAAGGTTCAAAAGGCCATTGCATTTAACAATAGAATTATTGCAGTCAGCAATGTGCTATTTATAGCCTATACCCTGTTGTTGTGGTTAAGACATTCACTTTGTACTCAAGAGCTGATGGGTTTGATACTGTCACTTTACTGAGAAAGACTAGAGTGTATATGGAGTAACCTAAACACAATAAGTCAATCCTCTACACTTTCTGAGACCATTTTTTAGCTATATTAAACAATGAAATTACTTCAGTCAGCAACTTGCAACATGTAGCTCCCTTTAACATCAACAGAATCATTGTGGTCAGCAACTTGACATTTGTATATAGTCTTGTAACATTCAAGCAATGAATGCAGTCAGTAACTTGTTGAATGACATTTAAGAAATGGTTGCAGTCAGTAACTTGTTGAATGACATTTAAGAAATGGTTGCAGTCAGTAACTTGTTGAATGACATTTAAGAAATGGTTGCCGTCAGTAACTTGTTGAATGACATTTAAGAAATGGTTGCAGTCAGTAACTTGTTGAATGACATTTAAGAAATTGTTGCCATCAGTAACTTGTTGAATGACATTTAAGAAATGGTTGCAGTCAGTAACTTGTTGAATGACATTTAAGAAATGGTTGCAGTCAGTAATTAAAAATATTACAAATGGAATGTTATCAAATATTTGCTGAATTATAAAGAGTGTACTACATGCACTAAATGAAACATGCACTAAATGAAACATGCACTAAATGAAACATGCACTAAATGAAACATGCACTAAATGAAACATGCACTAAATGAAACATGCACTAAATGAAACATGCACTAAATGAAACTGATGTTCAACATCTTGAGAGTGTCAACTATATTGATTTATTTATGATGATAACTACAGTAGAAAAACATCCACTCCATTCTTATGATAAATGCAACAAACAACCATCAACATGTATTATGGCAAATCATGGACAGTAACAATATTTCTAATGATATAAAAAAATGAGAAAAAATAGTGAAAATATGATTATTCCATTACAACAAAAAAACTACTGTATCTGTTTGCAATATTTCTCAACAGTGTCTTCATACAGTAACTGGCATACATTAAAAAATAGTATTAAAATAAAAACATAATGGCTAAATAATCTGTGAAAAATATTGATAAAAAGTTTGGTCATAATCTTGATTAAAAAAACACACATTGTCTTGGAAGAAGTGATTACAATGAATGCAATAACTTTTTTGAAGATTTTGGAACTAGGATCTGTAATCTGACATCTTTTGAAGATGTTGAAACTAGGATCTGTCATCGTGGAACTCATTCTCAATTCTTGTAAGATCATCGTCTGCACTCCGGGTGAGTTTTCTTGGGACCTGGAACAGAACAGACTTTCATTGTCAATTATTATAAGACCATCGTCTGCACTCCGGGTGAGTTTTCTTGGGACCTGGAACAGAACAGACTTTCATTGTCAATTATTATAAGACCACTGTCTGCACTCCGGGTGAGTTTTCTTGGGACCTGGAACAGAACAGATTTTCATTGTCAATTATTATAAGACCACTGTCTGCACTCTTTGTGAGTTTTCTTGGGACCTGGAACAGAACAGACTTTCATTGTCAATTATTATAAGACCATCGTCTGCACTCCGGGTGAGTTTTCTTGGGACCTGGAACAGAATAGACTTTCATTGTCAATTATTATAAGACCATCGTCTGCACTCTTTGTGAGTTTTCTTGGGACCTGGAACAGAATAGACTTTCATTGTCAATTATTATAAGACCATCGTCTGCACTCTTTGTGAGTTTTCTTGGGACCTGGAACAGAACAGACTTTCATTGTCAATTATTATAAGACCATCGTCTGCACTCCGGGTGAGTTTTCTTGGGACCTGGAACAGAACAGACTTTCATTGTCAATTATTATAAGACCACTGTCTGCACTCCGGGTGAGTTTTCTTGGGACCTGGAACAGAACAGATTTCCATTGTCAATTATTATAAGACCACTGTCTGCACTCTTTGTGAGTTTTCTTGGGACCTGGAACAGAACAGACTTTCATTGTCAATTATTATAAGAACACTGTCTGCACTCTTTGTGAGTTTTCTTGGGACCTGGAACAGAACAGACTTTCATTGTCAATTATTATAAGACCATTGTCTGCACTCTTTGTGAGATTTCTTGGGACCTGGGAATGGAACAAACCCTCAAGACAAATATTGTATGACAATAAATGTATTGGGACATAAAAATATGAAAATATGAATAGAGGTAATGACGTATGAACATGAATTAGTGTGAAGATAATGGAGGAAATGAGAAGTGTGAAAGTATAGTTAGTTAGTCATCAGATCATCATCATCATGGCAATCCGGTCAAATCCATAGATGTTCTGATCCCATACTCAGCATGTCCTTCAGCAAGTAGTTACTGACTGTTCTGGTTCTTTGTTGGTTGATAACTCTTTATTTCTATATGTTGCTCATTTCTTACATCAATTTCTGCGTTCAAGCCATAGGTACAGAAGAAGAAATATATCCCATATCTTCCAATTGGTTCAACTCTATGATTGTATTCAAAAATATCAGCACGATCCATTAACTGCCACTAGTTAATATGTGGATATGCTGACAAGTCTGTCTGTTCTCTCATTTCCTTCAACACCCCCATGTCCAGGTACAAAAATGAAGGTAAATCTCTTTAGCATCGACCCAAGCCACTGATCATGTAGATAGCCGGACTGATTATCTCCAAGCATAGGCATACTCATAGAATTATTTAATTTCTGGATGTGAAAAGTTCAAGCATACTCATAGAATTATTTAATTTCTGGATGTGAAAGTATGACAGGTTAAAAGACTGGAAAAACTAAAATAAATGACAGAATTGAAACATTTCCTGATTCATCTAAGACTATTGAGAACCTTGCAGAGCAGGGCAAATATCTTGGTCTCAGCAAAACAAAGGGAAACTTCCACCTGACTATGTTTGAGCAAAACAAAGGGAAACTTCCACCTGACTATGTTAGAGCAAAACAAAGGGAAACTTCCACCTGACTATGTTAGAGCAAAACAAAGGGAAACTTCCACCTGACTATGTTAGAGTAAAACGGTCCTTTCCTAGTTGTCAGGCTTACATTTTAAATGAAATGTGAAATGAACTAAATGTTCCCAAAAAGGGGAGACAGCACTGTTTGTCTTAATCATGTTTCTGATTATTTACCTGGCGTTGAAAGCTAAACACTAGCCCTGTGTATTTTCTTAACCCACAAGCACAAAATATTATTTCGTACCTCCATGCTTCTTCGAACAAAAATATCACGAGTGTAAACAAACGCTGTGTTATTCATCTGCTTAAAAGGGTAATGAAAGTAGACCTAATTATTAAATTTGTGTCCATTTCTGCTAGTGTTCACAACTAAATAGAATGCATTAGAGGTCAGTTTTGACTGTGTACAATTGCCGATACAATCCATCAAATTTTTTTGAAATTACAACCATTTCCAAAGATTTTTTCTAAATTCATATTTCTTTTGTGCAGCTGCTGGTGTTTAGTGGCAGAGTAATCTATGCCTAGTAAGTGGCATTCTATCCTGGATTGAATGTAACTGAAGTTTTCACTGAAATTTTAAGCCTAATCGATATCGTTAGTTCACAATTTATCTCATATATCCCCTATACACCAACACAAATTATACCATTACATTCAGTGACCATTCCTTTATTTCCATGCACAAACAAATATGCATGCAGCAAAAACAAACAAGTTATTGAATTTTCCAAATACCCTCCATAAATAATTCATGTAAGTAAAGGCAAGGACAAAAAGAGAATGCAATAGCTGCCGGAAATTACTTAATTTTAATGCACAGTTAGTTAGATAGTCGTCGGATCATCATCACTGCAAACTGGACACATCCATAGTTGCTCCGATCTCTCCTTGAGTGTATCCGCCATCACACTTCTGCTGAGAGTACCGGTCCTATGCTTGTTGACTATCATTCTTCTGCGCCCTCCAAAATGTTCACCTCTAGCAACACCGCATTTCAATCCCTGATCTTTAATCCTAGCCATTGAAAAGGAATCATCATCCACATTAGTCTCACTCTCGCGTGTTATATCTCTTAAGGAGTTCAAAATGTCAGCGCGATCCATTGCCCCATAATGCACAGTGGTGATGGTTAACAGTCATGCCCTTACCAAGACCGTAGTAAGTCATGTTCCCTTACCAAGACCGTAGTAAGTCATGTTCCCTTACCAAGACCGTAGTAAGTCATGTTTCCTTACCAAGACCGTAGTAAGTCATGTTTCCCATGTCTCTTTTTACTTCTGGGACCACTCATTGCAAAGGTAATAATGATATTTTCGATCAGAACTGAATTATCAATCAAAACTCATTTACGGTAGCCATTGTGTGACTAGGAATACAGCGGTTGAAATTACTACAAAATATGTATTGGCGCAGGGTTATTAAAAAGTGTCAAATATAGGCCAGACAACTGGGAAAGGACCAGCAAAACAAAGGGAAACTTCCACTTGACATCCCTGTTAGAGCATAGGTAACACAATGAGTGCAACTAATGCAGAAAAGAGACAGAGTAGGCACCAGTAAAAGGGACAGAGCATGCACCAGTATCAGTAAGATGCAGAGTATGATGGATTGGAAGGCCATCACAAGCGGATGAGGCAAACGTGTGAGAAATGCACAGGTAAAATCCCAGATCCCCAACGTGTTTGGCAAAGAAGCACCTTGTCTGGAAAAATGTATCAAATTAGTATCAAAAACGTATCAAATCCTGAGTCTAATTCGGCTGTTGCCATAGTCCAACATGGCTTAAACAGAAGAAAAAAAACCATATATTGATGATGTAATGATACAATTGTAGAAAAATGTTTACCGCTGTTCCTCTTTTTCTAGCCCATATTATCTCAAAGGCTAATGCAAGGCCAGCAGCAATAAGGCCAATGGTGAATATAATGAAAGCTGCAGAAAATCTCTTGATGGTAATTGTGAGTGGCATGATGGCATCTGGCTCTCCTCCAAATGTATCAAAGAAAGGCAATCCCTCAAAGATGTAACTTTTTGGCCTATCTTTCAAACATCCTGTATTCAACCAATTTTCTCTGAAACTGAAGTGGTAAAAAAAAACCCTAGTTAAAACATGTTGCCACATTGTAACACTAGAACCAGTTTCTTTAATAATAATAATAATAATAATAATAATAATAATAATAGTGACAGTAGTAATACATTTTTTAGTATTCATTCTCAAACTCATGCCAACTAAATCTCTTTCACAGTAGGACAAAGGTCCTACTTACAGTAGGACAAAGGTCCTACTAGATTTCCAACAGGATGCAGTCCAGAAAATTAAAATGCATTGCGTGGTGATTTTATTTGCATCAATGACCCAACATATCCAATATCTGTGAAAATATGTGGAATTAACATGAAAACATGATGGAGATGTTGGCAAAAGGGATCACCAAGTTTCAGGCAGTTTCTCCTATGTAACAATATATTGTTACTAGAATGTTATTCTCCTAAGTTGACAACACTTGTGTAGATAATGTTCCTAGACTTATGTGTGAAGCCACCTTCACTATCTGCAAGAGCATCATGTGTGAGTCTAGGAATGCTATTGTATTCCACTATTCTACAAGTGAAATTTTAAAACAGGTAATAGAGTTATGACTAATTACTGGAAACACACAGGAATCAATGTTTCTACAAAAGGTCTTGATCAGGACTACAACATACTACACGGCGAGTATGGAATGGCACTGTCCACAATCTCATACAACCTTTTAGCTGTTGATGATGTCTTCTTCATCAATTTCCTATGCTCAGAAGTCTATGCAGGCAGGAGGGCCACCTCCATGAATTCAGACGTCTGCAGGAAATCCTCACAGTTGCTCCACAGCTTCATTTTAATATCTCTGTCCTTTGGGGGCCAGGTTTTAGTCCTGTTTTGGTCCTAATTCGTAAGAATGAGGATAGTTGATGATGTGATTATGAACAGTGTCTTTTGTACTTGTTCTGTGTTATGTTGCATTCTTAAAAAAGCCTTTTGGTAGAATAGTTGATTTTTGTGTATTTTCAGTGATTATCACAACTTCCTGTTTCTAAGGTTTCAACTCTTGGATTACAGTTTTTTTCTGTAGATATTACCAATTATCAATATTCTATATGGAAGATTACAGTTGTGAAAGTTGGAAAATGACAAAACACTGGTGAAGAAATTGAATTCATGTGATTAGAAATGTCTTAGAAGACTCTTAAATATTGTTTGGGAAGAATTCAAGTCAAAGAATCAAGTAAGAGATGAAACCAAACAGTAATACGGTTCTACAACAATAAGAAGACAACGATGGACTTATATCGGACATGTACTGAGAATTAATGAAAACAGACTACCACTAAAGGTATTAAAATGGGTAAAAATTAAAGTAACCCATAGCATTTATTAATGCCATAGGGGTGTGAGATGTTAGCGATATCACATTTCACAGGCTCTGCAAATGAGGGCAGTAGCCATCTTCTCTCCCTCGCAGTCTTTAAAATGGGTACCAGATGGCAAAAAAAGAAAAAGACCAAGAGAAACTCTTCACAGAACAACCATCAAAGAGGGTATGAGTCTCAACAGCAAGCAAGATGTACATCACATCGCTCGAACTAGAGATCCCTTGTTTCTGCCCTATGCACCATATTTGGCACTGAAGGAACATAGATATAGAGATATGGAACATAGTCACATGAAAGTTCTATTATCTATCTTTATGTCACTTGCGTGGCAACCCTGGCCTGGACTAATAGCTCATATCTTTGTCACCTGTATGGCAACTCTGGCCTGGACTTTTAGTTTGTATCTTTATCTGTCACCCATGTGGCAACCCTGACCTGAACTTCTAGTTCATTTCTTTTCTATACTTCTCTATCTGTCGCCAGGTAGCAAATGTGTATCAGCTCTTCAACGTGAAAGTCTATCACTTACTGCGCCCTTGGACTTTCCAAGCCAGTCCCTGGGGGCATTCTCCATGGAGACGGCTGTCAGGGATGTAGGCTTGGGTCGACTATGCCTATCTCACATGAGGTGTTCCGCTGCCAGTGAACTTGTCTCGCGCAATTATATGTATTGTTCCTGTGCCCATCAGGTACTGAAACTTTTCTTTCTGTGAGCATGATTCCGGTATAGGAAAGCATCGATGGTAGAGTTGAACCCGGGTTCATTTTCCATCTTAGCCAAGGTGTTATTAAACAACATCGTGAACCCCTTGTCCAAGTCTGAGTCTTTCTATATTTTTTAGGACCACTGCTGCCTGGAAGCTTGTTCTCGAACTGAACAAAACTTTCACCATGAGCATGATTTAGGTATAGGAAAGCATCGACAGTAGAGTTAGGCCTGATCTGTTAGGGGCACCAGGAACTAGGCGCTTCTTCCCGAGCTGAACCACACTAGTTCTGAATTCCTTTTAATGTTTATCCTTTACGTTTGCACGTGGTTCTGCTCTCTGGCACTGTGCTGCCCTCTCATTGTACTCAATATGTTTTCTTTTCTACTCTCACTATTCGTCATGACATTTACACTTTTTTTGACTTTTTATTGTCCGCCTCCCCCCCCCCCCCCCCAAATGCTAAAACCGGATTATCTTGCATCACTCTGTGTCGAAAGTGACGCTGTATGTGTTGGCCCAGAGGTATCTGAGACATTGCTTGTCTTTTTGCAGTCAATTCTCATTCCATCTGCAGCTCCAACATTCCCAGAAATTCCCAAAAAAGTGTTTGCTAGAAGCAGCTCAAGCTGATGTACTTCTGTTTCCAGGGTGCACCATGAGGAGGTACTTTTGGGATCTTGTTTATCTGCTAAACTTGGGTCAACCTAGAACAATGTGGTAACCTGTGTACTCCATCAACATTATCATGTATCAAGAGCTACCTGCTCACAGCTAAAGTGATAACTTCATCATTTTTATCTGTTAACCTCTTCAGTACAAGATTTATCATGATCATCATAAATACACAGCACAGAATAAATACACAGCACAAAAACAGAACAGAACACACATAAATACACAACACAACACAACATAAATACACAACACAACACAACATAAATACACAACAGTTCATATAACTAACGTGTGTAATCGACCATTTTCTCTCATAGCCAGTATCTGAGTGGACAGTTGTTCACAGGTGGTCGTATCATTTCTGCATGCAAACCCATAAGTGTGAAACCCAAGTGGGTCCCCAATCACCATCTTATCACAAGGTTCTTGCGTGCTTATGTACTCAGCAGTTGGGCCATCCATTAGGAGAGCAAATTTGCCATCAGACTCTGTCATCTGGCAGATAAAAAAATGAAATAAGACAATTGCTTGTTTTAAGAAATAACAGATTTTAAACATTTATTTGTTCAGCTTAAAAAACAAAGTATAAAAATGTGTTTAATTGTTTTTAAAATTCATTAAAGTTATTGTTTTAAAAAAACAGAAGTATTCTAAATATGTATAGATGAAAGTCAAAATATGAAAAATTATAATTGTTTATAGGCGTAGGCCTATTTCATATCTATGTATTCATTAACAGGACATCATGTAGTGACATCATGTAGTGACATCATGTAGTAACATTTTTTTTTCTATAATAAAATGTGCTACTCAAAGAAAAAAGAACAGGTATGTCCAACTATGCCTAAGCAGGGCTGTCCAACTATGCCTAAGCAGGGCTGTCCAACTATGCCTAAGCAGGGTGTCCAACTATGCCTAAGCAGGGCTGTCCAACTATGCCTAAGCAGGGCTGTCCAACTATGCCTAAGCAGGGCTGTCCAACTATGCCTAAGCAGGGCTGTCCAACTATGCCTAAGCAGGGCTGTCCAACTATGCCTAAGCAGGCTTAAACTATGGAAGAGATTCTATCTGCGCCCGTGTGTTGCCGGGGCCCGAAAGGGGAGCAAAGAATAGCAACACTGTTTACCTTCCACGCATGTCGTAAAAGGCGACTAAGGAGGTTATGGGATGGAGTTGGCTGTCCCATCCCATATAGGGTCAGTGACCCAAAGCCATGTTGAAGTCGGATGTGTCAGGCCGAAAGGCGCAGCAATGCTGTAAACCATGATACAACGCATTCCGTTCTCCGGACTACATCCTGCTAATCTGCAGGAGTTTGAGAATGAAGGCAGAAGAAGAAGATTCTATCTGGATTGAACTTTTCTGACATTTCCGCACACATCAGGAGATGCAAGAACACAAGTCTGAGACTGTTGTTGTCTAATAGATGGCTATTATGTGAATGTGCATATTCTTGTGTCTGAAGGCATACATGTGTTTGTGAACATGACTTTGTGATGACTTTGTGAACATGTGTTTGTGAACATGACTTTGGGTCAATAAAAGTGCCTCTTACGGTGAGATATGCTTCTTTTAACTGCTGACATTAGTCCAATTTGGTTATATCAGAGCTATACAAACTATAAACAACTAGTGGAGGTTGAGGTTCTGGTAATCTAGCCATCATGACCTCCAGAAATAAGTGAACATGCCTGACTTTAATACATATATATATATATATTTTCTCTCATTTGTAACTTAAAAGATACTTGACGCATGTGGTTGCGTCTGTGGATCTCACCAATGGCCCACTAGACAAACCACCCATGCAACAGAAAACCTTAGTGGATGACATGCCGTTATATTGAGGTTATTTTCTTAGAGAAGCTTCATGGCACGTCATCTATACAATTATGCTTTTATTTTGTTGTTGAAATGTGTTTTATGTTGAATATATATGTATGCACCCTCTGTGGTTGGGAGGGAACCAGAGATGTACTGTGCAGCACTGGGGAGGAGGAAACACTGACAGCACTGTTTTTTCCTATGGCTGAAACCCATCATAGAGGCACAGTGACTCAGGACGTGACAATCATTTTGACTTGAACATTTAGTTGCATACCTGGAGCAATAGAGAAGTTCGGCATAACCAGTAGTTAATTGGTGGTGGGGAATGAGCACAGTGAACCCTATCTTGGCTACAGTGGCTAGGAGCAGTGCATAGGCCAAACCTTCCTGGAGGTGTGATAGTTATTCTCTGGCTCTGTCCTGGGGTGGGCCGAAAATCCACAGACTTCCCAGCAATATAATGCCATTTAATGGCATTGGGTCAAAGGGCATGAGCCCATGGACCGCTCACAACCAACCAACCAACCAAAAAATACTTGCTCGCAGAATTTATTGCTGCCCCTTGTTCGTCAATTTTGTATTTTTGGTTGTTCCCCCTTGTATTTATATTTCATTTGATCGTACACCTCACAGTTTTACATTTTTATGTCTGTTGTACATGAAAATATCAATTGTTTTCTTTTAAATATTTACCACATTTTCAGTTTATTCAACTGTAAACTAAAGACACCAGTTTTTTGAGACTATGAAAAGCTCAAATCAGAAAGAGATATCCAAGTGGTTACACTAGACTGCCCATAGTAGTAGAGCAGTCATCTTATCAGTCGGCACAGTCGGCACTGTATATATGCTTCCTCTTCAACATGACCATACCTCACTCACCTTAATAATAGCTTTTTCTGTGCTATCCATGATGAGATCTTTGTGGATGGTCAACATTGCTAGAATCCTCCTCTCAACTTCTCCTTGGGAGGAGTTTAGATATGCAAAAGTTGCTGAGTTTCTAACTACCATGATTCCAACTTTGTTTTGACGGGACATTTCATTCATAGTTGTAAAGGGTAAGGTTCGGATCTCTGGATTTG
Source organism: Meghimatium bilineatum (assembly GCA_034231615.1). Taxonomy (NCBI): domain Eukaryota; kingdom Metazoa; phylum Mollusca; class Gastropoda; order Stylommatophora; family Philomycidae; genus Meghimatium; species Meghimatium bilineatum. The sequence goes on from CM067301.1 coordinate 36,411,723, forward strand.
TTCTGCAGGTAACAATTGTGAATGTTATGTTCTGTAGTAACAATTGTGAATGTTATATTCTATAGGTAACAATTGTGAATGTTATGTTCTGTAGGTAAAAATTGTGAATGTTATATTCTATAGGTAACAATTGTTAATGTTATGTTCTGTAGTAACAATTGTGAATGTTATGTTCTGTAGTAACAATTGTGAATGTTATATTCTATAGGTAACAATTGTGAATGTTATGTTCTGTAGTAACAATTGTGAATGTTATATTCTATAGGTAAAAATTGTGAATGTTATGTTCTGTAGGTGAAAATTGTGAATGTTATGAAAAACATGATGATTAAATAACAACATATTCTGTGTATGATTGTCATCAGAACATCATCATTGCATTCTGTACAAGTGCACAGGTGCTCCAATCATAGGTGTTCAAATGACAGGTGCTTCAATTGTATGTGCTATAATAATAGATGCTACAATCACAGGAGTTCCAATCATATGTTCTCCAATCTTCATCTTTCTACCACACATACCCATGAACAAAATGGCCACATTTCATCTTTCTACCACACATACCCATGAACAAAGAATAAAGAAGCCTCCTTACTTGAAAAGAATGACACACAGACCAGCGATGTAAGCTCCAATAGTAAAAACAGAAAATACCCACCATATACAGGTCAGTATACGGCCAGATATTGACTTGGGAGCAGCTGTGTAGCCTACAAGTTGAAAGGAAATCATGCAAACATTGAAGTAAAGTGAATGAGTGAATAATTAGATGGTTGAGGGAGGGGATATATGAAGAATTAGATGGTTGAGGGAGGGGATATATGAATAATAAGATGGTTGAGGGAGGGGATATATGAAGAATTAGATGGTTGAGGGAGATGTGTAATTAGATGTGTGAAATATTAGGTGACATTGTGATATTATTAGGTAGATGTGTGAAATATTTGGTTATGGATGATTGGATAATAAATTGGATGATATATGTTTTTTCTTCACAGAAATGTGAGGAATTTAGTGAATGAGCGAAGAATTGGGTTGATGAGTGAAGAATTAGTTTAATGAGTGGAGAATTGGGCGAATAAGTGGAGAAGTGAGTTAATGAATAGAGAATTGGGTTAATGAGTGAAGAATTAGATGTATGAGTGCATAATTGGATGAATGCTGATCCAGCTGTCCATGGGCTCATGCCCTTTGACCCAAATTGGAGGAATAAAAATTAGGTGATTAAATTATAAATTAGGTGGATGAGTTAAGGAATAGAGGATGAATATTTGGCAGAATGTGAGAAATTAGTTGAGTGAATGAAGATTTAAATGAATGAGTGATGGAATTAACAGATAAATGAGTAAACAGAAAAATGTTTAAGAAAGTGTGGATAAGCGAAAATTTAGTTCATTGGGTAGAGAAAAATGATTGCGCAGACAAAACTGACTGGGCAGACAACTGATTGGGTAGGTAACTGATTGGGTAGAGAAAACTGATTGGGTAGAGAAAACTGATTGGGTAGAGAAAACTGATTAGAGAAAACTGGGTAGACAATGAATGAATACATGAAGTTTTGTTATGACTGAATTATAAATTAAGTGAATTATAAATACTTTTTTTATAAATAAATTATAAATTAACTAGATAATAAATACAATGAATGTGTGATAAATTAAGTGGATAATAAAAAAAAGGAATAGAAAAGGAATTGAGGCAGCTCTTACAGATTCAGAATCAATATGAAAACAATGAATAGACCAAGATTTGTTTACCTTGCCATACGAGTGAGCTGAAGACGTACAGTAAACTATTAGTCAAAGTCAAGCCATCGTATGTTGCTGTCTTGCCCACAAAAGCGATGTCTTCGTATGGACTGAACCGTCCAATTATATAGAGACCACAGCTTGCTAGACCAAACATGAAAACAATCAGGAACCAGAGGCCGGGGGTGAATGGACGGAGGATAGTTACTGTTGATGGAATTAAATTTTGTGTCATTCATTGAGCAGGTGTGAATTTGATAATTGTTTGTTACAAAAATTCATTCGTTGAGCAGATGTGAATTTGATAATTGTTTGTTACAAAAATTCATGAGAACTGTCCCAGACATTATCATCTTGTGCCATGTCTAGAAGATTAACATTCATGGAACTCTGCAACTTCCAGCATTCTATTACTTACTTCCACAAAGATGTTCCACGTGCAACACTCAATGTCAAGTAAGAGTGTTGTAATTTGCAGTTCAAATCCAGGTGTCTCATTTTAGTTGCATTCTACCCATATTTGTGCAGTTCATCTTTGGTGTTGCATATCTATCATTCTCTGTACCTTTCTTTAACATCAGATCTAGTGTTGACAAATCCTGGCAATTTACCTAGAATTAATTCCCATTTAGATTTCCGAATAATGTCATTTTGTTTGTTTATAAATCCTTACACAATTTAAGGCCAATCATATTTCCTGGCTTCATTCTAGTTCTCTTACCTCCACAGCTTTCTCAAGCAGTTTGTTGTTCACATCAAACAAGTCTATCACTGTTGTTATTCTTGTTGTTCACATCAAACAATTCTATCACTGTTGTTATTCTTGTTGTTCACATCAAACAAATCTATCACTGTTGTTATTCTTGTTGTTCACATCAAACAAGTCTATTACTGTTGTTATTCTTGTTGTTCACATCAAACAAGTCTATCACTGTTGTTATTCTTGTTGTTCACATCAAACAAATCTATCACTGTTGTTATTCTTGTTGTTCACATCAAACAATTCTATCACTGTTGTTATTCTTGTTGTTCACATCAAACAAATCTATCACTGTTGTTATTCTTGTTGTTCACATCAAACAAGTCTATCACTGTTGTTATTCTTGTTGTTCACATCAAACAAGTCTATCACTGTTGTTATTCTTGTTGTTCACATCAAACAAGTCTATCACTGTTGTTATTCTTCTATTAGAACTCATGCCTGCTGCTGATGATAGTTTTGATAGAAAAATGTCTCAGCGGCAGTTAAAACATCCGTATACTTGATATGTTTGTTTGTTTGTTTTGCGTTCGCTCCACTGTAACCATCACGGATATCCGTGCGAGTTCCGCCATGAGCGTGATTACGTTGTGCCACCGTTATGCGCCTTGTAGGCCTAGCACATCCGATTTCGGCATGCCTTGACAATTCGGGTGGGCTACCATTAGCCTGTGACAGCCTCTATATCAGTCTCCAAGCACGCGTACTGGCGACTCTTCGCCCAGACGATTTTTGCTCTCGTCTGACTCACACGAGGTGTTCCACTGTCTATGAACTTGCCTCGTGTAATTGGACATGCTGTGCCCATTGGGTACTGAACCATTTCTCATCCATGAGCCTGGTTCCTTGAGGGGAAGAACTCAACAGAGGAGTTGGACCATGGCTCTTTCGCCCTCTTAGCCGAGGTGTCATTCACCGACATCGTGTACCCCGTGTCCAAGTTCGAGTCTCACACCACGCGTTTGAGATCAAGGCGTTCTCGAGCTGAGCATCCTTGTCCCAATAGCGCCTGAGCCCATCGAGTACGGAACCCTTTCTCTCTGCAAGTGTACTTCCGGTATAGGAAACCTTGACGGTAGAGTTGGGCCAGGACTACCATCGTTGTCCCTTTCTTGCCTAAGCCCATCGGGTACAGAACCCTTTCTCTTCGCGAGCATATTTCCGGTTTAAGAAGGCTCGACATTAGAGTTGGATTAGGTCTTCTTGCTTTACCAAACGCCAATGAATGGGTCTGGGTCTATGCCTGTAAGGAACACAGGTAACTAGAAGCTCGACTCGAGCTGACGGAGCTTGTAGTTCCCCTTTCCTATGGACTTTTCACTTTCTATTTGCAGTTCGCGCTGCCCTCTAGCGCTGTTCTGCCCTTTCATTGTTTCATTGTACTCGGTATGAAATCTATTTGTCTTTCGCCATGCATCTACCTTTACGTGCATTTTACATTGGCCGCCCCTCCAATGTTCGGACTGGACTGACTAGCTTCACTGTATGTCGACAGTGTCGCTATATGTGGTGATGTCGGAGATATTGTCTGTCTCTTGTGCAGTCAAATCTCTTTCCATCTGCTACTTCCAGATTCTTGGACACGATCCCCAAATGATTTGGCCAGAATCAGCTCGAGCTGCTGTATTTCTGTTTCCAGGGTGCACCGCGTGGAGGTACATTTGGGATCTTGGTTATCTGCTAACCCTGGGTCCGCCTAGAGCAATGCGTTCCCTGTGCACCCCTATACTTGATATAAATGTCTCAGCGGCAGTTAAAACATCGGTATACTTGATATAAATGTCTGCAGCTATTTTCTTCAGTAATTATAGGGCACATGATCTGAAGCTGTTAAACATAGGTCTGCAGTTATGAGAACATAAAAAAGTAATTTAGGTTTACGGCTCCTACAAAACAAACAGAATTACATAAAGTCTTCTTCTGTGTTCGTTCTCACACTCTACGGATTTGTTCTCACACTCTACAGATCATGTTCTCACACTCTACAGATCATGTTCTCACTCTCTACAGATCATGTTCTCACACTCTACAGATCATGTTCTCACACTCTATGGATCATGTTCTCACACTCTACAGATCATCTTCTCACACTCTACAGATCATGTTCTCACACTCTACAGATCATGTTCTCACACTCTACAGATCATGTTCTCACACTCTACGGATCATGTTCTCACACTCTAGAGATCATGTTCTCACACTCTACGGATCATGTTCTCACACTCTACGGATCAAGAGAAAGGAGTGTGTTATGTTAAGGTTTACAGGTTAGCTGGTTACTGAAATAAATGACAATTGAGATCAATAACAAATCAGATGTCTTTCTCTGAACATGTTTCTATCTGTCAGGTTAGATATCAATTATTTGTATATCAATCGATGACAAAAGATGTTCTTCGAGGTACAGTGGAGAGTAGAAGAAGATGTGGTGGAAAGAAGAAGACATGGCTGGATAATATCAAGAAATTGACACGGTGTGAAGTTTATAAACTCATCAGGATGTTAAAGGGTAGAGATGGGTGCAGATCTTTCTCAACCAAATGTCTTAATGTGACATCCCTATGACCGGAATGTGACATCCCTATGACCAGAATGTGACATCCCTATGACCCGAATGTGACATCCCTATGACCCGAATGTGACATCCCTATGACACGAATGGGTTATAGGCTTTATTATTTTTTTTTTAATAGTTAGACTCAGAGTAAATGGTAGAAGTAGGTCCCATGTCAGCAACCTGTCATTTGGGATGAAGATAACTCTTCATGTACTAAGTGAAGTTATGTCCCATGTCAGCAACCTGTCATTTGGGATGAAGATAACTCTTCATGTACTAAGTGAAGTTATGTCCCATGTCAGCAACCTGTCATTTGGGATGAAGATAACTCTTCATGTACTAAGTGAAGTTATGTCCCATGTCAGCAACCTGTCATTTGGGATGACGATAACTCTTCTTGTACTAAGTGAAGTTATGTCCCATGTCAGCAACCTGTCATTTGGGATGACGATAACTCTTCTTGTACTAAGCCATAGAAACTATTAGGTGAGGTAGCCAGTTCCCTTCGTTGCTGTTTTTACCTCCCCTAACACATGTGTCAGGTACTCATTTACAGCTGAGTCGACTGGAAGAGTGGTCGTGTCAAGAGAGAAATCACAACCTGGATGTTTTATGTCCAGATTGAATTTTGAACCTGGCATGTTGTAACCTGGTGATAGCAAGCAAGCTCACAATCAACTATGCTACCGCGCTTCTCACAATCAAATAGGCTATTGTGCTCTTCACAATAGATTTACAGAACCAGTGATAGTATGAAAGGAAATTTAAAGTAAATAAAACTTGTTATAGCTTGTTGGGGACCCCTGAAACTCTGTTGGGGTACCCCTGACACTCTGTTGGAGCACTCCTGAAACTCTGTAATAGGTAACAACTACAACAAAGCTGTAATTCGACATGTGAAATTTGAAAACGAGGTCATTCAGTTTTGCTAATCATTGGAAACACACAGGATAACACACAATAACAAATATTTCAATCAAAAAGACTTTATCAAGAACACAATATAACACACAATGAGTACGGAACAACACTGTCCACAACCCAGCTAAACGGGATAATGCCAGAAGTTCAGAAGATGGCTCCATTCTAAGTGGATCATAGAACCTTTCAAAAAGGCACATCTCCAGTGATCTTGGTCAAGAATAAATCATAATAATAAGAAAAACAATTATTTAAAAGACGTGACATGACTGGACAAGATAAGGTGGATGTCTTCCTACACAACTGACCCATAGCTTCACCCGGGTGCCAGGAGTCTGGAATCTTGTATAGAACACGGAAACCAGCATGCATGAACGGCTGGCTGAATGTTATTACTGTTGATCTCTTAGAATTGATGGTGAAGGCAGCCAAGGCAATATCTGCACTCTGGGGAATATTCAAATATCAAGACAATGATGTTACTGGTACAATGATGTTACTGGTACAATGATGTTACTGGTACAATGATGTTACTGGTACAATGATGTTACTGGTACAATGATGTTACTGGTACAATGATGTTACTTGTGACTGTGTTACTGGTGACTGTGTTGCTGGTGACTGTGTTACTGGTGATTGTGTTACTGGTGACTGTGATACTGGTGACTGTGTTACTGGTGGCTGTGTTACTGGTGACTGTGTTACTGGTGACTGTGTTACTGGTGACTGTGTTACTGGTGATTGTGTTACTGGTGACTGTGTTACTGGTGACTGTGTTACTGGTGACTGTGTTACTGGTGATTGTGTTACTGGTGGCTGTGTTACTGGTGACTGTGTTACTGGTGACTGTGTTACTGGTGACTGTGTTACTGGTGACTGTGTTACTGGTGATTGTGTTACTGGTGATTGTGTTACTGGTGACTGTGTTACTGGTGACTGTGTTACTGGTGATTGTGTTACTGGTGATTGTGTTACTGGTGATTGTGTTACTGGTGACTGTGTTACTGGTGACTGTGTTACTGGTGACTGTGTTACTGGTGATTGTGTTACTGGTGATTGTCTTACTGGTGACTGTGTTACTGGTGACTGTGTTACTGGTGACTGTGTTACGGGTGACTGTGTTACTGGTGATTGTGTTACTGGTGATTGTGTTACTGATGACTGTGTTACTGGTGACTGTGTTACTGGTGATTGTGTTACTGGTGATTGTGTTTCTGGTGATTGTGTTACTGGAGTGATGAAAAATGGGTGAATGTAGGTGAGAGTGTCTGAAATTTGATTATTGCAGGTAAGATTGTTGAAAAATTGATGATTGTTGGTACGATTGTTGAAAAAATGATGATTGTTGGCAAGATTGTTGAAAAATGATGATTGTTGGCAAGATTGTTGAAAAATGATGATTGTTGGCAAGAGTGGAAAATGATGATTGTAGGAAAGAGTTGAAAAATGATTTCATTCATTCATTTTCCTTTAACGCTGAAATTAGCTTATAGGGCGACAGTCAGATCTCTCCAATTCTGTCTGTTCAAAGCTATTCTGTGCAGTTCTTGAATAGTATGGATATTGATTGTTTTACTTTCTCTAAGTATTGTTCTTCTGAGTGTTTCCTTTGGTCTACCCCTGGCTCTTTTGCCTGTAAGTATCCATTCATAGATTGGTGGTGTATTTTTTTATGTCTGAGTGTAGGTCATGCCTGATGTAGGACCAATGGCGTTTTCTGATAACATATGTGATAAAGTTGAAATATAATGATTGTAGGTAAGAGTTGAAATATGATGATTGTAGGTAAAAGTTGAAATATGATGATTTTAGGTAAGAGTTGAAATATGATGATTGTAGACTGGAGTTCACAAATGGTGATTGCAAGCTGAGAGACTGAACTGTCTTTGTGTAGGATAAAATATCAGACATTAAGTATACAGATGTGTTTTCTTTAGAAGGTTGATGAAAATTCCATGGACAGTCAGGCAAACTAATACAGTGGAATCCCGTTATGACAACATGGGATATCTAAACTCGAAATGCTAATTTGTCTTTGTATATCTAAACTCGAAATGATAATTTGTCTTGGTATAAACCCGAAAGGCTGAGTCAACAAATTATTTTCTTCTGAATATATAATGAGCCAAAATGAGGCAATCAAACCCACGCAGTCTTACAATGTTTAAAATAAAAAGACCTCTATCAAGGATTTAACAGAGGAAAAGTGACACTTTCAAATAGATTCATGTACAAATAGTCACAAATATGGCAACTAGATAAGGAGAGATATGACAGCTTGGTCGGAAAATGAAGAGCTGTCTATACAGATTACCTGATTCTGGACAGCACCAATCAGACCATTCCATTTGCCAGGACTCTCTTCATTTCCAAATAGACCCTCGTCATGAATTTCAATTTTGATATTGTCATAGCCAATCTTCGTATTTGCTTCATTAAGTATGTCTATAACCAGGCCATTGTATGTTTCTCCCCGAGGTGATAACATCACAAAAGGAGGGTCCTAAAAAAGCAGAACATGGCATTGTTGTTAGCAGGAGAAACATTGTACACAATATTGTTGTTAGTGAGAGAAACAGTGTAAACAATATGGTTGCTAGCGGTCGAAACAGTGTAAACAATATGGTTGCTAGTGGTAGAAACAGTGTAAACAATATGGTTGCTAGCGGTCAAAACAGTGTAAACAATATGGTTGCTTGTGGTAGAAACAGTGTAAACAATATGGTTGCTAGCGGTCGAAACAGTGTAAACAATATGGTTGCTTGTGGTAGAAACAGTGTAAACAATATGGTTGCTTGTGGTAGAAACAGTGTAAACAATATGGTTGCTTGTGGTAGAAACAGTGTAAACAATATGGTTGCTTGTGGTAGAAACAGTGTAAACAATATGGTTGCTAGCGGTCGAAACAGTGTAAACAATATGGTTGCTTGTGGTAGAAACAGTGTAAACAATATGGTTGCTTGTGGTAGAAACAGTGTAAACAATATGGTTGCTTGTGGTAGAAACAGTGTAAACAATATGGTTGCTAGCGGTCGAAACAGTGTAAACAATATGGTTGCTTGTGGTAGAAACAGTGTAAACAATATGGTTGCTTGTGGTAGAAACAGTGTAAACAATATGGTTGCATGTGGTAGAAACAGTGTACACAATACTGTTTACAGTTGGATGAGGGAGAAACAGTCACATTGGATATTGATAGTTCTATACAGTGTGTAGTGTGGGACAGATGCAGCACTATGTACGCGTGATACATTTTTTGTGATCAAAATAAGACTATTAGTGTATGACTATTAAACACTTATTTCACCGGTGTGTTGCCGAGCCCGAGCGGGAGCAAAGAAGTTTACCTTCCATACATGTTATAAGAGGTGACTAAAGAGGTTATGGTAAGAATTGTCTATCATACCATACGGGGTCAAAGTGACCCAAAGCCATGCTGAAGCCAGATGTGTCAGGCCAAAAGGCGCAGTTATCGCAGTTATGCTATAAACCAGGGGTCGGCAACCTTTTGCTAACTGCGTGCCAACTTATGGTTTCAAATTATTCAGAGTGCCATGCCCAAGAGCCGAAATGAGCGAGGCAACCTAGCTAATCGATTTATAATCAGCTTTATACAAGAAACGTGAAGAGTGCATGCCATTTGAAATTGCTTGGCGTGCTAAGTGTGGCACGCATACCATAGGTTGCCGACCCCTGCTATCAACCATGACACACTGCATTCCATTCTCTGGACTACATCCTGGTAATCTGTAGGAGTTTGAGAACGAACTAAGAAGAAGGAACAATCATTTCTCTTCCCCATTCTCCTTGTTCACTTTCTTAGCCTTCTCTTACTAGTAATGTCACTGCTCTCAGTACTTTGACAGACTGTTTGGTCGGCTGAACTTCTGGCGCTGCTGTGGGTATTGATTTCGCTGTAGGGGCGGTCTGTGATGGAGTCGCTGTTGTAGGTTCCTGTGGGAAAGACAAAGATAACAAGATTGTAAAATATTACATGATATCTCTGAGAAAGAACAAAAATATTGATTATAACACTACCACTAACACCCTGCAGGGCATGAACTACATGACATTCTATATGACAGATCATGCTGGACAGGAAATACATGACATTCTATATGACACATCAGGAACATGGATACATGACCGTTGATATGTTCTCATTAAGGGGAATGCTAACCATAAATAAAAGCTCATTTTTTGTGTGGTGTCAAATTTTTTTGTGTGTGTGTATGTCTGATCGTGTTTCTGTGTCACTGTGGCATATCGTATTTTTGTGTGGTGTCAAATCGTTTTGTGTGTGTCAGATCGTTTTTTTGTGTCGTAACGTCATGTGACAGACTGTCGGGCGTGCCGGAAATCGGAGAATTAAAACTGACGAAGGAAAATACTAAAGTCTAATGTCTTTATTTTGTGCATGTAGTACTTTTCTAAAGTAATATTGAAAAAGCAGGGTTATTGACGGAGTTAGTAAGCATGAATATTCAACCAGCCGTGACCGAAGCACGAGAATGGTAGGGGAGAATAAAATATTGCTAAAACTGTTAGTTCAAGCAAGAATGCGTATAGAGTAGAATATTCTGGTAAACATTGCTAGTAATCTTGAATGTCGCAAATTAGAGTAAAACTTGAGTAGTAGGAAAACATTTGCTGACAAAAGCATAAATACACATAAGTATTCAGCAAGAGTGAGATCCAAATATTTGTCCAAAAACTTTAACATAACGGATTCTAATCAATCTTGAGTGATCAGATTCATTCGCCAGCAACTAAGCAACAGCTCAGCCATGTTCATTCATTCATTTTCCTTTTGCGCTAAAGTTAGCGCATAGGGCAGAGGCCAGATCTCTCCAATTATGTCTGTTCAAAGCTATTCTGTGCAGTTCTTGAATAGTATGAATATTGGTTGTTTTACTTTCTCTAAGTATTGTTCTTTTGGGTGTTTCTTTTGGTCTACCCCTTGCTCTTTTGCCCGTAGGTATCCATTAAAGTGATTGGTGGTGTATTCTGATGGTGTCTGCGCGTATGAAATGCCCGATGTAGGACCAACGGCTTTTCTGATAACATCTGTGATGAAATTTTGATGTGTCTCTTCTCTGACCTTATCATTCGATTTGAATTCACTGCAACGGGTGTTAGTTATCCTGCAAAGACATTTGTTCTCGAAACTCAGTAATTTCTTTTCTGAAGATAAAGAGCTTTTCCAGCTCTCACATCCATATGATAGCACCGGAATAACGCAGGATAAAGAGATTTTCCAGCTCTCACATCACATATGATAGCACCGGAATAACGCAGGATAAAGAGATTTTCCAGCTCTCACATCCATATGATAGCACCGGAATAACGCAGGAATTCAATAAGCGCATTTTAGTGCATGTCGAGCGCACAGTGTTATAGAATGGTACATTTGGTATCTTTGCATTTAACCAAAAGGAGAGCAAAATTTATAGATGAATTATTGGAAGGTTTGTCGATTGAAATTGCCATGTTATTTTATGAAGTTTTATCAGAGTTCCAGCCTTGTTGAAGTCTTATTTACTGAGTGAACCTGCGTGAATGGTTACTCACTTTTCGAGCCTGTATCGGGATACAGCTAGTTGGAGACTTTGAATTTGGATACACTTACAGGAAATCAACGTTAACTTGGAAGCAATCGTCTTCTGGAGTGCGAGATTTTTGGATTGTCAGTTTTCAAGCCAATGGGATTGCTTAGCGAATAAACTGTGAACACTACGTTATCAAAATCAAACCCCTTTTTAAATTGTGTGAATTCACTAGCCAATGGATGCGCCAAGTTTATGAACAGTGAACATTACGTTATCAATTTCACCACCAACTTTATTTTCCATCTTATTTGGATAGCCGGACCAATCATATAATTAACATCGACAAGTGCGAACTATTGACTTGAAGGATAGCTTTATCAATCAATCAATTTTTGAAATATTTTGTGGTACAAAAAGATATCACCAACTGAATTTATTAACAACACAAGAGACAGAGACTTGTGGAGAAACATGATCACCTACTCCACTCGGCATGGCACTTGATTGCTTGTCCCTTTGGCTGGAGCAAAAGTCTTGGGGTAGCCGCCCTGACCTAAGAATGGCTGAGAGCTTTATTATAGCTAAACGTACTTGCCTGTCGATCTGGCAAGACCGTTAGGCATATAGTACCATACTTAGACATATATTGATTGGAATTATTTATTCTGTGTAGATGCGACCTAGATCCAGGTATGGCCGCTGTGGACAAAGCTCCGAAATATGTATAAGTGTTACCAATATATATCAATAAAGCGTAATAACAACGAGACACAATGACAAGCGACGTTTCGACTGAAAAGCCTTCATCAGGACAAACACAAGACCACAGTCTGCAAATGTTACATAGAGACACACATATGGTGTGGTGATATGAATGAAAGAAGGAAAGAGACGATTAGAGGAGGGAGGAAGCGAAGGTAGGGCAGCATGACAGGTGGGAAAAGGGAGTGAGGGGAAGACAAAAGTGGTAAGAAAGAAGGGGAAAGCGCACTGAAGAAGTAAAAGGACGGATGAGGTGAAAATGATAAGATGGAATGTAAATAAAATAAAATAAAAATGGACTTAGCTAGATGATCTGCTGGTGGTCCGCAGTGAAAAATAAATATGGACTAGAGACGCCGAGTTAAAAAGCGACCAATAAGCCTCTTGTCACACGTTAAGTATGCAGCTAAAGAACGCTGAGGTAAACAAACGCGAGCTGTATGTTACCTGTGATTAATTAAGGTACAATACATTTCTGTACCAAGTTCACACGAGAAGAATCAACAAGAGCCTTAATCGTGATAAGAAAAATCTTGATAAATGGCGCCCTGTAGCATCAGAAGAGTTCTCTGGAGACCGCCTTTTTGTGTGCGTCATATATGTTTGTTTTCGCTGACTCTTATTTTTATAATCCTTCTTTTGCATGGTCTGCCCCTGGCTTTGTATCCATCTTGTCGGTATGCTTTCTTGATGGCAGGCCCGTAGATACGGAGTGGGGGTGCGGCTGTGCATCCATGGTGATAAGAGCATGAAGTAATGTAGAGTATGTTTACAATCATTCTAATATTATAAGACCTCACTATGGCTGATATTATAAGACCTCACCATGGCTGAAATTATAAGACCTCACTGTGGCTGATATTATAAGACCTCACTGTGGCTGATATTATAAGACCTCACTGTGGCTGATATTATAAGACCTCACTGTGGCTGATATTATAAGACCTCACTGTGGCTGATATTATAAGACCTCACTGTGGCTGATATTATAAGACCTCACTATGGCTGACATTAAGACCTCACTATGGCTGATATTATAAGACCTCACTATGGCTGATATTATAAGACCTCACTGTGACTGATATTATAAGACCTCACTATGGCTGATATTAAGACCTCACTATGGCTGACATTAAAACCTCACTATAGCTGACATTAAGACCTCACTATGGATGATATTAAGACCTCACTATGGCTGATATTAAAACCTCACTATGGATGATATTAAGACCTCACTATAGCTGACATTAAGACCTCACTATGGATGATATTAATGCCTCACTATGGATGATATTAAGACCTCACTATGGATGACATTAAGACCTCACTATGGCTGACATTAAGACCTCACTATGGATGATATTAAGACCTCACTATGGATGACATTAAGACCTCACTATGGCTGACATTGAGACCTCACTATAGCTGATATTAAGACCTCACTATGGCTGACATTAAGACCTCACTATAGCTGATATTAAGACCTCACTAAGTCCCCCCCCCCCCAACATATGAGCTTTTCTTAGTAGTACTAGTAAATATAATCCCATAGTTTTACGATAACAGTAACCACTACACATTTCATGCAGTTGATTTGTATGTTTCACTAGGCTTGTGGTTGATTTGTATGTTTCACTAGGTTTATGATTAACGTGTATGTTTCATTGGGCTTGTTGTTGACTTCTATGTTTCACTAGGTGTGTGGTTGACTTGTATGTTTCACTAGGTTTGTGGTTAACGTGTATGTTTCATTGGGCTTGTTGTTGACTTGTATGTTTCGCTAGGCTTGTGATTGACTTGTATGTTTCACTAGGCGTGTGGTTGTCTTCTATGTTTCACTAGGCTTGTGGTTGACTTGTATGCTTCATTGGGCTTGTGGAACAAAACCAATATTCTTATTTATCGTAAAAACCCTATCCCCAAGCCCCCACCCCTCAAAAAAATTAAAGCCTAGTTCTAATCAAACTAAGTGTCATGTGTGTGTTTGTCAGACATATCAGTGGCACCCGGATCTAACTTATCTGCAAGTCTTGTATATCATCAACCGACACATGTCCGGAGATATGATTTTGAAATGGCAGTAGAGCCGCGACCAATCTCCACCTGGATGACTGGATGATCGCTATCTGGATGACATTTTTTCATTTCAAAATCAATGGATTAAGTCCTACTTCTTTATTTCAAAATCCCCACCGAAGACGGATGTGTCGGGCTATTGGCGCAAATAAAACGACGATACAACATAGTTTCATTATCTGGACTTACATCCACTGGAAATCTAGCAGCATCATAGTCCTGCTACAAGGGAGATACAGCGGGAGTTTGAGAATAGAAGCTGAAGAAGAAGAAGAATTTCAAAATCAATGTTTTACGCCCTAATTCTTTATTTCAAAATCAATTGTTCAAGTCCTACTGTCGTAAAAGAAAGTGAAGGCGGGGGGGGGGGGTGTTGCTTTTTCATATTTGTGTATTCCCGTAGTTTTAATAATCAGATTCCGTTTACTTAAAAATGAGCGGGGGAGAGGAGGGGGGGGGGTTATAACTCACACGCCTCCTCGAACCAAGACACACAATTGTATGATGCAAAGTTTAGCATAAACCCCGTTTGTATACTGCCTTCACTCGTGTGTCTTATTTCATTAAGAGATCACAAGATTAAACAATATATTATGCGGGACCTGAGGTCAGTTCTCATGAGGTCAAACAATTCCTATCCTTTATTCGGCGATTCCACTAGACATGTGAATGCAAGTTGTGTCGTCCCTACTTGCCGTTTTTGATTTATATGTGTATGCTTTCCTTGATAAAGGCCTTTATTCGGTCGAAACGTCGATTTGTGTGTGAGCTTACGTTTGTTTCGTATTATTAGCACAACTTTATTAACCCCGTTTCACGCTTTACCTGTCGGATTTCAGTTTTGCGCAGTGTGTATATTTTCAGTTAAGTAACCGAGGTGACACTCAAACGCATGATTGATGCCTCAATGACATGGCTGTATTAAGGGTTGATTTATGGAAGCACGTTTGTTCCAATCTTACAGTATCCCAGAATCATCACGTCCTGTATGGAATACAGCATATATGGGCCAACTAGTTCATTCTTCAGTTAGATCTTATGACCCATCTGTGTAATGGCACACATATCTTTCTATATGTAATCAATACTCCGTCATCAGCACACACATTGCATTGTGTACATCGGCAGCAGCACACACATTGCATAGGTGTGTACATTTCTCGAGAACTCCTAAACATTTAAACAACCACGGACCGTTAAGCCTTCTTTTAGTTACCGAACATTAGATCTAAGCGATATGATGTGATAAATATTCATAACACAAACATATGCCTGCTAGTCAATACCGGAGGTCAGGGTGGCTGAATTATCAGAACCGCGACCTCCATTATTTTTGTATAGTTGTTAAGCTCTAATATAACCAAATTGCATTTACTTCCGCGATTGAAAAAGCGCACCTCTACATAAGAGTACCTCACCAAAAGTATTTTACTTAACCGTGTATTACACGATGTAGTAATTTTTACAACAAATCTATTCGACTCAAATAACTTGGTACCGCCGAAGAGGCTTTGTCGCGTCATTGGCGCAAATAAAACGGTGACACAAAACATTTACATTTTCTGGACTACATCCTGTCGGAAATCTAATTAGACCATGGCCCTGCTACAAGAGAGATCTAGTGGGAGTTTGAGAATGAACGATGAGGAAGAAAAAGAAGAAATAACTTGGTCATGTTTGCATTCACAATTTTCGGTTAATTCCCTGTAAAGCCAGATGTTTTTCTATGTATCCTGTAAATGTTATAGATTCTGGATGCAGTATATTTATGATAGTCTGCATGTATTTACATTTGTAAAACAATTTCTGCCCAAAATTTGTGTAAATATAATTTGTGTTCATTTTTACAAAGTAAATTTTTCTTATTTATTTTCAATTGAATTAGTTTTCTCAAATGAAATATTCAGTATTCACACAAAACTCTTGTTTATTTCTGCATTCAGTTTTTGAAGAAATATACACCCTCCGTCCACAAATCATGTCACAGAGAAATGGGTGCCACGTACATAGAAATATTTAAATATTAATATACAACTTTTCCATTGTTTTTTTCATATTATTCAAACATGAACCTAACATTGAAATATTCATTACACATATCGTTCTCATGGAAAACTTTCAATGGTGTAACAAGATACTGCGACCTCACCCGTCTACCTTTATTTTCTCACTTTTAAGTTGTTTTTTTTTAATGTGGTGAGTTTTTGGGTAGGTGAGTCTATTTCTGATTTAGGTCCAATCCTAGCAGCTGGGCCTTTTTTTTTTTTTTTTTTTTTTTACAAATCTGAGTTGGTCCGTATTTTTTATAGTAAATCTGTACTGTTGTATTCCTAGTTACACAATGGCTGCCGTAATTAGGCTGCGATCGATAATATCATTATTAACTTTGCAATGAGTGTAACCATTTTAAACAGCGTTAAAACGTACATTAACATTGAGTAATTTTCGCCTCTCACTTTAAACATCGTTAAAAAGTACATTAACATTGAGTAATTTTCGCCTCTCACTGTATTCTCTTCTAATTCCCCTTACTTTTACTTTTGCCATACGCTAATTAGTTATGGAGGGTATTTGGAAAAGGCAATAACTTGTTTGTTTTAAGAGATGTGTGTATTATTTGTGTGTGTGGAAATAAAGGGATGGTTATTGAATGTAAAGATGTAATTTTTGTTGGTGTATGTGTGATATGTGAGATAAATTGTGAATTAACATTATCGACTAAGCCTATAATTTGGTGAAAACTTCTGTTACATTCAAATCTAGGAATAGAATGCAGCTTACTAGAAATAGATTACTCCGCCGCCAAACACTGGCGGCTACGCAAAAGAAATCTGACTTTTGAAAAAAAAATCCTCGGAAATTAGTGTAATTTCGAGAAAAAAATGACGGCTTATATCGGTGGTAGCACAGGCACCACTGATCTATAGCGAACGCATTCTATTTAGTTGTGGGCACTAGCGGAAACTGACGCTAATTACGTCTACTTTCATTTCCTCCGTTAGGCGGCTTAATAAAATAACGTTTGCTTATACTTGCGATATTTTTGTTCAAAGAGGTATGGAGGTAAGAAAAAGCATTTTGCGCTGTGGGTAAATAATAAACACCGGTTGGTGTTTAGTTTTTAACTTCAGGGAAATAATAAAAAACATAAATAAGACTAACAGTTTTTTTCACCCCTTTTGGGAAATCCACTTTTTTGGAACATTCGTTTCGCCTTTCGTTTAATATGTAGGTACGTTGCTAGTAATGGACCCTGATTTATTTCATATTCCTTCGGGTCACATTCGTAGGTACAATACAGAACGTAGTTATTAGATGTCGGTTTTAAGCATCATCAACATAAATCAAACAACAAGTACAGTTACTAGCATAAGTACCCATAAAATTTAATAACGGGAAACCCGCGGTCATAAATGTTCTTCCCACAGACTTGTAGGAAGGATTCCTACTTGTAATCTTGGCCTAATATTGTGTATATAATCTGACAGTATATTTCTACAACAATAAGAATAAAACGATGGACTTTATATCAGACATATACTTTGAATGAATGAAAGCAGACATGAGCTGCAAGCATTAAAATCGGTTCCAGATGAAAAAAGATCAAGAGAGACCATTCACAGAAGAACCATCGAAGAGCGTATGGGCTATGTGTCTCAACAACATACAAGAATTACACACAGTAGCATCATATCTCTGAAACTGGAGAGTTATAGTTTCTGACTTATGCACCGTATTCAACGCTGACGGAACATCGACAGATAGATAAATAGAAATGTTATTAAGTAGGTGAATAGATAGATCGATATGTAGGTAGATAATAGGTACGTAGGTAGACGGACGATAGATAATATAGGACAGACAGACACGATAGATAATATAGAACAGACAGACACGATAAATAATAGGTACGTAGGTAGACGGCAGATAGACATATAGACTATATAGGACAGACAGACAAGATAGATAAATAGATTAGATAGGACAGACAGACACGATAGATAGATAGCGTCAATTATAACGACATAAATCCACCCCCTCCTCCCTCAAAGCAGCAATTCCCACAGAAGACTTAGAAACACGGTCTAATTTCAGTTTTACAGCATATAATTTATCCGTTTGAGCAGCAGTCAATGTGATGTTTTTTTACTAACACTTTCATCATCATCAAGTGCCATGCCTGATGGCTTATGCGATCATGGCTCTCCACAGCTCACTATCTCAAGTATTATGTACCAAGATCACAATTGTTTCCCTGCCGTTCCCGGTTGTCAAACTGTAGTATTTTTTCACGTTGTCGCTCTCTGACTCTCTTGTATTCAATCTTTCCTCTTGTGACTATGTTCTCCAAACCTTCTTATCTCGTAACGTGGCCAAAAAATGAAGATTGTCTTCTTGATTAGAAACAGCATCACAGCACGTGGAGCACTCCCATAAGTGCACCGCTCTCCATTGCAGCAGCTATCTCAGTGTGTGTAGTCTCGGTCCAGTGTTGATTGCCTGATCTTCGGGATTTCAAAAACCAAAAACTACTTTTCTTTCCCTTCCTTCTTCTCTTTTTCTTATATTATCGATTAAGATCCGCCTCGCATTTGTCTATTTCAACATCTCCACGTTAGTTTCCCTGGCAGTCTATGGTATTCTCAACATTCTTCTGCCTCTAATTTCCAATTTTCCTGTTGGTATTTATGAATTAGATATGCTCATTGTCCTCTGTGCACACCAGACATGTCCATCGGTGCTCAGATCTCAGCTTCAGTAAATCTCTCAGGGTATAACGGCTGATGGGCCTATTTATCCAACTCTGGTCTAGACTATAAATTATCAAGGCTGCCTTAAAATATGCAGCCGACGAATATCTCACGAAGAACAATGAGTATGTTTGCTAGGTCCATAGGCTGACCATCTGTTATGGTAGCGAGGCTAGCTAATTGTTCGGCCCATTCGTTTCCCTCCACACCCGCGTGTCCATTGACAAAGATAAGAGTTTTCGCAGTGAGACTCGCATTTAACTATCTCTAATGACTCCACCCATCCCCCACGTACATCACCTGTTTTCACTTTCCGAATTATATTCAGTGAGTCAGTATGCACGCATGGGAATAGGCTTGCGATTCCAGCCAGTTAAATGTCTGAGTTACGGTAAATACTTCCATTGTTAGACTGCTTGTTGTTGCGGTAAATGGTCAACTGGCTTCATGTACTGCCCTTTCCTGTGACCTGGCAGTAAAGCTCCATGCGACTCATTCGTTTCAATCGCAATATTTCCTGTTTATTTATTGTCCACGACTCGCTTCCATATGTTAGTATAGGAGTTATATAGCACTGCACAAGTCTCTAGCTCAAGTCTAATGACAAGGACATATTACACTATATATATTTTTCATTTTTCTGAATGTTGTTGTTGCCTGCGCTTTTCTTTTCAACTTCTTCCATCTGTTGTAATCCTTGTAGCTAAATACTTGAATTGGTGAACCTGTTTTAAAACTATATCATTCACTTTGATCTTGCAAACTGTGGTATTTTGTTTCTTTGACATAAATATTACTTCTTTTCTTGATATTTAGAAAGAGGCCTTCTGTGACTACTACATTAATTAAACATATTGGTCTTCCTCACATTTTGCAATCAGAAAAGTGTCATCCGCATATCTCAAATTATTTCTGTAATGTCCTGCCACTGATATTCCTGGGATATCAACTATTGCACACATTATGTTTTCACTGTATAAAGATAATGGTGAAAGTACACATCCCCCCTCCCATTTACTGATTAAATATGTGACCTTTGTGTCACAGGCAGGCGGTAACTCGTACATGCTATTTGCAAACCTGGTGTGCTTGTGTGTGGTGTGCGTGCCTTCTGTGTTTGTGTGGACAGGTGTGTAAGATGTCGCGGCCTTCTGTGTGTGTGTGAGAGATGTAGTGGTCTTCTGTGTGTGTGTGTGTGTGTGTGTGTGTGTGTGTGTGTGTGTGTGTGTGTGTGTGTGTGTGTGTGAGAGAGAGAGAGAGAGAGAGAGAGAGAGAGAGAGAGAGAGAAACCTCTTGCCGTTTATTCACATTTTATCACTAAAACTTTGATCCCCATATTTTACAAACACAAAATTGTATTGAATCATCATCATCATCATGAGGTAATTACAATCATCATGAGCATCGATTGTTGGACATACGGTGGGTGCATAGGGCAAATACCAGAGGTCTCCAGTTCAGCGATGTGATGCTACTGCGTGTATTTCTTGCATGTTGTTGAGATCCATAGCCACACCCTCTGGGATGGTTGTTCTGCAAAGAGTCTATTTTAGTCTCCTTGTTTCATAGGCGCTCCGATTCCAGGTCAATAACCAGGTAAATCCTTCCTGGTTTCCGTACCAGGTCGACGCGATATCAACAAAGTTTATCTGCATCGAGAGAATAACCCGCCACTGATCATGTATTCTTATTTGTGTGGTGCTTTTAATCGGCCAGAATATTTATACTGTGTGTCACAGCCAAAGAAAAGTTGGGGAGGGGAAAAATTGGGCCCTGTTTTTGCACAAATGTCAAACTTGTTCATGAAGAAGTACTTGCAAACGAAAATTTTCGATTGCTATTTTTTTAGGAAACCCTTTCCCCACCTTACTCCAGACGTTTCGACGCCCCTGTTTCTATGTATATAATTGCAAGCCATAATATACACGTGATTATGTCCAATATTACATTCGATAGTTTTCAAGTGAATCCTCTCTCTCTAGCTAAGTCTTTATGTCGTCGTCTGTGTCCCGTATGCATGAATAAGTTTATGCAGGCAATTCTGTTCCTTCTTATTCCCCGCCCATCCCAGGTCACGTAAACCCAGAACCATGACCTAGATGCATATTTACACACAGAATATTTAAACATATTTTATAATAATGATTATCTGTTTTATATATATATATATATATATATATATATATATATATATATATATATATATATACGTATATTATCTGTTATATATAGGTATACACGATGATGTTCAGAGTTGTCTGGGCACAAACCGTATTTAACCACCTAACAAACATCTGAATATCACAAACAATAAGTAAATATAACAAACTACAACTGTTCAACGATTCAATGTAATATTCGTATCAACCAAATTCGGAATATAATAAAAGCAATGGAGAAGACATAAAATTCATTGGAAAATAAATGTTTTATAAAACACATACATTTTGGGAAGAATTCAAGTCACATAAGCAAGTAAGAGAAGACACCAGTCAATATGTTTCTACAACAAAAAGAAGAAAACCATGTATTTATTATATCGGATATGTACTTAGCATATACAAGTAGTGCTGAATTTACCTATAATCTCGAGATCATCATCATCATCAAGTGCCGTCTCCGCAACGAAGGTTGGCTGCAACGTATCTCCAACATCTCCTGTCTCTTATCTTGGTGGTGCACTCTGCTAGACTGTAACCTGTCCATTGTGAAATGTTACTCTCCCACTTGTATCTCTGCCTACCTCTTGCTCGCTTCCCTTCGACTTTACCCTCAAGTAAGGTCTTCAATAAGGTGTCATGTCTTTTAATGTGTCCAAAGTATTTTATTTGCCTGATCTTTATTTCTCTTAGTAGTTCTTTCTTCATATTAAGTGTTTTAGCACCTCTTTATTTGTTTTCTTCTCTTTCCATGATTTTCTCCCTATTCTTCTATATACCCACATCTCAAAGGCATCAATTTTGTCTTCTAATTGTTTATTTAGTGTCCATGTTTCTGAGCCATACATTAATATGGAATAGATGTAGCATTTTATAATTCTCATTTTTATCTTGTTTGTAATTTGTTTAGATATTAATAATTTCCTCATGTCATTGAAGGTACTTTTAGCCATTCCTATTCTCCTTTTAACTTCTGTTTCACATCTGCCATCATTTGTGGCTATGTGTCCAAGATATTGATACTGTTTTACTTGTTGTAGTTTCTCTCCCTGTATGTTTATGTTTACCTCCTGTTCTTCTGTGTTTTTGCTGATTATCATGGTTTTTGTTTTTTGAATGTTTATATCCAGTCCATATTCATTACTTGATTTATTGACTTGATCTATTAGTCTTTGTAGTTCATGTTCACTTTCTGCTAAAAGAACAGTGTCATCTGCATATCTAATGTTGTTTATTATTTTCCCATTGATCTTGAGTCCTGGTATTTCTTCTATAATTTTAAAGATATTCTCTGTGTAGATATTAAATAGGCTTGCTGATAAAATGCATCCTTGATAAATAATCTCGAGATAAATAATTACAAAAATGTATGTCACTAAATATATATTCTTAATCGTTAAAGGGCCCCATATCGCAAATAGCGTAGGGCCCTATTTCTCAAATAGATTAGGGCCCTATCAAGTCTAAAACCGGCCCTGTGTACAAGGCGTGCTTACTACTACCATGTGTGTTTCCAATGGCGACATATGGATTCACGGCATGGATACTAATTAAAATAGTGACCAAGAGAATAACATCATTTGAATTAAAGTGCTGTACAAGAGTTCTGAGAATAAAGTGCTATAGAAGAGTTCTGAGAATAAAGTGCTATAGAAAAGTTCTGAGAATACCACGGACAGCAAGGAAAACAAGTGGCAATGCAAATAAGTTGAACAGGTTACAAGAGACACCTAACAATGAATAAAAATAGATGAAAAAAGTATTTAAAAATCATACAATAAAACAAAACAGGGCAATTCTCCACGTATCGGTCTAAATGGGACATTTGTCACGAAACTATTAATGTATAAACTAAACACAACCACACAAAATTGATAACTCAGTTGACCAAGCCATGTTTCCCTGACGCAGAAACATAACCCAGTACCGGTTTTGGAAACGCATGTCCAGCAAAAAAGAAATTGCGTGCTTTCAACATGCGGATATAATTTGTATGTGCAATATGCAAACAAACCAGGAGGTGTTAAGAACAATCAACGTCCAGGAAGGCTGGAATCTGAACACCACATTACGAAAAAAATTTTCGGTCACATTATCCACAAAAAAACCGACGGCTTGGTGAGAGTGTTATTGGAGAAGATGATAGAAGGTAGCAGGGGTAAAGGCCGCTCAAGACGCAGTTGGACAAAAAACATCCAGCAATTCCAGCGCATGTCACTAAACGAAGCGGGGCAGGTTGCTCAAAACCGCGGACAATTCAAGAGATCAATAGGGAAAACTACGTTCTGGAAAGAATATGTCACTTGATGATGATGACTTAGAATCAACACCCCAAACCCCCTCTCCCTATGTACAGGTCTGATTCCGTATATATAAAAGAAGCAGCTCGCCCCCTGCTGATAGTACCGCACACAGCACGTAACTCCCTAACTTCAAGCACAGATCTTCGAAAAAATTCACTTTATAAACAGCACGTCGCAAGCGGGATTTGAACCTTGGACATCTTGATCTCAAAGTGAACGAATTAATTATTGAAGATTTCAACAAGAAGATTTGAACCTGCGACATCTTGATCTCAAAGTGAACGGATTAATTATTGAAGATTTCAACAAGAAGATTTGAACCTGCGACATCCTGATCTCAAAGTGAACGGATTAATTATTGAAGATTTCAACAAGAAGATTTGAACCTGCAACATCTTGATCTTAAAGTGAACGGATTAATCAATACACCAGGGATATTATCGAAGGCACGTAGGCGCCTCCTATAATTATAATCCGTACGCCTAAGTGATCTCCGGATTTGATTCCAAGAAAAATAAATTCCAGTTGTAATACTGAAACAGAAATATTGAGACCATCTGTTAACCCCATAACTGATTATATATGCGCCGTAAATGCTCTCGCATGTGTAATTTCACGACTTTACATAGCCACACACACACAAACACAGAAGATACAATCACAAACAACTGTTAGAAATGATGCAAATATATTTCAACTTACCAGAGAAAGGGCACAACAAAACATAAGGCACAAAGCTATTAATTGCGCTAAATGTTGTGAAGTAATCATCATTGACAAGACTAGTAGACTTGACCTATCAAGAATGTATCCTTAAATGAAAACAATAAAGGTGGAATCCACACTAACTGAATTCTTCGAATGCACACTTCCTTAGAAAAACAACGCTGTGTTACGTTCAAACTCCAGGTGACTTGTGACGCCTATGTCTCCAAGTTAAGTAGCTATTAGAAACCGCGTTACCACTGACATTTTATAAATAAACCCAGATTGCCGTGAAAAAATCCCCAAAATAACCCCATACTATATAATTCTAAATAAATAAGTTATGTTTTGTTCCTCCAGGGCCATAGGCGGCGCATAGGGCAGAAACCATAGCTTTCCATTTCTGTCTTTGTGTTGCCAGGTCTTTCAATTGTTGCGTGTTGTTTAGGTTCATTGACATGACTTCTCTCTTAATGGTTCTTCATAGAGTTTCTCTAAGTCTCCCTCTTCTTCTTACTCCGGGTGGCACCCAATATAGTGACTGCTGAGGAATTATTAGGATGTTCATTCTGAGAACATGGCCGATGTAAGTCCAACGCTTTTGTCTAATGAAAAAAGATATATAGGTTTATTTGCTTTCCTCTCTTATAGTAGTGTTAGATTTAAAGTCACTCCACTTAACATTCATAATCTTACGTAGGCATTGTTTTCAAAGGAGTCTCTAGTCTATTATCTGTGGCTTTTGTAGCTTTCCAACTTTCGCATCCATATGATAAAATAAATAAGACAGGGTCCTAAATCCTAATAAAGGAAACAAGTAGGCCTAAATTTTAAAATGAAAGGTTATTTGCCAATTTTTGTAGGCAGTTCTATAGTGCAGAACAAAACATAATAAACCACACACAAAAAAACAACACAAAAACAAAATATAAAAGTCTTGAGACTTTTGGTTACTTTACTTTTAAATTGTTAAAGTTGTGGATGGCTTATCCATCTTTTGGCTAAGTTCATGGGATTCCTACACAAAAAACTCCCCCACCCCACCCCTTATATTAATGTAAATATGGACAAAATAACGGCAACACTCCAGACGACCCACAACCCCCATATCTAGTAACAAAGAAAAAACACGTGTGTGGCATCGCCGATTATAAAACTAGTCTCAATGGACAATATTGCGCTTCTTGCGACCTTCGCTGATAACACACATGATTTCTATCTATAGACACGCCTTATCTGTTTGAACTTTCTGCATCTGCTAACCGTGACCGGGTGACAATAGCACACCCTGCAAACGCACAACGAATGTTTTATACAGAGTGACTTCAAGCTTGCTGATCTTTCAAGCGCCATTATGTTTACAGCAATTGATTTATTTTTGCGCTTTGTTCATTCTCAAACTCCTTCATCTTTGCAGGATGTCAACCGGGTAACGAAATAAATTGTGTCATGACTTACAGCTTGACTGCGATCGGAGCTGTATTCGCGACCTTGCTTTACAAAATTTGCAATTTTATTTCCACAGTGTGGAACAAAAACATCGGCTGTATTACTCTAGAACGTTTTAGGGTTAGAAAAATGAACACTTGTTTTATGACATTCAAGATCATGTCACACCGTTAAACAATAATAAAATCAGCTGTAATACTCTAGAGTCTAGACGATTGTTTCCCAACTTACTTTCTACCATGCCCCCACCCTAAGTCTTTCTAAAATGCTGATCCCTATAATATTGACATATTTTGTATATTCATAAATTGAATTATTCCGCAAATAAAGCCTTATTACAAGTTAATTACAACTTGTTCGAATTCCCACTCCCCCTCCTTAACACTCAAGTTGTCTCCCCCGAAAGGTATATGAGGACCGAAAGAAGAAGAAGTTGTTATATTGGTAGCAACTTTATTTTTGTTTATTTGTTATTGATGTTAACAAGCAGGCCTCTTTGGTCCGTGTAGTATTGAGGCCTTATCGGTCCGTGTAGCACTGAGGCCTAATTGGTCCGTGTAATTCCACACTACTAGAGTAGAATTAAAAATAAAAGATCCACTATATAGGTATCACTATAAGCAGTAGATTCACTACACATGACACAGGTTTAAGAAGTGTGAAAACATACACCATCTCATGGCTGTAAACAACATCAATTATTGACTACATGAATGTCAATGAATGCAAGCAGATAATCAATTACAAAGATGATATCGAAAGTGGATATCCCAGTCCCGAGATAGAAACAACAAAACACGCATTGATAACGAAAATGTATTGATAGGAACTGATAACAACATGCAATATTGATATAGTAAACATAAACTGGGCGAATCAGATATTGAGTGTGCCCAGTCTACTGATGTGTGTATTTGGTGAGTAATAGAAACGATGTAAACACAACAGACAACCGTGTGGAAACCAGGGTCTAGAGTTCTAGTTTAGGTTGCAGAGAATAGCGCCACTATCTTCTGTCAAGCATGACGTAGTAGGCAACTATAGAAAGCTGGTGGACAGGCTGACAATCTGTCACATGTGAAAAAAATCATTTTCACATATTGTCTCAATTTGTTACCAATGTCAAACATGGTCTTTAACAGCCTCGCAGCAGAGAAAAATCATCACATGTGAGATGAAATGTTTGAGAAAAGCAGCTATGATCACCAAACTGGACAAAGTAAGAAACGAGGATATCAGAAAAAGAGTAGGAATAATGCTCTGTATCAAAAAATATAGAACGTCAGCAGATAAAGTGGTTTGGTCACCTTATGGGAATGGACCCAAGCCAATTACCTCTGAGAGCTTATAACAAATGATTATCTGGATACAGAGCCACGGGAAGACCGAGAAAGAGATGGATCAATAACATCACGACCACCCTCCACAAACACAGACTCAGGCATCACACCTGACCTTGAACAGAAACTTACAGCTGCGACACCCTCTCTTAAAGGCAAGTGTGGATGCCATCAACCAGCTTCCACCTGGAGATAGACAATAGACAACAGTCTCAATTTTACCTTTGTCTTCTTTCAAATAATAATACGCCGTTATTTCATCATCAGTATTATCATCACCCCCATCACCCATCACCCCCATCATCCATCACCCCCATCATCCATCACCCCCATCATCCATCACCGTCATTATTATCAGCATCAGCATCGTCGTACACAACAGAACACACATATTCTGAGAAAAAATGACGGGAACCTAGTGGCACACGCCCGAACACATGTCACATCTCCATATTCTGAATATATTTATTTCAATAGAGGACACTACACAGATGTGCCTTAATGTTAAATAAGATGTAGGAGATCAAATTCCGTGAACGATTGTAATCGGATGCCTGGTCTGTAATCAAACACGGACATAAAGTGTTGCATGGAAAGTATACGGTCGTGTCAATAATACACTCTCATAACGGTTAGGCGATTCTGTTCAAATATATTCGTACTATTAGACTAGTCGAGTGTTAAATCACTTTCCCTACAGGCTGTATACGCAGACTTTTCAGGATAAAGTGGCAAGATGATGATGTTATATGTGATCCTTTTCCTACAGACTCACAAACTCTCGTGTAACAAACTCACGTGTTTGATGATGATGTTCGTCCGTCGTGATCGACGATGACCAAAAACTCAACCATAATAATAATAACAATAAATAATAAAACTAATAAAAGTTAATAGTGCGTTTTTAAATGACTAGCAAGTCTAGTGCGAGCACAAAATGTTCTTTTACAGAATTGACAACAATAGAAGGTATCTGTGTGAGGTTGAGATGTTTTTTCTTTTCTACGTGTCCGGTTCTGTCTTGAAGTATCTTGTCTTGATTTCTTCCGCCGCTAGTGCTCCCGTTCTAATGCTGTAACGCCATGCTGTTCTATCCTGAGCGAGGCTCTCCCAAGCGCCTACGTCAATGTTAAGATGTTTCAAGGATGACTTGACGTGTTTACAGACAGTGTGTGTAACAGACTCGCGTGTTTAGGGAAAGCTTGTTGTAGAATGAGTCACCCACTGCAAAGGACTTTACACGTGTGTCCCTTTTCTTCAAATTTCTCCATAAGAAGTGTTTCAAAATTTTCTGCACTTTAACGTTGTAATGTCTACCTCCAAGCACTTCGGTTTTCGGCCACTTTTTTCCAGCTACTTGATGAAGAATTGACTAGGATAAAATGATCCCTTTATCTGTGAACAGGTAGCTCTTGACAGCCCTTAGCCTTTCCGACGAAAGCACATGTTCTTTGCAGGTGTGTAACTAAGGCAGCACCCGATTCATATACGGTTGTCTTTACGGCGTAGTTGAATTAAGGGGGGGGGGAGGGATTTACCGATGCATATTTAGTTCCCGAATGGGGGCCACTCCAGTGCAGCAGTATCCCAGGATTACAGAGTCCTGTCAGGAGCAAAGCATACACTTCTGGACCAACTATTTCATAATTCTTCTCTCATAAGTTGACCAGTCGGCGGTGCTGGCACATCTGGTATTATTGCTCACCGAAGAGTCCGCCACAAAAGGACAAAAGTGTAATGTCTGCTGGGCTGCATCTCTTGGTCACTCATTGGCATTATTTCTTCTCCCTTTTCTTTAGTCTTCATTTTAAACTGTTGTCGAATCTCTCTTGCAGCAGGACAATTCTCGTACTAGATTTCCAGCAGGATCTTGTCCAGAGAATGGAAATGCGCTGCGTGTCACATGATAGTTGTGAAGACAGGCTATCTAGTCGTGTTTCATGATACCATCGTTGCTGGCATATCATCTCGACCTGGTATCTCCGACTTCATCACCAGAGATTGCTTTAACAAAACTGTGGTTCTACTCGATGTCAGGGATTGCCTTAGTTTCCAGCATCTGTTGGCTGGACTAAGCTACATCTCCACTTCAAGATTTTGGCCTCGACCAGCTCATGATAGTAATATTATTTGTCTCATTTTGTACAACAAAGTTTGAATTGTAAAGGGATCACATGATTGTTAGTGTTCACGAGTACTAGGGATCACATGATTGTTAGTGCGCACGAGCACTAGGATCACATGATTGCTAGTGCGCATGAACAGTAGGGATCACATGATTGTTAGTGCTGACGAGCACTAGGGATCACATGATTGTTAGTGCTGACGATCACTAGGGATCACATAATTGTTAGTGCTGACGAGCACTAGGGATCACATGATTGTTAGTGCTGACGAGCACTAGGGATCACATGAATGTTCTGACGAGCACTAGGTATCACATGATTGTTAGTGCTCACGAGCACACTTTAAATCACATGGCGGAAGCACTACATCCTATTCCAAGATCACCATAAGCGCTCTCGAGCTTCGAGTTTAGAACGCGGGTACATAACCAATCTTCGTGATAATATGATAATTGTAAGACCTATAGCCGGTCAGGGTCGCAGGGCATTCATACTGGAGACAATCTCACAAAAAACCCTCCAAACATCTCTATATTCGGCCATTCTGATAAGTGTAGGAATCCTGCACAGAACATTCCCTGATGTTTTCAATCCAGTATTTTCTTTAACCAGCAATTATCGTTCCAACCTCGACTGTTCCTTGCAAAGTAGTTTTAGAAAGTGAGTCTGTGTGACACGTGATGTACAGTGGAATAAATATAACACAAAAATAAGAAATATCGGTTCAGTGGTAGAGTAGGAAATCGTCTTATAAACTCAACTTATTCACACTTGCTAGTGGTTCGAGTCCGTAAATCACACAAAATATGACAATACGATTGCATCTATCAGTGGCGTCCAACAATTCAGTAGTTAAGATATGTTCTCCACAAACGACATGCGTGGATAGCTACATTGCCCCCATGTTCTCCAACAACACACAGGCGTAAATATCAAGCTATTCCCATGTGTACTATAACCCAGTTTGATAATAATCCACATCTGATTGACCTGCCAACTTTCTGGCAAGTTTAAGCACTCGACTAATAGTGTTGAAACTCTCACATCTCTCTGTGATAGTCAACCCTATTTCCGTGTCAATATGTTTATTTCTTGATCACATTCTTCTACAATATTTCAGCATATTGTATCTGTCAGTTTTAGGATAGACAAATTGTGACAACAGAACATGTAAACATGATATTAAAGGCCCACGGTGATTATTTCCGCGCATTTCATTGGTTGTCATTGGCTATTTTTGGCGTGCGACTCAATGTATATAGTGACCAAAGAAAATCGCGACAATCATCAGGAACGTAACGAATGATGTTCTAATTAATTCTGTACGAAGGTTTTCTACTGGCGAAAGCCACAGACAAACTGAATTCTGGGTTCAACACCTTCTTAGTACACCTCAACAGTACTACCAAAGAAACAGTACTGCAGTGTATCTCTGATCACTGTGGCATTCATGGAAATGAAAAAGCTGATCTCCTGGCAAGGAAAGGGAGATTACTAGAACAAATAGAAAATAATAATACGTACTATGAATGTAAGACCATGTTAAAAGCAGAATATAAGAAAAAGTGGAAGAAAATGCACCCAATTGCAGAACCAAATGACCCCTATCACCAAATGTCACGCAAGGAACTAACCATCATCTTCAGACTACGAACTGGCCACAACAGACTGAGAAGTCACATGTTCCGAAAGCTGAAGATTGGCGAGACAGACCTGTGCAACTGTGGACTGAGCCCAGAGACTGCAGAACACATTCTTCATGCCTGTCAACTTCAGCAAGAAGAGAGGGAGAAAATATAGCCTACTGAGACGGCACTGCTTCCAGACTTGGGGGGTTCCATGGATGACCTGAAGCGAATCACACAATTCATTGAAGATATTGGTGCTGTAACCTGATATCTGACTGAAGAGCGATGAAGAAGAAGAAGATAAGCTCCTTTACATAAACTTCTTTACATAAACTCATTTGCATAAACTCCTTTACATACACTCCTTTACATAAACTCCTTTACAAAAGCGCCTTTACATAAACTCCTTTACATAGACTTCTTTGCATAGGCCTAAGCTCCTTTACATAAACCCTTTACATAAACTCCTTTACATAAGTTCCTTTACATAAACTCCCTTACATAAAGTAACGAAATTTCGGTTGTCACGCCCCTGTATTTTGTTTCTAACGTCCCTAGTTTCAGAAGTTTGATAAGCTCTCCAAACTATCAGACTAGACCAGTGTTTCCCAACCCTTTTTTAACCATGCCCCCACTTAAGCCTTTCTAAAGTTCTGATGCCCCTCTTTGTAACATAAACATATTTTTTATATTCAAAAATGGAATTATCCCTAAATGAAACTTAATTGCAACGTGTTCTAATTGCCCCCCCCCCCCCTGAACAATCAAATTGCCCCCCTGAGGGACGTGGACCCCACGTTGGGAAACACTGGATTAGAGGGTATTGGTATGAAAAAGTACAAATAACTGTATACACAACATTTTCACTAAATACTACAGCAGCAAATCGAGAGCTAAAATACACTACCATTAGAAATAATAAAAATACAAAAAACAAAGCACCAATAAACAAAGCAGCACGCTCTGATAACAATCAAGTTCCAAATCCAATCAGGAGTTCGCCATGGGTGTGTCCTATCCCCTGTACATTTTATAACATATTTCGAAAACATCTGTAAAATAACAAGTAACAACAAAGAAGATAACATAAAAGACAAATTGAACGAACTACTCTTTGCAGACGACCAAGTACTAATAGCGATATCAGAAAAACAATTGCACGAACATATGAACAGACTCCATACAACATGTCAAAAATTCAACATGAAGATTAATATTGAAAAGATCCAATTAATAGCAATAGCAAAGAAAAAAAGAAATATCACTATCTCCATCGATGATAAATACCTTAAACAAGCTAAGGAGTTCATTTACGGAGGAAACATTATATCGAGTGAAGGGACAAACAGTAAAGGGATACAAAATAGGTGCAACAAAACATACCAGATCCTAAAACAGATGACACGTATTGGTAAGAACAAAAATGTAAATATAGACACTAAAGTTGCATTATACAAGACTATTATTATCCCATCACTATGCTACCAGTGCCAAACCTGGACAATGACAGCACAAAACAAAGAAAAATAGTGGCAGCAGAAATGACATGTCTAAGAAGAATACTCGGAGTGTCATTAAGAGATAGAATTAGAAACGATAACATCAGACAGATAACCAAAACAATACCAGTATTGGAACACATCAAAAGACAACAGATCAAGTGGTTTTCAAACGCTTCCAGGCTACTAACAGACTACACGCCCAGATGATCATGACACATATACATCACAGTTATAAAGTCAGAGACAGACCATGTAAAAGATGGATCACAGAAATCAAAGAAGAAACAGGAGTAAGCTTACAAACAGCACACAAGAAAACCATCACCAGAGAACTCTTCTACCCTTGACGCCGCAAGGCAAACAAAGACCACTGCGTATAGATAGATAAACAAACAACATTTTTAACGTTTCCACATTAAGGTCTTTTTCAAGAAAATTCAAGACAAACAGTGAACAAACAGTACGAATAACGGCACTATGACAAATGTATGAGACGACAAACATGACTAATGTATTAGAATAGTAGAGAGATGGAAGATAACAATGGAACACGCGTACACAAGTATTGTCATAGAGACGCGCATTAAAAAAATATAACTGGAATGAGAGCGGAATAAAAAAACTATAAACAAATGCCTCATGAACGACGATACAACAAACGTTCTAGCTGCTAAAATATAAATAATAAATAAATGATCGGAATTGAGAACAAATGGCTTAAGGCTACCACACTGAAATATATAACGATTTTCAAGAGCTTACCTAGCTCTATCATCTATGGTGAATTATCTTTGCGCAGTGACCAGAATATTACCGACACCACGATGATCATCATCATTGAAATGTATTGAGACAGGAGTAGTTGTTCTGTAGTTAATAGCATGCCCCCGGACACGGTCACTCAGTCTTTAAGCAAGTTTCATAAATATATTTTTTGTCACAGTGTTTACACATTATAACTAAATAACGTTACGGTATTCATATGTGAAGGATAGTGAAAGTAACATTCGGAAATGAAACAGAGTGGATCTGCACTACACATGGACATGTGCAACAACGATGGGTTTTGCAACCAACTGTGCCAAAATGTTCTCAAACAAAAGACATGAGGTAACTATGGACCAAGAAATGATTATGATTTTTGTGACGCTTATAAGCAACCAGAGGAAAATATTGAAGAGTGGCACGAGTTTGAAGATGAGACCTGATTGTGACTTAACAAGTAACTTCTCAGTGTACCTTGTGACTCCTCAGTAGAAAACTCTCCCTGGCACACTGGATAAATCGTTCACTTTGTGCTCAACTGCTGGAAGGATAAAAATCCGTTTGTGACGTCTTGTTGATAAAGTGCATTTTTTCCCCCGGTAATCCGTAGTCATTATCGCATGAGGTTGCTCGCAATACGTTCTACTCTTTTCAGGCGGCGTGCCGATTCGTGGAGAGGGACGCTGTACATATGGGTAACTGGAGTACAATAAAGTCGTCAATCCTTTACCACGTTTCAACACTTTCAATAATTATATCCTAAACGACATTTCAACATTTTCTATAATTGTATTCTTTACAACGTTTCAACACTTTCTATAATTCTATCCTTTACGACATTTACGACGTTTCAACACTTTCTATAATTCTATCCTTTACGACATTTACGACGTTTCAACACTTTCTATAATTCTATCCTTTACGACATTTATGACGTTTCAACACTTTCTATAATTCTATCCTTTACGACATTTACAACGTTTCAACACTTTCTATAATTCTATCATTTACGACGTTTCAACACTTTCTATAATTCTATCCTTTACGACATTTATGACGTTTCAACACTTTCTATAATTCTATCCTTTACGACATTTATGACGTTTCAACACTTTCTATAATTGTATTCGTCTTTGTCTTCATTTTCAAACACCCACTGCCCACCGAAGAGGGATGTGTTGGGCCATTGGCGCAAATAAAACGAGTACACAACGCATTTCCATTCTCTGGACTACATCCTGCTGGAAATCTAGAATGGATCATGGTCCTGCTACAAGAGAGATCCAGCGGGAGTTTGAGAATGAACGCTGAAGAAGGAGGAGATACTCTCACTGGATATCTCTTGTAGCAAGGCAATATGGCGTACTAGATGTCACCAAGATGTAGTCCAGAGAATGGAAATGCGCAGTTCTATCTGCGTCAATTGTCCGACACATCCGTCTTCGGCAGTGGACCTATAATTGTATGAAACACTTTTGCTGGGTGCAAGATGCAATATACGTTTCCATACCCGAAGCTGTTGGGTTAGTCTTCTTCTGTGTTCGTTCTCAAACTCCTGCAAATTAGCAGGATGTAGTCCAGAGACCTGAATATGTTATATCATGGTTTATAGCTTAGGTGGGATATTTGCTCCTATCTACCTGACACATCCGACTTCAGCATGGCTTCTGAGTCACTTTGATCCTATATGAAATGTGACAGTCAAATGCACCTGAAAAGCTCCTTAATCGACACTTATGACTTGCATGTAAGTTAGCAGTATGGCTATTCTTTGCTCCCCTTTCAGACTTCGTCATCACACGGACGACATAATTAGTGCAAGCATATATTTCTTGTTTGAGGACAGAGAACAATCAAGAAAACTACAAAATGACGAAAGCTTCACTACTGTTTTCTGCCCGTATTTTTACCCATCAATTTACTTAACATGTGTATGCGATACATCTGTGTTTGTCGGCTGATTTTATCTAAAACATTCCAGGCATGAATCATCAGTCTCCTGTACGGGATGTTACATCTGCTGCAAAAATCAATTTCTCGTCAGACAATCAACTTGTTAACAAGGTCAGTATAGACGACATCGATAATAGGTAGAAAAACTGTAAAACTATGATCCGACAGGAGTGAAATTGAAAAAACGCGGTAATTAAGTTTTGCAAATCACTAAAAACACTTAGGAAAACACACAGGAAAACACACATAAATCGACTTTCCACTAAGAGGCCTTTATTAGGAACACAACATCGCCAACGACGAGTTTTACATTTTCTAGCATTTTGTTTAATGATTTTGTTTATTGCTAAATGATTAGTTGATAGTTTTATTGTTATCTTCACGCTGTGTTATCAACATGTTGTATATGCATATTTTTATTTATTTGATACTTGACTGTCCATCCTGACATTGTTTATGTTTGCTCTTGACTGTCCATCCTGACATTGTTTATGTTTGCTCTTGACTGTCCATCCTGACATTGTTTATGTTTGCTCTTGACTGTCCTTCCTGACATTGTTTATGTTTGCTCTTGACTGTCCTTCCTGACATTGTTTATGTTTGCTCTTGACTGTCCTTCCTGACATTGTTTATGTTTGCTCTTGACTGTCCATCCTGACATTGTTTATGTTTGCTCTTGACTGTCCATCCTGACATTGTTTATGTTTGCTCTTGACTGTCCTTCCTGACATTGTTTATGTTTGCTCTTGACTGTCCATCCTGACATTGTTTATGTTTGCTCTTGACTGTCCTTCCTGACATTGTTTATGTTTGCTCTTGACTGTCCTTCCTGACATTGTTTATGTTTGCTCTTGACTGTCCTTCCTGACATTGTTTATGTTTGCTCTTGACTGTCCATCCTGACATTGTTTATGTTTGCTCTTGACTGTCCATCCTGACATTGTTTATGTTTGCTCTTGACTGTCCTTCCTGACATTGTTTATGTTTTCTCTTGAATGTCCATCCTGACATTGTTAGATTTGCTCTTGACTGTCCATCCTGCCATTGTTTATGTTTGCTCTTGACTGTCCTTCCTGACATTGTTTATGTTTGCTCTTGACTGTCCATCCTGCCATTGTTTATGTTTGCTCTTGACTGTCCTTCCTGACATTGTTTATGTTTGCTCTTGACTGTCCATCCTTATATGGTTATATTTGTTCTTGACTGTCCATCCGGACATTCTTATGTTTGCTCTTGACTGCCCATCCTGACATGGTTATATTTGTTTTTGACTGTCCGTGCTGACAAGGTTAGATTTGCTATTTCTTTTTCTGCGTTCGTCCTCAAACTCCTACAGATTAACATGATGTCGTCTGGAGAACGGGATGAGTTGTGTCATAGTTGACAGCATTATGCGATATCTGCGCATTTCGGCCTGACACATTCGACTTCAGCATGGGTTTATGGTTAATTTAATCCTATATGAGATGGGACAGCCAACTCCACCACACAACCTTCTTAGTCGCCTCTTACGATACGCATGGAAGGTAAACAGTGTTGCAATTCTTTTCTTTGAAATCAAATCCGGCAACACAAGGGCGGTATTTGTTCTGGACTGTCCATCCCGGCATGGTTAGTTCACAACAGATATTGAAAGCTTTAAACAAAGTATAATACTGCTCGCGATTACAGGGAGACAAAGACGAAACGAGGGCTCGAACTGCTTTACCCTTGTCTCAACAGCTGCTATATTCCTGGCCAGGGACGTAACTACGTTTTACTTAATGGTAATGGTTTGGGGGGGGGGATTTTTGCCTTTAAAAAAACAACAGGTCATTCGTGAAGATTCGTGTGTCAGTGTGTGTACAGATTCGTGTGTCTGTGTGTGTGCAGATTCGTGTGTCTGTGTGTGCAGATTCGTGCGTCTCTCTGTGTGCATGCAACTCGTGTGTCAGTGCGTGTGTATATTCGTGTGTCAATGTGTGTGTAGAGTCGTGTGTCTGTGTGTGCAGATTAGTGCATCTGTGTGTGGAGATTCCTTTATGTGGTGAAAAATCGTATGACCTTTTTGTCAATAAATCACTAAAGAGAGAGAGGGGGCGCTGTTTACCCAACCCCACTAAGGGGGTGCGTTGGCTAAGTTCCTAGTACTAAAAGTTATATTCTGATTTGCTAAGGGGAGGGTTTAAACCCCCTCCCCATAATCTACGGGAATGCTCCTGCTCACACTGAGAAAAGGTTGTTCACAACCCTGGTTGAACCCATCAACAATCTAGTGACTTACAAACAAACCGTGAGACAAGGTTGTTCACAACCCACTCATCGACAATCTAGTGACTTACAAACAAACCGTGAGACAAGGTTGTACACAACCCACTCATCAACAATCTAGTGACTTACAAACAAACCAGTAAAAACCTAATTCTACCATTTTCAATGTCATGCTCACCTTTGTTTACGAAGAAGGAAAATCATCATCATCATGTGTATATATTTTATATATCTCTATCGCCATTACCGGATCGATATTTGAAAACAATTTCAATGCCAGCTGCTACTCTCGACAAGTATTGACTTAAATTCAAGTACAAATAAAGTATAAAATGAATGATTCAGATATTCAGTACGCAAATAGTGCGGGAATAGATTTAGCAAATAACAAATGCAAATAAACAGCTCAGTCGACTAACTTTCAAGGACGCTAGAATCTCTGTAATTTACTGATTTCGAAATGTAGAATGTGATTAACCGGGAACATTGACCGTAACTTTGTAAACTGTATTTGTTTTTCATATGTATATATATATACATAATGAATGTCGTTGTTAAGTAACTGTATCTCTTACGCAAGAGTACGCCGTTTCCAACCACGGAAGTTAGTCCAGTCTGTCTGTGAGACTGCATCGTGTCCACTGCGTCTCTCTGCGTGTTCGAAATATGTAAGCTGGGTTTTTTTTTTAATTTTTGAGTAGATAGTCTTCTTCTATGTTCAGGTCTTTGTGGACGTCTGCGTTGGTAGCCCAATTTGGTTATGTCAGAGTTTTACAACCATTAAAAAGTAATAGGGGTTGCGGTTCTGGTAATCCAGTCATCATGACCTCCAGTGGTTTGTTATGATTAATATATCTTTATAATGAGAGATTTGGTGGAAACTATTTGTACTGAATAATGCAACAAGTGAGGGGAGAGTTGCAGTCAGAGCAGTGAAACATTTGTCTTATGGTCACGAGACTGCGATTAAATACTGGACAGTGCTATTTTGTTTATAAGTGCACATCCTGTCTATTATTCACTGAAGCTACGGAATAACATAATATTACTGGTACTTCACTGCCGAAGAGGGATGTATCGGATCATTGGCGTGAATAAAATAGTGACACAGCATATTTCCATTTTTTTAACTAAATCCTGCTAGAAATTTAGTAGGACATGGTCCTGCTACAAAAGAAATCCGGTGGGAGTTTGAGAATGAACGCTAAAGAAGAAGTAATTCTTCGGCAAGCTGCTCTGCTGAGAGGGAACGTCCTAAGTTAATAAAGTTATATTCTCATGGAATCCCTTGAAGTTATATTCTCATGGAATCCCTTGAAGTTATATTCTCATGGAATCCCTTGAAGTTATATTCTCATGGAATCCCTTGAATTATATTCTCATGGAATCCCTTGAAGTTATATTCTCATGGAATCCCTTGAAGTTATATTCTCATGGAATCCCTTGAAGTTATATTCTCATGGAATCCCTTGAAGTTATATTCTCATGGAATCCCTTGAAGTTATATTCTCATGGAATCCCTTGAAAGACAAAATATTATTTTGCTTATATTGAAATCATACAGTAATATGGACTGTGTGGTAAAACACCAAAAAAGTTACAGGGTCTCGTGTGATTAGATGTTTTTTTGGAAATACAGAATAGTGAAACATGTATTCTGAATACTTAAAGAGTAAAGAGTATGTAAAAAGTAAAATAAAACAAGTATGATGGGTTCAAGGTTTGTCGATGATTCTTTCCCTTGTCTACAGTTTCCCATCAGTGGGTGAATGTGGTGATATTTATTAAAGAGGGTCCTATGAGTGGAGCTCTCAGTGTGTGGCGCACACATCTGTGCATCCAGCAGCAGTCCTCGCGACTGTTACAAACCTACTACCTGTTTATCGGTCGCTGATAAGCTAACCAAACTTACGATTACGTTAGCCATTTTGCATCAGCAGGCAGTACGTGAAGTCACAGAATACACACACACACAAATGTGTGATCGGAGCAGATTTTATTTTAAAAAGTTGGAAGGTAGACTCATGTACTAAACACGAACCGTATTATAAGCAGACTCATTGTTACTCCATTAAAAACTAGTTCCGGTTGTATTTGTATTTCCCCCAAGAAGTGATTATCGGTTGTAAACCTGATACATATAAAATGATGGAGAATATCTGGGTAAGCCATGCTTAAACCATGACCGTATGCAGTGTAGAAGACCTGTGTTCAGAAAGTAAACCAGCCTTCACTCGTTACGTTTAAAAAAAAAATAATATCATGATCTTCATTGATCACTATTTATATAATACTTGAAATCGCATGCCAAAAATAGCACAAGTGATTCCAAGTATATAAATAGTGACCAATGAAAACACTACAATATTAAAAGATGTAACGAATGAAGGATTGTTTACCGTGCGTACCACCTGTCTTCTACACAGCAGATGACCATGGCTTAAGCTGCCCCACATGTTGGCGGAAATCTCTTAACGTCAAAACATATATTTTGTCCACGTGTCTCTTGTCTCAAGACATATATTTTGTCTACGTGTCTCTTGTCTCAAAACATATATTTTGTTCACTTGTCTCTTGTCTGAAAACATATATTTTGTCTCTAATCATGCACACATTACGCGCAGCCAAGGAGATATAAATATTTAATCTTATGAGGTCGTGGTGACTGGATTACCAGATGTGCGACCACTGTTATTGTTTTGATGGTTGTAAACCTTTGATATAACCCAATTCGACTAACGTCTGCGGTTGAAAGCAGCATACATCACCAGAAGAGGTCGTATGAGTG
This sequence comes from Meghimatium bilineatum, assembly GCA_034231615.1. Lineage (NCBI taxonomy): Eukaryota > Metazoa > Mollusca > Gastropoda > Stylommatophora > Philomycidae > Meghimatium > Meghimatium bilineatum. Next base: position 36,451,815 of record CM067301.1, read on the forward strand.
GAGCTAACATTTTACTTAACTATGAGATATGAGAGACAGAGACAAGAGACAGAGAGTCGTGGAGAAACATGATCGCCTACGCCAGTCGGCATGGCACTTGATTGATTGATGAGATATGAATGTCCGGCGCTGTGGCGGCGTGGGTACAATGCGCGTCTGTGATGGTCAAGGTACCGAGTTCGGTCCTTGTCACAAGTAATTATGCATCCGGACCGTTCATAAAGTAATGGCAAACTACTGAACGTATTTATATTGCCTATAAAATCACTACAGCCAAAAAATGTTGGATTGATGGCTACGTCCTGGATATGATAGGCTACCAATGATAAAAGATATGAATATAAAAAAAACGTTGATACTGAATGTAGTGCGAATGGATGATAATTTGATCGTGAGAAATGCCATTACCTAAGAGAACTACTGCATACGTAGGAGACTGAACTATTTATGTGCCCCACACGCATTATTACAGCACGAACCGACATCTAGAACTATGCAGGTAATTCTTATACATGGGAGACAACAATTTAATATTTAATGACATTATTCATACAATATACTCTCCCTTATTTTCATTTGTGAGTGTATATATATATATATATATATATAATTTAAATTGGATAACGTGCGCGGTTGAAGAAAGCCAAAATGAGGTCCGGCAAGAGAGTGAGGGCGACGCTTTGCACAAATCTTCCTCACTTTACTCAAAATCCCCAGTGCAAGTCATTTTCAATGGCGTTCTAAAATAAAAAAGAGCGCATCATCTTGTGAAAAGAAAAGAAATGCAGCAGCTCAACAGCGGAGAGCAGCTAGAAAGTCACGGATAGACCAAGATCCGTCTACAGTCGTCACTCCATGTCCAAACTGTCCAAGGACATTTACAGCTCGAATAGGGCTCATTAGCCATCTACGAACTCATAATCAAGGACATAACTAAAATTGAATTTTCAAAAGTGGATGTAACAAATGGTCATCATCATCATGTGATGGACGAACTTCAGTACAACAGCTATACATTACTTAACCAACAAGATTCCCTCTAGAATATCACAATATTTTGGCCATATCAAATGATATTGCAGAATATAATAGAAAAGACCATTATGGAGTGTAGTGCCTATGATGCCAGGGCAACCAAAAAGAGGCAGACCGCGATGAAGATGGCTACGAGATATTTAAAAAAATATACCACCTGAAAATGACACTCAAAGAAGAAGAACAATTTCTTCAAAATCGGTAGAGATCGATGTATCTTGTTTAAGCGATGTATCTTGTATATGATTCTGAATGGCATATATATATATAGGTTCAATAGCTTTTAATGACACAACGGGCATGAAAGCTATTTCTATCAGCACTACGTGGACCGCTAGGGTTTTTTCTTAACGACGGCGCTGCCATTTTTCTGTAGACGTTTGGAAACTGCAGGTTTTTTTTTTAGTTTTTAAAGTTTCACAGTTGGGGCGGGAGCAATGTCTACCTTGCAATGGGAGACGGGTGTTTTGATTCTGAAACTTGTTAGTGACTAATTTAAGAGTGCTAGTGGCGTTAGGGTAACAATAAGTCCAGAGCATGAGTGAATAAATAAAGTTCGTTTCAGCTATCAATTAATTATGTTGGTTGTGTCCTTCGTAGACATGAAATTGCATCCAAAACATTTAACCAAAAAATCGACATTTTTTAGCCCTTTGAAGAAACTGCATCAATCCTAGATTACGAGGAAATTGTATAAATCTTAGACTACGGGGAAATTGTATTAATTATAGACTCTCTTGAGTTCTCCGCGGTCTTGAGCACGTTGTACTGCCTCTTCTAGTGACATGCGCAAGCATTCTCGAACGTCTTTTGTCCAGCGGCGTCTTGGGCGGTCTTTGTCCTTGTTGCCTTCTATCAACCCCTTCAGTAACACTCTCTCCCTGCCGTAGTGCCTCTTAATGTGACCCAAAAAAACTAGCTTTTTCTTTAATATGGTGTTCAGAAACCAGGCTTCCTGAGCATTAATTGTTCTTAACACTTCCTGGTTTGTTTTCATTGTTGTCCATGGTATTCTCAGAACTCTTCTATAGCACTTAAATTCAAAAAATGTTATTCTCTTGACCAGTGTTTTATTTAGTGTCCATGCTTCACATCCATATGTCGCCACAGGAAACACACATGTTCGTAGTAAACACGTCTTGGTTCTTATGTTAGAACCCTCCCAGTTTCTTTACCTGTTTTAATTTTGACAGTGTCTTTGTTGTTCCTGGCTTAATATCACATGCGCAGTCACCCGCATTTACTCATAACAACTGCTCATACGTGCGAAATAAAAAATATCGCGAGAAAATAGCACAAGACTTGCTAGGATAGACTGTGCCCAAAGCATTATATGACCTATTGACAAATGGGAAATCAAGTCGTCTACCCATTTGACGTTACCCCTAGCGTTTATTGGTTCCAATGATTATACTTTGTGTGACAACCAATGAAGATCAAGGGAATAGTCAAATGAGTTATTCAGAATAATGGATATCCCATTAGCCAGTCGGTCTTATAACATAGACGATCATGGGCAGACTGTGAATCAAATTATACATTTGCTTGGTCTATTTTTTAATATGTGACGTCAGCTTGGAGGTGTTGCAGAAAAAAGTAACAAAATAGTTCGAACACACAAGCCAAACATCAGAACTATAAAACAATATGAAAAATAATTGACGCTTAGTAATGGAGGCAGTTACATGAATGCAATTAGTATAGAAATGTAATATAGACCGAGTTCTTTGTGAGAGGCATCCAGTCGACTGTTGTAGCCCTGAGGGAGAAGTTGGAAGACAAATTATGTAGACGAAAGACATCTGCATTCCTTAAATTAGATTTGGTAGATACAGACGGATCTCCTAAATTACGATAGAAAATAGCCACGTTAGTCACGTGAGATGCTATTTGAGGTTTTCTTTTTAGTCCACATGTAACATTTACACTGGTCAGCTACAGAATCCACATGTAACATTTACACTGGTCAGATACATGGTCAACACCTAACATTTTCACTGGTCAGCTACAGAATCCACATGTAACATTTACACTGGTCAGATACAGAATCCACATGTAACATTTACACTGGTCAGATACATGGTCAACATCTAACATTTTCACTGGTCAGCTACATGGTCCATATGTAACGTTTACGCTGGTCAGCTACATTTTCCAAATGTAACGTTTACACTGGTCAGCTGCATATTCCAGATGTAACGTTTACAATTATCAGCTACATGGTCCAGATGTAACGTTTACGCTGTCTTGTTTAGTTAGTACATATAGATTGCATGTATTAATTGCAGCAAAACTGAAATCCAACATGCGAAACTTTGAACAGTGTAATAAAGTTTGTTAATCACCGGTAACACACATAAATCGAAGTTTTGACCAAATGGCTTTTTATCAATAACACATTCACAACATACTACACCAGAAATGGCAAGGCATTCCGAAATCGGCTGTGCTGTGCCTATAATGCGCATAACGGTGGCACAACGTAACTAAGCTCCATGTGGAAATCCCACGAATACATGTGCTGATTATTATGGAGCAAACGCAAAATAAACAAACAGCGTACTACAACGAGTAAGAACGGCACTATTGAAGTTCACATTAGCATAGCTGTGGTATATATACGTAGCTCTGCGATGTTAATGTCAATAGTGCCGTTCTTACTCTCGTATTATGTTGTGAATGTGTTTTTGATAAAGGCATTGTGAAATATAGAGTAGGCCTACACGATGTTGAATAAACATACAACTGAAAATTAATGTGACAAACTTGTGCACTGGCAGACCGAAATTTGTTTCATGTTTAGGCGTGTTTGGTCTGTGTCAGAAGGGCGGGAGAGAGAAATGAAATGTACTTCCACTACAATTATCTTCAAGCAACTACAAGTATACTCCTTTCGCTTCTTTTTGTCGACAGATTTCATAAGCCCTTCCTATGTCCACTACCCCCTCAGCCCTTTCAAACGTTCACAACCTCCCTCTTCCATTTCAAGCCCTCCATGCCCTCTCCCCGCCGGCGACACAGTGTCGACAAACTCTTCCAGCCATAATTGACAACTTAGTAAACACGGCTCATTTCAAGGGAGCGAGCTATCCTATTAACACCGCTTCTTTTCACCGAAAGATGGTAGTCTTTCTTGGCTGGTGCACTGTTAACTAGATGTGATATGTAAACAATACTAATGATAAAGGTGACAGTGAACAAGATTTTCGTGACTTGTTCAAGTCTATTCTAGGAAGTGTGACCTTTAACCCGATCTGCTAGAGTTACACGCGCCTAGTAAGATGGCGGCGTCCAAGCGGCAGACGTCTGTTTCAGTTGAGAAAGTTGATAACATTGGTCAAGACGAATCTTCAGATAGTGACGGAGAAACAGAACCGGCGAGGATATTTCATAGACGTATTTCTACAAATAAGGATATTAAAACTTCGGTAAGTTCACACGATACGATCTTGTCAAAAGTGTGTGTACATCCGTTGCTATGTCTCTAACGAAATGTGATTTTACTGATACTCAGTGTAGTGATAGGCCTACTATACCCCTAAGTTGAAAATACAGCCTAGCAGGGGGTATTAATTATCGGTCATTAATTTAAAATGATGTCAATAATTGTTATGCCCTTATCAGTGCCGATTGTTGGAAATCATTTAATCATACAAAAATACGCGTTAGAACATTGATTTCCAGTGAGATAGAACTTTACAAATTTACTTTGACTTTGATCCTCATATGAAATACCACTATAGAGTCTGAGATGCATACAATTTTAATTTGATTTATCATGGTTGGTTGGGAATTGTTGTTATCGATATCCAAATGCTGATGAGTAATTCTACTCTTGTCATCACAATGCCATTCTTAAAAAAGTACAGCTCTTCTGAAGTTGACTTCGAATCGTACAATAAGTTAGTGACTGTTGTTAAGACAAGCAAGGGTGTCTGTAGAAGTGCACTGTTTCATTGGAATAAGTCTGTACCCTGCTCTTGCTATGTGGAGAATACCTTGATTTTCATGTGGGGTATGTTTAATTGCTTCCAAAACCGATATAGATTCTGCAAAAATGACTATGTGATGGTTTTTGTTCCATGAGATCAAACTGTTGGTGTATTAACTCAATGACTGTCTTGATGACCTCAGCCTCTGCTTCATAATTTGAGCACTTTTCACCGCAAGAGTCACAGAACTTGCAGGCAGATCCATCAGGGTATCATATATGGATGCCATATCCTACAAAACAAGTGACCTTGAAAGCTGACCCATCAGTGTAGTCCTTGATTGCTGATGATAGGTAGCTATTTTAATGTTTATAGTTTTTAGGGAACATGTCCTCAAGATTGTTTGTAGTATTCCCTTATTGGCTGTTTAATCTAGTAATTTTGTTTGGATGGTTGGTGCAGGTTCTTCCAAGGGGGTGGTCTGTGGTATTTGTTTTCTAGTTCTCTCTCTTGTGGTAGATGGTGTGTGTCATCTTCCTCTCTGGATATATCCAGTAGAAAGTAAAAATGTATGCAGGTGTACAAGAACCATTGCTTTCAATAGTGAAATGATTACAACTAGCATGGTTTGGACATGTATGCAGACATGATTCGATGTAAAAAACAATGCTGCAGGAAACTGTCGAAGGGGAAGAAACAGAGGAGAACAAATAAAGGCATGGGCTGACAACATCAAGGAATGGACAGGACAAGATTTTTCCTTATTTACCTGCATCACTGAGAATCAAATAAAAAAAACCCATAACCCTTCAGGGTCGTAGGGGTACCACATTGGATGTTTCAGCACAGAGTCCTCCAGCGAATTCTATCCTCAGCGATGTGGATGAGTGTGGAAATATCTAGCCCTGTCCATTCCTTGATGTTGTCTGCCCATGTCTTTATTTAGCCTCCTCTGCTTCTTCCACCCTCGACAGTTCCCTGCAGTATTGTTTTTGACAAGGAATCGTGCCTGCATACATGTCCGAACCATGCTAGTTTTCGTCGTTTCACTATTGAAAGCAATGGCTCCTGGACACCGGGACACATCTCTACTTTATTTCTTACGTACACATTGGTCTTATTTCAATTTCCCTATAGGAAATTCGTAGAATTCTTCTGTAGCATTTATACTCGAAAGCCTGTAATCTTCTCTCCATGTCCGCAGTGAGTGTCCAACTCTCACAACCATACAACACAACAGAAAGCACCAGCGACCTATACAGTTTGATTTATAAATTGCTGAAGGACTTTGTGTGCTGAAGCATCCAATGTGGTACCCCTAAAACCCTGACTCTGTGTGCTGAAACATCCAATGTGGTACCCCTGCGACCCTGACTCGGTGTGCTGAAGCATCTAATGCGGTACCCCTATGACCCTGAAGGGTTACGGTTTTAATGTTTGATATCCATTAGAAACAGTTGTTTTAGTCTTTTTGTTTGTTTCCAAGTGTCAATATGTATTTTATTTGGATGGTCATTCTTTTGTCTCTTGTACATTTCTATCGCTTCCGTCAGTGCTCTTTTCCATCTGGTATCCAGCAGCTCTAAATTTGCATCAATCTCACAAACTGCTGTGAGTGTTGATCGCATCCTTCCACAGATTAGTCTTAGAGTTTGGTTCTGCATCGTATTCAGGGATGAGATAGTAGTATTGCTCACAATGGTCTGGAGAGGAAGGTCATGGATTCATTTCCTATGACTAGGGTTACTGTAATTTTCATTCTTGATACCTGTAGATGTAGGCCTGCACTGATAGTAGTAAGTTGTATCAGGCAAGATTGAAAACAGGACAGAAAGGAACACAAATATTATTGGCACTTTGTATCTTATACATCTCAATTGAGATGATTTTTTCTACATTCTGATGTCAGTAACAACTATCGAAATGCTAAATATCAAATTATAAATTTAGATATTTTTATAATGTTTTCATGGCCCTTCTTTAGGCCCCTATGTTTTTTTATTGTGTTATTTTGGTATCTAAAACAAAATTTTGGATGTCAACACTATAACAAAAGTGAGTATGTATACCCTAGCAACTCAGTAATGTGAAAGATAAGTTTTCTTGACAGCACAAAACATGTCTGTCATTGTCAAGTAGAACAGAGGCCTTTAAAAATAAATTCTGTTTTTATTGTAAAGTATATTTATATATATACCTACTTTAAGGAAATTTTCCTTATATAATATAAGGAAAAACAACGTTTCTAAGAAATTCATAAAGACTTTCAATTTGTGCTTTAAATTATTGTTAAATTTGTACAAATCATGTGTATGTTCTTTAATTGTCAATACAATATAGCCCCCTAAATGATGAACTTTGCTACGTGTAAACTATGAGAAACTTAGTGAAAGTTGGGACTGTGAGATTGTCTCACCATGAGTAGCCGACAAGCTATTTCTAGCTGTTTTTTCCTTATGTCAAAGAAATTTTCAGCAGGCCAGTGTAAAAGACAGAGATGTGTTTGGCCATTTGCAGAAATATAATAGCAACACAATGCATTTCCATTTTCTGGATTGAAACAACTTGAAATATAATAGCAACACAATGCATTTCAATTTTCTGGATTGAAACAACTTGAAATATAATAGCAACACAATGCATTTCCATTTTCTGGATTGAAACAACTTGAAATATAATAGCAACACAATGCATTTCCATTTTCTGGATTGAAACAACTTGAAATATAATAGCAACACAATGCATTTCCATTTTCTGGATTGAAACAACTTGAAATATAATAGCAACACAATGCATTTCCATTTTCTGGATTGAAACAACTTGAAATATAATAGCAACACAATGCATTTCCATTTTCTGGATTGAAACAACTTGAAATATAATAGCAACACAATGCATTTCCATTTTCTGGATTGAAACAACTTGAAATATAATAGCAACACAATGCATTTCCATTTTCTGGATTGAAACAACTTGAAATATAATAGCAACACAATGCATTTCCATTTTCTGGATTGAAACAACTTGAAATATAATAGCAACACAATGCATTTCCATTTTCTGGATTGAAACAACTTGAAATATAATAGCAACACAATGCATTTCCATTTTCTGGATTGAAACAACTTGAAATATAATAGCAACACAATGCATTTCCATTTTCTGGATTGAAACAACTTGAAATATAATAGCAACACAATGCATTTCCATTTTCTGGATTGAAACAACTTGAAATATAATAGCAACACAACATTTCCATTTTCTGGATTGAAACAACTTGAAATATAATAGCAACACAATGCATTTCCATTTTCTGGATTGAAACAACTTGAAATATAATAGCAACACAATGCATTTCCATTTTCTGGATTGAAACAACTTGAAATATAATAGCAACACAACATTTCCATTTTCTGGATTGAAACAACTTGAAATATAATAGCAACACAATGCATTTCCATTTTCTGGATTGAAACAACTTGAAATATAATAGCAACACAATGCATTTCCATTTTCTGGATTGAAACAACTTGAAATATAATAGCAACACAATGCATTTCCATTTTCTGGATTGAAACAACTTGAAATATAATAGCAACACAATGCATTTCCATTTTCTGGATTGAAACAACTTGAAATATAATAGCAACACAACATTTCCATTTTCTGGATTGAAACAACTTGAAATATAATAGCAACACAATGCATTTCCATTTTCTGGATTGAAACAACTTGAAATATAATAGCAACACAATGCATTTCCATTTTCTGGATTGAAACAACTTGAAATATAATAGCAACACAATGCATTTCCATTTTCTGGATTGAAACAACTTGAAATATAATAGCAACACAATGCATTTCCATTTTCTGGATTGAAACAACTTGAAATATAATAGCAACACAATGCATTTCCATTTTCTGGATTGAAACAACTTGAAATATAATAGCAACACAATGCATTTCCATTTTCTGGATTGAAACAACTTGAAATATAATAGCAACACAATGCATTTCCATTTTCTGGATTGAAACAACTTGAAATATAATAGCAACACAATGCATTTCCATTTTCTGGATTGAAACAACTTGAAATATAATAGCAACACAATGCATTTCCATTTTCTGGATTGAAACAACTTGAAATATAATAGCAACACAATGCATTTCCATTTTCTGGATTGAAACAACTTGAAATATAATAGCAACACAATGCATTTCCATTTTCTGGATTGAAACAACTTGAAATAGGATCCCTCCTTGGACATAAGCACTAAACCTATCAATATGTAAGACATATTGACACCTCATGACAGACAGCAGACCAAATAGCACCAGTTGTTGGGATTAGTGTAGAAAATATGTGCGCCTTCAATGTTGTCCATCTAATATTTTCTTTAGCTGTCTCTTCTCCTTCTAACCACAGCTGTAACATTGTACAATAGTTTTAGAAAGTGAACTGTTTGTCATTACATAGGGGGCTGCCCATAAATTATGTCAGCAGTTGGGGGGGGGGGGACGACAAAAGTAAATATCATCAATAGGATTTATTTTATAGAACAATTAAACTGAATTCATTTGAGGGGAAAAATACAAAATAATTTTGCAGTACTTTTGCTGCGAACACATTTTTTAAAATCAAATATTGGCCAAAACATTGTTGATGCATTCTATGGACAACTTCATATCCAAGTCAAGATTTGGAGCAATAAATATACATCTATGGTGTAATCCACCCATTACAACCAGTATACATCTATGGTGTACTCTATCCGTTACAACCAGTATACATCTATGGTGTACTCTATCCGTTACAACCAGTATACATCTATGGTGTACTCTATCCGTTACAACCAGTATACATCTATGGTGTATTCTATCCTTACAATCAAAGTTCAGATAACCACACACTTAGTTCAAGTGATGTAAACTCGTGATTACAACATACACACTTCTGCTGTTGATTCTCAAACACCTGAAGATTTGCAGGTTGTTGTCTGGAGAAGAGAATTTCTTTGTTGACTGTGTGCTTTGGTTTACAGCATGACTGTGAATGCTGCGTCCAATGCTCTGTATCTAGGGGATTATATATAGGATTTAACACCCTCCCCTTTTTCTCTTTGTAAGGAAAACAGAATATATTGAGCACTATAGATGATAAATCTGAGAAATATACGGGTTTTCCCCGAAATGGTCCTCTAAAACGATTTTTTAAAGGACCCACTCTCCCGCCCCAACTTCCGAAATGCTTTTATTAAAATATTATCTACATGCCTGTATGCAACTTTCATTTGAACACATCCGTCTTCAGGCATAACACTATTAGGTCACGTCAACTTTTTACCACATTCGATATACAATCACATGATCAACCCGTCGCTTTAAATATGACTGAACCAAGTGATTGCAGCGTTGCCAATTAAGGTCTCGTATTATTAGCACAGTAGCGTAGCCAAAGCTAGGTCAAACTGTATAATAAATGTATACACCATCTGACTGAGATTAGACGTACTCGTGCACATATTTCTTCATACTGGCTTACTCATGTCGTTTTCTACTTCTGAAGCCCTCGTCATCTCCTCATTCAAATTACTTGATATGTGCTATGGGGATTTCCCTGCCATTTTATTTGCACACCTGTTTCACTGTCGATAACCTCAATTTATTTTGCCATCACCTTCACTCCCACGTAACAGTTAATCAGGTTCATAATAATGTCACGAACAAAATAAAAACACAAAAATAGAAATGGACAGAGCTCGAGACACAATTCAAAAAACCAACTATGTAAATTATGAGCGTACACCAATTTTGAAGCACAAATCTATCCCGATAAAACCACATGTTTAATCATAAATTCAACCGTCATACTAACATTGTGTTATCAATGTCAGACGTGGACACTAACTAAATAATAAGAGAAAATACTTGCTACGTGTGAAATGAGATGTCTAAGAACAGCAGCAGACAGAGCGAGAAGAGTTCATGTGAGAAATGATGAGATTACAAGAAGAGATCATGTGAGAAATGATGAGATTACAAGAAGAGATCATGTGAGAAATGATGAGATTACAAGAGATCATGTGAGAAATGATGAGATTACAAGAAGAGATCATGTGAGAAATGATGAGATTACAAGAAGAGATCATGTGAGAAATGATGAGATTACAAGAAGAGATCATGTGAGAAATGATGAGATTACAAGAAGAGATCATGTGAGAAATGACGAGATTACAAGAAGAGATCATGTGAGAAATGATGAGATTACAAGAAGAGATCATGTGAGAAATGATGAGATTACAAGAAGAGATCATGTGAGAAATGATGAGATTATAAGAAGAGATCATGTGAGAAATGATGAGATTACAAGAAGAGATCATGTGAGAAATGACGAGATTACAAGAAGAGATCATGTGAGAAATGATGAGATTATAAGAAGAGATCATGTGAGAAATGATGAGATTACAAGAAGAGATCATGTGAGAAATGAAGAGATTACAAGAAGAGATCATGTGAGAAATGATGAGATTACAAGAAGAGATTTTGTGAGAAATGATGAGATTACAAGAAGAGATCATGTGAGAAATGATGAGATTACAAGAAGAGATCATATGAGAAATGATGAGATTACAAGAAGAGATCATGTGAGAAATGATGAGATTACAAGAAGAGATCATGTGAGAAATGATGAGATTACAAGAACTGTTGGAACAAGCTACTCAACAGAGGATAGCCTATAGTTTTGTCAGAAAGACTATACGCTGCTAAGAACTACTAGCTCACAATTAAAGGAGGTTTATTTATCATAATTTTAGGTGGAAAGTAGTCTGCCTTCATACCCCCACCTTGTCTATAGGCTTGAAATTAACCCTGTCTACCTCTAAGTTTCATTAACTCTTTTACTCTGTCCGTCAGTCAGTCCTTCCATTCATCGCCTCCTGCTCGTTCATCATCTTGTGTATCTGCTCACCTTCCTGTTCTTCTATCATTCCTCACTGACTTATTTCCTTACCAACGCTAAATATGGCGCACACGACAGAGCTCAGTGTTATCTATGTAACACTACTCTCATAGTTTCTTCTAATTGAGCCCTGTTCTCTTGACTCTCAGTTTGTTATACTCGTTTTCCCTTTTGTCATTTGATGCCTCTTAGCCCCTGGTAGCAAGTGTTACTATTGTATTTGCATGTCTTATAGGAACTAGAGTTATTCTAGTATTTACATGCGTATAGGAACTAGAGTTATTATTGAATACATATGCGTATAGAAACTAACAGGGAAGTTAACAGAACATGTGAAAACGAAAGAATTCAACTGTATAGTGGATTGGGTACAGGGGTGGAAACTGAGGAAGGTACTAGGACATGCCAGGTCTGGTTGCTGAGAGGTTTAACTTGATTCTGACATAAATAATACCGAAACATAAATATTTATCAGAGACAAGACTGGGCTTGTAGATTTGACTGGTTCCCAGTTGGTAGAGTTTATTCACACGGTTACAGTTCGTTGTGTAGCTGTCAATAAGTGATAGATCGACTCTACCTGAGTCGAGATTATCTGTTGGGTTTTTGTATTTGACATTTGGGAACGTTGATGTTTCAAGTAGTTAATTATAAATTATAATGTACACATCACCTGTGTGGTAACCGGTTCACTGTTCAAGGTGCGCAGAATAGGGCCACTGTTTAAGCAAATATTACACCTTTGTCCTTTTGTGGCGGAATCCTTAGGTAACGAGGAATTTTAGTTGTACCATCACAAATTTGGCAGAAGAATGATGAGATAGTTTGCCTAGATGCGTATGCTGTGTCTCCGGCAGGACGTGATAATGACGGGTTGTGGTAATTCTAGTATAATGCTGCATTGGCATGCCTCCTTTCGTGGACAAAACTAGCATACATAACCACACCCCCCTTTAACTTTACACATCCATGCATTCGAGACTTTATATGAGTCTGGGTGTCCTATCACTTACACAACAAAGAAGAATCTATGAATTTATCAGAAAGTCTGGGTTACACAACTGAGTTATCTCAACGTCCAACTTGCTGTTGTGTTATGCCGGCAGTAGTGTCGTCACATGAGTATGTGTATTACAAAACCTTGTAGGGACGTATAGAATGTCAACGTGACCAGAATCCCAAATAACATTCCAACGACACATGTGCAAAGTATGATGATGATGGTGGTGCTCGTCCTGACCATGGCGTATATATAATGTGTTTTGAGAGAAAAAAAACCGTCAGTGTTTCCTTTATGTTCTGGTCTTTTTCATTGACATTATTTTTGCTATATATTTGTTATTTTAGTAATAAATGACAGTAATACTTTATCATGGTTGTTTTGTTGGTTTTGTTACTGGTGCTGCACTCTTGTCAAATATCTCTTCTATTCTCTGACAGTTTGGTTGTTATTTTTTTACAAGTACTGAGGGGAAGCTGGAGGTGGGTGGGTGAAATTGAACGCGTCAAAGTTCTACAGATCACGTGTTTATTATTCCAAATTATGTAACCCCCCCTTCACACACACACACACGCAGTATCGGTTTAGAGAATAGACTGAGAACCACCGAGACTGCTAATTGACGACATCACCATATATTTCAGCAAGTTGCTATGTGAAGAAAGATGCTACTCTCAATATATTTGATATAGACATTCTATCAATGACATTTGACACGAAGCACTCACAACGTGCACTCAACTGTAACCCAATCAGGCGCTTTAATGTACTCGAAACAAGGCCAACATTTTTAACACAATCAATAATTCACCATTTAAATCATGGCAGCGATTGAAGGACACTGGTTCTCAAGCCGTTGAACATGAACTGGTTTAGTTTTACTGCTCTTATACAACAGACTGAATTATACGAAGTCTTTTTTCTTGTTAAGTTCTCACACTCCTACAGATCTGTAGGATGTAGTCCGGATTGAATAGTGGTATGGTTTACAGGTTAGCTGCGATATCTGCGTGGTTCAGCCTGACACATCCTACTTCAGCACGGCTTCCGTGTAATTCTGATTCTATATGGGATGGGACATTCAACTCCATCACAGAAGCTCCTTAGTCGAATTTTGCTACATGTTTGGTAGGTAACGCTGTCTCTATTTTTAGCTCCCTTTTTACCGGCAACTCACAGGCGTTCATTAAGTAGTTTCGTTTTATAGTTCTCACAAAACTGCTTAACTAAAAAAGGGGCTCAAGGGACGTAGAAGATTGACTAAATTGTACCCCGATTACACCATATTTACTCCGACCCACCCAACGAAACGCCAAACCGCCTGCTAAGAGTACCACTCATAGCACGTAACTCCGTAGCTTCAAGCAATAATGCCTTGGGATTTCCAAAGACATCCACTTTATGATGATGATGTTCGTCCGTCGTGATCGACAATGACCAAAAACTCAACCATAATAATAATAACAATAAATAATAAAATAATAAAGTTAATAGTGCGTTTTTAAATGACTAGCAAGTCCAATGCGCGCACAAAATGTTCTTTTACAGAATTGACAACAATAGAAGGTATCTGTGTGAGGTTGAGATGTTTTTTCTTTTCTACGTGTCCGCTTCTGTCTTGCAGTTTCTTGTCTGAATTCTTCTGCCGCTAGTGCTCCCGTTCTAATGCTGTAACGCCAAGCCGTTCTATCCTGAGCAAAGCTCTCCCAAGCGCCTACGTCAATGTTAAGATGTTTCAAGGATGACTTGAGCGTGTCTTTGAAACGCTTTTTCTGTCCACCAGCTTTTCGAAATCCTGCCTTGAGTTCTCCATAATATATTTGTTTTGGCAATCGCGAGTTCTCCATACGCACAAGATGGCCTGCCCAGCGTGCCTGCGCCTTGCAACAATATCCAGATTATAACGGGCCAATTCTTTAGCAATTAGTGCTGTTCTTCTTTCTGGTCTGTTTACATCTGAGATATCCGTAAGTGTCCGAACATTCCATGAACCAACTAGGATTGATTCACACTTTGTTCTCTTCATATTTAATTAATAAAGATAAATAAATGGGTTGAGAAATGACTAGCGCTGAAGTTGGTTTATAGTGTGGAAGAGTTTATAAACTTTATAAACAAAACGCGACGAGCGTGGGCGGAATCCACGACCTCTTTGAGCACAAAGTTTAACGCATTAACCACTGCGCTAGACAGATCACATAAAACAGATTGAATTACACGAATTTTGTTTACAGTTCACAAAACAGCGAATTGACGTTTCGACCAAAAGATTGTTATCAAGAGAAAGGGTATAAGGCAAACGACCAATGTTGATTGTATTTTCTTTGAATAAAGTTTTTTCCATACAGTTTTCCAACTATCCATCTGGATTTGCTCCTGATAATTACTGTATATTTTGCGTGATAACAGTATCAGGTCTGTTAGAATTCTAGTTCCCCAATCTAGATCTGTTAGGTTCGCAACAGCCATTAATCACATCATTAAGTTCTCTTAGTAGAAATTAGAACACGTTTTTAACCAACATGTAGACTGAATCTTTTTCTTCTTCATTGGACATCAGGTTACACATTTTTAATGAACTATGTAATTCGCCTCAGGTCACCCATGGAACCGATCGGATTAGGAAGGAGTGCCATTCCAATAGACCATATTTACCCCCTTTTTTCTTGGTGACTATAATACTGTGGTATATAAGGCGTTATAACTTTAATATCCGGGATAGTTTTATGTTTAACATTTGTAGTGATTATAGATTTAATATTTGTAGTGATTATAGATTTAATATTTGTAGTGATTATAGCTTTAATATTTGTAGTGATTATAGCTTTATTGGGGTTATAACTTTAACAGCTTGGGTTATAACTTTAATAGCTGAGTTTATAGCGTTAATAGCTGGTGTTATAACTTGTAGCTGGAGTTATAACATTAATAGATATGAGGAGGTAGGTCTTGTAGAACGATATCCTTTATGACAAAAAGCAAAGTGTCCTCTGTTGAGTAACTGAGATGGCACCTGAAGTTGGTGTGTTGTTTCTAAAGCATGGATGTGTGTTTAGTCTAAATAAGGGAGGTAATCCAGTGCGGCAGTTTCCCAGGATAATGACGGCTTGCCAAAATGACATCACACACTTCTAGTTCAATTGGTACATCATTCTTTTGTCAGATCTGTTGACCTATCTGTAGTGATGGCACACCTAGCTTGCCACACACCATTCTTCTCTCCGATCTGTTGATCCACATTCCTCCTAGCTTTCTACACAACCTAGTCGTCTGCCATAAAATGTCAAAAAAGTGAAATTCTACTGGCTAGCTTTTCGGGATGTCCTTAAAGTACAACAATTTTTTGTCAATATTTTTCCTCCTCCCCGTGTCAAAAAATATTCCAGAATTCAGGGACTCGGTCCTCACCCCAACCTTGCTTATATTTGTCACAAATATGCACCCGTCCCCCGCCTAAACAATCCTTTTTTTTGCAGAATAAAACCTACATCATTGTTTCTTCATAATACACACGCACAATTTTTTTAAAACAATTAAACAACGAAAAACCATTAAACCAATTGTTATATTAAATAAACATTGTTTATTGTCGTCAACTGTTGTTGTGAACTTCCCACATTGTCAACATTTGTTAAACTGTTTCCCAGACACCCTCCCCCCCCCCATACTGCCTTCATTTATGGACCTCCCTATATCTTCGTCATCTTTGGGGATGCCACTTGACAGAAGAAAAAAGGTACGAAATCTAGACAAGATATCTGAATGAAACTACAATAACTTGTATATTCCCGAGTCTACAATCACCACAAACTAGCAAGTATGACAACGCCCACAAACAATCTGTTCTTCAGCTGAAACCTTTAGTACGACGTCATGGGCGCAAAAAACACCACAAGCTATAGATGTTACTTGAAAGCCGTGATCGTGAAATAATGCGACCGGTTGCTAGATAGCTGTTAAAAAAACATTGCATATGTGATTCTGATATGCAAACTCGCAAGCCCGTGACATCATGAAACATGACTTCAGCACTACATCACGTATATCCACTGTTGAAGTCGATTGCCCAGGACTCGCAAGCCCGTGACATCAAGAAACATGACTTCAGCACTACACCACGTATATCCACTGTGGTGAAGTCGATTGCCCAGGACTCGCAAGCCCGTGACATCAAGAAACATGACTTCAGCACTACACCACGTATATCCACTGTTGAAGTCGATTGCCTAGGACTCGCAAGCCCATGATATCAAGAAACATGACTTCAGCACTACACCACGTATATCCACTGTTGAAGTCGATTGCCTAGGACTCGCAAGCCCGTGATATCAAGAAACATGACTTCAGCACCACACCAAGTATATCCACTGTGGTGAAGTCGATTGCCCAGGACACTATGATAATGGAAGCTATTGATGGTGAGTTTGTGGATTCAATCTTCAGATTTGACCGCGGACGGAGAGTCCATCTTGGTTATAGCAGAGCGTAGTTAAGTGGGATTCAGAGGTTCTATCCGTAAATTACGTCAACAATTTCGTGTCAGTTTTTGACCAGCTTTCCCTGGCCAGCAGGGTTAGCAGCTGTCAAGACAAAAATATAGTGACTTTCCCTACTTAATTATATTGATGTCAACATTTTTCTTTAACCCTAAGACAATTTTATTTAGCAGGAAAGGTACTGATAAAATTGTGTCTTCTGTTTTAGAATTAAGATACACAAATACATACAATATAATTCGTGTATAAATACGTTTATGTTTTAGCGTAAACGATGGTCAAACTATCCCTCTTCCGCATCAATAACTATCACACTTAACTGACCCCCCCCCCCCACATGTTAACGCAATTTATGAACATCCAGAGAAATGAGAGCTACCAAAGCTACACTCGGGAGCATATCTTATAAAACACACACACAGAGAGAGCAATGGGTGCAGGGACTCAACCCGAGTATAAGTTTCTCAGAAAGAATAAGTGAAACCATGTTTTCTTCGTATCTTTACCACAAATTCATTTAGTATTGTATAACTTCCTGTTAATGACTAGGGTGATACCCAGTTCTATCCCCCACCCCCCTCTCTTTCATGTGTCTCTCTTGTTCACATAACATATACAAAAGAGACCATAGTTCCAAGAATGAGTGGACAAAGATTGCGCGTTATGAACTATCCAATGTTACCAGATAGTTGCAATTTTTTAGTGCCAAATTTCAGGTAAAATATCTCTTAACCCCTCCCCCTAAAAAAAAACACACACACACAAAAAAAACTACAATTTAAAATATTAAAAAATCAAATCATCCTAAATTGTATGCAACAACTACTGGAAACATAATAGATCGCGATTGAGTTGAGTTAAATGCAATTAGAAGCTGAAGTTGTAATAATTGAAACTAGGAGACTAAGTAGTTTTCTGTTTATTTTTGCATTAACATCAGTTACAATAGAAACACAAATTGTCCAACAACATTAGTTCCTGGTGTGCTGAAAACATTGCATATTTCCATCGATTTAAACCAGAAATGTGCACACATTGATATCTATTCGTTGTGAAGATTTCTTTTTTAAATGGTCAAAACATTACCGGGTAATTTTGAAAAAAGGACATAATTTGACAAACTTCTTGAATGTGACAACCCTGGAGCTGTGTCATGATAAGTGTGTCGGCTAGTGATAAACTTGAGCTTGTGGGATACCTTGTCCGGACTGTGTTGAGATCACTTCATATAAAGTGCTGATTGCTAATATAGCATACCGTTTTCTATGACAGATCCAGCTTTTATGCATAATATTTCACAATTCTAAAGTGAATATTTGTATCAACGGTGTTGAGTGCCATTTTTGTGCATGAGTCTTTGTTCATGGGGTTAAGTTGGCTGTCCCATTCAATGTAGGGTTAAAGTGACACAGAAGATATGCTGAAGTTGGATGTGTGTGGCCGAAAGCACAAATATCGCAGCAAATCTGTGAATCATACCATATCGCATTCCATTCTCCGGATTACATCCTGGTACTTAGCAGGAGTTTGATATCGAACGAAGACGAACTTCCGATTTGTTTGTGTTTTATTATCAATGAACAGCATAAGTGTTCTTTTATTTGAAGAGATCGAGAATTTGAAAGTTACAATACCAACATACTTGTGTATCAGCTGTGTGCCTTTGTGTATCAGCTGTGTGCCTTTGCGTATCAGCTGTGTGCCTTTGTGTATCAGCTGTGTGCCTTTGTGTATCAGCTGTGTGCCTGGATGGTTTATCATCTACTTTGTCAATAGATTTTGTAGGTTATGTTGCTAAGTGATTTTTCAAGGTGGAAGACAGGGAGTTGAACTTGTCGACAAATTCTTTCTAATACGAGCATTCCGCTGGCTGTAAGCTGATTTCATGTACTTAGACTCAGTCATATGTCTATGGTTATTGATGTGACAGGTGATTCAAGTCATATATCTATGTTGATTAATGTGACAAATGATTATAGTCATATCTCTATGTTGATTAATGTGACAAGTGATTATAGTCTCTTATATAGATTATATAGATTATATCTCTATGTCGACTCACCTTCCCCTTGAGTATATCCGCTTATTAAACCCCAAGAGGTGACAGTTCCAATTATCTGCTGGTTAACAAACATTCTTTGCCGACCATGTTTCTTTGAGAACCCCAGGAATTACGAGCGATTAGCTCTTACTTCCTATGTGCAGTGTGAAGGTTTCTGAGCTTTCTTTCTTACTGAGGATATGTCATCTTCCGGCTTGGTGCAATGCCAACCCTAAACCTAACCCTAATGAATTCGGGGAGAGAACGGGTATGCCAAGCATAATACTGTTGGTTTCTTGCCACATTTCAAGTCCAGTTCACTTATTTTGGACATGGACAAGTCACCGTGTTCATTAATGTCGGTTGATCATGCAATTTCTATCACAGAGTTCAATATATCGGCGCGATCCTTTCCCATGCTATTCCATACAGTGGCAGAAACTGCCAAATTATCTGTGCTCTCGTAGCGTTGAACACCCGAATGACTAGGCACAAAAATAAACGTGACACCCTCCAAATTCGACCTACCCGAAGCATCAAAATATATGCTGACAAATTAATCATCTATCTACCTACTTAACTACCTACCCATCTATAAATATATAACCAGTCAGGGTCGTGGTAGTACCACATTGGATACATGACCGCACTCCAGTTATCCTCCAGCGATTTCTATCTTCAACAATGTGGACAAGTGAGGACAAATTATGTCTTGTCCAGTCCCTGATGTTGTCAGTCCACGCTTTCACCTCCTCTGTGTCTTACACCTTAGCCTGTTTTCCTGCAGTATTGTTTTTGACAAGGAATCATGTCATTGCGATATTTCAGTGGGTGAAAGGATTAGCTGGTGGCGCTCAACTCCTCTCCAGTTCAGAATCAGATATATTTCCCTATAAATGCCGTCCTAAAACCAATGTCTCACAGACATGTTTATATATCGCAGTGTAATCACTGTCAACTGTTGCACACCTTCACATCGCATACTCACTGTCAACTGTTGCACACCTTCACATCGCATACTCACTGTCAACTGTTGCACACCTTCACATCGCATACTCACTGTCAACTGTTGCACACCTTCACATCGCATACTCACTGTCAACTGTTGCACACCTTCACATCGCATACTCACTGTCAACTGTTGCACACCTTCACATCGCATACTCACTGTCAACTGTTGCACACCTTCACATCGCATACTCACTGTCAACTGTTGCACACTTTCACAAAAATAGTTTATGACATAGCTATTTCATCCTCAAGATTGATCTAACCCTCCCTCAATCCTGTCCCTACCATTTGATCATCTATTTGATTTTATTATAGACGTATTAGCCGTATCTTCATCTTTCCTAATGCAAATATTGCTAGTGTCTCCCCGTCTATCTTACAAAGAAAGCAAGCCCATACTTTGTCTATTATCGTGTTACTTGATGTCAGAGCATGATTATTTGTACTGCCTCCCTCCAAGACATCGTTTCAGCCAACGTAATAACAAGTAGCATATTACGTGTACTCTCTGTTCTAGAGCTCGTACAAATATTTATCTCAGCCACAAATATTTTCTCTCTGACATGCGTCTGTCTGTGTGCGTGCGCGCACTCGTACCAGTGTGTGCGCGCGCGCACTCGTAACAATGTGTGCCAGATAAAACCATCAAAAAGACCACAGGTCTGTCTAATGTGAACAGGCCTATCATTTAGAAACATTTTATTACAACTGCTACAACAACAACAACTACTACTGTTACTGTTACTACTACTACTGCTACTACTATTACTGCCCGTACTACTCACTGTTAGTACTACTATTATAATATTCATCTTTGGTTGTCTGTTTCCTTGATTCACTTTGTTACCAAGACTTCGACACTTGGGAGCAACCTAGTATCTCTTTAACTTTCTTGCCAATCCATACAAGCTCCATTCTTGACGAGGTATACATTATCCAGTTTTGGAATCCCTGCTCAGAGCCAGTCATTAGTAGGCATTAATTGTTCTAACGGACTGACAAGGCGTGAATGATTGCCTCATTGTACTCGGATTTACCCATATATGTTTCGTCGTCCCTCTCAGCGAAGCGACACGCTATCTCCTGATAGTATCACTCGTAGCACGTAACTGTAGCTTTAAGCGATAATCCCCAGGGATCTCTGAAGAAATCAAATTTATAAACAAGACGTTACGAGCCGGATTCGAACCCACGACCTCTTGAGTAAAAGACGAACCGATTAACCACTTCACTGCGGAAATTTACAACTATTGACAGCTATTTATTGCTGGTTGCTTGGGAGCAACGAACCAGGGCTGCTAAGTGCCTTACTCGACCTCAACTCGATGGAATAGATAATAGGCTGTAACAAGGCAGTTTGGCCAATTCGTATGGATTCAATAGAGAAGATGACTCGGTTGTGTTGCTGAACTCGAATATCTCGCAACCATGTTATAAACTACAACAAAACGGCACCCTTTCATCGGTCTACATCTTTCGAATCGATAAGAGCTTGAGAAGGAATTAGAAGAAAAAGAAGTTGAAGTGCTGATGATAGGGAAGATACGTCAAATCGTATCTCCAACTTTCTTGTCAGCTGAAGTTACTATTAATCGTATCTCCAACATTCTTGTCAGCTGAAGTTACTACAAATCGTATCCCCAACATTCTAGTCAGCTGAAGTTACAACAAATCGTATCTCCAACATTCATGTCAGCTGAAGTTACTAAAATCATATCCCCAACATTCTAGTCAGCCGAAGTTACTACACATCGTATCCCCAACATTCTAGTCAGCTGAAGTTACTACAGTGATGTGACATGACGCGTGGTGGTTTCTACTCTATAGGGAATTATATGTATGAACTGTCCTCAGAATTGTTCTCCTTCCCATGGATTACTAGCAATGAGAGCTTTTCCAGCTTTGATATATTTGACTAGGTCATTGATATAAATGAGTGTGCAGCTCAAAGCAGAATCATCTGGTAAGCATTATGCAGCTACGGAGTTAAGTGCTATGAGTGTTACTCCTGTCAGATGGCGTGCTTATTCGTTCAGAAGGACGGAGTCCATTTGGGAAATTCGAGTACAATGAAGTCGATCCTCTATACCTTGTAAGTTATTTATTGTCATTTGCTGATACTTCAGAAGACATTTTTGTCAAAAACACCGACAGTGTTTATACGGGTGTATGACTGTCTTACTGTGCTCAAGTTCAATGTACCACATAACTAACTGTGTGTATGCTTAATGATGTGATTCGCTTATCAGAGACAAGTAATGAGTTATCGATTTGTTACAGTCACCAGTCAAATAAATGCTCGTCGACTCAGAGGTCACCTCAGTTTTAAGGGAATCTACCATTCGACAATAAATAACAGAGCACTGGTTCCTCACGGGTCTGCATTAATAAATTTGGCTAAAAACGCCAAGTGAACGAAAGAAGAAGAAGCTAAAAGAACTGTACCTCAATACCAACGTATGTTATCGTATAATAATAATAATAATAATAATAGAAGTAGCAGCAGCAGCATCACATGAGACATTTGATGCAGAAATATCTCCACGTATACAAACTTTAAAAGAAAAGACACGCAACATGATTGTAGTGTTAATAGACACCAAATGTCAAACGTGTATAACATTTTATTTGACGGAATTAATTTTTCAACATCGGCATGAAGAAACTATCAGACTTTAAAAATGAAATGATATTCATTAACTTTGGTTTGAACTTGTATGCTTTGCGACTGAAGCCTCCGTTTCATTAAGGTGTATGGCCTCTGGTCTCTATGAGAGAACGACACCACCTTGACATGGGTATCGTTGTTAGGAAAAAGAACCTCCTCCCCACCCACCATACGAATTAGGCTCAATCCGGTCCCCTATCAAAGCAAGTTGACCCCCCTATGATTTATACTAAGATCCGTGTACGAAAGACATGATGTACAACCAAATAGCTATCAAAAGGAGTACAATCAAAATGGTTTTATCATTAAAACAAACTCATTGCCAGATTGTTTATGTTTTGTCTATCTCAGTTCTTGTTTGAAAACAACACCCCCCCCCCGTGTGTATTGACCAGCAACAAGAGCTTACATCATGATGATGATGGACATTACAAGAGGTTGAAGAAACTCAACAACGAGGTGGGATGAAGGGGGTTACCAACGTCTGAGACGTTACAATATTGTTTCATATAGAGCCACCAAACATATAAAAATGAACAAAAATAGGTCCACCTGGGTCCCAACTACCACTTACACTTTTCGTCTTCCTCGCCTCTTTATTTACCCCTTTTTTATTCTCTTTCCTTCTCTCAGCCCCCCCCCCCCCCCATATCTTTTCATCTCATACATCCGTTTCTATAAGACATTTGGTTTGAGTCATATATACTGTTAACACCCCACCCCCGTTTTTAGCTTCTACGTCCCTGCCTTACACTTAGGTTCTTTTTTGCCGCGCGTTCTTTCAACTCCCTGTTTTTGTTCATTCGGCCTTTATCTGATTTTATTTGCCACTTATTGCCCAAGGATATTGTTTCTGGCCTTCGGGACTTTAAACGGGTGGCAACTATCCACTGTCTGCTATTTAACCTGATATCTCGGTTTCACACTTCATTTGTCACGCCGTGACAAGTTTTCGTGATAAGTATTTTCATGATAAATATTTTAAATTTATTTTATTTTATCTTATCTATTTTCACTTCTTTGGTGCACTTTCTCCTCTTTACTTACCACTATCTCCCCCTCATGCCTTCCTCTACGATGTTATACAAATCTTGCAATGTGTATATTCTCAAGTTACTCGGAGTACTCTTAGTTAACGCTAAGAAACACAACAAAACTCAAAATCTGTAACTCCTGCATAATTCATAATTCCAACATTAACATATGGATACTAAAGTTGGAAAGCAGCATCAAACTTAGAACAAAGACTAAACAACTTTGAAAACGAATGTCTTAGACAAATACTGAACATACATTGGTTAGACTTTTAATCAAACACAGTTGTCAGGCAAGAAGCACAACAAGAATATGTATCCACCTATATTAGAAAGCGTCGCTGGAATTATGTCGGACACGAGCTGCGAATGGATACCAAAATATTCCCCTGTGAAGCTTTGATGTGGTCACCAAGGGTCAAGAGAAAACGAGGAAGACCAAGAGAGACCTTACGTAGAACTATTACAAGAGAGCGCTTAAACATCGGTATCACAAAACAATGAAGACCTAAAACAAATTACAATGGAACGCGAGATATGGATATCTATGACATCCGCCCTATGTGCCGTCTTTGACCCTAGAGGAATAACTAAGTAACTAACCAACTCTGAGTATGGGACTGATCAATCAACACACATACAACAACAACACGCACACTGCTCAGATATGTAAATTCCTCGCGGAAAACTAATATTTAATACTAGCACGTACCGTTAAAGAGCCACTAATAGAGAAGGCATGTTAATGCACCTAAACAACGCCCAGGAACTGAAAGACCTGGCAACACAAAGACAGAAATGGAAAGCTGTGATTTCTCCCCTATGCGCCGCCTATGGCCCTGTAGGAACATAACATAACGTACTGTTAGGAATTAGTACAAGGACCAATGAATAATAATAATAATGCCATAACCGGTCAGGGTCGTAGGGCGTGCCATCCTGGATACCACAGTTCAAACAGCTCTCCAAGAAACTCTGTCCTTAGCCATTCTCAGAAGTGTAGAAATATAACTTCCAGACTATTCCTTGATGTTATCAATCAAAGGATATTTTCTATCCCCCTCTCCACCTTCGCCCTCCACTGTTATTTGCAAAATAATTGTAGAAAGCGAGTCGTTTTTCGTTGCATGTTCGAACCAAGCAAGTTTACGTCGATTCACCACTGCCACAACGTGGCTCTTGATCATTTTAGTTAGACCTATGACATGCCAACTGTATCTATCGAGTTCATGTGTTTGCTCTTTGACCTTATCGCACGCCTACAACGTATGTACATTTCACGTTCTGATAATATAGTTGTTTGGATAGCAATTAGAAATATTACCCATTTGTGTCGATATTTCCAGTGTAACATTTCTATTGCTGTAATTTTACTGGGTGGCGTCCACATCCTCTCCGAAACTAGCCTTATTAGCAAGCAGAAAAAAACCGAACTATTTGTGTACACCGTTACGCCGGTACGAACATAAACATTAAACATAATTTACGCATAAATATAAACAAGATTTGCTTCCTATGTAACCGTGGGATTTGAATAATACACCACCGAAGACGGATATGTCGGGCCATTTGAAGCAAATAAAAAGACGCTACAACGTATTTCCATATTCTGGACTACATCCTGCTGGAAATCTAGTTGGACCATTGTCTTGCTACAAGAGAGATCCAGTGGGAGTTTGAGAATAAATGCTGAAGAAGAAGAACAATACAAATAGAATCAGGCAGAATTTGAACCATCTTATGTCCGCCATTGTTATTTCCATATTTTCAACAATTTGTGTCAGTTGAAGAACCAGTTGAGTCATGAGCTGTCAGTTTGGAAACACAACGCATTGTCTGTTGCACCTGCTTCAATACACCTACAATTTATGAAAACACAACATTACATCTAAGCCTTAACACTAATGTCGTAAATCTCACCAGGTTGTCCGCCTAAGCTTGGGATATGTAATCATTGATCTTATCGCCCTCGTATCTGCATGAACAGCTTTCGATATGGTCACACGTTTTAGTCAAATACTTGTACAGGTCTCGAGATAAAGAGGTTGCTGTGTAGGATAGAGGCAAACCATTACACAGGGAGCAATGCTAAACATTATACAGGTACGTCGATGCTTTTCTTCTACTGTGAGTTTGATCAAACTCCTGCAGACTTATAGGATGTAGTCCGGAGAACGGAATGCGTCGTGTCATGTTTTACAGCTTAGCTGCGGTGTACGCAGCTTTTGGACTGAAATCTGAGTTCAGTATAACTTCTGGGTCACGTTAATCCTCTACAGGATGGAATATTCAACCTCACCCACATATCATCCTTAGTCGCCCCTTACGACGTGCATAGCATGTAACATAATCGCTATTCTTTGCTACCCCATCGAATCACAGCAACACACGAGCTATGCCGATATCCAATTGCTGCTGAATAGTTGTGCTTGTGGAAATAAACACATGTATCCGTGTTACCGATAACTTGATGTAGGCTAAACAGTCGCCATTATAAGACCTACTGTCTTCTAGGAAATCCAGTCTTTTAGAATGACTAATTTGACTATTTCCTTGATGTTCATTGGCTGTCACACAAAGTATAATCAACGTGACCAATGAAAATCACGGGAATAATCAAATTAGTCATTAATAAGGCTTGCGCAAGTAGGTTTAATATTACCGGGGGTCATGATGTAGGGGTGTTATATATATTCTGTGTTTCAGATAATGTCAATAACTTGCTGTAAGGTTGTTATCTATTCTGTGAGATACGAGGTACATGCAATAACTTGCTGTAATGTTGTTATCTATTCTGTGAGATACGAGGTACATGCAATAACTTGCTGTAATGTTGTTATCTATTCTGTGAGATACAAGGTACATGCAATAACTTGCTGTAATGTTGTTATCTATTCTGTGAGATACAAGGTACATGCAATAACTTGCTGTAAGGGTGTGAGATACGAGGTGATGCCAATAACTTGCTGCTGCTTCGTACTGTTGATGGCCGCTGCCGTCGCTATTGATATAGTTGCTGCTACTATTACTACTACCACCACTACTATAACTGCTACTACTACTACAGCAACAACAACAGCTACTACTACCACCACTACTATAACTGCTACTACTACAGCAACAACAACAGCTACTACTACCATACTCTACTATACTCTGTTTACTTTAAGAATGAAGTGGGCCACAACACACCTCACTCCGCGACAACAGGTGATTTTTAAACAGCTGATGACATGTAAAAACAATATTATTTAAAACATTTTAAAACAACTAAAAACAACATTAAAAAAAAACAACTTGAAAACAATATTATTGGACACTTAACAATCGAGTATAATGATTACAATGCGTCCTGAGCCCAACAACTAATCAGAAGCACTGAACCACTTCACTCTTAAAGTGAACAGAATATACTTGTTGCTCCTGTCCCTTCTGCTATCCAAACTATCGCTTGTCCCATCCACCACACTCTAACAACTCACATAACCACTGCAATTATTCTGGTGTCCATGAATCGATCACTGGGCCCCCTAATTGTTCTAGTTCCCTTCACCTATTGAAATATATGGGACATATCGTACATAAACATGCTACATGTCAGTATTAGATCATAAACTCTGTGTGTGTGTGTCTGTGTGTGTGTCTGTGTGTGTGTGTGTGCGTGCGTGTGTGTCTGTGTGTGTGTGTTTCCACACATACCGAGTCACATCACACACACAACCTCTGAGTTAGAAGAGAGAGTTACACCATGAAGTGAACAGTTAGACCCAGCCACTACGTGTGTGTTGCTGATAACAATCCACATATCATATGACATATTCACTCATCTCAGATAATTGCCATTTTTTTTGTTAGTGCCCCCCTCCCCCGTATTTGTAATACTGAGGTTGTGTCGGAAATAGAGGGATAGACTCATTTATTCATTATGTCGCTCTCAATTTATTCATCGTGATGACTTCATTAATAATAGCCCCCAGTGTTTTCTAGTATGTTTTGTTTGTCTAGTATGTTTTGTTTGTCGTGTTGATAAGTTCGGGGTTTGATTAGTTGAATGTGGAGTGCAAGCCGTTAATTTGATTGAGCTAACATCATTATCGAGAGCTGTGCAATTAATCATGATCGGTATCAGCAGTTAACCTTGTTAACTTTATACCGCCAGTCCTGCATGTTTTACTATATACGTGTGTCGAGTGTTGCTGTTTGTGATAGGTGCGTGTGACGAGTGTTGCTGTTTGTGATATCTACGTGTGTCGAGTGTTGCTGTTTGTGATATCTACGTGTGACGAGTGTTTCTGTGTGTGATATCTATAGTTCAAAATTAGTCTTAAAATGTCAACCATGATAGCATATCTATTCTAACTTGTCTGTTCTCTACCTTTGCTGTAATGCATCGCATGATTGAATGACGATAAGTTATATGGCTATGGCATGTTTGGTCGCTGATATGCAATAATATTGTCACGTCTTAGACTGTCTGTAACTCCTTTAATCCATCTTCGTCTTGATCTCCCTCTGCATCTTGCCATTTCCATGTTATCGTTCTACAATCTGCTATTTCTATTATGAAAATCTTATGTTTAATCATCAATTCAACTATTTCTCGTTCTCTATTGTTGATGCCATAGATGTTCCCCATGTAATACCCATTTAAACTTCCGTTGTAAGTTGTTTGTTGGCGGATTGGTATCCGTAAGCTGCTGTTCCAGTTTTCGATCGATTTTCTGTAGTTCTTGCACAATATCCAGAGATGGAGTAGACAGTATGGATATCTCGGCTACAATCTGCAGACATTTCCTCGTTGTCTACCATTTATACATGCAAATCTGCATCATTCTTCTGTTGAATCTGATGTTTAATGTCCGACTTGCTTTTGTGTACCTGCCCCATCCTAGCATACTGTGTGGTTATAGTTCTCATGTTATATGTTAAGTTATCATTTGTTAGTCTATTCACCTCTTCACTATGAATATACAACCGTGACGTTCTCCAATAGAAGACCTACGAGCAGAATCAAATCAAGTCATTTTGCCTCATGTTTTCCATTATTTTCGTGCTCGTTGGTCTTATTCTTTCTCAACGTTTGTTCTCTAACTCCTGCAGACTTACGGGATGTAGTCCGGAAAGCGGAATGCGTTGTGTCATGGTTGATACTTTTTGCTGCGATATCTGCGCCTTTAGGTCTGATACATCCGATTTCAGCATGGCGTCAGGATCACTTTCACCATATATTGGATGGGATAGCCAAGTCCAAACCATAATCTACTTAGTCGTCTCTTACAACATTTCATGGAGGGTAACAGCACCGCTATATTTATTTTTTGACTTTCTGTCCTCTGCATCACAGGTGATAATTATGAAGTAGATCTGGTCTCCAAGATATCTCATAGTTACAATTTGAAGGTAGCTAAGTAATAGTAATATAACAAGATATCTCATAGTTACAATTTGAAGGTAGCTAAGTAATAGTAATATAACAAGATATCTCATGGTTACGATTTGAAGGTAGCTAAGTAATAGTAATATAACATGATATCTCATTGTTACGATTTGAAGGTAGCTAAGTAATAGTAATATAACAAGATATCTCATGGTTACAATTTGAAGGTAGCTAAGTAATAGTAATATAACAAGATATCTCATGGTTACAATTTGAAGGTAGCTAAGTAATAGTAATATAACCTATGTTCAGAGCAAGGAGAGAAAACAATACAGTTAGGTCTGAGTAATCAGCCTCCATTGTTGTAACCCATGAAATAGAACATATTACTAGCTTGTAAAGGTCGAAGGGAACATTGTATAGCCACACCCACCATGATGTTAAAAGTACTGCATCGAGCCTGACCGAGTTTTAACAGGGCCGTGCTCGTGAGTTTGTTGACCGCCTGTTTTGTGTGCACTTTATAAAAACAGTTGTCAATGCTGCATGGATTCCGTTAGAGAGTTGCAGGGAGGTGCTATTTGTATATTGTATGATAATGGTTGCAGGGAGGTGCTATTTGTATCTTGTATGATAAAGGTTGCAGGAGGTGCTATTTGTATCTTGTATGATAAAGGTTGCAGGGAGGTGCTATTTGTATCTTGTATGATAAAGTTTGCAGGGAGGGGGTATTTCTGGATTGTGTGATAGGTTGTACGCGCTTGTCGCCACGTCATATACAGGTTTTTTGTATTTAAAAAGAAATTTACCCTACGACCATAAAAACGCAGTTCTTACTTGTAGTCGAACCGTGACCAATTGGCAAAAAGACATAACTACCGAATCAATCTTATTACGTCGTGTTTTCGAGTATTTCCATGAATTTTGTTCGTCGTCGTTGAAAATTCGGGAAAACTCAAATGCTCAACTTAAGAACGATAATTCCCAATTGAACCCGTATGTTTTATATCATCGATGGTCACGGATTATCTCGATATATTTTTTTTATAGTAGATTGTGGATTTCTAGAATTTCGAATCATATTAGAGATGTGCTATTGGTTATTTTATTATGTTACTTTTCCTGTTACTTTATCTTACTATTTTATCATGTTACTTTTCCTGTTACTTTATCCTACTATTTTATCATGTTACTTTATCCTATATTATCCTCTTACTTTATCCTACTATTTTATCATGTTACTTTATCCTGTTACTTTATCCTATTATTTTATTATGTTACTTTATCCTGTTACTTTATCCTACTATATTGTCATGTTACTTTATCCTGTTATCTTATCCTGTTTCTTGATGCTGGTCAATGGTCAGTGACATCTTGTATAGACAGCTTATACACAGCCATGTGTGCTTCACATTATCATGCCGAAAATTAGAAGATCGCACTATTGGCCCACCTAATCAGCAGGAAACAAATAATAGATGACGTACCTGTAAATTAAGGTCTATCACACTTAGAAGCCTACACCACATTGTCTGCACAAAGAGAAAATCACCAATTGTGGGCTGCAACACAACAAATTGACACAATATGTGCTTCGGTAAACCGGAGCGGATGCAGTATGATCGAAATTAGGTAAAGTAACGCCTTACACATAACTAAAACTGATGAAGGCTCGTTAGTCGAAAAGTAGGCTGTACTTGTTGTTTTGTTCTGCGTATATTAGCTAATAATTAATTCATGATGACGTTTCACCGTCACCGATTATGATGCTTCTTGTCTCAGTATTCTTGTATTTGCATATCGATTAACGATACGTGTTATATGTGTATGAAATATATATATATGTATATTCTTGAGAACACCCACTCCATCATCGCTAACAAGATCTCTAGCTCTTGTAATTCATAGAAATCGAAACAGGCAAACATGTAGGCAATATAATATCCATATTGCAATATATTTTTAGAACCCCTGACACAGTACATGTTAAAGCCATGAGCATGAATCAATAGCTGGTAACAAGGTAATCATACGTTATCTGGGATTTTTCAGATATGCATTGGAAGCCAGTATTCAAGTTACCAAAAAAAATCCCAGAAAATGTCCCATTCAGTTTTGGCAATTACTTACGAAATGTGATTACGGGTATTTCGATCTTACTGAGACCAGGATGAAAATATATTCTATCCATTTTATAGTGACCTCCAACTTAACACTAAGAAATAAAAGCTATCCCAATTTAACATCACTGATCAGGAAATGCGTCCTCTATATGACATTACGATAGGAGTCCGTGTTATCATCGCAGTTCTATTCATTTCTTTGACTATTTGACGTTTGATTACATTCGGCTGAAACAGGTAGTGATGTCTGGAAACTGTCACAAGGACGATTGTATAATGGTTGAAAGCAGTAAATGTTGATCTTATATGGTAAGAAAGCATTCATTTCATGGGATAAATGTTCCAGTGTAGGGTAACGACCACAAACAGGAAGTAGGTGGCTGGTGTAACACAGGGCAAATATCAAGATAAACAAAAATAGGTAGAAGTGTTACCCCCCCCCCCCCAAAAAAAAAAGACATAACACAACCTAACAACGAGATAGATAGACAGACGATGTTTCGAATAAAAAGCCTTAATCAGGACAAACCACTGACCACAGTACAACGAATCTTACATGGAGACAAACATAGTTATGATAAGGGGTAAGGAAAGGGAGAGATAGTAAATAGATGGCGGAGGAAGCAAAGATGGAGCAGCGTGACAGGGAAGAAGAGGATATAGGGAGAGGATAGTGGTAAGTGAGGAGGGGAAAGTGTACAGAAGAAAGTGAGAAGTGAAAATAGATCAGATGTAATAGCAACTAAAATAAGATACATTAAATTAAATTAAAATAAATTGAATTAAATTAAGTTAGAATACTTACCTAAAAAATAGCACCAGGCAATGAGTATAACCGATATATAGTCGTAATGTTGTGGTACGAGAGATCAGATGAGAGAGAGAGAGAGATCACGAGGGAGAGGGAGAGCCCAATACGGCAAGGACAGACGAGAGAGAAGAGATCACAGAGCATGTATGACCAACCTTCGTGGGGGGGGGGGATATAAAACAGAGGAGAGAGACTAGTACTTGGAATAGGAACAGACAATAATGGACAGAAATTGTAGTGATGATATATGAAGGTGAAGATAGTGATAATATGTAACTTAGCTTCCAGATACGTATTGTTTCACTGGTTTTGCTTAGAACGAATGAGCCCAACATCGGGGACTGAAAGTCGGAAGTGAATAGTGAATAGACAAGGCTATTGTGTTGAATACCACAGTTAAGTGACCGGCTCGCCGGGTAAGAAAGCACAGACATAGTGTCGTGTCACACAATGAAAAAGAAGCAGAAGGAAAGGAAGAATAACACCCGTAGGCAATAAAATAAACAACAAGGAAGAGAGAAGAGAAAATGATCAAATGCGCAGCGGACCGGAACCAAAGCGTAAGTCAGGGGCGTTGAGACGAAAACAGAGGAGAGGGGGATTTTTAAAATACATGACTCTTACCAGATGGCCATAGAGACATATAGCAAAGGATAAGAGAAGGAAGGAGAGTAATAGAAGAGGGAATAATAACAGAGGAGAAGAAGAAAAAGTGGTTGGTAAACGTAGGACCGAGACGGAGATACGTCAAGCGAGGAAGGAATGTGAAAGGGGGAAGGGCGCAAAGTCACAGGTAGGACACGGCGGGAGAGGGTGAGGACGATCCCGGAAAAGCGCTGCGGGCGAAGGTATCTGGTTGAAATAGAGATACGTAAGAAAAGGGTGCCAAAGAAAAGGGCACCAAAGTAGGTAAGTAAAGGAGAGACAGGAAAAGAAGAACATCGCTGAAGGGAGCAGACACGAAACTATAGTCAAAGCATATGTGGTCGTGCGCCGTAGGTGACTAAGAAAGAGTCGTATATCCACAATGTCGTTGTATGTGGAGGTCGGTGTAGCAGAGGTCCCGATAAAATATAACGGAACATGGACCAAGGTCACAACTGCAACAACAAGTATCTTAGTAGAAGGCTGCTTCAAAAGGCATTGCAGTAAGCTGAAAGCTTAAGACTCCTTGGTAAGAAATCTCTGAGGAACCTCCCCATTGTACATAACATGTAAGCACTAATCATTAGCAATTCCTGGGGTTCGAGAAGAAGAAGGAAGAATATATATATATAGTGTCCGGCAATGTGACGGAGCGTCTGTGACGGCCAAGGTGCCGAGTTCGATTCCCGCCACAGGCAATTGTGCATCAGGACCGTTCAGATTGCAGAAAGCAATGGCAAAATACTGAACGTATTTATATTGCATATAAAATCACTACAACATCAAAATGCTGGGGTGGTGGCTACGTCCTGAATAAGATACGCTACCAATATATATATATATATATATATATTACAAGGATCGCTGTAGAGTAGATGGACGCCGCTTTTCACCCACTGAAATAGTACAATAGACAATCATATAAATATAGAAGTACAGGGAAAAGTCGAAGGTGGAAGAAACAGAAGGGGCCAAAGAAAAACATGGACAGACAATATCAGGTGCTGTGAATTTCCTGATTTTTTTTCTTTCTTATCCGCGTCGTTGAATATATTAACTCGCTGGGGGAACTCTCAATGTTGATGCATGCAGTATGGTACCACTACGACCCTCATGAGTTATAGATTGTGATATATATATATATGGATGGGTGGGTGGATATATCACTGAAGAAGAATGTCACTAAGAAAACAAAGAGTTGGGACACACAAGAAACTAATACTTCACAAATATGTGCACACGTGGCGAGATTTGTCTGAACAACCAAACTATCTTGATGCAGCCATATTTATATTCGGGTTTTACTGCTAAAACATCTTGACACAGAAATTACACAGAAATTGACATTTAACGAACTCCTTAAATATGTTTGTAAATACCTATTTTCTTTTTACTTCAATCTGCATCATTTGGGAAAATATATTTAAAAAGATCTAGTTTATCGTCCAAGGTTTTTTTATTTTTATGTTTTTTTTTTTATGAAACAAAAACTGTAGACACATACCTGTTGTAACAGGTAAGTTAGCTTTTAAAAATAAAGAACCCATTTATTTGATAAATCAAATTAAAAAAACCCAGATACAGCTTAGTTTATTGATCAATCAAATTTAGAGGTTAACCGTGATATCTTTGTACCGAGTAGAGGTTAACTCTGATATCTTTGTACCGAGTAGAGGTTAACTCTGATATCTTTGTACCGAGTAGAGGTTGACCCTGATATCTTTGTACCGAGTAGAGGTTGACCCTGATATCTTTGTACCGAGTAGCGGTTGACTATAATATCTTTGTACCGAGTTGCGGATGACTCTGATAACTTTGTACTGGGTATAGGTTGACCCTGATATCATTTCCCAGATTATAATTTTCCAAATAGTAGATCCTTCGGTATTGTCTTCTTTCATCCTCCTAGTGTGGGCTGGGGCCATCGGAGTCTATGCATTTGAAAAATAAATAATCTGGTATTGCCTGTTTTTTTCCAAATATATTTTGTCATGCCACCGAACTGCAAGAATTCTACGTAGACACCGCATGTGAACGCTGTTTGGTCGTCTTTCTTGGTGCATGTAAGTTGCCAATTTTTACTGCCGTAGAGGAGGTTGCTGAGGACACAAGCATGGTAAATCAGTAGTTTAGTAGATGCCTTGTCAATCCTGATGTTTATTTCTTGATCCAGGCGGTGACTGAGGTTCCTAGATATGTCAAGTGATCAACTACCTCTAGCACATCATCTTGATCCAGCGGCATTTCCACATTTTATAGATTTATTGCGTATTCTACTTCTGCTTTCAGTATACCTGGTCCATCATTGTTGTGTATTGTAGACCATTTGTTCCGTTATTCAGCAAACAGTTCTATCACATAATCTGTCCGCCTTGTAAGTACTTCTGTTTTATCAAATATAATGTTTCCACTGTTATCTTTAATACAGCTAGCACCATTTGTAGTATTTTTCTTATTTGTGATCTGTCTTATGTCCTTATGCATTTCATTTGTCTTCTGTTGTAGTGACATCTACTATATATGTAGTAGCATAATAACATAATATGTAGTAACATATTAGTAGTAGTGAACTTATTAGTAGTTGGTTTCTGTAGCACATATTTACTTATTGACAATACTGATTTACAATATGTACTTTTGTGTTTGTTAGCACATGTGCCCGTTTTATATCAAATATCTGCAGGTTAAAGGTTTGTGGGCTTCACCTGCGGCCCACCAGACCAGCCATCTTCAACCGTAAACATCTAGTAGAAACTAAGTCTATATAATTGTGCTTACGCAATGCACAGGTTTTTAGAAAGTCCCACTTAGACACGACGGACTATCACCAAAACTAGGCGGTCATGATATGCAAACAACAAAACATACACATTACAATACACAAAACATATTCAACGTTTCGTCCAAAGGCCTTTATTAAGATACGCACAAAACATCAACAGATGACGAATAGAAATGATCGCAACTATCATATCATCTTAATCACGTCTTCTATACACAGTCCATGTTTCACCAGCTTATAACCGTACTGGAAGTACCACTTCTCTGTAAATTTTCAGCTTAGTCTGTAGGCTAATGCCATTTCTACGCCAACCATTTGCGTACAACCTGACCGAAAGTGCTGCTTGTCTTGGAGATCCTTATATACACTTCTTCATCAACGTTGACATTTTGTGATAGTGTAACTACTCATTTGAATTTATTCACAACGATCAGTGCTACCCTATTTACCTATATGCAAGTCTATGATGGAATATTCGGAGAGGTGCTGGTTGTATAACATGACATCTGTTTTCTCCGTGTTCCCAAAGTTGGTACATGCATTGGAGAATCTCACAATGATGATTTGTAGATTGGTCTCCTACAAATTTAGGACACGGGTGATAGATGATTATTATGATAGACACTTTGATGATAGATAAATGAGTTAGCATTTAGGACACAGTGATCAGCAAAAAGATCCCCGATGTGTCACCCCCCAGTGATGTGTGATTTATTTTAACTTTGATTTTTGCTGGAATCCGCCGAAGGTTGAACAATTTTCCATCAGTACGATATATGATGTCTACTTATAAGTCTAGATCTCTGAAATATCATCCAACATAGCAGGTCTTTAGTAGGATAATGCTAAAGAGTATAGCTCATAATACACATCCCTGTTTAACTCCCCGTTTGAGAGGAAATGTTGAAGATAGCTCTCCGTCATTCTGAATTCTAGCTTGCATTCCATCATGCTATTGTGCAGCACTGTGAGAAATTTATGTGGGCAATCTTATTTGAAATTACATTAGATTATAGTTATTATCTATTATAATTAGATTAGATTAGATTAGATAGATAGGTATGTATATATGTATGTAAGTAGATAGATGTATATTTACATAGGTAGGTAGATATTTATATAGATAGTTAGATAGATAGATATTTATGTAGGTAGGTATGTATTCAATTCTTGAGCTCCTGCGTACACATTTGTTCAATGTTCTCGTTTCGGTCATCCTGATTCTCTCTTACCTTTCACGACAACTGATCTTGTATCACACATATACAGATAACATTCGAAGACTGTGTCTCCCGATATCTCTACTTAGTTGCATATCATATGTTTTCCCTTCCGTTTAATACACCAGAAGCTCATTAGAGTTCCGCCGACATCTGTTCCATAATTATGGATTATGTATGAACTTTCCACACACTTCTCGATCTGATAACATCTTCCACATCTAAACATCTCTCGC
Source organism: Meghimatium bilineatum (assembly GCA_034231615.1). Taxonomy (NCBI): domain Eukaryota; kingdom Metazoa; phylum Mollusca; class Gastropoda; order Stylommatophora; family Philomycidae; genus Meghimatium; species Meghimatium bilineatum. The sequence goes on from CM067301.1 coordinate 36,489,187, forward strand.
ACCTCATTTGTCTGCCACCGATTTCTCACAATTGCAGCAATCCCCGGTAATGAGAAAATCACGCGTAGAAAATTGGCCAGTATTCATGGCAACACTGTTACTCCCCACTGGTTGCTCACATTTATCTTCTCTTGTGCTGGGTAAATTCCACATCCCGTGTAATCTCCTATTGGAAATGAGGAGCTTAAGGGATTGTCTCTACAGAATTCATACAGATCAGACAGACTAGTATCTCGAACGTTGGCTAGAAAATAACAGAAGTTACATTCTGTGTGTTGAATAGTAACTGAAGTAATGCAGTAAATATCAGATGTCACATTCTGTGTGTTAAACTTTAACTGAAGTTACTGCAGTATATATCAGCAGTCACATTCTGTGTGCTCAATAACTGAAATACTGCAGTAAATAGCAGCTGTCACATTCTGTGTGTTAAATAGTAACTGACGTACTGCAGTAAATATCATATGTCACATTATGTGAGTTGAATAGTAACTCCCGCCGAAGACGGATGTGTTGGGCCATTGGCTCAAATAAAACGGCGACACAACGCATTTCCATTCTCTGGACTACATCCTGCTAGAAATCTAGTAGGACAATGGTCTTGCTACAAGGGAGATCCAGCAGGAGTTTGAGAATGAACGATGAAGAAGAAGAATAGTAACTGAAGTGCTGCAGTAAATATCAGCTGTCACATTCTGACCGTGTGTTGAATAGTAACTGAAGTTACTGCAGTAAATATCATTTGTCACATTCTGACCGTGTGTTGAATAGTAACTGAAGTTACTGCAGTAAATATCAGCTGTCACATTATGTGTGTTGAATAGTAACTGAAGTTATTGCAGTAAACATCATTTGTCACATTCTGACCGTGTTTTGAATAGTAACTGAAGCACTGCAGTAAATATCAGCTGTAACATTCTGACCGTGTGTTGAATAGTAACTGAAGTTACTGCAGTAAATATCATTTGTCACATTCTGACCGTGTGTTGAATAGTAACTGAAGTTACTGCAGTAAATATCAGCTGTCACATTATGTGTTGAATAGTAACTGAAGTTATTGCAGTAAACATCATTTGTCACATTCTGACCGTGTGTTGAATAGTAACTGAAGCACTGCAGTAATTATCAGCTGTCACATTCTGACCGTGTGTTGAATAGTAACTGAAGCACTGCAGTAATTATCAGCTGTCACATTCTGACCGTGTGTTGAATAGTAACTGAAGTTACTGCAGTAAATATCAGCTGTCACATTCTGACCGTGTGTTGAATAGTAACTGAAGTTACTGCAGTAAATATCAGCTGTCACATTATGTGTTGAATAGTAACTGAAGTTATTGCAGTAAACATCATTTGTCACATTCTGACCGTGTGTTGAATAGTAACTGAAGCACTGCATTAATTATCAGCTGTCACATTCTGACCGTGTGTTGAATAGTAACTGAAGTTACTGCAGTAAATAGCAGCTGTCACATTATGTGTTGAATAGTAACTGAAGTTACTGCAGTAAACATCATTTGTCACATTCTGACCGTGTGTTGAATAGTAACTGAAGTTACTGCAGTAAATAGCAGCTGTCACATTCTGACCGTGTGTTGAATAGTAACTGAAGCCCTGCAGTAAATATCAGCTGTCACATTCTGACCGTGTGTTGAATAGTAACTGAAGTTACTGCAGTAAATAGCAGCTGTCACATTCTGTGTGTTGAATAGTAACTGAAGTTACTGCAGTAAACATCAGCTGTAACATTATGACCGTGTGTTGAATAGTAACTGAAGTTACTGCAGTAAATATCAGCTGTCACATTCTGACCGTGTGTTGAATAGTAACTGAAGTTACTGCAGTAAATATAATTTGTCACATTCTGTATGTTTAATAGTAACTGAAGTTACTGCAGTAAATAGCAGCTGTCACATTCTGACCGTGTGTTGAATAGTAACTGAAGTTACTGCAGTAAACATCTGCTGTCACATTCTGACCGTGTGTTGAATAGTAACTGAAGTTACTGCAGTAAACATCAGCTGTCACATTCTGACCGTGTGTTGAATAGTAACTGAAGTTACTGCAGTAAACATCAGCTGTCACATTCTGACCGTGTGTTGAATAGTAACTGAAGTTACTGCAGTAAACATCTGCTGTCACATTCTGACCGTGTGTTGAATAGTAACTGAAGTTACTGCAGTAAACATCAGCTGTCACATTCTGACCGTGTGTTGAATAGTAACTGAAGTTACTGCAGTAAACATCAGCTGTCACATTCTAATTGTATAGAACTTCATGTCAATGCAAGCGAAAATGCTTACAAAGGACACAATTTCGTAGCTCGCTCCGCATTTGAATCAGTCGCGTTTGTCTTTTGTAAATTATGCAGTCCTGCTATTTGATCCAGGAATCATCCTCTTAAGTGACAAATTTGACTTTTCCTATGTTTTTAGTGGTGACTGTATGTAATTTGTGACGACAGCCAATACAAATCAAGGGCCATGTCCAAATGTATGACTTTAGAAAAATGATTTATAAATTAGATCATGACTATCGACGCTATGAGACATATTTGCTCATGGGAAAATAACCTTCTAATTGACTCATTTGACTTTCCCGTGATTTTTATTGGTTGTCGATGCAAAGTATTATCATATTTGACTAATCAAAATCACGGGAAACGTCAGATGACATTTTAAAAGAATATTTTCCCGTTAGCCAATAGTGATTACACTGTGGACGATTTGGCTGATATATTGCCGATGGACGAGCCACCCTACCTTATAGAAGATACAATTGACCTCCCAATTCCGTGCTGAAATCGGATATTTCAGGTCAAAATGTGCAGATACATCGACCACGTCACGGTAACGATTGATTTCAAGCACATACATTATTAGGGGATCATTTACAGTACTCATCATCATCATCAGGTGCCATGCCGGCTGGCGTAGGCGGTCATGGCTCTCCACAGCTCTCTGTCCACAGTATTATGTATCAAAGTCGTTGTTGTTTACTTGCCGTGCCAGGCTGTCAAACTGTCTAATATTTTCTCACGTTGTTGCCATCAGTACTAGGATTGAGTTAAGGTATTTGTATGCTCTATTATGGGGAAAAACCTGTAAAACTGCTTAAAACACAGCTTCTTCATGTGTTAGTTCCTGCGAATTGGTTACATACCTATGCTGACCTTTTATTGATCCGTGTTCTACATTTGCCTGATGACACAGCATGAAATCATATCATATTATAACAACTTGGTCCGGACCGATAAAATATTTATGTAATAACATACTGTCTCTTGGACTCACCGACAATCATTCTTCAGGTGCAACATTTTGTTTTCTACTTTCCCTATTATTTTCTATTGACTGTCGACACAAAGTATATACAAAGTGACACATATAAATTCAGGGAAAAGTCAAATAGCGTCATTTTAAAAAACAGATTGTCCATGTGTCCACAGGGGACTGATTGGCGATGTGTCCACAGGGGATTCCACAGTATCGTATGTTTCGTCAATTATAAAGTCCTGCTGGCTCATTGGAATCACCCTGTTAGAGTGACGGGACGTGAATCTTAGACATTGTCCGTGGATTCCATTGTTCACTGTGTGTAAACGTTGTGTGGACAACCAATGAAAATCACAGGAAAAGTAAAATTAGTCATTTTTAAACATTTAGGCTTTTTTTCAATTCGCCAATAAGTCTTATATTGATGACAGGCGCGCATAAAGACTGCATAAATGACGGGGGATTCGTAAACATCCTTTAAGAAATTTGTTTACCTGCAACTGTGATGTTCAATGTTCCATATTTAGTCATTGCTTGTATCTAGATGTCCGTGCATAAATGCAAGAGATAGATATAACTGACAAAATATTGTCGAAATAGATCACCAGAAAACAGCAGCACTGGTTAGTTCAGTTTGACAAACACACAGACCACCAACCACGGTTTATAATCTTTGTCGATGTTAATTAATTAGAGAGAGAGAGAGAAAGGGAAAGAGAGAGAGAGAACATGAGGCACTGTTATGTTATACACTTGTCTTCTCTGAATAATATCAAGAGGAATTATGTATGCATGTTTGTACAGTTCATTGTGAATGTCGGTTAATTATTTCATTATGCTGTATTAACCCGTTCAGTTCGAGCGTCCTATTAACGTGATTTTAATTTATTTTGTTCAGGAGATATGTTCGTGAGTTCAATCAATGTTCTCCATTTATATATCCTCTTATTCCACGATTAATTCAGTCAAAAAATTACGTCTCCGAAGGGGGTGGGGGTGGTTCTGAGTAAGTTCGACAATTGTTCGGTGGGAGTAGGGGGATTTAACAAAACTTGTTTTTAACAATACTATTGTATACATCAATTAAGTTGATTGTGAATTTGATAATTGTTTATAAAAGTAAAGAAAATAATGCTGTTCTCCTTACATTTTCCGTGAAGAAATAGGTGTTCTTACATTTTCCGTGAAAAATTTGTTGTTCTTTGTACGTTTTCTGTGAAAAAAAGTGGTTCTTCTTCGTACGTTTTCCGTGAAAAATTGTTGTTATTCGTTAAATATTGTTGTAAATTGTACGTTTCTCGTGAAAGGTTGTTGTTATTCTTTCGTTTTCCGTGAAAAAAAAATGTTCTTCTAGTATGTTTTTGGTGAAAACGTTGTTGTTCGGATGTTTTCCGTGAAAAAAATATTGAAGAATGGAAAGATGGAAGGGGGATTTATTTTGACATAATTTTAAGCCAAGAGACCCCTGAATTCGTGACAGCTGTTCTTCAGAGTTCATTCTCAAACTCCCGCTGGATCTTTTTTGTAGAAGGACAATGGTCATAAAAGACAAGACTTCCATCAGGTTATAGTGCAGAGAATGGAAATGCATTGTGTCGCAGTTTTATGTGCGCCAATGGCCCGATGCATACGTCTTCGGCGGGGACAGCTGTTGACAAGTGTGTACAAATTTATACATGATTTTTGACCTAATTTATAGAAAGTCCATGTGTTGTTGTTTTTTAGTTGATTATGTTAATTTTTCGTTAATGTTTTGAAAATTATCTATACTAACATATGGGTGCGAGTCGTGGACAATAAACAAACTGGAAAGTGGGAGATTGGAGGCAACAGAGATGTGGTTCTACAGAAGAATGATGAGAATACCATGGACTGCCAGAAAAAGGAATGTAGAGGTGTTGAAAGAGTTAAATGCGTAACGGACCTTAATCAACAATATAAAAATGGCAATCTTCTTTTTTTTGGCCACTTCATGAGACAGGCAGGTTTAAAGAACATAATCACAACAGGCAAGATTGAAGGCACCAGAGACAGAGGACGACAACGTGAGAAAATATTAGACAGTTTGACAACCTGGCATGGCAAGGAAACAACAACAACTTTGATACATAATACCGTGGACAGAGAGCTATGGAGAGCCATGACCGCCTACGCCACCCGGCATGGCACCTGATGATGAATAATGAAAATTAACACAATTTTTTGTGTATCATTGTTTTATCGTAATTTGTATGGTAGTGTAATATGTTAAATTTGTTTTGTTATATATTAATGTATTATTTTAAGTTACATATTAATTCATTATGTTAACTTTTATGAATGCAATATGTTAATGTTTTCTACAAAGCATCATCGACATTTTTTCCCCTTAGCTCTTACTGCAGCAACAAAAATATAGCATTCCTCTGTCTTTGGCTATCTTCTGCACCGAATTCCAGCTGTTTGATTTCATTCCTGCTTGTGTTCTTCCGAGTAACGTTTGATCGATCTCAATGTTCCCATCTCAGAGAAATTGAGTTTTTGCGATCAAATCATCTTCAATGCGCAGTACATACCAAATTCAATAACCGTGTCTTTTTTTTTATCAGGACATGTTTACCAACACGTTCGGTGTTACGATGTCTTCTTGTTGTTTATCTTATGGTCCATGCCGCGTGAAGTTGGTTATCATTGTCTTTCCAAAGCTTTCTATTTAATGTGCGGTCAATCATTTCGGATACCAATGCTCTTCCGTACCATAATGCTAGGTTGTCAAGCACCTTCTCTCTTGCTATTCAACTTGTCTGTTGCTACAATGTATATTCCATATTTCCTCTTCTTATGATATGTTCAAAAATGTGACTCTCTTTTTGATGCGGGTAAACAGCTCTGTGTCAGCTCTCTGTGTCAGCTCTCTGTGTCAGCTCTCTGTGTGAATAAACTTCGTTAAAAATAGCTTCATTGCGCTCTTTTTCTATCCATGGTGTTCTTAACATTCTTCTATAAAACCACATCTCTGCTGCCCCATTATAATTGTTCACTTTTCTGCTGAGTGCCCAAGATTCACTTTCATACACCAGAATTGGTTATAATTATCTCACATCAATTGACAAAGATATATTACATAAGATGGTCTTCATCTTGTGAAATGTTGCCTTTTACTGAGCAATTCTACATTTGATTTCATGAATACATCTTCCATTTGATGTTATTAATGTACACAAATATTTGAAGATGTTGACTTGCTTTAGACTGATCCCATCTACTTTGATGTTGCACTCTGAAGGCAACAATTGTAGGTCACAGAAGAGGTAGAGTTTAGTATGCTTTTTGGTAGGAGGAATATTTGAGCATTTCTTGCACTTCATTTTTTTCACGCTCCATGTTCCAGCCCCTCGCCAGTACAACCCTGTGCAATCATCATCGTTGTAACATAACGCAGTTTGACGTCTCCCGTAGTTCGTGTTTGACACTGTATGTCACGATCAATCGTCAATAGAAGACGTGCGGATAATTTGAAAATAGCCTTCTAAAGTGATGCACTTGACTTTTCCAGTGATTCTCACCGGTAACTCTGTGTGTACTCTGTGTCTACATCCAATGAAAATGTTTACCATAAGTAAAAGAACTCGCCCGTATGTTGCCGGGGCCCCCGAAAGGGGAGCAAAGAATAGCAACACTGTTTACCTTCCACGCATGTCGTAAAAGGCGACTAAGGAGGTTATGGGATGGAGTTGGCTGTCCCATACCATATAGGACTAGTGACCCAAAGCCATGCTGAAGTCGGATGTGTCAGGCCGAAATTCGCAGATATCGCAGCAATGCTGTAAACCATGACACATCGCATTTAGTTCTCTGGACTACATCCTGTTAATATGTAGGAGTTTGAGAACGAACGCAGAAGAAGAAGAAGAAGAAGAAGAAGTAAAAGAACTGTGGGTCATTAGTAGTATATTTTACATTCACAATGAAGCCACCGCCATCGTCATGTGGACTCGCCGAGAATCATCTTTCTTATGCGACGCTATTTAACTTGTCGCGTTATTTGCATTGTCCTTGTCGACACAAAGTATACACAAATCAAGACTAATCGGCACCATAGGACATGCGACGGAACCATCGACATTATAAGACATGTTAGCTATTTGCAAGTCATCCTTCTAAAATGATTCATATGACTATTCCCGTGATATTCATTGGTGGCTTCTTGTATACTTTGTGTCGACAGCCAACGAAAATCACGGGGAAATTTAAATGAATCATTTTAGAAGACTGTTTACCAGTTAGAAAATAGGCCATATATTACCGATGATCATACATGTTGTCTCCTTGGAAAATAGTCTTCAAAAGTGAGTTATAAACACATGAGAAGACTGTTTTCCAATGAGCCCACAGGTCGATCGCAGAAACAGACGATAAACAAATGTATATACAGTAACAGAACACCCGGAATGTTTGCTTGCAATAGTCTGTTGTTTCTTGGACGTGACAAATCTCCTTGCCTATCTAGGAAGTTGTGACTGTACTCACCCATCTAATGTTTTGTTGTCATGAACTCTCGCTGCCCTGTGTCCACGTCAAACATGATCAATATGAACGTTTTGTTTTCAGCAGGGGCGCTGCTGATGATCATGGATATCTATGGAGTCTCCTGCCGGACATCACTCACTTCATTACGCCAGATCTCGATCCATATATCTTCCTGGAATGGAATCTTTCAAAATGGTCAATAATATTTTTTTTTTTTTTTTAAATTCTTCCTAACATTTAATATCGCTTTGCCAGAATCAATTAGTGCAGCTACATTCCTGCTTTACAACTTTCTTGTATTGATTACTTCATCGAAGTTTGTAGTTAATTGCTTCCATCTTTTCTTGTATGTTTATTATTACTAACAATCTAGGCATACATTCAATGAATTAGATAGCTCCAGAAATATAGAACAGCTCTTTGAAGTGGAGATGGGGGGGGGGGGGCTTAGTCCAGCCAACAGAGGATGGGAACAAACATTGGTCGTACCACAATCCTTCTGAAATAGTCACTGGTGCTGAAGTCGGAGATACCATGCCGAAAGGTGCGCTAGCAATCATTGTATCACGCAATCCAACTAGATAACATGTCCTCACAGACGAACCAGAAGACCTAGACGCAAATGTGGTGGCCGATGAGTCTGATAGAGGAGCACAGAATAGCGACACTATCACCTGTCATGTATGTTGTAGTGAACATAGTACGCTCTGGCCATCCACTGCACCTGATTTTCTCCCAGTTGTCTCGACTTTGTCTTGCCACTGGACCAAGATAAAACTCAGGAGAGAGAGAGTGTGTGATTGACGATTAGCGCAACTCTTCCACACTATAAACCAACTTCAGTGCTAGTCATTTCTCAACCCATTTATTTACTTATCTTTACTAATGAAATATGAAGAGAACAAAGTGTGAATCAATCCTAGTTGGTTCATGGAATGTTCGGACACTTACGGATATCTCAGATGTAAACAGACCAGAAAGAAGAACATCACTAATTGCTAAAGAACTGGCTCGTTATAATCTGGATATTGTTGCACTGAGTGAAACGCGGTTTGCAGATGAGGGTCAGTTGACAGAGAGAGGTGGAGGATATACATTCTTCTGGATAGGACGTAAAAACACAGAGAGGCATGAATCAGGTGTTGGTTTTGCTATAAAATCATCTCTGGTGCAGAAACTTCCAGGTCTGCCTCGAGGAATTAGCGATCGCTTGATGTCGTTGCGATTGAAAGTGAGCAAAAATAACTTTGCCACATCACTTTCTGCATATGCGCCGACAATGACAAATCCTGATGAGGAAAAGGATAAATTCTATGAAGAGTTAGATGCCGCTATATCTGGTACACCGAGAACTGATAAACTCATTATCCTGGGTGATTTCAATGCCCGAGTTGGCAAAGACTTCCATACACGACAAGGTGTTCCTGGACTTCATGGGATCAGTAAATGTAACAGCAATGGTTCCCTTCTTTTAAAGCTATGTTCTGTGCACGAACTCACTATCACTAACACTATTTTTCGTTTGCCAACGCGCAAAAAGACCTCCTGGATGCATCAACGCTCCAAGCAGTGGCATCTTATAGACTATATCATAACTAGAAAAAGGGACATCAAAGATGTTCGTGTCACAAAAGCAATGTGTGGAGCTGAATGCTGAACTGATCACCGGCTTATAGTATCCAAACTCAATTTCACCATTTCAAGAAAAAGACGTCCACAGGGACAAAAGATAGAAAAACGCCTAAACACTGATCGGTTGAGTAACCATGATATAAAAAATAATCTCTCCAAGGATCTCGACATAGCCTTGGGAGACTTAGATCTTGTTAATGCCACATCTGAAGATAGCTGGGCTTCGTTTAAAGGAATTCTTTACGCCAAAGCGAAGGAACATTTGGGTGTGAAGGTACATAGACACCAAGACTGGTTTTATGATAATAACTTTGAGATAACGTCCTTGTTAGAAGAAAAACACAACGCTTTCAAGAAACTACAAGGGGCAGCAACTTCACCGTCCAAGAAAGTAGCCTATAGCAAGATCCGTAACACTTGTCAAAAGAAGCTCAGAGAGATAAAAAGGATAAATGGCTGTCGAAAAGCTGAAGAAATTCAAATGTTTGCAGACAGAAAGGACTATAAGCGATTCTATGAGGCTTTAAGAACTATCTATGGCTCACTCTCATCGGGATCACCACCTCTATTAAATGCCGATTCGTCGAAGCTTCTCACTGATAAAAATGAAATCTTAAATCGTTGGGCTGAACATTTTGAAGAAATCCTAAACAAACCATCAGTAATAAATGAAGAAGTCATAAACAGAATGTCACAACTTAGGATAAGAGAAGAACTCGATATACCTCCAAGCAGTCAAGAGGTTATGATAGCGATTAAACAAATGTCAAATTATAAAGCTCCAGGTTTGGATGCCTTACCTGCTGAAATTTATAAAAATGGCGGACCACTGCTGATTAAAAAACTGACATTTTTGGTATTTTCTGGAACTCAGGTACAATGCCTCAAGATCTAAAAGATGCTTCTATAGTGCACCTATATAAAGGCAAAGGTACCAAACAGTCTTGCGATAATCACAGGGGCATATCACTTTTGTCTATAGCTGGTAAAATTCTTGCTCGTGTCATACTCAACAGATAAAAAAATTCTCTACTAAACGAGCTACTCCCAGAGAGTCAGTGCGGTTTTCGTGCAGGTCGTGGTACAGTTGATATGATATTCTCTGCACGACAAATTCAGGAAAAGTCACAAGAGCAACATAGTGAACTCTTAGCAACATTTGTGGACTTAACTAAAGCATTCGATACCGTTAACAGAGAAGGACTGTGGAAGGTGCTTACAAAGTTCGGATGCCCCCCAAAACTTGTCACTGTGATACGACAATTTCATGACGGTATGATGGCTAGTGTTATCTGCGACGGAGGAGTATCTCCTGCATTCCCTGTCACAAATGGTGTAAAGCAGGGATGTGTGCTGGCCCCTACTCTTCTCAGCCTGTTATTTGTGGCCATGCTAACGGAAACGCACCATAGTAATGAAACAGCTGGCATAATGATCAATTACAGAACGGATGGTGGTCTTTTCAATTTACGTCGTCTAAAAGCAAACACGAAAACTAAATCTAGTACTGTTAGAGAATTACTTTATGCTGACGACTGTGCATTGTATGCTGACTTTGTCGTAAACATGCAGAGCACCATAGACCGCTTCTCATCGGCCTGCAACAACTATGGTCTCACTATTAACACCAAAAAAAAACAGAAGTCATGCACCAAGCAACATCAAAAAGCCAACATACTGCTACTTCCATAATCGTCAATCAGGAAAAACTGCAGGTAGTCGACAATTTTCCTTACCTTGGAAGCGCTCTCTCTCTCTCGCGATGTCAACATTGATGTAGAAATTAACAATAGACTGGCAAAAGCTAGTGCTGTATTTGGCAGATTACGCAACAATGTATGGGACAGAAGAGGTATAAGAACAACCACCAAACTACAAGTATATCATGCTGCTGTTATACTAACCCTACTATACGCCTGCGAAACGTGGACAGTGTTTGCTAGACATGCAAGAAAGTTAAATCATTTCCATCTTACCTGCCTACGTAAATTACTAAACATCCATTGGTGGGACAAAGTACCAGACTACGAGGTCTTGGAAAAATCAACCTCAATAAGCATCTACACAATACTTATGAAGGCGCAAGCACGCTGGGCATGCCATCTTGTGCGTATGGAGAACTCGCGTTTGCCAAAACATATATATTATGGAGAACTCAAGACAGGATTTCGAAAAGCTGGTGGACAGAAAAAGCGCTTCAAAGACACGCTCAAGTCATCCTTGAAACATCTTAACATTGACGTAGGCGCTTGGAGAGCCTCGCTCAGGATAGAACAGCATGGCGTTACAATATTAGAACGGGAGCACTAGCGGCGGAAGAATTCAGACAAGAAACTGCAAGACAGAAGCGGACACGTAGAAAAGAAAAATCATCTCAACCTCACATAGATACCCTCTATTGTTGTCAATTCTGTAAAAGAACATTTTGTGCGCGTATTGGACTTGCTAGTCATTTAAAAACGCACTATTAACTTTATTATTTTATTATTTATTGTTATTATTATTATGGTTGAGTTTTTTGGTCATCGTCGATCACGACGGACGAACATCATCTATGTCGATAGCGACAAGAGACAGCGGTTAAAGATCAGGCATCCGTGACCGTCGTTAGATTTCAGCGTGATAACCAATATGTAAGTAGGCGAAGCATGTCTCTCGCACGGCTAGCTTAATATACTAGCGATATGGTTACAGACGCTCAGTAGAATTGGTAAAAACATTGAACGTATCAGGTACGAACGCCATGTCGGATGTGTTAAGCCATTGGAGCAAATAAAATATTGGATCGACAACGCACTTCCGTTCTCTATAATACATCCTGATGCATATACTATAGGGCCATTGTCACGATATAAGTGAGATCCAGCGGGTGGTTTGAGATACAAGAGAGATCCAGTGGGAGGTTTGAGTTACAGAGAGATCCAGTGGGAATTTTGAGTTACAGAGAGATCCAGTGGGAGGTATGAGTTACAGAGAGATCCAGTGGGAGGTTTGAGTTACAGAGAGATCCAGTGGGAGGTTTGAGTTACAGAGAGATCCAGTGGGTGGTTTGAGATACAAGAGAGATCCAGTGGGAGGTTTGAGATACAAGAGAGATCCAGTTGGAGGTGTTTGAGTTACAGAGAGATCCAGTGGGAGGTTTGAGTTACAGAGAGATCCAGTGGGAATTTTGAGTTACAGAGAGATCCAGTGGGAGGTATGAGTTACAGAGAGATCCAGTGGGAGGTTTGAGTTACAGAGAGATCCAGTGGGAGGTTTGAGTTACAGAGAGATCCAGTGGGTGGTTTGAGATACAAGAGAGATCCAGTGGGAGGTTTGAGATACAAGAGAGATCCAGTTGGAGGTGTTTGAGTTACAGAGAGATCCAGTGGGAGGTTTGAGTTACAGAGAGATCCAGTGGGAGGTTTGAGATACAAGAGAGATCCAATGGGAGGTTTGAGTTACAGAGAGATCCAGTGGGAGGTTTGAGTTACAGAGAGATCCAGTGGGAGGTATGAGTTACAGAGAGATCCAGTGGGAGGTTTGAGTTACAGAGAGATCCAGTGGGAGGTTTGAGTTACAGAGAGATCCAGTGGGAGGTTTGAGATACAAGAGAGATCCAGTGGGAGGTTTGAGATACAAGAGAGATCCAGTGGGAGGTTTGAGATACAAGAGAGATCCAGTGGGAGGTTTGAGATACAAGAGAGATCCAGTGGGAGGTTTGAGATACAAGAGAGATCCAGTGGGAGGTTTGAGTTACAAGAGAGATCCAGTGGAAGGGTTGAGTTACAAGAGAGATCCAGTGGGAGGTTTGAGATACAAGAGAGATCCAGTGGGAGGTTTGAGTTACAGAGAGATCCAGTGGAAGGGTTGAGTTACAGAGAGATCCAGTGGGAGGTTTGAGATACAAGAGAGATTCAGTGGGAGGTTTGAGATACAAGAGAGATCCAGTGGGAGGTTTGAGATACAAGAGAGATCCAGTGGGAGGTTTGAGATACAAGAGAGATCCAGTGGGAGGTTTGAGTTACAGAGAGATCCAGTGGAAGGGTTGAGTTACAAGAGAGATCCAGTGGGAGGTTTGAGTTATAAGAGAGATTCAGTGGGAGGTTTGAGTTATAAGAGAGATTCAGTGGAAGGTTTGAGATACAAGAGAGATCCAGTGGGAGGTTTGAGATACAAGAGAGATCCAGTGGGAGGTTTGAGTTACAGAGAGATCCAGTGGAAGGGTTGAGTTACAAGAGAGATCCAGTGGGAGGTTTGAGTTACAAGAGAGATCCAGTGGGAGGTTTGAGTTATAAGAGAGATTCAGTGGGAGGTTTGAGATATAAGATAGATCCAATGGAAGGTTTGAGATACAAAAGAGATCCACTGGGAGGTTTGATATACAAGAGAGATCTGGTGGGAGGTTTGAGAACGAACGCCAAAATAAATATTTTAGAATTAGACTATCTCTGTATATCCACCCATCCATAAACATGTAACCTGTACCAGCTGCCAACTTAGATCTTCTGTTCCCGACAATTTCGATACAGTTCGTTGCTCACCCGGTCGTTGCTACACATGTCCTTATGTGGTTCAGATGCGCTCTATTTAATTTCCCAAGGCCACTTTATCCATCTATGATGCCGTTACATGTGAATCCCTTAATGAACACCTACTGCAGTTTCCACCCACTTCAACGGCGATGGCCACCATGGTGTCCTTAATATTCAGGTCACTGCCATCAGATCCTGCACCACTGATGATAGATCTAGGTACGGGTACGCTCTAGAAAGTCGTCTGATTTTTTAGTTGGGTACCATCAAGACATTTTGACTCAATTCCGACAACTATTTTGTCTAGTTCTCGGTCGGAGTGATCTTTGTCTTTATTTTGTTCCGTCATTTACGTCATCTTTTTATTCGTTTCGTTTCCACCTATATTTACGTTTTATGTACTTCCTGTTCTTATCCTTCCGGCATCTCACATCCATATTTCACTCGGACACGTTTGTGTGGTGTGCTAATTTCTACTCGTCATCTTGTGATGTTATGTGCGTATCTTGATCAATGGCTTTTTTATTGTTCGAAGCGTCGATTATGTCCTGTGTTTTGTTATTTGTATGATTATGTCCTGTGTTTTGTTGTGTATATTATTTCATCTAAGCACCCGACAGTGATAGTGTGTTAGTCGTCATACGGTAAACCTTCATTACCTGTTTCCCACGTGAGTACTATTTTCATACAGTTTTACTAGCAGTATTACCTTTTATTGATTAACCCGTAGGGAGAGTCAGTGTCGTAGGGGTACCACATTGTATACGTCAATACACAATCCTCCATTTATGTCTATCTTCAGCGATGTAAGAACAAATATTGACCTAGCCAGTCCTTGTTTTTGTCTGTGCAGTCCTTGATGGTGTCTGTCTAATCCCTGATCGTATATGTCCAGTCCTTGATGGTGTCTGTCCATGATTGTATATATCCTACTCTGCTTTTTCCACCTTCGACTGTTCCCTGTAGTATCATGTTACCTGTAATATCATGTTCGACCCAGGAATCACATCGGGACTATCAATTCTACCACTTCAAAATTATTCATCTGCGTTCCTTCTCAAACTCCCAACAAATTTACTGCATATAGCCAGGAGGACGAAATGATTTGTGTCAAGATGTACAGGTTAGCTGCGATGTTTGCGCCTTTTTATCTGAGACATCCAACTCAGCAGGGCATATGAGTCATTTTGACAATGAGATGGGGCAACTAATCCCTACTTTAGAATATCCTTAGTCGATTGTTACGACATACTTGGCAGGTAATAGTGTCGCTATTCTTCTCCCCCCCCCCCCTGTCGCGGACCCAATCAGGACTCGGGCGATGAAAATGTATATAGTGCAAGGAAATCATATTCGTTTGTGATTCTGATGCTTTCCCCTCTAGCGGCTCCCTTGGACATTTTGAAACGGCTTTACGCCACTCCCACCCCTCCTCCAAAACAAAGAGTAAAAGTTTTATTGACCCCAATTTACCCCCGCACCTCCCTTTTGCACCACATGGTAGGGAACTAACCTACACACAAACTGATAAACAACACACAGGAACTAACCTACACACAAACTGATAAACACCCCTTTTTAACATATCTTTTTATGTTTTTAAAATTTCTATTTATTTATCATTACTTTCATTTCAACACAGGATTAACATCAAATACAATTCATGAAACAATTTCAATTAAGGAAACAATACACACACGCACACTGTATTTGCAACAAATACTCATTATTTCTTTTTCTTAAATATATATTTGGTTAACATCCTTATATGTGTTAACAACCGTATATTTTTGTTTACATCTTTATATTTTGTTAACATCCGAATATTTTGTTAACATCCTTATATTTTGCTAACATTCTTATATTTTATTAACATCCTATATTTTTAACGAAAGTTAGTATGTCTTAATGCACTAAATTGCTTATCCATCTTCCCCGAGTCCACATCACTCGTACCCCCTCCCGATACTATAAGGATGCACCTCCTAGTGTTTGAACCTCTGAATATATTTATGACGTGGGCAAATCAAATAGGGTTTATGAATTAGATATTAACATGCAGATAACATAAGTCAAGGTAATCAGCTAGAACACAGAGAAATAAACACTAAACATAACAATACATGCAGAGATATACTACAGCAAGTAGAACATTATCTCTGACACATAGTCACAAATGATGGTAGATCTGAAACAGAAATTACAAGGATAATAGGAAATGGCTAAAAATACTTTCAATGACAAGAGGACACTAATAGCATCCAAAGAAAAAAACATTACAAAGAAACGTAACTTGAGAGTTATAAAATGCTACATCTATTCTACATTAGTGTATGATCAAGGAACATGTATAATTGACAAACAACCCGAAGACAGAATATATGCCTTTGAGATGTGTACATATAGAATAATATATGGAGGAGGTGGTTGCGCAGTGGTCAGCACACTGGCTTCGCATATGAAGAATCCTTATTTCATTTCCCAGTTCAGGCAGAAATGTATTTCAGACCGCAAAGATTCCCAGGTCGACCCAACCGGAATTGGGTACCGTATCAGTCCGCCACCCTCATATAGCAACGCCACTGAAATGTGTAATCGCTAACATCTCGTATCATTCTTAGGCTGTATTCATTTTCTAGGCACTATAAATTCGTTCAAGGGATAAATGTCCCAGTGTAGGGTAACAACCCTAAACAGGAAGTAATTGGCTGGAGTAACACGGATCAAATATCAAGATAAACACAAATAGGTACAAGTGTTACCAAATTTTTCAGTGGTGCACCATTGCTTTCTGAACGGTCCAGATGCTCAGTTGCCTGCGGCGGAATGTAAAGCTACAGAACCGGCCTACCCCATTATTAGACGTGATTTAATATAAATATGTAATCGTGACATGCTGTGAGAGGATATAAACGTGACATTTGATGAATATATGTAGTCGTGACATGCTGTGATATGATATAAATATGTAGTCGTGACATGCTGTGAGATGATATAAATATGTAGTCATGTCATGCTGTGAGAGGATATAAACGTGGCATTTGATGAATATATGTAGGCGTAGGCGTGACATGCTGTGAGAGGATATAAATATGTAGTCGTGACATGCTGTGATATGATATAAATATGTAGTCATGTCATGCTGTGAGAGGATATAAATATGTAGTCATGTCATGCTGTGAGAGGATATAAATATGTAGTCATGTCATGCTGTGATTAGATATAAATATGTAGTCATGTCATGCTGTGAGAGGATATAAATATGTAGTCGTGACATGCTGTGATATGATATAAATATGTAGTCATGTCATGCTGTGAGAGGATATAAATATGCAGTCGTGACATGCTGTGATATGATATTAATATGTAGTCATGTCATGCTGTGATATGATATAAATATGTAGGCGTGACATGCTGTGAGAGGATATAAACGTGGCATTTGATTAATATACGTAGGCGTGATATGTCAACACAAGATTGACACTTGTCACGAGATAAACAAGTGCTCATATTCACGGCTAGTGATATAACAAACAGCTTGTAGCAATTGCTTAATACATCTTGAGCTGGAATACATAGTAATACATTGACGTGCTCACACTGCGTGTCTTTCCTCAATTATACAGTACTGCTGGCTCACCGGGAGGGGGGGGGGTCATCCTTCTGATGGCTGGTTTTCATTGTTCACTTAGTGTATACTTTGTGTCGGCAACAATTGAAAATCACGGGAATAATCAAATGAGCCAATTTGGAAGGACGATTCCCACTTCAGCCCGCTTCTGATATTGTCGATGGTCAGGTACATGCAAACCGGGAGACTAGAAATATTGGTAGACAGCTGACTAACATTAGCCACTGGCTAATATTGGAAAAAAAAGTGTCGTTTGTGTTGTGTCTAATGTTTATGTATGCCATATTTCAACACGTCATCAGGCAAGCCCTCCAGAACTGTCTTTAAGGCTGATCCACAAAAACGGCACTTATCTTGGCTGATGTGTTGTCAAACGTTAGTGTAAGACCTGCTGGTTCATTGGGAAACAGCCAGCTAACATGACTATTTGACTGTTCCCGGAATTTTCAATTGGTCACTTTGTGTATACTTCGTGTCGACAGCCAATACAAATCATGAGAAAAGTTTAATGAATTACTTTATTATGCTCTTTCCCAAAATGAGTACATAGGTATTATATTTTCATCCGCGGCTAATGCGATCAATCGTTTGTCACTTTTACCGTGTCTTTTGTCGATGTCACAGTCCTGTTGGCTCAAATGGGATCATAAAGTGACGCAATCTACTTTTTTTTCGTGAATTGTATTGGTCGCTTTGCGTGTACTTTATGGCGACAGCCAATGACATCACGAGAAAAGTTTAATACATCATTTTAGAAAGACGTTTCCCAAATTTTGTCACATCAGCCAAGATAAGTGACTTTGTGTGGTATCATCCCGTAATATCATTCTAAAGAAGGCCGTGATCCATGTCTCACAGGGCGTAGTGAACACTATGCTTTGATCGTCTTGTAGTTTTGCAACAAGATATATGTCCTTCCGATCACCGTACATGATGATAGAATGGGGATGATAGAAGGCAACAGGGGCAAAGGCCGCTCAAGACGTCGTTGGACAAAAGACGTTCAGGAATTCCTGCGCATTTCACTGGAAGATGCAGGACAACTTGCTTAAGACCGCGGATAATTCAAAAGGGAAGACTACGTTCTGGAAAGAATATGTCACCTGATGAACATCACCGCACACAGTGCCCCAAGCCTACCGCATACACCTTGTTTCTTTCACCTACTGTGTATATATATGTATAAAATGTCTGCCAATGACCAGCCGCATATTATACTTTCTTACGTGAGTACACCTGTAGTGTTGCTTGATGTGACTTGTTACTTGCGTGAGTACACCTGTAGTATTGCTTGATGTGACTTGTTACTTGCGTGAGTACACCTGTAGTATTGCTTGCTGTTGCTTGATGACCTTGCGTGCTTGTATTGGAGCAGGTAACTTAGCCGCTGTTTAGGGTTCTCATTCGATGATTTTACTTCAATACTGAACACATTTGTATTTAAAAATTGTGTATCGTCAAATATACGTTAATCAGTCTCCTAGTATAATGATGATGCTAATTGTGTTGACGATGATGGTGATGATGATGATTATGGTAATGGTGTTGGTGTTGATGATGGTAGTGGTGGTGGTGATAGTAATGGTAGTGATGATGGTGATAATCGACACGATGGTGAAGATGAGAGGGTACAATGTAATTAGAACATCATCCTTAAAATACCTGGACGTGCGATTTGATCGTAGTCTGTGCTTTCGGGAACACGTTGATCACGTTCAATCATTGAATATGCAGGCCTCAGTATCACCGCCAGTCACACACAAGTTTTGATATTGGAGGGAATTCACAATGATGCTCTGCTGGTCATCTTTGGTTGCACAAGGGACACACCCTGTATAGCTATGAGGTTTCTCCTAGATTTTCCAAGCATATCTCACAGAATTGATATGTGGTATTCCCGAGAATAGCTCAGAGTAAGTTAAGACCACGCACACTACAAAGTGAGCTTTCTCGCATAAAGGAAAGCAGGCTTGAGAGAGGCAAATCGTGGATGGATCGTACCGAGGATACTGTTAAACAGATTTGCTGTCCAGAAAGCATTACTCCTGGCGTGGAATGGATACCTATTCCTATGGTCTTTCAAGAGGCAGTCAATGTCATAATTACACAAAAGACGAGAGTGCAGTGAACACCCGTGTGGGCGTGGATGCTGAGCTTAAGGCACTCATCTGTGAACATTCCGATGAGACAGATGTGATGTACACGGACGGGTAGGTCATTCGCCACCAGCGATGCGCATGGGCCATTACTGCTAGATCACAAGGAAGAACTTGTTAACTGAACACAAGCGCACGAAACCAGTGGCACTTTTACCGCTAGAACAAGCAGTCTAACAATGGAAGTATTTGCCGTAACACAGACACGTCACCGACTATAATTGTAAGCATATTCCCATGCGTGCATATTAAATGACTCAATGAATATGTTTCAGAAAGTCAAAACTGGTTATGTACGTAGATGATGGTTGGAGTCATTAGAGAGAGAGATAAAATTAGGATCTTACTGCGAAAACCCACTCGTATCTTTGTCCCGGAAACGCGGGTGTGGGGGGAAACGAACGGACCGACCAATTAGCTAGCCATGCCACCATAACATATAGTCAGTTTATAAACCGAGCAGACACACTCTTCGTGAGTCCACACGATCAGATCATTTTGAGATAAATGAGCATGAGTCATTATCGAGTATGCGCAAATTGGCAGTGCCCGTAGGCATGTCCCGTAGAGAACACTTAATAAAGATTTCAAAAAGAGCAGTGAACCAACATAAAACCGAAACCATCAGCCGTTATACCATAAGAGATTTACTGCATCGGAGATTTGAGCACCCATGGACGTGTCCGGTGTGCGAAGAGGATAATCAACATATTTAATGCCTAAATAACTAAGAAAATATATACGTGGAAGCAAAGCAAGAATTAGTCCTCAACACATTTTGAACCCTTTTGTATGTGTATGTAATAAAAATACAAACTTCTGTGGTAAATGAGTGTATTGCTCTTGACGAGCGAGTTCTCCCTCCTTGCTTATTCGTCTTTGCTTCTTCATGTGTCTTGTTTAACAACTCTATCCATCGATTTGTTTGTTCCCCATACCATTTCCTTAGCATACCTACCTGACACATCCGTCTTTCCTCTCATTATATAGTCGGATAAACTGAATTTCGCACATTCTATCGTATCTATTTACCTGGTTGTCATTATTATTATTCCACTTACAGTATTAGTCAGGTATTTATTTGATCTCCCACGCGTTTTCAAGTGTTGGATTTTTCTTCGGGGAAGAGAGAGGAGACGGCGTAACCAAGTGTTTCCGGTCTCATTAAAATTATGATTGTAACCAGACCGTGTTTACTCTTCATTTCTGGTGCTTTCTGAGTGAGTTGTTAGAAATTATTGATTAGAAATGTTCACTATGAATGTTTGCAGTTTGGATGTCGGTAGCCATGCTACATGTAGCCATGTCGGTAGCCATCATCCGAAGGTTCCATCAGACATACGTCTACGCTAAATCATAATCCTAGTAGATGGCACACACACACACATGTTTACACAAAAACATAACCCTAGTTGATGGCACACACACACATGTTTACACAAAAACATAACCCTAGTTGATGGCACACACACACACATGTTTACACAAAAACATAACCCTAGTTGATGGCACACACACACACATGTTTACACAAAAACATAACCCTAGTTGATGGCACACACACACACACATGTTTACACAAAAACATAACCCTAGTAGATGGCACACACACACACACGTGTTTACACAAAAACATAACCCTAGTTGATGGCACACACACACATGTTTACACAAAAACATAACCCTAGTAGATGGCACACACACACACACATGTTTACACAAAAACATAACCCTAGTTGATGGCACACACACACATATGTTTACACAAAAACATAACCCTAGTTGATGGCACACACACACACATGTTTACACAAAAACATAACCCTAGTTGATGGCACACACACACACACATGTTTACACAAAAACATAACCCTAGTAGATGGCACACACACACACACATGTTTACACAAAAACATAACCCTAGTAGATGGCACACACACACATGTTTACACAAAAACATAACCCTAGTTGATGGCACACACACACACACATGTTTACACATTAACATAACCCTCCCTAGTAGATGGCACGCACATACATGTTTACCCAAAAACATAACCCTCCCTAGTAGATGGCACGCACACACATGTTTACACAAAAACATAACCCTCCCTAGTAGATGGCACGCACACACATGTTTACACAAAAACATAACCCTCCCTAGTAGATGGCACGCACACACATGTTTACACAAAAACATAACCCTCCCTAGTAGATGGCACGCACACACATGTTTACACAAAAACATAACCCTCCCTAGTAGATGGCACGCACACACATGTTTACACAAAAACATAACCCTATATATATAATGAATAATGCAAAAGCATTGAAGAGTTTACAGAGAAAACAATATATAAGGCAGTAGACGAGATTTGAACCAGGTCCGTTCAGATGGCAATTATTCGATTCGAAAGTGGAGTCAACATAGCTGCCAACGTGTGTATTCTGAAATTACCATGAATATGGACCGGTCGATCGAAAACAGACAGCAACAACTGCACAGGTATGTAAATTCATGAAGGATCACAAACATTTAACACCAGTACGTGTCATCGATCCCCAGTACTACAATGACCAATTTGTGTTGCTAGTAAGCATAAATAACACATAGTTAATAAATCATGGACTTCCGGTCCAAGATGGCGAAGAGAACGTATGTGTTCTCATATGGTCATATATAGTCAGATGTTCCTCCTGAAAGAAACGGAAAACTACTGGAGTATTGTGCCAAGACTTTTCTTATGGATATGTTGAAATGTTCGTTTGTTATTTGCGAGTGTTTAACGAGTTACTTGCGACAAGTTAGATCATACACAAACTGTGCAAGCATCAACTCACCAATGCCGCCATTGTAACAAAAGCAGGGTTAACATCAATCATATAAGGATAGATCAATACAAATTCAACATAAAGTATGGAACATGGAAAGTATGTACCACGATAAAATTCATATAATATTGATAAAAACAAAAGCAACAAAGCCTGTTTCTAAATATGAAAAAGACGAAAATAATGACAACCGACAAAGTGAAAACAAGACCTAGACTTAATATTGATAACATTGTTTTAGAAGATGTGATACATTTCGAATATCTAGGAGCTAACATAAACAGTGAAGGGGACTGTGCAGTCGAGATCAGAAGGAAAGCAGCAATAGTGATGTCCACATTAAAACAACTGAAATCACTTTGGCACGAGGCAAATACGGGAACTAAGGTATGTTTGTTACGTACATGTGTGTTCCCATTGGCGACCTACGGCTGCGAAACATGGACAATAAATAAAACTATAGCCTGCAGAATAGAGGCTGTCGAAATGAAGGGCTATTGAAGAGTCCGGAGAGTGAAATAAACAGCAAGAAGACCAATAAAGACGTGCTAGGAAAACAGCTTTGAAGAAAACTAGCTTTTTAAACCCCATATTAAGAAGGAAGTTCGGTTTTTTAAGGCTATGTCAAGAGGCACGATTGCATTGAAAGTGTTGTTGGAGGGAACGATAAAAGCACCGTAGAGACAGAGGCCGACCAAGACGTCGCGGGACAAGAGATATTCAGGAATGGATGCACATGTTGCTAGAGGAAACGTGACAACTTGCCAGATACCGCGGGGATTTCAGGAGATTTATAAGGAAGACTTCGTTCTGGAAATAATACGTCACATGACACACAAAGGTAGGTCCCATGGCAGCAACCTGTCGTCGGGGGATGATGTTAACTCTTCATGTACTAAGCCGCAGTAATTAGAGGTGTGGTGGCCATCTCTCTTTCCGTATAAAAATAGAAAGCGTTGATTTCATTTGCTTCTTTTTTTTTTAGGAGTGGTATGGGGTCGATTTTGGAAAATGTGTTAACTCAGGTTGCCAGGCGAATATGTGCCCCCGGATGTGCAGACCTGGCTGACATCACGACTGGTAGTTTTGACTTGAGCCTGATGGTGACTGTTCTACCTGACGAAATAAACTGTCACGAATCGGTGAATACAATGCGCGGGATCATATGCTAAAATCAATGAACATGTCCAACTCTTCAAAAAACAACGAGCTGGCGTCCATGTCTTCCCTGAACCCAAAAGTGGAACAAATAATATCAACACCTTCTATACATATAGTAAGACGCGACTAATTAGATTATGGGGGTGTCTTTGGCAGTTGCGTCCCATATAACACAAAAAATACAACACAGCGTTTACGATCTACCTGCAGATCGCGAGAATATATCTAGTAGATAACGTTAATAGATTTAGTAGATCGGTTCAGTAAATTTAGTAGAACGCGATAATATATTTAATAGATAGGGAGATTTGATTTATTAAATCACTAGCATAGATTCAATAGGACACCAAAATAGATTTAGTAGGTCGCCAGAATAGTTTAGTAGGTCACTAGAATAGATTTAGTAGGTCACGAGAATAGATTTAGTACGTCGCCATAAGAGATGTAGTGGATCGCCATAATAGTTTTAGTATATCTCGAGAATAGATGTAGTGGGTCGCCATAATAGATTTAGTATATCTCGAGAATAGATGTAGTGGATCGCCATAATAGATTTAGTATATCTCGAGAATAGATGTAGTGGGGTCGCCATAATAGATTTAGTATATCTCGAGAATAGATGTAGTGGATCGCCATAATAGATTTAGTATATCTCGAGAATAGATGTAGTGGGTCGCCATAATAGATTTAGTATATCTCGAGAATATATCTGGTAGATCACGAGAATAGATGTAGTGGATCGTGAAATAGATGTAGTGTATCGCGAGAATAGATGTAGATAGATCGTGAAATAGATTGAGTAGATCGTGAGAATAGATTCAGCATATCGCCAGATATATCAAGAAAGATATTTGTTTTAATTGTAATCATTAACCGTACTCATGACCTCCAAGGTCTACAGAAAAGGGACGTTTGACCATTATTTTAGTTAAACCCTACCGATGGCGTAGCTACAGCCCGGCTTGCCTTCATGAAAGCTTGTAGATAAAGTGGGGTTGCGGTGTTTTACCCCCCCCCCCCCACCCTCTGCCTTTTTCAGGAGTTTAGAACATGACTGTTGGTACTATGAATTTATCCAAGACGAAAAATAAACGAAAGTGGATGAAATAATAACACCGTTAACCTTCCAGGCACGTCGTACGAGGCAATTAAGGAAATTGTGGGGTGGAGTTGGCTGTTGTACCCCATATTGCAGGTATCGGAATTACAGCTTGAAGGGGTCGATCGCGGTGTACCGTTAAGGTAAAGGTAGCTCCCATGACAGAAACCTGCGTCGGGGATAAAGATAACTCTTCATATACTTTCCCGCAGTAACTATTTGGTGGTGTTGCCAATTTCCGTCATTGCTGTGTTGACCTTTTCTTCACTCGTGCGTCAGGTACCCATTTACAGCTGGGTCGACTGGAGGAGTAATCGTGTTAGGCAGGAAATCACGACCCGGATTTGTGTTTATCCGGACTTGGTTTCGTACCTAGCACTCTGTAACCCTGTGATAGTAAATACGCTCAGTATCAACTAGCCCTAGGCCATCTGGATCCTCAATGAATTTAGTCAAGAGATATGTAACCTCCTACCCCCCCCCCTTCCAGCCACTATTTCCTGCATATTTGTCACCATCAACTGTCTTAAGGTCATGAGGGAATTGTATACGGACAATGAGTAAATGTGTGTCTTTTAGATTGTCTATAGGGTCAAAGTGACCAAAAAGCCTTGATAAAGTCGGATGTGTCAAGGCGCAGAAATCCAACAAAACTAAATAATGATACAACGCATTGCTTTCTCCGGACTAAATCGTGTTAACCTGCAGGAGTTTGAGAATGAGCGGTGAAGAAGAAAAGGTTGGCTAAAATGAACTGGAAATATAGAAGAAAATATTACCAGAAAGTGAGATGGAACACCCACAAATATTTTCTGCCAGACAAAACTATAATGTAGAGAAATAACATTGAAAAAAACATATCTCTGTGAAGTGAGAACAGACGTCAGCAAACTAGGGAGAAAACCAAGACGCCATATGTACAAACCAGGAAGACAACAAAGGCATATAATTATGGCCATATGTTGTAAACGGGTTAAATGGTGTGTCTGGTTTCACATGATGAAATGTTACCCTACATCATGAAATGTGATTACTTTAAGTAAGGCATGCACAAATGACATTATCGCGTAAACATGGCATCACCTATGTAACAACATTTGTCGAAATTCACAATTATATTTGTTCTTCATTATTTGTGTGATGGAATCTCCATAGCGTTGTGGTTAAGATGTTTCCTTGTGCTCAAGAGGTTTGGGTTCGAATCTTGCTCGTTACGTGGATTTTCTTTACAAAGTGGAGTTTGTTCAGAGATCCCTGGGGGTTACAACTTCAGGATATGAGTGGTAGTCTCGGCGCACATGGGAAAACATACACCATATGAGCACTTCATTGTTTGTACTGTACATAGCAAATTTCCGTTATTACGTATTTCTTTAGGTCCTGGCAAGTTGTTATAACGGTATCTTACTGTATGTGATCACGGTTCAGTGAACGGGCATTAAACTTTATTTTTGTGCAATATCTTCTCCTGCCTGGTCACCCAGCATACATGCATGGGC
The DNA here is from genome assembly GCA_034231615.1 of Meghimatium bilineatum. Taxonomy (NCBI): domain Eukaryota; kingdom Metazoa; phylum Mollusca; class Gastropoda; order Stylommatophora; family Philomycidae; genus Meghimatium; species Meghimatium bilineatum. Next base: position 36,515,492 of record CM067301.1, read on the forward strand.
TGAAGATAACACGTGAGTAAGGGGGGGGTGTTACACATGCCAGGGCCGTAGATCAGCATCGAGTGCCGTCTCCGCAGCTAATATTGGCTGAAACAGACCTCCAACACCCTCTGTCTCTTGATTTATTGGTACACTCTGCTAGACTGTAACTTGTCCATCTTTTGATGTTATTTCCCACTTGTACCTCTGTCTACTTCTTGCTCGTCTCCCTATGACTTTACCCTCCAGTAAGATCTTCAATAAGGTGACTTACTTGTCTTTTATTGTGTCCAATTTTTTTAATTTGCTTGATATTTATTTCCTTTAATAATTTTTCTTCATGTTACATGTTGTTAGAACCTCTTTGTTTGTTTTCTTCTCTTTCCATTTTGCTCTCCCTATTCCTCTATATATCCTATTCCATATAATTCCCAGTACTGTATAGTACTAAATCATGTTCTGATTTATAAATTCCCAGGACTGTATATTACTAGATTATGTTCTGATTTATAGAGTTCTACAGTTGCGAACTATACCCTGCAAACTAATCAAAGTTCGTGAATGAACGCAATAGAGGAAGATGGTGAACATGAGAAGAAATGGAATGATGTCAGAGTGATAGACAGAAGAACTGAACGCAGTCGTGAGGATTTCACAATTATTGCATGTTATGCGGCTAGCAAAGAGGCAAATTGTGGGCGTGTATGGGAAAACAAGGCTTAGTGCCTATCGAAAAGTGAGTTTGTTTATATCCAGGATCTCTCTAATCTGACACGAGACGCTATTAACCCATTGTTGATACCGGGTCAGTAGTGGCACTTGTAACATTTTCTTGTTGTGAATCAAGGTGAAATGGATTTCATCCTACCGTCGTTTCTTTTTTGTCCCTGGTTGTTTCAGTTCCTGCACTGTTTGTTCTATATATTAACTGTATGTACTGTCTGCCTGTTTGTTCTATATATCAACTGTATGTACTGTCTGCCTGTTTGTTCTATCTATCAACTGTATGTACTGTCTGCCTGTTTGTTATATATATCAACTGTATGTACTGTCTGCCTGTTTGTTCTATCTATCAACTGTATGTACTGTCTGTCTGTTTGTTCTATCTATCAACTGTATGTACTGTCTGTCTGTTTGCTCTATCTATCAACTGTATGTACTGTCTGCCTGTTAGTTCTGTGTCCACTGTTAGTTCTATCTGTGGGCACTGTTAGTTCTATCAATTGTGTGTACTGTCGCCTGTTAGTTCTATGTGTCCACTGTCAGTTCTATCTGACCACTGTTAGTTCTGTCTGTGACCACTGTTAGTTCTATCTATCAACTGTGTGTACTGTCTGCCTGTTAGTTCTGTGTCCACTGTTAGTTCTATCTGTGACCACTGTTAGTTCTATCTGTGACCACTGTTAGTTCTATCTATCAACTGTGTGTACTGTCTGCCTGTTAGTTCTGTGTCCACTGTTAGTTCTATCTGTGACCACTGTTAGTTCTATCTGTGGCCCCTGTTAGTTCTATCAATTGTGTGTACTGTCTGCCTGTTAGTTCTATGTGTCCACTGTCAGTTCTATCTGACCACTGTTAGTTCTATCTGTGACCACTGTTCTATCTGTGACCACTGTTAGTTCTATCTGTGACCACTGTTAGTTCTATCTGTGACCACTGTTAGTTCTATCTATCAACTGTGTGTATTTTGTGTACTGTTAGTTCTATACCAATGAAAATGTATGGTTGCTGATCCAGCTGTCCATGCGCTCATGCCCGTTGACCCAATGCCATTGTGTGATATATGCATGTGTTTGTGAGCTGATGTTTTGTTCCATATAATGTGTTCCATTTATCTGGCCCTGGAGGGCGGGAAATGTATAAATAGTAAGATTTAAAGAGATCTCCTGGTAAGATATAATTGTGATAGTATTACTCAAGTCGCAACCTCCAATACTTTTTATGGTCATACTCTCCTGATATAATCATCCAGACGGACTGGATCTAGCATACCTCACTATAAGGAGGAGTTAACTCCCTACTCATCACGCTAGTATTGAAAAACCATATAACGATCGGACTAAAACAACATAAAATGGTTTTCATTTGTGTTCGATAGCATTTGTGATAGTGTGCGGCGTCCCTGTCTTTTGAAATCACCATTCATGCGCAAGTGTACATGGTGCATTTCCTGTGATAGTTGACACGCCCCTAAAAGCATGTGGGTTAATGGCCCTCAGTATGGCCTCGGAAACTATATCGATTAGCGGTTCCAACCCGAGAGAGAAAAAAACCAATTCAAACTCTGGTCGCTAATTCCAAGCTACACAGATTGTTGGTCATAACTGTATTGTTGTTCTGTGATATTGAGTGAGCAAGGAAAAATTCGGAGTTATGAATCCATTTCAGTTTTCATGCAACCAGGCTCGTACATACGATTTTCATTAATTGGGGGAAAGGGTGTTACCTAAAAATAAAACACTACTGTCATTCTTGCGTTTTCATTTGTACATTTCTGCTTTTCATGACCTTTTATGAAAAATCATTTTTCAGAAAAGATTACCTAAATTTTGTCTGAGTTCCTAGTACTAATAGTCTATTGTCTGTTCCCTGGTGAATGATGGTTGATCGTATTCACACTTACCGTTAAGCGTAGGGGTTGGAGCTTAAGCTGTTGTTCCAAGGTCAGATATGTCGCCTTCGATACATGAAGTCCATGTTTGTTCAAGGCTATCTGGTTGTTTTCTATCCACCGTTTTCTTGGTCTACATTTGGCTTTACGCCAGGGTATTCTTTTGTTGTACTAATAGTCATATTCTGATTTCTTATTTGTTAAGGGGTGGGGGGAATTGAACAAACCAAAACCCCACACTTCCCACCACTGCTATCTACGGACTTGCGTGTATCTATTTATATATCTATATGTCGCGTAACGTGTACTTTTACAGAACTTTCAAATTCAAACTATTTAATTGGTGTGTAAAAACAGTATTATTGACGCCCAATATTGTCACACCTCCACCCAATTCCTTCCTCTTGTCAACAACTGTCAATCTTTTCAAACCCCCTCCCCCACCCTAATTAATGGTCACGCCCTTACATGCTAGTCGTACGATCACTTGAATGTTTATTTTGTAAACGGTCCTTCGATAGATTTGGTAGGATGAAAATCTAAGAACTTACATCGCCTATTCTCGTTCATCCTTTGTCTCCCCAATTCTCAGTTAGTTCTTATCGTTTGTTCAACGGACATCATCAAAAATTTAACGTGCACATTTAATATTTTTTATTATTTAGCGACTTTGTTTACAACTTGGCTGCAATAGCATACGATTAGACATTTTGTGACTTTATTTATTTACCACTGCGTGTGGTAATTTTAAATCACTTAGAGGGACCATTAAAAATGGCTTGGGGGACCGGATTTGGACCACGGGCAGTTTTCTATACTCACCCATGACTTATTAGTGTTGTTCGTCCTTCACGAGTGATGATGTTGGGTTGATGGCTACGTCGTGAATTGGATATGCTACCAATGAGATAATCATAAACATTTACGTTGAGTATATCCTTTTACAGCTGGTCCGACTGGAGGGGCGGAGAGCCAGAAATCACCACCCAGTTATATTATTGGAAATTTTGCTGTTTTACAGACGTGGTTTCGAACGTGGCACACTGTACCTCTGTGATAGTAAGCAAGCTCATTATCAATTAGGCTACTGTGGTCCTCTTAGTCTATCTATCTATCTATTGTCTTTTCGCTGCTTTTGTTATCATGCTTCGCAGGACTGAGCGACGATCGGTTTTCGGCCACATTTGGTCGCTTGGTATGCAGTAATATTGTGACATCTCAGAATTTTGGTAACTTCTTTAAACCACTTTTTCTAGGTCTTCATCTGTATCATGATGTTTTCATTTTCATATTGTATGCTCTTGCCGCTATCCAATATGGGTTCATTCTCATGAAGTAGCCTAACCATTTCATTCTCTGTTCTTCAGTATATCTGACCATCGACGTTGTTCCAACAATTCCTGGTCTTGATCAGAATTCAGTCGTTTTCGTAATTATTTATTAGTAACATTTTGTGAGTTGTGTAACATTTTGTGAGTTGTGTAACATTTTGTGAGTTGTGTAAAATTTCGTGAATCGTGTAACTGTTCGTCGGTGTTTGTTTTCTCATGGTATAACAGCCTGTCTTTTGATGTTTGATTGCAGTGATCAATGCAAAAATTTAAAAAAGATAAGTTAAACCAGGAAGTATTCTGATGTCACGTGTGATGACAAGTTAAATCAGGAAGTATTCTGATGTCACGTGTGATGACAAGTTAAACCAGGAAGTATTCTGATGTCACGTGTGATGACAAGTTAAACCAGGAAGTATTCTGATGTCACGTGTGATTACAAGTTAAACCAGGAAGTATTCTGATGTCACGTGTGATTACAAGTTAAACCAGGAAGTATTCTGATGTCACGTGTGATGACAAGTTAAACCAGGAAGTATTCTGATGTCACGTGTGATGACAAGTTAAACCAGGAAGTATTCTGATGTCACGTGTGATTACAAGTTAAATCAGGAAGTATTCTGATGTCACGTGTGATGACAAGTTAAACCAGGATGTATTCTGATGTCACGTGTGATGACATGATAAAACATTGATACTTATCTCTGCCGTAATAAATCCAAGTCAGCCAGGTCCTGCTCTGTTTGTAATGTCACAGTGTGTCCTTCCTGTGTATGCCTGTTGGTGAACGATCGATTGTTGATTGTATAAATGGCAATGTATCAGCAATGCTGAGTTTGTGAATTGACCTGTAACATATCTTACATTATTGAGCTTGTCGGATTGTGTGCAGTGAGATTATCATTTCTGGAGCTTGTCTCTCTCTCGAGCGTGTTAGATCTGGTTTTGGTTATATGATCTATGTCCGGTTCAATCAGCATGAGGCTAAGCCTTTCGCTATGTGCTCAATAGGTCGATGGCTCGAATACTGCTCGCGATGTCTTACTTATACATTTGAATTTTTCGGAGATCCCTAGGGAGTTACGGAGTTATGTGCTATGAGTGGTACTCGTGGTCGGCATCGTGCCGCAGTGTTGAGAGGGATGGAGTGCATTTGGAGTAATTCGAGTACAGTGAACTCAGTCCTCTATGCCGTTTGATACAGGTGATTGGAGATGTGATGGAAGATGATGAAATGAAGTAGTATGCAAATCATGTAAAGAAAAGTAAGGAAACAGATAGACCATCGTACAAAGAATGAAAAAGGGTGAACATGGTGGAATCAATGACAGATAATAACGTAGATGAGAAATTGTCACGGTGGATCAAGAATATAATGAATAGTGGAAATAAAGAAAATAATGATAAGTTTTAAAAACAGTTACCATGACATTAGAATTATAACGGAGCTAAATATGTGTGTCTCCGAGAGAGAGAGAGAGAGAGTGAGAGAGAGAGGTGAAGGCTTGAGATGTCATCGTCTGCAGCCATGCCACATCTGGGGTTTTTCATAATATCTTTTAGGGTTTTTCGCGTCGATTGGGTTGCTGTGGTTAGTTATGTCAATATTTCAGTTTTCGAGGTTTTTGTTTTTTTTAACTAAATCCCTCTTTAAAATATCAGAGCATGACTTTTAGTAGTATAAATTTGGCCAAAAGACGGATAAACCTTCCCCCACAATAACGATTTTCAAAGAAAAAAGTCAGAAAAAGTTTCACGGAAACGCCTCACGTCGTGTGATAGAATTGTTGAGCGAATACTTCGAATAATCCGCTTCCCTTTCTGCGGCATATCTTAGACCTTGGCCTTATTTAGATGCGTTATATAGTCTTGAGTTATCTGGGGTTTTTAACCAGAAAGATATGGGGCTATTCCTAAAACGTTAGTGGTAACAGTGATGGTATGTGTGGAAGATTAGAACTCTTGACTAGAATCCATATCTGGAGACTGACAACATCTCTGATGAATGCGTTTTGTGAACTGACTGTTGACGCTAAATCTTATCTGCGAGATGTGAGCAGGATGAAAATGGTCTGGACAAACAAAGTTGATATAAATTACGCAATCGCTGTGATGTCGACTTGATCGCTTTGTTGAGACGTGGTAGCAACAGCCGAGTCCCTCGTCAAACAGCCCGGTGGATTCATCGAGATTCATCCCTCTAAAATGACTTTACTTGAATTTTCTGGTAATTTTCATTTGGCGAAGATATCCCAAGCTGTAAACCATTGCGCAACATATTCTGTTTTCCAAACTAAATCCTGGTAATCTGCACCAGTTTGACAACAAACGCACAAGCGTAGAAGGTATTATAATTGCGGACACATAATAAATAGTAACGTCATATCTCCATGCACCATAATGGGATCTGACGTTTCGACACCAAACCTTTTAGAGTATGTATTGTGATGTGTTAGAGTGTGTACATCTACCACGACATCAATGCTTCTTCTTCTGCATTAGTTCTCAAACTCCTGTAAATGTAAATAACATCACACACAGATGATATTATAACACCGATGATGTAAGTAACAAAATATGGAGACAGAGAGAAACAGACAAGGTGAGAGATAAGGAGATGGAGACAGACAGAAAAAGGAGACGGAGAGGAAAAAATAGTAGGAACAGAGACAGACATAGAGAAAGGGAGGGGCAGATAAGGGACGTGTAATGTCTTTAGAAGTTGTAATGGAGTTGGTAATTGACCAGACAGCAGCCATATGTCGACAGACCAGGACCAGACGGTCAACATTAGGTGGGCGTAATTGGATATAGACAGACCAGGACCAGACAGTGAACATTAGGTAGGCGTAATTAGATATTTTCTCTAACTCACTAGTAAATCCTAGCGTCAACAGTAGAAACTGTTCCTCATTGCAGCCTTCCAGCACACACGAAACGGTCTATTAATGATAGGTTTCTATGCCATATGCAGTCAAGTAGAACACATACAATATAAGCGTAATATAGTGCAGATTGTTTGTTTTCTTGTTGAGAATTACCTCACACCAAATACAGATAAGAGCATTTAACAAAAGAAATATTCGGATGTAGTACAAAAGGTAGACCAAGAAAACGGTGGATAGAAAACATTAAGATAACCGTGAACACTCATGCACTCAACACAAGCAATGCGTCACATCTGGCTATGGAACGACAACTGAGGCTCCCTCCCAACGCTTATCGGCAAGTGTGGATACGATCAACCATCATTCGCCCGGGAAAAGACAATAGATAATTGATAGTTCTTTTTATCTTTTGCGATGATTCTCAATCTCTTGCATATAAGCGGGATGTAGTCCGGAAAACGGAATGCGTTTTATCAATTTTGCAGATTAGCTGCGATATCTACGTCTTTCGACCTGACAAATCATCCACATTTCTACCTGGGACAGCTTACTCCATCCTAAAATCTATTTAGTTGCCTATTATGACATGTATGTGTAAAGAGTGTCGCTATTGTTGTCTCCCCTTTCTGGTCTTGGTAATACAGGCATGTGTGTGCCGATAATGAGAGGGCTTTTATCATACCCGTACAGACGGCTCTACTAGGAGATGGGATATTATTCTTAGTTAGTTAGACGTCGGATCATCATCACTGCAAACTGGACACAACCATAGTTGCTCCAATCTCTCCCTTAAGTGTATCCGCCAGTACACTTCTGCTCACAGTACCGGTCCTCTGCTGGTTTACTATTATTATTCTGCGCCCTACAAAAAATGCACTTCTAGCAACACCGCATTTCAAACCCTGTTCTTTAATCCTGGATATCTAAAAGGAATCATCATCCACACTAGTCACACTCTCGCATGCTATATCTCTTATGGAGTTCGAAACGTCAACTCGAACCATTGCATCATCGCCCTGTGACACAATCGCACATGACGCCAGTTAACCTGGTCTCTCATTACCTCGAACTCCTACATGTCTCGGCATGAAAATAAATGTAAATACTTTCAAGCTCTTCTTTCTCAAGGCCTCAATCCACTGTTCGCGAACGAGACCCACTTGTACCTTCCTAATCATACTCATAGTCACTCAAGATGCAGACCTGTGTTGTCTTCTGTGTGTCTACCAACTCAAATGCCCTTTTCACCGCCATAATCTCCATGGTCATGCTACTCGCAGTCACAGCAAAAGCCACACTCTCCTCCCGTATAGTTTTACCCGCGCACTGATCTGTGAAGGCCCAAGCACTGCGAACATTTCTAATCACAGATCCATGAGTATATAAAATCACATTCCCCCTCTTTGGTATTATCACTGACCAAATCCTGCACATGTTGCTCCACAGCTGCGGGACACCATTCTCTGCATTCCATGCTAAGTGATATTGCTACTCTCAAACAAGTTACGAAATCTGTGGGTAGACTTATCCATTCCGCACCTGCTGCCACATCTTGCAATCTGCACACGCTTTGTATGACATTCTCAGCAGTTCCTTGTCTGTATGCATTTGAAGGTACGTCCTTGCACGGCAATACTGTAATCAGTGCTCTGCCACAGGACAGTCGAGTAGGTACCGCATATCTCTTGTCGATGTGTCTCTTGTGCACCCAAGCATAATACGCATTTCTACATTCTGGCTTCTGTCCAGTCTTTCCATCTGAATTTGGCAGAGTAAGAATTACCAGCGCAGATATTCTATATCTCTCTATTATCATTTCCACCTGTGGCGTATTAATCGTTGTGGGGGGGGGGGGGTTGACGTTTGCTGTCTCTCAATGTAGTCTTGACTTTAGATGGTCTTTATTTCTTTCCTGGTATCTTCATGTATTGCTTTCCTCAAGATATTATATATATATATATGCCGTACGTACATGTCCACAAATAATAACTATTCGGTTAAAGGGGAAACTGGTTGTTTACTAAAACGTTGTCATGGGATATTTGGTGACCTTTTTTGGGAGAGTGCATTGGAAAAAGGTGTATCCATATGTTTTTAATGTGCTTCCTATTACTAGATGTCCTGATCTGACTTTAATGGGGTGAGTGTTTAATTTCATAAACATCTACCATTATCTATGTGCATGCATCCACATCACTGACATCACACACAGGATGACATTATAGCACCGCTCGAGTAAGTGATATTACACAAAGGATGACATTATAGCACCGCTCGAGTAAGTGATATTACACAAAGGATGGCATTATAGCACCGCTCGAGTAAGTGATATGACACAAAGGATGACATTATAGCACCGCTCGAGTAAGTGACATCACACAAAGTATGACATTATAGCACCGCTCGAGTAAGTGATATTACACAAAGGATGACATTATAGCACCGTTCGAGTAAGTGATATCACACAAAGGATGACATTATAGCACTGCTCGAGTAAGTGACATCACACAAAGGATGACATTATAGCACCGCTCGAGTAAGTGATATTACACAAAGGATGACATTATAGCACCGCTCGAGTAAGTGATATTACACAAAGGATGACATTATAGCACCGCTCGAGTAAGTGATATTACAGAAAGGATGACATTATAGCACTGCTCGTGTAAGTAACATCACACACAGATGACATTATGACCGCCCATGTAATTACAGACATCACTTTTCAACAAGGTGTCAGTTACCGTCATCGATTATTCTACAACCTTGTTGTCCTGTAACATAATGAGGTAAAAACAGTGCATACCAACCATCTCTATCTGTGGCGTTGTTTGGTCAGTGTGACCACGATCACAATCAATAAGTATTGTGCGACTCACCGTGCTATCTTATAGTCCACGTGTGTATCTGGTCATTAAGTCTAGGGTAGGTGGTACACGTGTGTATCTGGTCATTAGAGATAGAGAGAGAGAGATAGTCAAGAACAGGAAGTACACGTGTGTATCTGGCCATTAGAGAAAGTCTATGGCAGGTGGTACACGTGTGTATCCGGTCATTAGAGAAAGTGTAGAACAGAGTTGGGCAACCTTTTGTGACTTTGTGAGCCGGATTGAGCATTTTATGTGTAGGATGGAGTACCTTTAAGCTGTTATATTTTTCTTTGAAGTTTCAAGTAGTATGTGTTTGCAGGGCTTGAAAGGGGACACACAAAAATAGGTACACTATTACTTGCTAGGCATGTCGTCAGAGCCCACTAAAGAGTTTGGAGGATGACTTTGATTGTCCCTGGCCATAGAGGATTACAGTTACACTTAGGCTACGGTGAAGTCGAATGTGTCAGGCCAAAGAGCACAGATATCGCTACTAACCTGTAAGCCATGACACAGCATATTCCGTTCTCTGGACCACAGTCTGTTAATCTGTAAGAGTTTGAGAATGAAAGAATATGATGAAAACAGTGTAGAGGGCTAATTAAAAAAAGTTGCTCTGCGGCTGTATTTTGCTGAATATGTTTGTATTTTAATTTGATGAGTTTTTGCTTGATTCTGTGATGGGATTCTTCCTGTTTTTGTTCCTGTTTTTGCTAGTCTGTCAGCTGCCCATTTCCTGCACTTCCTCCGTGTACAAGGATCCACTGCAGCATCACTTTGCTCCCAGTAGACATTTGTTTGAAAAGTTATACATTTGTTTTTTTTGTAGAATAGCTTTGTTTTCGTTAGAAATAATCTGTAAAACTGACTCGGTTGCACGAGAAGACTACGTTTGTTCCTTTTTTATTATCTGATCTTCTAGTGCCTTTGATGCTTTGCCCTGCAGTTTGTTGATAATTTGCCAGTAACATTTGAGAGTTCTTCTTCTACGTTTGCTCTCTGATAGTTATAACCGACGCGAAAATACCTGTCATTTTCACTGGGGAGCGTGAAGTTCGTTAAGCTGCTTGTTCCGCGGAGCTGTTATTTGCACTTTTGTTGACCCCGCATATCTGAGATCCAGCACATCCGTTTTCGTCACGCCTATAATTTAGATAGTTGGCTTCCCTAGTCTGCGACAGCCTTCTATCTGGCGCCAGGCGGCGAATGTGTATCAATCTACGCCGTGACGGTTTGTCACCCACTGGCGCTTGGATTCTTCAGACGAAAACATGTCCCTCGGTGGCAGTCTCCGTGGAAACGGTAATCAGGGATTTAAGCTTGGGTCGACTACGCCTTTCTCGCACGAGGTGTTCCGCTACCAGTGAATTTGCCTCGAGTAATTAGACGTATTGTGTATGTGCCATGGGGTACTGAACCTTTTCTTTGCTCATCGGGTACTGAACCTTTTCTTTCCGCGAGCATGATTCCAGCATAGGAAAGAATGGACAGTAGAGTTGGACACGGGTTCGCTCCCCCTGTTAGCCTTGTTGTATTCTAGAATGTGATACAATACTATACAGATGTCCTGTTCTTACGGATCGGCATCGACAGAACCGACTGCAGTGGTCGAACCAGCATCGTCAATGGACCCGTTGGGAATGACTGGAAGTGGGTTTGGTTTAGTTTAATTCTTAAAGTTTCTTCATGTTAACGTTTAAACATTAATCACTTTAAATACAAATTTGCTGCACGTTTGAAATAATATTGCGTTTCTTTTTTTGAACAGTATGGATAACCTATTATATTATGTCAATTTTCTGTTTGTTTTATATTGTAGATATCTTGTAGTATTCTGTCAATTTCTGTTTTTGTTTTATATCCATGCCTCTCTAGTTCTTACGTTATTCATACTCTAAAAGACTTCCAGAAATTATCCCTTCTAGATCTGTTATGATGAGATCGTTGACATTGCCGTTATAACCTCGTCGCGTGTTACGTTCATGATAAAGATCTTCTAGTCCAAACGTCGCTTGTGTGTGTTATCCTGCGTGTTTCCAGTGATTAGTAAACTTGTATCACCCTTTTTCCAAGTTCCACTCAGAAATGAGGAGATTACAAGAAGAGATTTTGTGAGAAATGAGGAGATTACAAGAAGAGATCATGTGAGAAATGAGGAGATTACAAGAAGAGATCATGTGAGAAATTATGAGATTACAAGAAGAGATTTTGTGAGAAATGATGAGATTACAAGAAGAGATTTTGTGAGAAATGAGTAGATTACAAGAACTTTTGGGAGCAACATCAGTGGGCAAATATATTGAAAAACAAAGATTGAAATGGTCCGGCCACCTAATGAGAATGAACCTATATTGGCCACCGCAAAAAGAGCACAAAATATGAAAATGAAAATGGAACGCCTGTGTTTTACCGGGCCCAAAAGGGGAGCAAATAATAGCAACACTGTTTACCTTCCATGCATGTCGTAAGAGGCGACTAAGGAGGTTATGGAATGGAGTTTGCTGCCCCATCGCATATAGGGTCAGTGACCCAAATCCATGCTGAAGTTGAATGTGTCAGGCCGAAAGGCGCAGACATCGCAGCAATGCTGTAAACCATGACACAAAGCATTCCGTTCTCCGGACTACATCCTACTAATCTGCATTAGTTTCAGAACGAACGCAGAAGAAGAAGAAATGTAAACAGCAAGATACAGAGGAAGACCAAGAAAAGGTGGATTGAAGGAGTTACCAACATTCTGATACGGCACAGTATTACTGCATATCAAGCGACTAGACGTAATAGCCGAAAAAGTAATCGTCATTCAATGTTGCAACGCCTCACAACATGAGAGAAAAGGCAGTAGACACATAGACACATACATAATATACACAAAATAAATAAATGAAATCAAAATGAACAATGAAGAAGTTGTAATGTTTCTATGGCCGATGTACCTTTTTCTCCTTAATGTGTGTTTTTTTGAATGGAAAGAAGTTTAGAATACAGAAACAAACATTGAATGCAGAAATAAACTAAAGCGGTATCAATACTGATTCTTTCATTTTTGAAAACTTACTGCAGTGAACCTAAATAGGAATAAATATACCTTGTACAAACCTTTTTTTTCCTTTTTTTATTTACACAATTTTTGTTAAAGAAAAAAATATTTAGAAATGCAATTACATGCAGAGATACAAATCATGTTTCTTTTTGAAAGTTGCAAGAATCCATAAAGAATCATCAGGAGTTAAAGGGAAACAACCGTGTAAAATTGTGACCACAAATTTGAGCACATTATACGAGTGGAATTGGTTTGTTGTAAAATAAAACTACACAGTGTAACACAGGGTTAGAGAAAGGTGGCTACGACCCGTTGCTATTTTTACCGTTAGCGAAGTTAGATATGATTGTCATTAACTTCTTTCTTGTAATTTGTCTGGAAGCGGATGTCTAGCGTCCTTGATCACAACACGTGACCTGGTTATATTTAGTTTTGAAGCCAACCGCAGCTTTGGTTAAGTCTTCAGAAATTCCCGATATTTCTACACGTTTGTTCTTCTGACCGACAAAATCATGAAATATGCTAACAGAAAGTCTTGTAGTGTCTGATGTTTGTTCTTCTGACCGACAAAATCATGACATATGCCAGCAGAAAGTCTTGTAGTATCTCATGTTTGTTCTTCTGGCAGACAAAATCATGAAATATGCCTACAGAAAGTCTTGTAAAGCCTCATATGTTCTTCTGATCGGCCTAATCATGAAATATGCCAACAGAAAGTCTTGTAAAGTCTCATGTGTGTTCTTCTAGTTTCAATATTACACGATTTCTTCTTCAGTGTTCATTCTCAAACTCCCACTGGATCTTTCTTTTAGCAGGACACATTTTCAAACTCCCACTGGATCTTTCTTTTAGCAGGACACATTCTCAAACTCCCACTGGATCTTTCTTTTAGCAGGACTGTTTCTCAAACTCCCACTGGATCTTTCTTTTAGCAGGACACATTCTCAAACTCCCACTGGATCTTTCTTTTAGCAGGACACATTCTCAAACTCCCACTGGATCTTTCTTTTAGCAGGACACATTTTCAAACTCCCACTGGATCTTTCTTTTAGCAGGACACATTTTCAAACTCCCACTGGATCTTTCTTTTAGCAGGACACATTCTCAAACTCCCACTGGATCTTTCTTTTAGCAGGACACATTTTCAAACTCCCACTGGATCTTTCTTTTAGCAGGACACATTTTCAAACTCCCACTGGATCTTTCTTTTAGCAGGACACATTTTCAAACTCCCACTGGATCTTTCTTTTAGCAGGACACATTCTCAAACTCCCACTGGATCTTCCTTTTAGCAGGACACATTCTCAAACTCCCACTGGATCTTTCTTTTAGCAGGACACATTCTCAATCTCCCACTGGATCTTTCTTTTAGCAGGACACATTCTCAAACTCCCACTGGATCTTTCTTTTAGCAGGACACATTTTCAAACTCCCACTGGATCTTTCTTTTAGCAGGACACATTTTCAAACTCCCACTGGATCTTTCTTTTAGCAGGACACATTTTCAAACTCCCACTGGATCTTTCTTTTAGCAGGACACATTCTCAAACTCCCACTGGATCTTCCTTTTAGCAGGACACATTCTCAAACTCCCACTGGATCTTTCTTTTAGCAGGACACATTCTCAATCTCCCACTGGATCTTTCTTTTAGCAGGACACATTCTCAAACTCCCACTGGATCTTTCTTTTAGCAGGATCATTGTCCTACTTGATTTCCAGTAGAATGTAATCCAGATAATGGAAATGCATTGTGTCGCCGTTTTTATTTTGCTCCAATGTCCTGACACATCCGTCGTCGGCACGAAGTATTATCTAAAGGAGTATTACCTTAGTGTTTTTCAGCCTGCTTCCTGGCCTTACTCCTCTCTTTGACTGCTTCAGCTAGTTCAGGTGTCCAATAGTGTTGGCAGTTTTTGACGTTTCCCCTTGCGATACACGTTTTAGTGGCTGTTAGAATTATGGTTGAAGATTGCATTGTGGGTTTGGTTGTGTGTTGCAGACATCTCCATCCTAAGGAATGACAAACAAATATGTTCCTCTAATAGAAACTGGTCGTGTGGTCAGTTCCTATCATGAAGTCTCTTTCAAAAGACTTTGCTTTTGGGGGTTCACAGAAATGCATTCCCCGCTGATCACAAGCTCTCGAGAGGTAGACCTTGATCCTTCATGTTGTGGCTAAGTATTTGCTGTGACCGTGTCACATCCGGCATCCTATGCCTTCATGATTCTCCCCAGCATCGAGTTTCCAGATTTCCCATGAGTTTTCTTGACCCTGTTTCCAATATATCAAGGTTAGGACATATTCTGACTGTGTGTGAAATGCTAATTTGCATTACCCTCTCACTGCAACTGGGACATTAGACAGAGCCTGGATACACTCAGGGTAGACATGTTCTTCCTCACCATTCAGGATCCTTGGTGAGGGCGTTGAGATTAGATAAGAACGTGTGGTAGACAAGAAAGAGGGAGAGACCTGGATATACCACCAAGTACCCGGTCGCTACAATAGCAGGCTTTTAATTGAACCAGGGGTACCTCGTGAAGGTGTTGCTATGGGCACGTGTGTGCATGTTGATGTAAGAAGCTAAGTATCAGCCGGACAGTAGCATCCGCATCAATCAACTGCACCTGGACTGTGAGAGGCTGTTATGGAGCGCTTCACAAAATCCTTAACTGTAATTGGGACGTCCAGCCCAGTCCCTACGTGTTCCGTTCACCGCAAATTCTACATGTTCCATCCACCACCAATGTTTGATTGAGTTCGTGTATTCTAGTATTACTCCTATATGTGGTCCATGTTTGTTGAGTAAGTCCATCTGTTGCTCTTAGATGTGGTCCATTTTGAGTAAGTCCATCTATTGCTCCTAGATGTGGTCCATGTTTTAGTAAGTCCATCTATTGCTCCTAGATGTGGTGCATGTTTGAGTAAGTACATCTATTTCTCCTTGATGTGGTCCATGTTTGAGTAAGTCCATCTATTGCTACTAGATGTGGTCCATTTTGAGTAAGTCCATCTATTGCTCCTAGATGTGGTCCATGTTTTAGTAAGTCCATCTATTGCTCCTAGATGTGGTCCATGTTTTAGTAAGTCCATCTATTGCTACTAGATTTGGTCCATGTTTGAGTAAGTCCATCTATTGCTCCTAGATGTGGTCCATGTTTGAGTAAGTCCATATATTGCTCCTAGATGTGGTCCATGTTTGAGTAAGTCCATCTATTGCTCCTAGATGTGGTCCATGTTTGAGTAAGTCCATCTATTGCTACTAGATGTGGTCCATGTTTGCGTAAGTTCATCTATTGCTCCTAGATGTGGTCCATGTTTTAGTAAGTCCATCTATTGCTCCTAGATGTGGTCCATGTTTGAGTAAGTCCATCTATTGCTACTAGATTTGGTCCATGTTTGAGTAAGTCCATCTATTGCTCCTAGATGTGGTCCATGTTTTAGTAAGTCCATCTATTGCTCCTAGATGTGGTCCATGTTTTAGTAAATCTATCTATTGCTGCTAGATGTGGTCCATGTTTTAGTAAGTCCATCTATTGCTACTAGATTTGGTCCATGTTTGAGTAAGTCCATCTATTGCTCCTAGATGTGGTCCATGTTTGAGTAAGTCCATATATTGCTCCTAGATGTGGTCCATGTTTGAGTAAGTCCATCTATTGCTCCTAGATGTGGTCCATGTTTGAGTAAGTCCATCTATTGCTACTAGATGTGGTCCATGTTTGAGTAAGTTCATCTATTGCTCCTAGATGTGGTCCATGTTTTAGTAAGTCCATCTATTGCTCCTAGATGTGGTCCATGTTTGAGTAAGTCCATCTATTGCTACTAGATTTGGTCCATGTTTTAGTAAGTCCATCTATTGCTCCTAGATGTGGTCCATGTTTTAGTAAATCTATCTATTGCTGCTAGATGTGGTTCATGTTTGAGTAAGTCCATCTATTGCTGCTAGATGTGGTCCATGTTTGAGTAAGTCCATCTATTGCTGCTAGATGTGGTCCATGTTTGAGTAAGTCCATGTATTGCTCCTAGATGTGGTTCATGTTTGAGTAAGTCCCTGTATTGCTCCTAGATGTAGTCAATGTTTGAGTGAGTCCATGTGTTGTCGTATTTCTCACAGACCTGGTCAATGTTAGCTTCCATATACACTATGTCTGTGCGCATATCTGTTTGCTTACGCGTCTGGTAAGGGAAAGATAACAAGACTGACTATACGAGAATGAGAAGGCATGAGATAAGGACAGGGATGGCAATAGGGTCTCAGTTTGTGTCTGAATAAAGACATAAAATATTTTGGCAAAAACAAAAACTAAATAATTTAGTGAGCACTTGTCCTGACCAAGCTCGTGCGCTATCATTTCTGTGTGTTTGTTATCCTTAGCTAGATATGTTTAGGCTTGGTTTTTTTTTCTCATTTCAGAGCGAAACGCCTATTGTTTATGTGTGTGTTTGTTTTGCAGTTATTCTTCTTATCATTGTGGGCAGTTATTAACACTAAATACTGCAACCAAAATTGGCAAACTATAATATTTCCTAATGCTATGATGGCTGACGTATCTGCCGCAACCATAAATAGTTTTATCACACTTGCTTCATACCCTTATTGTTATCGCTGCGGACTTTAGACGACCCCCCTGTTTATCAGCAGAGAGAACTAATGAAACTGTTAATATTATCACTTGCAGTTAATATTGTGGCTGCCGAGAGTCGAGTCTGTGTTGCCTTCTGAGATTGCAGTCGTTGAAAGTGTTTTATTTGTCAGAAATATCAAATGCGTTACCGCATCAACATATCGCCGTAAGTTGTGCAGTTTTGTTTCATTTGTCTCCTGAGCCTGGATAATAGGTGGCAGAACAAGTACGGTAACATATAAGAAAACAGGTGTATCAGTTTTACAACACCGCTAAGTACTTTCTCTACTCATGGATGTGACAACAACACTACCACGTATATATTTATTCCTGGCCTTTGAATTATATTTTTTAGTTTAGTTTAGCTGAAAGGCTGCATCATAATTTTGCGTTTTCCACGATACTTGTTCACTGAAGTTGTGCGCCGAGAGATTACATCTGGGCAACTGACCTGTACATATTCTGGCAATATTGCATTGATCTTTTCTACTGGTGTCTGCGCCGAGAGATTACATCTGGACAACTGACCAGTACATATTCTGGTAATATTGGATTGATCTTTTCTACTGGTGTCTGCGCCGAGAGATTACATCTGGACAACTGACCAGTACATATTCTGGTAATATTGGATCCTGTTATGAACCAGAAGTTCATATAACATAATAGCTGTGTCCGTTTATGAAAGGACATTTAAGAATTTACCAGCGAGTATCAAATCATTAGTCAATATGTTGCTGATGTTCACGCCACCACAGGTATTTATATATACAGTGAAATTCCGCTATAGCGCATACTAGACTATTCTAGAACTTGTCATTCTAGAATAGTTATATAATATTTTATTATTCTGTGAAAAGTGTCTTGTGGTCTTCCTCTCTTTCTTGTGCCATCTGTTCTGTCTATCTATCTATCTATCTATCTATCTATCTATCTATCTATCTATCTATCTATCTATCTATCCATCCATCCATCCATCCATCCATCCATCCATCCATCCATCTATATATCTATCTATACGTTGTAACCCTTTTGTGCCTCGCGGCTTAAGGGCAGACAATTTCTCTTCAGATGGCTTGCATGTGTGCTGTTTGTAGGCTGGTTCCCGCAGCTTCTTTGATTTCTGTGATCTATCTTTTCTATGGTCTTCCTCTGGCGTTATAACCGTGGTGTCTTCGTGCAATGGCTATTTGTTGCATATTGACTATCTGTTGGTAGTCTGGACGATTGCGAAAACCACTTAATCTGTTGTCTCTTGATGTATTCTAATACTTGTATTGTTTTGGTTATCTATTTGATGTTACAATTTCTAATTCTATCTCTTAATGACACTCCAACTATTCTTCGTAGGCACGCCGTTTCTGCTGTTAATGTGACATCTGGTACCCATTGTAATGTTTGTATTCGCAGTCTGTTTGTATTCATTCTAAGTACATGTCGGATATAAATTCATGATTTTGTGTGTCTCTCATTGTTGTGGAAACATATTGTTTTGTGTCCTCTTATTTGTTTGTATGACTTAAATTCTTCCAAGTAAATATTTAAGAGTTTTTTAAGACATTTGTTTTCACGTGAACTTACTTTCTTCTCCATTGCCTTTGCTGCTTTCTAAAGCACGTGGTAATACCGATATTACATTAGTATATTTACTTATTGTTTTTCATTTCTTGATATTTGTCAGGTGGTTCAATGCACTATATATATATATTTATATAAACACACGCAATATATATATATATAATTATAGATATAAGCACAATATATATGCATATATATATAATGTAATTCTACTTGGATTGCTTTGGCATTCGGTGCATTCAATCGAACGGACAAAAATCTAGAAATAAAAAACAATAAATAAATATACTAAACAACGAATGTTTGACGTCAATTGACTATCCGTATTAGTATATGCTTTAGAAAGGAACAAAAGCATTGGAGAAGAAATTAAGTTCTTGTGGTGAAAATAAATGTCTTAGAAAACTATAATATTTAGTTGGAAGAGTTCAAGTCAAACAATCAAGTAAGAGGACACCAAACAGCAATATGTTTCCTCCACAATAAGAAATAAATCGTGAATTTATATCCGACATGTACTTAGAGTAAATTAAAACAGACTACCCCTACAAACATTACAATGGGTACCGGATGTCACAAGAAAGAGATGAAGACCACAAGAAACTCCTCACAGAATCATCAAATATGGTAGAACTATTGGTCGCCATAACAGGCAAGACCTACTACACACAGCAGCATCAGACATCTCACACGTTGGAGAACATCTTAGTCTCCACCTTGTGTACCATATATATATATATATATTGTAATCGTCTCTTGTAATATAAACTATGTAGTAGTTATGGATTATGACCTTCACCTTGTATATTCCGAGAATTACCCTAGCATAAACAATGATGAGCTCTCATTTTATGTGTGCGAAACATTGGTTATTGTAAACAATCAGCCTGGTTTATCGTCTGTTTGATTTGCTCTTATTTTCTTCTGTAGTTAAGCAGTGAAATGTCAAGTTTATGAGTGCATTTGCTTACTTATCTTTCATATTATTGTTGGGGGCATTCAGACGGTGTGCTGAATTTCTGCTACACTCCATCTTGAAATAGTTGTATTGAGCATATAGTCAAGTTGTATGATTGTAAGAGGATGTGGTAGATTGTAAGAGGATGTGGTAGATTGTAAGAGGATGTGGTAGATTGTAAGAGGATGTGGTAGATTGTAAGAGGATGTGGTAGATTACATAAATATTTAATAACTACTGGACAGTTCAAGGGGAGAAGAGATAGGGGACGACAAAGAGAACAGAAGCTAGATGGACTTGCATTGTGGAACTGTACAAGTTCACCGACCGAGTTTATTGACAACACAAGAGACAGAGAGTCGTGGAGAAACATGATCGCCTACTCCATTCGGCCACATGGCATTTGATTGATTGTTACATAAATAGGTTTCAAACATATCGGGATACTGACAATGTACAACATCGGCACTTGCCAATAGATGACATGCGAACAGAGTCACAACAAACCCCCCTTTTTCCGTCAAGTTTTCGATCATTTCCATTCATTTCGTTGGTCGAAGCTGACAGGTGACACGAAGTATATATACGGTCACCAACGACATGCACGGATTTAATCACAATCGTTACTTATGGTTGCTTATTTTGATTCTGTTGGCAGGTTTTCTATTGTCGAGAGTCACGGTACACATGTACCTCTGCGCATTGTATATCTGTACATGTATGCTGTTCATTGTGTGTACCTTATACAATGTTTACACTGATTATTGTGTGTCCGGTTCTTTGGCGGTAAGGTATAGTACGCGTCTGTGACAGACAAGTTAGTGGGTTCGAACCCCGCTGCAGACAAGTGTGCATCCGGACAGTTCAGAAATCAATAGCAAACTACTGAATGAATTTATATTTCTTAGAAAATCACTACAGCCACAACATGATGGGATGATGTCTACGTTCTGAATAAGATATCTCAAGCAGGCTGTGTGCGGCCGTCACTTGTCATGAATTGACTGGACTCGTGACCTTTGACGTTACTGTATGACCTCATAAACAGATTTTTATTATTGCATTTGTCGACCTCTGCAGGTGACAACCCAAGTATGTAAATAGTCTTCTTCTTCTGTGTTCGTTCTCAAACTCCTGCAGATTATCAGGATGTAGTCCAGAGAACGGAATGCGTTGTGTCGTGGTTTACAGAAATGGTGCGATATCTGCGCCTTTCGTATTGACACATCCGATTTTAGAGTGGCTTTGGGTCATGATAACCCTTTATGGGGTGGGACAGCAAACTCCATCCCATTAACATCCTTAGTCACCTCCTACGATATGCATGGAAGATAAACAATATTACTATTTTTTACTCTCCTCTCGGGTCCCGGCAACACACAGGGGATATAAATAGCCATAAACGAAAATCACGACAAGGAATCATAAACGTCACGAATGAAGACCTGTTTACGTTCTGTTGAGAGGTGTATACTGGATCCCGGTCATACTGGACTAATATAACATGAGTACCTGCGTGACCAGTTACATCCGCTGTTGTCAGCAGATATCTTGCGTGACTACTGACTCGGTCAGCTCTAATGAGTGTGTGCTTGTGCAATGTTTATTTCATGTTTAACGTCAATGTACTCTAACGACAAGAGATTAATAGTTATGGAGAAATCACTTGAACACGAAATACTAGTCGAAATATGTTGTGTTTGACAGAAAGGCGCATACATCTCAGAATTATTGTAAAACACAGCGCAGTGTTCAAGATCCCGACTCAACATCAGGTGACGTTCCTAGTGGCGTATGCGAGAATGGATCTCCACATCATAGCTATTCTTCTTTCGTTCGACTGGAACGTGCTTATAACTGAAATTTGGTTTCTTCTATATTCTTTACTCTGTTTTGTAACTTGTACAAATGGATAAATCCTCAGTGTCTGCATAGAACCCATCGCACTAAAGATATAAGGGCTGTTGCATCACAAGACAATAAGGAACAAAAACACAAATAATTAATTTAAGGAGTTTTGCCAACAACAAAGTACATAACCCGCTAACAAACAACATTAACACAAACAGTGTTTGTGATTTTTCTGAGGCATCTATTCTCAAAGGCAATTAACTTCTTATCCATTATTGCAGTAGATTTCCAACTTTCACATCCATATGTCAATGATGGAATCACACGTACATTGAATAGTCACAGTTTGATGTGTTTACTTGCGATCTTCGATCTCCAGACTGAACGGTCGGTTAAGTCAATATATAATAATAGAATAGTCTATAACATATCATCGTAATACGTTTTGTTTAGTCTGTTCTCTATAACATATAGTCTGAATATGTTTTGTTTAGTCAACCCTCTATAACATATAGTCTGAATATGTTTTGTTTAGTCAACCCTCTA
The DNA here is from genome assembly GCA_034231615.1 of Meghimatium bilineatum. Taxonomy (NCBI): domain Eukaryota; kingdom Metazoa; phylum Mollusca; class Gastropoda; order Stylommatophora; family Philomycidae; genus Meghimatium; species Meghimatium bilineatum. The sequence goes on from CM067301.1 coordinate 36,537,771, forward strand.
TAACATATAGTCTGAATATGTTTTGTTTAGTCTGTTCTCTATAACCGATAGTCTGAATATGTTTTGTTTAGTCAACCCTCTATAACATATAGTCTGAATATGTTTTGTTTAGTCTGTTCTCTATAACCGATAGTCTGAATATGTTTTGTTTAGTCAACCCTCTATAACATATAGTCTGAATATGTTTTGTTTAGTCTGTTCTCTATAACCGATAGTCTGAATATGTTTTGTTTAGTCAACCCTCTATAACATATAGTCTGAATATGTTTTGTTTAATCTGTTCTCTATAACCGATAGTCTGAATATGTTTTGTTTAGTCTGTTCTCTATAACCGATAGTCTGAATACGTTTTGTTTAGTCTGTTCTCTATAACCGATAGTCTGAATATGTTTTGTTTAGTCTGTTCTCTATAACCGATAGTCTGAATATGTTTTGTTTAGTCAACCCTCTATGACATATAGTCTGAATATGTTTTGTTTAGTCTGTTCTCTATAACCGATAGTCTGAATATGTTTTGTTTAGTCTGTTCTCTATAACCGATAGTCTGAATATGTTTTGTTTAGTCAACCCTCTATAACATATAATCCGAATATGTTTTGTTTAGTCAACGCTCTATAATCTAAAGTCTGAATTTATTTGTTTAGTCCGGCTCTGTGGCGAAGTGGTACAGGGCGCGTGTGTGACGGCCAATGTACCGAGTTCGATCCCCGCCACAGGCAATTGTGCATCCGGACCGTTCAGAAAGCAATGACAAACTACTGGACGTATTTATATTGCCTATAAAATCACCACAGCCAACAAATGCTGGGTTACTAGCTACGTCCTGTAAAGGATATGCTACCAATTAGTCAACCCTCTATAACATATAATCTGAATATGTTTTGTTTAGTCGACCCTCTATAACATATAATCTGAATATGTTTTGTTTAGTCGACCCTCTATAACATATAATCGGAATATGTTTTATTTAGCAACCTGTCTATATTCTAGGTCTGAAATTGCTGAATTGAATTAGAAATTATTTGAGTAACGTAGATCGTGAGAAAACTTAATGACTTGATGTCACGTTTTCTGTAATGTCACGTTTTGTGGTATACTAATTGACATCTGACTTTCATGGCGAGTTTTGAGAAAACAAGGCAGATATTTTTTCATGTCTCAATATTGAGTTATGTACCAGTAGAACCTGGCGTAGAAAAGTCAGATAGTTGCATTGACGGTAACGGTGGCGGGAGCGGCAACAGTAGTGATTGTGGTGGAGTTGGTAGTTGCTGTAGTGGTGGTATTATAGGCGCGAGCAGCAACAGCAGCTGTAGTAGTATTGGGGGTTTTGGTAGTGTGTGTAGTTGGTAGTGGTGGAGTCGCAAGCAGAAAAAGCAGCAGTATTAGTAGTGGTGGTTTTAGTAGTTGGTGTAGTTAGTGGAGGAACAAGTAGCAGCAGTAGTAGTAATAGCAGTAGTAGTAGTAGTAGCAATAGTAGTAGTAGTTGTAGTAGTAGCAGTAGTAGTAGTAATAGTAGTAGTAATATCAGTAGTAGTAGTAGTAGTAGTAGCAATAGTAGTAGTAGTTGTAGTAGTAGCAGTAGTAGTAGTAATAGTAGTAGTAATAGTAGTAGTAGTAGTAGTAGCAATAGTAGTAGTAGTTGTAGTAGTAGCAGTAGTAGTAGTAATAGTAGTAGTAATAGCAGTAGTAGTAGTAGTAGTAGTAGCAATAGTAGTAGTAGTTGTAGTAGTAGCAGTAGTAGTAGTAGTAGTAGTAGTAGTAGCAATAGTAGTAGTAGTAGTAATGGTGGTTTTAGTAGTTGGTGTAGTTAGTGGAGGAGCAAGTAGTAGTAGCAGTAACAGCAGTAGCAGTAACAGCAGCTGTAGTAGTAGCAGTAACAGCAGTAGCAGCAACAGCAGCTGTAGTAGTAGTTGTTGTAACTGTAACAGTTCGAAACCAAATCCGGAAACAAAAAATCGGGCCATGATTTCACGCCTGACACGACCGCTACTCCAGTCGACCCAGCTGTAAATGGGTACATGCGAATGGGTTGGGGGAATTAACACACCTAGTAAAGGGATTGGTCACCCCACCTAATAGTTTTTGAGACTTAGTACGTGAAGAGTTATCTTCATTTCCGATGACATTGTGTGAGAAGGCATCCTCAGAGACACAAACATGTGAAAAGTCATCCTCAGATACACAAACATTGTGTGAGAAGTCATCCTCAGAGACACAAACATTGTGTTAGAAGTCATCCTCAGAGACACAAACATTGTGTGAGAAGGCATCCTCAGAGACACAAACATTGTGTGAGAAGTCATCCTCAGAGACACAAACATTCTGTGAGAAGTCATCCTCAGAGACACAAACATTGTGTGAGAAGTCATCCTCAGAGACACAAACATTTTGTGAGAAGGCATCCTCAGAGACACAAATATTGTGTGAGAAGGCATCGTCAGATACACAAACATTATGTGAGAAGGCATCCTCAGAGACACAAACATTGTGTGAGAAGTCATCCTCAGAGACACAAACATTCTGTGAGAAGTCATCCTCAGAGACACAAACATTGTGTGAGAAGGCATCATCAGAGACACAAACATTGTGTGAGAAGGCATCATCAGAGACACAAACATTGTGTGAGAAGTCATCCTCAGAGACACAAACATTTTGTGAGAAGGCATCCTCAGAGACACAAATATTGTGTGAGAAGGCATCCTCAGAGACACAAACATTGTGTGAGAAGGCATCCTCAGAGACACAAACATTGTGTGAGAAGTTATCCTCAGAGACACAAACATTTTGTGAGAAGTCATCCTCAGAGACACAAACATTGTGTGAGAAGTCATCCTCAGAGACACAAATATTGTGTGAGAAGTCATCCTCAGAGACACAAACATTGTGTTAGAAGTCATCCTCAGAGACACAAACATTGTGTTAGAAGTCATCCTCAGAGACACAAACATTGTGTGAGAAGTCATCCTCAGAGACACAAACATTGTGTGAGAAGGCATCCTCAGAGACACAAACATTGTGTGAGAAGTCATCCTCAGAGACACAAACATTGTGTGAGAAGTCATCCTCAGAGACACACACATTGTGTGAGAAGTCATCCTCAGAGACACAAACATTGTGTTAGAAGTCATCCTCAGAGACACAAACATTGTGTGAGAAGTCATCCTCAGAGACACAAACATTGTGTGAGAAGTCATCCTCAGAGACACAGACATTATTTTATAAAAGCATATGGTTGATATAACACGCGGTCATCTCTTGTATCTCTCTATTACATTTACTATTACATCTACACAACACAGTTTAAGCGTTCTGGTGGCTCTCAGATAAGCTGAAGCGATTGATTTTTTGGTCACCCTGTGTTGACAGCCAATGAAAACTACTTTATAAGTAGTATAATACGCCAAGGTAGATGACGCTGTGTCAGACCAGAGATTCAGGAGATGTATATGTCTTGATGTATTTGTATTATCAAAACTGGGAATGGTGGGAGGTGGGGGATATCTCCCTCTTTATGAAGCCCTGGTACTGGCCTATATTAGACTGTATTTCAAATATGAGCAAATGTTTAACACCACCACTCATATGTTTGTGTGTTACGTGAACAGGGCGCGCCTTCACTATTACGTTACCAGAGATACATTGTCTCAAGTTGGGATTGTCCAATTCTCTTGCTAAACCAACAAGCCACAAAACAGGTTTTTTTCAGATGATGGTGTTTTGTCTCAAGTTGGAATTGTCCGAGTCGGTGAGTGTGTGTGTGAAGATCAACCTTGAATATCACATCTTTAATATAGATATAGATATATACAGGTAGAGAATCCTCGAATAAAATATATTTGATATAGATATATACAAGTATAGAAACCTGGAATATCACATTTGTCTTTTCACCTCCTATCTGTACAATGTCCGCGTTCTTGATGTCCTTAATCGACTTGCATTCCTTATCCCCCCCCCCCAAAAAAAAGGTCATAGACAATACTTGTATTGAGTTCTCTGCTTGCAGCTTGTAAACTTTCATCTGGTCTCAGTATCAAATAACAACTACTAATAAATTTGTAATGATGATATTTTCCGGTGGAGAATTCGGTTGACACCTCGAAATATTTTCTCTTTAGACCTAGATGACCTGTCGGAATAATTCATGAAACTTCGATTTTTCCGTCGGTGTCTGATTTCCGAGCATGATTGCTGAAACGCGGGATTTTTATTTTATGTGGATGCTTCTAGAAATAAATTATTTGTTTGCAGAAATTATTGTTTTCTGGAGTTTATCACTTTTCTTTTGGCTATGTTTGAAAAAAGAGTTGAATGATATGTGAGTTGAGCCAATAGAGAATACCGAATACTAGGAAATACACATTGTTGGCTGTTTACAAAACAGCCTGAATCGACGTTTCGACATACGATCTTTATCAGGAAAAAAAATACAAGATAAACAGAAGGCAAAGAATATAACTATTTTTGTAACTGGATTACACTATAGACATTCAATAGCAGAACGATCACATAAGTAATGATGTATGATAAATACGAATATTTAAAAAATAAATTGAGGAATGACAGTGAAACCAAACAATTAAATCTGAAAAAATAGTACAAAACAGCATTACCCTACATAGAAGAATGAAGTTTATTAATATATAGGTCTTGGGGTACTCTACTGCAAAATAAAATTATTGTCTGTTTTGGGAACTGTTAGATGTATTCTTTCATGCGATATAGTCTGTTTTGTGGATTATAAAACCCATATTTCTAGTTTCTCTTTCTAGCTATTAGTATACAGTTTTGCTGCAGTCGCATTTATTATAGTTTACAGTAACTATTATTGCTGCTATCAGCCAAGCACACCTGCTTTCTGCAATTCATGAATATGGTATCTACGGTTTAGTAAAACCTACCCGCAGACTCCTTGGTTGCTTCTTATGACATATGCGAAAGGTCACCGTGTTGCTGTATTATTATTCTATTTTTGATCATAACATCGTACAGGAATTGTTAAACAATTGGAAGAATGATAGATAAAATAAACATCAGGGATGTGTTAAACAGTTGGAAGAATGATAGTTAAATATGAGGGATGAGTTATACCAGTGGAGGAATGAATACTGTCTTATCTACTTTTCCTTTTTCTTTCAAATGTACTGACGTTAGTGTATAATAAATGTATCTCTTATGATGTGGAGAACTTACCTGTTCTTATGAGGATTTATCTTTAATGGTGTGAAGGATTTAACTTTTATGATGTGGAGAATTTACCTTTCTGGATGTGGAGGATTTAGCTATTATTTACCCCTTTGAATCCCGGATGTTAGCTCAGTTTGGCTATGTCAGAACGTACGACCATCGAAAATAGCGAAGTTCACAGTTCAGGTAATGTTGCCTCCTCGACATCCGATTTATAATTTGTTGGTGGTTGATCCAGCGGTCCATGAGGTCAATCTCCTTTGACCCAATGTCGTTGTCTGATGTACTCGTTCAGTTTACACGTGTTCAATTAGTAGACTCCATTCTTGTATAATAATACTTACCTGGGATACAGGTAATGAAGTCTGATTGAACGACGACTAACACACTACAACTGTTGGATGCTCACGTGAAATAATACACACAAGATATAATCATACAAATAACAATACAAAGGACATAATCGACGTTTCGACCAAAGGCCTTTATCGAGATAAGCACACAACATCAAAAGACGACGAGTAGAAATGACAAAATGACAGCGACACGCAAACGTGTCCGAGCGTAATGTAGATATGAGATGCCGGAAGGATAGGAACAGGAAGTACATAAAAACGTAAATATTTTTGGAAGCGAATCGAACAAAAAGATGACGTAAATGACGGGACAAAATGAATAAAGACAAATGCAAAATTGTATATATAATGTATAAATTTGGCACGATTTAACCCTTTGGGATCAATGCCCGCCAGCATGGATTATATTCTGGTGTTCTGTCAATTCTCTGTTTACGGATATTTGGGTTTGTTTTGTCTATTTTCTGTTTATGCTGTTTCACATGTGACCTTCTAGTTTTAACTCTTCCGGGTTATATCTATATTTAGCTCTGCCATGTGAAAGTCAATAGTGCTGTTCTTACTCTTTGTATTTTTTTTCTTGTGCTTTCTTGATAAAGTCGAAACGTAGATGTGTATGTGTTACTATGTGTGTTTCCGGTTAATAGCAAGACTTCATTACCCTGTTTCACGTTTCACTTTATTGGTGAATTCGTGCCGGGTATATTTTTACTAAAACCGTTAAAATAATTCGTGTCACTGACCACGCCCTTGTAAATATAGATCATTGCTATTTATATCTTGAGAGATTAGGTGGTTGTCCCATGCAGGGGATGTAATCTGATGTTTCTCCTCATGCTGTATATAGAGTTATCAGTGCAAGGGATGTAATCTGATGTTTCTCCTTGTATTTACATTACTGTCCGCGATTGTTGAAATATGTACTCTCCCCTGTTTTGTTTCTTTTGAAATATTTTCTCCTCACGTTATCGTGTGTAAGCTAGATAGTTTGTATGTGTTGCAGCTATACACACACCACATACGAAATGTGCTGGTTCAGATGTCCGTGTAGTGGGCGTCATCGTAACCCGCACGATGATTGTACCAACAAAGAAACAAACAAAAAGGGGGGGGGGGGGGAACAGGTATCAATCACTGTCCTGCATTTTTCATTTTGGTGTGTTGATTTATTATTCTGTTTATTTATTTTGTCTATTGATTTTCCCCCAGGTGAATTGTTCGTATCCTCACTTGCTGTTAAGCGTACTGGGGTGAGAGCTTCAGTGGTCGTTCCAAAGACAGATGTGTTGGCTTGGTTGCGTTTATTACATGTTTGTTCAAGGCTTTCTTGATGTTTTTTTTTCACATTTTCCGTGGTCTGCCTTTGACTTTATGTTCGGATATCTTTGTGTTATACGCTCTTATTGATATTTGGTTTGGCTTCATTCTCATAAGGTGACCGAACCATTTTACTTGCTGTCTTTCAATATGTTCAATACATGATATTATACCAACTCTTTTCCTAATTTCTTCATTTCTTATGTGCTTATTTCTTATCACATTTAGTAACCATTGCAGCTTTTCTCAGGCACTTCATTTCAGATGTGAGGATTTTCCACTGCTGCAATGCTGTTACAGACCATGTTTGACATTAGTAGCAAAGTGTTGGTATAAAAATTGTAGATATTATATGTCTTTTGCTTTCCATCTTGATCTTTGGGTGAAGAAGTAATGGTGAAAGTTGGTAGGTTACTGTGTTTGCTTTCTTATACCTTGTTTCTATTTTTCTGTCCAGTCTTCAGTTTTCGGAAAAAATGCTACCTAGTTTTTTTTAAAAATTATTTGGCTTGTTTCACTTTGGTGTTATCTATTGTTATATTCATTGGTGTTGAGTACTTGCTAATTGTCATAACTTCTGTTTTTTGTACGTTAATTTCCATGTTGTACTTTGTACATGCAAACAGCAATGCATTGATGTGGTTTTGCAAATTGTCCTCATTTTCGTATATTAGACTTTGATCGTCGGCAAATCGTAGCTCATTTCATGAGTCAATTCCTCATCAGGTTTTATTTGCAATGTTTTTCTCTTTATTGCTTGTAATCATCTTTTATTATTCTGTCCATGTATATGTTGAAAAGTAGAGGTCAAAGAACGCAGCCTTGTCTTACTCGAGATCTTGTTTCGAAAGGTTCAGTCATTCCTTCTGTTGTTCTTACTGAGCTTTGACATTTTTGGTACAGTGTATAATGCTTTTATGTTGTCTCATAGCTATCTTCTGATGTTCGAATTTTCTAAGGTTTCACAGAGAATGTTTCAATCTATCGATTGCCCTTTTCCTGGTCTACAAAATCTGTTATCAGATCTTGGTTATATTCCATTGCGTTCTCACTTAGTTGTCTCACTGTGAATAATTCACTTGTCTTAGTTGTGCTTTTTCACTTAGTTGTCTCACTGTGAATAATTCACTTGTCTTAGTTGTGCTTTTTCACTTAGTTGTCTCACTGTGAATAGTTGTGTATTCACATGTCTTAGTTGTCTGTACAGCTTTTCCACTTCTGACGCATTTTTTAATTCTAGTTAATAAATGTATTTATTTGCGGTGGGGGGGGGGGGCGGGGGTTGCCAACGGACATTATTTGTATTGGTTATTTGTTTATACTTTGTTTCATCAGCCAATGAAATGTATAGTAATAGTGGATTGGCCTTAAATAGTGACGTCAATAAAACACAGTAATAGTGGACTGGCCTTACACAGTGACGTCAATAAAACACAGTAATAGTGGACTGGCCAGTGGGCTAACAATTCTGCCTGCTGTAACGAAAGTCATGATTGCTAAGTTATGATGGAGGTCTTGTCAAGCTTACAATCTTCCGTCTGGTGTCTGTTCTCTGTGTTGGATGTATATATTGTAATGTATGGTACAAGTAACTTCAAATGCATGTCTGAATGTCGAGCATATATGTTTAAGTGATTCAATCTCACAGGTTTCATGATGTCATCATTCACTGTACACATATTTATATTACGTCATCACTGGAGAAATATGTTTATTACGTCATCACTGGAGAAATATGTTTATTACGTCATCACTGGAGAAATATGTTTATTACATCATCACTGGAGAAAGATTTCTATCAGATTACTCACAGTACAAAAATTTCAGCCATTTACTGTTCTAGTATGTCACATCACATCACTCACAGTACAAGTATTTGTATAACCCCGCTCACTGTACGTAATATTTATGTCACTTCTCTCACTGTAATCGTATTTATGTCACATCTCTGACTGTGCTCGTATTTGTGTTACGTCGATCACTGTACGTAATATTTATTAGTATCACGTCATTTACTTAGAAGTATGTATTTCACGTCATTCACTGTGCAAGTGCTTATATTACGTCACTGACTGTACTTGTATTTATGTCTCGTAGCTCAATGCTTACGCATTTATGTCACGTCACTGAATGTGCAAGTATATATGTCACGTCACTGAATGTGCAAGTATATATGTCACGTCACACAATGTGCACGTATATATGTCACGTCACAAAATGTGCACGTATGTATGTCAAGTCTTTTGCTAAATTTCTAGGATTTTCTTTTAAACTCGGATTACGGCAAATTAGAACCAAATAACCACACACTTCCAGACTCAGACCAAAAACCCCAGAGAGTGTGGAAGAAACCCTACTGTGGTATTCCTGCCAGTAACAAATTGCTGCGGCGACCTTTGGAGATTTATATGAATAAAACAGAAACATTGTTATTCCCAACGTGCACAGAAAATACACAATCATATCCGTTGACACGAAACAGTTGCCCACATTAAGTGTACAGTAAGTTTGTTGAGAAACGAACCAGTTGCCCACATCTAGTGTACAGTTAGTGTTGTTGAGACACCAACCAGTTGCCCACATCTAGTGTACATTTAGTGTTGTTGAGACACGAACCAGGTGCCCACATCTAGTTTAGTTAGCGTTGTTGACATGAAAGTTGGTTACATGATAAAACAAACTGGCATGTTGTTGTTTTCTATTTCAGACTTGCATTAAAGACGGGATGTTGTACAAGCAGACTAGCTCATTTAATGTAAGATCTATGTGCCTGTCTGTTTACCAGTTTCTGTGTTTGTCAATCTCTCTTGGTCTATGTGCCTGTCTGTGTCTTCTTCTGTCTTCTTCGTCGTACGCCTTGCGGCAGACCCTCTGAAAGCATTTCGCTGACCGTCCTGAGAAGGACGTTTGAGGGTGATCTGCGTTGTGTCATGTTTTACAGAAAGCTGCGTTATCTGCGTCTTTCGACCTAACACATACGTCTTAAGCCAGCATTTTTTGGGGCCGGATTGACATTCCCGTATTTTCGATCCATAGTACTTGACCAGGCTACAGCAGAGTTGCTGCACTCCTGTTTCCAGACCCACTGTGTGGAAGTATACTGAGGGTCATGATCAGCTGTGGTTCGCTGACCCTGATGTTCGACCAGCTATGGAGCGCCGGCCTGACCAAGGCATTTGAGTGGCTACGCACACAGAAGGTAACGCAGGTCTGCATCTTGAGTGACTCTATGAGTATGATTAAGAAGGTACAAGTGGGTCTCGTTCGCGAACAGTGGATTGAGGCCTTGAGAAAGGCGAGCTTGAAAGTGGTTAAATTTATTTTCGTGCCACGACATGTGGGCAAACTGGTATCGTGCGCGATTGTGGCACAGTGTGATGAGGCAATGGATCGCGCTGACGATTTGAACTCCTTAATAGATATAACACGCGAGAGTGAGACTAATGTGGATGATGATTCCTTTTCAATATCTAGGATTAAAGATCAGGGATTGAAATGCGGTGTTGCTAGAGGTGAACATTTTGGAGGGCGCAGAAGAATGATGGTCAACCAGCATAGGACCGGTACTGTCAGCAGAAGTGTGATGGCGGATACACTCAAGGAGAGATCGGATCAACTATGGATGTGTCCAGTTTGCAGTGATGATGATCCGACGACTAACTAACTAACATGTAATATTGTTTGAATGACACACATGACACACGTGTACAATTGTGTAAATGACGTTGCACATGACACGTGTACAATTCTGTAAATGATGTTACAGAACATACATGTAACATTGTGTAAATGATGTTACAGAACATACATGTAACATTGTTTAAATGAAGTTACAGAACATACATGTAACATTCTCTTCAATGGTGATTGTGGCAGTAGAGAATGTGGCTGATCGGGTCTGTACGACAATGGTACATGTGTAACACCAGTTTTCCTGCACTAGTCACCGGTCTCCAAGTTCTGATCGTTGGATTACAGTTCGGCTGCAGTTGTTACCTATTGTCGATTGTCCACGCAAACAACAGCAGATATTTTACTGCTGTTGACAAGTGTTGCTGTGTACACAGTCTGTGCGCTGAATTCCATGCCTGGAAATCGTCGATTTGTATAAATTCTACATGAGAAAACAGTCAATACACTTCACATGCGCAAGGAATCTTCCTGCATGACAGCTAACAACGAGGTATTGAATCGTGCACAAGTTCTCAACATGATCACACTCCTCTGTCGGCATAGTCTAAGATGATTGGACGATGTATGCTAGATTGCAGGCTCTAAATGTAGGATTGTATGCTCTGAATGTAGGACTGCATGCTCTAAGTGTAGGATTGCATGCTATAAATGTAGGATTACGAGCTCTAAATGTAGGATTGTATGTTCTGAATGTAGGACTGCATGCTCTAAGTGTAGGATTGCATGCTATAAATGTAGGATTGCTGGCTCTAAATGTAGGATTGTATGATATAAATGTAGGATTGTATGCTCTGAATGTAGGATTGTCTGCTCTGAATGTAGGATTGCAGGCTCTAAATGTAGGATTGCGGGCTCTAAATGTAGGATTGCATGCTCTAAATGTAGGATTGCATGCTCTAAATGTAGGATTGTGGGCTCTAAATGTAGGATTGTATGCTCTAAATGTAGGACTGCATGCTCTAAGTGTAGGATTGCATGATATAAATGTAGGATTGTATGCTCTGAATGTAGGATTGTATGCTCTAAATGTAGAATTGCATGCTCTGAATGTAGAATTGCTCGCTCTGAATGTAGGATTGTCCGCTCTGAATGTAGGATTGCGGGCTCTAATTATAGGATTGAATGCTCTAAATAAATGTATGTTTACATATTCTGAATGTAGGATTGCTGGCTCTAAATGTAGGATTGCTGGCTCTGAATAGATATAATGTATGGAGAATTGACTTAAGACAATAGAACAATCCTTCTATTATTATACAATTGCCTACATGCGAAATATGAAGTGAATACATCATGGTGAAGGGGAAGCGGGTGGAAGAGATGCTTGCTAAAGACTTATTTTGTTGGAAGCGGATTGTATAATTTGTCTGAAAACAGGATCAACTTGTTCACGATACAAGGCTAACAGTAGACGGGCAAACAGCAATCAGAAATACAACTTCTCATCAAGTCAATAAAAGTACGCTAAACTCCAGGGTGTATTCAAGAGTAACATGATCACAGACGAATTGTCGAATCAATGGAAAATATACAAGTTTGAAATCCAGAAATACAGTAACCGCTTTGCAGCGTTGCGGGATCAGAGAACAGCAACACTGTCTACCTTCCATGCATGTAATAAGAGGTGACTGTAGAGGTTATGTGCTGGATTTGGCTGTTCTATCCCAAACAGGGTCAAAGTGATCCATAAGCCATGCTGACGTCGGACGTGTCATGCCGAAAGGCGCACATATCACAGGGAAGCTGTAAACCATGACAAAACTCATTCCGTTCTTCGAACTACATCCTGTTAACCTGCAGAAGAAGCAGTAAGGAAAACTCACGTAAAATTATTTACAGCAGGTTCCAGGTGGTTATAAATCGACTAAACCAGGCTTGACAAATCTCACCATCTATATTTAGACATTTCTTATTGATCTGCGTTTTCTTCTCACATTCCTGCTAGTTATCATAATGTTGACCAGAAAACGGAATGTGGTGTCTCGTGGTATACAACGTGACTGCGATATCACATCCATTATATCCGACTTCAGCATCGGTTTGAGGGTCATGTTGAATATTTACGTGCACCAGCCAACCTCACCTCTATAATCCCCAGTTATAGCATGCATACCATTTCAAAGTGGTGCGTTCATATTTCGAAATCGATCTAACAGTGCACATGGAAATAAATAGTTTGTGGCTTACTAGAACAAGGAAGGTAATGACCGTTTTGTTAAAGGGAAACTACCATCGTTTGTAATTGATCTTATTCAAATATATCGGTTGTGTCCCTTGTAATATTTATTTAATCAATATCATCATCGCCAAATGCCGTCTTCGCAACGATAGTTGTTTGCAACAGGCCTCCAACTTCCCCTATTTGATGTTTTCATGGTGCACTCTGCTAGACTGTAACCTGTACATCTCATATTGTTAATGTCCCACTTGTATCTCGGCCTACCTCTTGCTCGCCTCCCTTCGACTTTACCCTCAAGTAATGTCTTCAACAGATCTGTGTTTGTTTTCTTCTCTTTCCATGATGTTCTCTCTATTCTTCTATATACCCACATCTCAAAGACATCAATTATGTCTACATATTGTTTGTTTATTGTCCATGTTTCTGAGTCATATAACAGATGTAACATTTTGTAATTCACATTTTTATCTTGTTTGTAATTTGTTTAGATGTTACTATTTTCCTCATGCCATTGAAGGTACTTTTAACCATTGCCTATTCTCCTTATAACTCCCGTTTCACATCTGCCATTATTTGTGACTATGTGCCCGAGATATTGATAATGTTCTACTTGTATTTTCTCTCACTGTATTTTTATTTATGTTTAGTACTTTTTCATCTCTGACTTTGTTTTTTATCATTGGGGGTTTTTTTAAATGTTTATATCCAGTGCATTCTTGACTTGATTTATCAATTTGATCTATAAGTCTTTGTTTCTGTTCACTTTATTTATTTAGTAAAGAGAACTTTAAAACTGACGTATTAGTAATATCAAAGAATAATTGTCCCCCAGAGTGCAACATGAAAGTAGATCAGTCTGTAGCAAGTCAACATACTCAAATATTTGGGTACATGAATAACATCAAAAGGAAGATGTTTGACAGAGATCAAATTTAGAATTTCACAGGCAAAGGTAATATTTCACAAGATGAAGAACATGCTGTGTAATATATCTTTGTCGATTGAGGTGAGACAGAGCTTTTAAGGGTTATATAAAACCAATTCTGATATATGGGAGTGAATCTTGGACACTCAGCGAAACAGTGAATAATTATATTGAGGCAGCAGAGATGTGGTTTTATAGAAGCATGTTGATAACACCATGGACAGATAAAAGTGTAATGAAAATATCTTGGAAGAAGTTGAATAAAAAAAGAGAGCTGCTTACTGGCATCAGAAATAGACAATCTATATTATTTGGGCGCATCATGAGACTAGGAAAGATAAAACATGTGACAACAAGCAAGTTAAGGATCAAGATGGACAAGGGAAGGCCACGAGAGAAGATGCTTGATAGCCTGGCATTGTGGCATGGGAAAACATCTGTATCAGAAATGATTGACATCACACGAAATAGAAGGTGTTGGAAAGACATGATAACCAACACCACACGGCTTGACGTCACACGGCATGACGTCACATGGCATGAACCACAAGAAGAAGTAGCATGAGACCTTAAAATTTCCAAGTGCTCAAAATGTTGAGAAATGGCTTCATTGTACTCGGGTTTCACCATGGGTATTCCGGCTTGCTCAATGAAGGGGCATGCCGTCTACCATGAGTACCATTCATAGTACTTACGTTTGTAGCTTTAAGCAATAATCTAAGTCCCATTCATAGTACTTACGTTTGTAGCTTTAAGCAATAATCTAAGTCCCATTCATAGTACTTACGTTTGTAGCTTTAAGCAATAATCTAAGTCCCATTCATAGTACTTACGTTTGTAGCTTTAAGCAATAATCTAAGTCCCATTCATAGTACTTACGTTTGTAGCTTTAAGCAATAATCTAAGTACCATTCATAGTACTTACGTTTGTAGCTGAAAGCAATAATCTCTATAAATCGTCTTGAAATTATTTGTAAGCATCTTGGTTTGTTCTAAAACTCCTGCAGATTAGCAGAATGTAGTCTGGACAACGGAATGCGTTGCGTCATTGTTTACTACTTCGCTGCCATATTAGCGCCTTTCGTCCTGACATATCTGACTTTCGTTTCTCTTTCGCCATCCGACATTCGTTTTAGAATTCCGACTACGTAGAATTCTTGGAGTAACAATAAGAGACGGATCAAAAATTATAACATCGGAGGACTAACAAAGACAATGCCAATCCTGGATTACTTCAGACATCAGTGGTTTTCACATGGTTCCAGACTGTGCCCCTCAAAAAGTATTGCTATACAGACACGATGGATGCAAAGCCAGGGGCAGGCCATGCCAAAGATGGATTACAGACATGAAAGAACCATCGAAAACAAACATATATTATGCACACAAAAAGACCATCTTTAGAGAGATCTATCACTGATGCTGAAAGGCATAAAGGGGTATAACGACAAGAAATAAAGAATAGAAAAGAACATCTGATTTCAGCAAGGTTTGTGCATCACTTAAGCCTTTATGGAATGGTACATCCATCTTTACCCATCTCCAAACCTCCTTTTTCATCTCTTACGACGTTCATGACAGGTAACAACGTTACTGTTGTTTGCTCCCATGTCAGATCGCAGCTGCACACAATTATGCCATGGAAATTACATAATACAGTACACACCAAGTGTCCATTCAACATACAGTACACACCAAGTGTCCATTCAACATACAGTACACACCAAGTGTCCATTCAACATACAGTACACACCAAGTGTCCATTCAACATCTTAAGAATGTCATGGATAATCAGTATGATTAAATCACACCTTCGTCACATCAGTATGATTAAATCACACCTTCGTCACATCAGTATGATTAAATCACACCTTCGTCATATCAGTATGATTAAATCACAGCTTCGTCATATCAGTATGATTAAATCACAGCTTCGTCACATCAGTATGATTAAATCACACCTTCGTCACATCAGTATGATATAACAACGTACCCTCTGCTCCATTCTTTTCCCCCATACAAAAAATTATTTTCACAAGAAAATCTCAACCAAGAATACCCCCACGAAAACGAAGAAATGATATATTTTACAATTAACCGTTTATCCCCTTAACAAAAGACATATCTTGTCTACTAACCCGGATACAAAAAGAGATGAGTTGACCTATGGCTCAGATCATGAAAACACCATTTAGATATATTTTCTTTCATTATCCTCCATTTTTAGCTCCTTGGCATTCTTTTGTTGCCATGTAAACTTTCCTCAAAGTTCTCTTTTTTCTTCATATTGTTAACGTTTCTCATAATTTGATTGTTAAACATTTTATTTTATTCCATTGATTCGTAGATTGGATTAGATTTGTGAGCTCATTATAATCTCCAGTAAACCCAACATTATATTTGACAATTTTCTTGTCTATACAGAGGTGGAAAAAAAGATATTTTAAACTAAAAGGCAGACGTCTGTATTACGCCAAGGATAGGAAGGTCAGTCATAGAATGTGTTCAGTTCAGATGTATTGTGATGACTTGTTTAGTTCAGATGTATTGTGATGACTTGTTTAGTTCAGATGTATTGTGATGACTTGTTTAGTTCAGATGTATTGTGATGACTTGGTTTAGTTCAGATAACACTCCTATTATTTGATGTATTCTGATACATTTTCTAGTTAACATATGTTAAATTTTTTTTCTACGCTAAAAATGTGCATAGCAGTGGTACTTCCAGTACTGTTATACACTGGTGAAACATGGACAGAGCAGTGGTACTTCCAGTACTGTTATACACTGGTGAAACATGGACAGAGCAGTGGTACTTCCAGTGCTGTTATACACTGGTGAAACATGGACAGAGCAGTGGTACTTCCAGTGCTGTTATACACTGGTGAAACATGGACAGAGCAGTGGTACTTCCAGTGCTGTTATACACTGGTGAAACATGGACAGAGCAGTGGTACTTCCAGTGCTGTTATACACTGGTGAAACATGGACAGAGCAGTGGTACTTCCAGTGCTGTTATACACTGGTGAAACATGGACAGAGCAGTGGTACTTCCAGTGCTGTTATACACTGGTGAAACGTGGACAGTGTATAGACGTTATGTGAGGAAACGCAATCGCTTTCACAAAATTTTGTATGAGAAAACTTATGAATATCAGATAACAAGACACGATTTCAGATATCACTTTCTTTGACAGATCTGCTATATCCAGCATTGACACTATCCTGATGCAGATACAGATTCGTTGGGCAGGTCATCTAGAACGTATGCTAGATCATCGCTTGCCAAACATACTCTCTACGGTTAGTTTCAGAAGGGCGTACGTTCTTATGGTGTACAAAAGAAGCACTGCGTGGACTCGTTAAAGACTTCACTGAAAGCCTTTGAAATAGACCAAGATACGTGGGAAGAAATTGCACACAATAGATCTACATTGATCTAATTGATAAGAAAAAGACAGTCAACATTTAGTGGACACATAATGAGAAGAGGAGGCATTGAGAATATAGTGACAGCAGGAAAGATAGCAGGGAAAAGATCAAGGGGAAGACCCAGAGAAAAGATATCTGACAGTTTGACTAAATGGCTTCGATTGACGACACCAACAGAGATGATGACATATATGAGAGATCGAAGTACATGGAGAAATATGATCGCCAACGCCATTCGGCACGGCACACGATGATGATGATGATGTCCGCTGATAGGACTTGAGCCGTGGCTATAGACTGTGGTACAGGCCTTCTAACTGGGTTTCATATTAAGTATAACTGGGACCCGTTCGTTACGTTTTTGATTATTGTTGGGCTCTTCATTGGTCGCTATTTACATACTTGGAGTCGCATGCCAAAAATAGCCAAGGCCACCCAATAGATTTCACGAACATCGGAAACTAGTTCATGTTTACGTTTTAGTAGACAGGTCTCCTAGATCTCATTTAGCACATCGGTCACGCTTGTGCCCAGTCGTGGTATCACCGTATAGGTCAAGGTGTTTCCTTGTGGGTAACCTAGTTCCCATGTCTATATTCAGTCGCTGCCACAAGGACTACCAGAACGCGTAACCTTTCATTGTATATAAGACATATTACCTAATGGGAGAAGATCCATGTAAAATGACTCGTTGGACTTTTCTGTGATTTTCATTGGCTGTTAACGTAAAGTATAATTAAATTGGCTAATGAAAAACACGGAAAATCTCAAATGAATCATTTTAGACTGTTTTCCCCATTAACCAGTAGGTCATATACATTGTTGACGGTATCTGTAGGAAGTGCCATCTTGAATACCAAGTGGCAGCACTTAATTTCTGCCTGCCTGTTAGAGTTGATCTTTTTATGGTAGCTAGGACAAATTCAGTGTGTTTGCTTGCACAACCGGACTGGTATCTTCATATCTCACTGCAGACATGCTCAGACCATTCATAATAATAATAATAATAATAATAATAATAATAATAATATAATAATAATAATAATAATAATATAATAATAATAATAATAATAATTAATAGTAATAATAATAATAATTTAATAAATAGTAATAATAGTAATAATAATAATAATTAATAATGTAATAATAATAATAATAATAATAATAATGATAATAATAATAATAATAAATAGTAATAATAATAATAATGTTAAATATAATAATAATAATAATAATAGTAGTAATAATAATAGTAATAAAAATAATAATAATAATAATAATTAATAATATTATAAAAATGATAATAATAATAATAATAATAATAATATAAAAAAACAACGCATAACCTGTGATGGTCGTGGGAGGGTGTGACATTGAGACATTTGGTACATACAAATCTGCACTTATCTCTAACCTCTATCATCCTGATGAGTTTGGAAACTTCATACCCTGCCCTGTCCATCATATTATCCATCCATGTCTTCTTCTGTCTACCTCGTCTTCTTCTAACCGCCACCGTACCTTGAAGAACATATTTTGTCATGAAGGAATGTCTCAGCGCGTGCCTGTTCCGCCGGAGTTTACGAAAGTCGATTACAAACCTTCGAATACAAATATTACAGAAAGATGATACAAATCACATCTAGAGAACATAAGAAACATGCACATGTGTACGTAAGAAATCAAATAGAGATGTGTACAGAGTTGAACCACAAAAATCATTACTCTCAATAGGACATCGTTGAAAACATGTATGGTCTGCCATGTGCATGGTTTGACATGTTCGTGGTCTGACATGTACATGGTTTGACATGTTCGTGGTCTGACATGTACATGGTTTGACATGTTCGTGGTCTGACATGTACATGGTTTGACATGTATGCTGACATGATTGCTTGTCGACATTGATTCTACAGGTAGGTCGAAGGTAGGAGACGCAGAGTTGAGTATAGACAAGCGTAGACAGATAATATCAAAGACTGGACATGACAAGCTTTTTCCTCTCTCGTCCGCATTGTTGAAGATAGAAATCTCTGAAAGACTGTGTGTAGATGTATCCAATGTGGTACCCCCACGACCCTGACGTGTTATGGGTATATATATATATATATATATATTGTTATATGAGCTTCACGTCTGTCAAGCCACGGTGTTGATGGTATGTAATTCTGGGTTGTAGACTAAGACAACATCGCTACAATGCTATGATGCTAAGACAACATCGCTACAATGCTATGATGCTAAGACAACATCGCTACAATGCTATGATGCTAAGACAACATCGCTACAATGCTATGATGCATAGAGGTGACCGCATCAGGCGGAATTGTCGGAACGAAATTTCTAAGGAAAACTATTAAAGGGAGGGGGGGGTTCCTTTCGAATGCTTGTATCATACTGAGAAAATCTACCGCTGGACCCTCGCTACACAAGCGGTCCTGGCTACACAAGCAGTTCTGGCTACACAAGGGCTTTCCCATAAGTGTTTCCATTTCGTCAGACATTTAAGATTATGTAAGCTCAGTGTCCCAGTCATCTTTTGTTGGGTAAGATCCATGATGCCAGGATTACTAGGTCCCCGGCCTCCATTATTTTCTATTGTTGTAAAGCTCTAATATAACCAAATTCGACTAAAGCCCGAGGTTGAAAGGGACTTGCCTCACCTCACATTTTATTTCACCATGCTCGGGGATCTCTGTAGCATAGTGGATAAAGGTGTTCGCCTTGTGCTGAAGAGACCGTGTGTTCGAATCTGACTCGTGAAGTCTTGAATTTTTTTCCAATATCCTTGGGGATTATTGCTTGGAACTACACTGTTACCTACTATGAATGGAACTCTCTGCAGGGACAGATAACATATGGGGAAATCTGAGCACAATGAAGTCAGTCCGCTACTTCTTGTCTCTTTCGGTACGTAGGTTAGTGTAATGTCGATTCCAGCCCATGTTAGAATCACAGAACATAAGACAGTGTGCAAGTTATGTGTGTTACCAGTGAATAGCACATCGTCTTTATCCAGTTCCAAATCTCGCCTGTTGGATAACAGTTTTACCGCAGTGGTTACCTATTATCCATAATTGGAATATGACTTGGTTGATTTGTTTATATTCTTAAATCAGCTTGTATGTCACAACTGGGCTGATTCTCAATGAGTTTTCTTGTTTTACTTACAGTCGGCCATATTTAATGAAATTGATATATCCAACATGAGCATCGCCGAGTGCAGCACCAGGAATATAAATCACAGCTTCCAGGTTGGTTATGTCATAGAACATCATTTGTCTCACACAAACATATAAATCACAGCTTCCAGGTTGGTTATGTCATAGAACATCATTTGTCTCACACAAACATATAAATCACAGCTTCCAGGTTCGTTATGTCATAGAACATCATTTGTCTCACACAAACATATAAATCACAGCTTCCAGGTTGGTTATGTCATAGAACATCATTTGTCTCACACAAACATATAAATCACAGCTTCCAGGTTGGTTATGTCATAGAACATCATTTGTCTCACACAAACATATAAATCACGGCTTCCAGGTTGGTTATGTCATAGAACATCATTTGTCTCACACAAACATATAAATCACGGCTTCCAGGTTGGTTATGTCATAGAACATCATTTGTCTCACACAAACATATAAATCACGGCTTCCAGGTTGGTTATGTTAAAGAACCCGTAAAATCTTCCCGCACTATACTGCTGGATTGCCAGATTTTTCTCCGCATGGAAGGGGTTAAGAGAGAGAAGTCGTGGATGCGACGTGCTGAGGATGTCATACAAATCATGTGCAGATTGCAAGATTTGGCAGCATGTTTGAAAACTCTTTTGAAAGTAGTAATAATACTTAGCAGAGAATGGTGTCCCACGGCTGTGGAGAAAGCCGTGCAGGCTTTGGTCAATGAGATTGCCAAAGAGTGGGATGTGATTATATACACTGATAGATCTGTGATTAGACATGTTCGCAGGGCTTAGGCCTTCAATGCTCAGTGCGCAGGTAAAACGATCAAGGATCAGAGTGGGCCTTCGCTGTGACTACGAGTAGCATGACCATGGAGACTATGGCGGTGACCAGGACATTTGAGTGGGTAGGCACACAGAAGGTAACACTGATCTGCATCTTGAGTGACTCTATGAATATGATTAGGAAGATACAAGTAGGTCTCGTCGCGAACAGTGGATTGAGGCCTTAGAAAGGCTAGTTTGAAAACTATATTTATTTTCGTGATGGGACATGTGGGTGTTCGAGACATGAAAGAGCAGATCGACTGGCGGTATCCGCGATTGTGGCACAGAGCGATGGGGCAATGAGCTGACGTTTTGAACTCCATAAGAGACATAGCACACGAGAGTGAGACTAGTGTGGATGATTCCTTTTCAGTGTCCTGGATTAAAAATCATGGTTTGAAATGCGGTGTTGCTAAAAGTGAACATTTTGGAAGGCGCAGAAGAATGATGGTCAACCAGCAGAGGACCGGTACTGTCAGGAGAAATGTACTGGCGGATACACCCAAGGAGAGATCCGAGCAACTATGGACGTGTCCAGTTTGCAGTGATGATGATCTGACGACTAACTAACTAGGAGTCTGCAACAAAAAGGACATATTTCTAACGTATAAAGTCACCTGGCGACTATAGAATCCCTGATCTAACAGTCTGTCTAGATTTCTAACGTCTACAGTCACCCGAGGACTAAAGCTGTTTAAAGTGTTTCTAAAACAATCACGCCAGGGCAGAAATAGATGACATCTTTTAAATACTTGTTAAGCCTGAGGCGTGGTTGCCATTACGTCCTGAGTGAATAGCTTGTCTAACACTCTGTTCCGGATTCCCTGGACGCTCCGTGTCGAGCCATGCCATCTTTTCATAATTAAAATCTCTCAAACACGGTCGTATACCGCCACCGGCAGTAATCCAAAAATCCAGATGGTCCTCATTTTGAAAGTAGATCCCTGGAGGAAAATTCAATACCTCGTATCCAGAGGAGAAAGGAGACGGGAAGGGGGAGGTTTAAAAATCAGAGATGATGGTTTAGTAATGAGATTGAATGATGAGATTGATGACGTCATGTGCACACTTAATGGAAGTAATTCTTCAATAGATGCGGGTTTTTAGACATCAAGTCTCAACGCTTTGCTGGTTTTCTAATGGCTTTAGTCTGGCTCTGTGCCTGAGATTTTTTAAACGCATTTTACACTCACAATATAACATATATTACACTCACAATATAATACATATTGCACTCCCAATATAACACATATTACACTCCCAATATAACGCATATTACACTCATGTTTTATATAACAATTAAATTCTTTGATTGGTAAATAGTTTTTCGAAAAATATGGGGGGAAAAGCATGAAGTTTTTTGTCGTTCATTATATGCAAAAATCATATGACGAAAACAAAAAGTGTAGATATATATTATGGATAGCCGCATGTCTGTGGAGAGTTTGTTGAAGAATGATATGTGAATACATCATCTCTTGATCTATGTGCAAGCCGAGGTAAACTATAATCCGATAACCACAACTAATGTCATAGTTGACGCCGGGTCAAACAAATTGGAAGTAAATTTTATCTATTTAATTTCAGGAAAGAACAAACTTAGAAGCCACGTGAACGTCAATAATACCGTTCGTACTAGTCGTTTTGTGTGTGTGTGTAATCTTGATAAAAACCTTTTGACCGAAACGTCTACTTGTGTTTGTTATTGTGTGCGTTTCTTGTGATTAGCAAAAAGTTCATTAACCTGTCACAAGCTTCGCCTGTTAGACTATAATCTGATGATTACAACTAATATCATAGTTGACGTCGAGTCAAACAAATTGGGAGCAAAATTTGTCTATTTCATTTCCGGAAAGAACAAACTTGTGAAGTGAAAACTCGTTGAGAATATAATAATGTGAAGTGTTATAGTTACAGGCTTGATTGCTTTCTGCGTCAGTGCCTGAAAATGGACACTGTTGAGCCTAGTTCCAGACCACTTAACTGCCTTTTTGAAATGTCAAGTGTTTGCTGTCGTTTTGGTTATGAATACCGCTTGTGGTTGAACATGAATGTTTCATTCAGATGGGGGAAATAGTGAGTGAAAGTATCTGTCGGTTTAATGTGATTCCTGTGTTATAAGGCAGTTTTCGTCTCGCTGTTTAAATATTTACAAATACGTCTTTGCAGAGGATGACAAACTCGATAGATAGATCGAAACACGATGTTAGAAGACCAATGCTATTAAGTACCTTGTCCAATACTCAGGCACCCATCTGCATGGCTACAAAATAACAATTAATAAAAAGTATTGCGATTCCAAGTCTCTGTTACCGGTGTCAAACATGGTCTTTGACAACAAACACACAAAAACACTCCTGAGAAAGATCACATTGAGTGAAATAAGATGTCTGAGGAAAGCTATAAAAGTCACCAGAAGAAACCAACGGAGAAATGACGATGTCAGGACAGAAACAATAACCATCTCTTTCTTTCCTCGTTGTTGACGTGAGGGGGGTGTCAAAAACTGAAATAACGTGTTGAATTTATGGACTGCCCATTACTAATAGATAACAAGCCTTGAATTCTACTTTCCTTCATCTATATATGTACACACACACACATATTTATCTTTGCATTTCATCTGTGACTCTACATAAATTTCATCTTCAATACATGCATGTGATCTATGACTCCTCACTTCTGTGTATGTGATCTATGACTCCTCACTTCTCTGTGTATGTGATCAATGATCTATGTGATTGCGACAGTAACCAAATTGAAGAACAAGACTAGCAATGAAAGACAAAGATAGAAGATGCCTGGCATGGGGGGAAAATCGGTATTGGAAATGATTGACAGCAAACAAAGCAGTAGTAGTCTGTGGACACAGATGAGAACCAACATCACACGGAATGGACTAGAAGAAGAATACTCGGCATCAGTCTCTACTAGGACAAGTACAATAGGCAATTGATTGCAACAGGGGAACCTGATACCTTGTAATGCTGCTGGTGGCGCCACTCCAGTAGTCTTTTCAACTCTGCAATGGCATCGTATTTCTAAACTGTGTCAAATAAAATCGGGGTGGGGGGATTTCTTACATGAATTGAAATCCGAGTTATGTCATTGAGGGCATTGACCCCTTCACTCATTTCATTTGTCTTCACAGGACAGTAAACAACACAACGCCTTCTGTTTCCTGTCTGGGTGGGTAAATCTGATCATCTCTGATTACACCCAGTACAACCATATACACATGATAACTTGGCGAGGGGTGGAAGTACAACCATATACACATGATAACTTGGCGGGGGGTGGAAGTACAACCATATACACATGATAACTTGGCGAGGGGTGGAAGTACAACCATATAAACATGATAACTTGGCGGGGGGGGGGGTGGAAGTACAACCATATACACATGATAACTTGTCGAGGGATGAAAGTACAACCATATACACATGATAACTTGGAGAGGGTTGGCAGTGCAACCATATACTCATGATAACTTGGCGAGGGATGAAAGTGTCGTTTTATGTGCTTGCCAACCAATAAAGTTTCGGAACGAAGATAGCTGTCACAGAGTCAAATAATTCCTGCCACTGAATTGCTAATATTGAAGTACCGTTCGTCCGCTAATGGTGGTAATAATAATAGTTATAATTAATTATAGTAACATAACATTTATTATAGAGGTAGATTTCAATACAAACCGCTTAATTTGATTAGAGGAAGTACGGTAGTTGTGTTATGCTTCTCGACAGACAAACCACAAGCGTGCTATGTTTATATATGTTTATCTGATTGAAAGGTAAAGACAACATGAGTTCTGAACCTGCTTCATGTATGATTCATCTCTTCATTTCACTGCTCCATCTTTGTGATGTTTGGCTCTTCACTACTCCGTGTATGTGATCTTTGACACCTCACTTCCCCGTGTATGGGATCAGTGACTTCACTTCTCCACATATGTGATATGTGACACCTCACTTCTCCACGTATATAATCTGTCACTCTTCACTTCTCCACATATGTGATATGTGACACCTCACTTCTCCGTGTATGGGATCAGTGACTTCACTTCTCCGTGTATTTGATATGTGACACTTCACTTCTCCGTGTATATGATATGTGACACTTCACTTCTCCGTGTATTTGATATGTGACACTTCACTTCTCCGTGTATTTGATATGTGACACTTCACTTCTCCGTGTATTTGATATGTGACACTTCACTTCTCCGTGTATTTGATATGTGACACTTCACTTCTCCGTGTATTTGATATGTGACACTTCACTTCTCCGTGTATTTGATATGACACTTCACTTCTCCGTGTATTTGATATGTGACACTTCACTTCTCCGTGTATTTGATATGTGACACTTCACTTCTCCGTGTATTTGATATGTGACACTTCACTTCTCCGTGTATTTGATATGTGACACTTCACTTCTCCGTGTATTTGATATGTGACACTTCACTTCTCCGTGTATTTGATATGTGACACTTCACTTCTCCGTGTATTTGATATGTGACGCCTCACTTCTCCGTGTATGTGATATGTGACACCTCACTTCTCCGTGTATGTGACACCTCACTTCTCCGTGTATTTGATATGTGACACCTCACTTCTCCGTGTATGTGATATGTGACACCTCACTTCTCCATGTTTGAGATCTATGAATCTTCACTTCTCCATGTTTGAGATCTATGAATCTTCACGTCTCCATGTTTGTGATCTATGAATCTTCACTTCTCCATGTTTGTGATCTATGAATCTTCACTTCTCCATGTTTGAGATCTATGAATCTTCACTTCTCCATGTTTGAGATCTATGAATCTTCACTTCTCCATGTTTGTGATCTATGAATCTTCACTTCTCCATGTTTGTGATCTATGAATCTTCACTTCTCCATGTTTGTGATCTATGAATCTTCACTTCTCCATGTTTTAGATCTATGAATCTTCACTTCTCCATGTTTGTGATCTATGAATCTTCACTTCTCCATGTTTGAGATCTATGAATCTTCACTTCTCCATGTTTGTGATCTATGAATCTTCACTTCTCCATGTTTGTGATCTATGAATCTTCACTTCTCCATGTTTGTGATCTATGAATCTTCACTTCTCCATGTTTGTGATCTATGAATCTTCACTTCTCCATGTTTGTGATCTATGAATCTTCACTTCTCCATGAATCTTATCTGTGAATCATGTCGTATTTGTCTGATACTTGTCTGCCTGTACGTGTGCATATAAAGAGATTAAATAATGCATAGGTTGCTGGATATTACTGGGGGAAAATGTGTGTAGAAAAGCAGATTATCAGAGATATAATGATATATACAGTGACATTTGGATCAATAGATAGATCATGTTAGATGGGTCATACATAGAACAAATAGGAAGACAGATAAATAGATAGTGTTCTAGATGAATGGATAGTCTGACAAAGAGGACAGGAATACAAAAGAATGTCAGGATTTATAGATAAACTGAGTGGATGATTAGAAAGCGCGAGTGGAGACAATGACATTGAGTGAAATGATATTGATAGGACAATTACAGAGATAACTAATTTAATTGTTTTTGATCACGCTAGTCGTGCCTCCTGTCTTGTAGAGTGCTTGTTGTTGCTGAATGACTGACTGATGATTCCGTGCTGGAGACGAAAGTCAGAGTGTATGAGGGAGGCAGAGAAGGATGTCTAGTCCTTAAACGGGAGTTATATGTCAGATTACTGCTGATTAAGATGGCACTTCAGCTGGAAAACGTACATACATACAAACACGCACGCGCGCGCGCACGCACACACGCACGCACGCACGCACACACACACATATATATACACGCGCGCGCGCGAGCACCGCACACATACACACACACACGCACGCACCGAGGTGCAAATAACACATTTCTACTGTGGAACTAGTGGTACAACATACTTCACGCTCCCCGGCGGAAATCACATGATTTATTCATGCTGGTTATAAGAGAGTGAACTTATGCTACCAGAGAGCGAACACAGAAGAAGAGGAAGAAGAAGAATATGTTTAGAAGTTGGTAATGACTTTACGAAAGGACATGGCAGACGTGATATGCATATACTCTCGAAGATAGTATACAGCTGTTTGTTTGTGCTAGTTTCATTGTCGCAGTTGAACATGTCCTTGATTTAGCAGCACAAATATCAAATTGCGTGTTGTGCTTGAGAAGTCATCCTCAGAGGCACTGTATTTGTGTGGCACAAACATATCCGTGAATGTCGTGTTATTGTGGATGATGGTGATAATGAACGTAGTGGGCGGTTAACAAGGAAATTTACATTGATGTCCACCGCCGTTTACGAAATGCAATCAGAAGAAATCTACCAGAAAAATGAATAAACACATAGATTGTGTCAATGCGCCAGCACACAGATCCCTACTGATAAAGCAGTACCTCGCACAGGAAATGTGATTACCTTGGAACATCCTCCATATTCTCCCGACCTTGCTCCATGTGATTGTTTTCCCGCTGATTTTTTTCTTGTTCCCTCTACTTAAATCGGTACTGAAAATGGGCAGCGTTTCATGGATGCAGATGACGTTATCACCAATGCGACAAGATAGCTGAGAGAAATGTCAAACAATGGGATCCACGAATGTGTCCACCAGCTGTATGCACGATGACAAAATTGTTTAGTTGCCAAGGTAACTACTGTCAGGGAAATGTTTCTCTAGATAATTCTGTTGTGACTTATATTTGTATAATCCATGAATTCCTGGACATCTTTCAGTCCACTTCATGTATATATATATATATATATATATATATATATATATATATATGTGAGCGTGCGTGCGTATATATATATATATATATATATATATATATATATATATATAGAAGTAGCAGAACGATGATAATTTTTCATAGATCACTTCTGTGTGTGTGTGTCTATATATATATATATAATGTATATGCTGTTCAAGAAAAAAGAAACGCAACATTATTTTAAACGTGTACTACAATGTTATTGTACAGAATGAATGTTTCAACCTCGGCATGAAGAAATTGTCCGATTTTAACTAAACCAAACTCGTCTCTGGTCATTCCCAACGGTGCATTGATGATGCTGGTTCGCCCACTGCAGTGGTCCTGACGATGTCTGTCCATAAGAAAAATGCGCAGAACCCGCATAAAATATCTTCAGAGAAATTTTGTCTGAAATGGAACTCTCAAATAATGTGAATTATATGGAGACAACAAACATCTAGAGAAAAGTAGAAGACATATTGACGGGGATTTGTAAGAAAATGACAGGAATTATCCGGTGTAACTAAGAATAATGAGAGATGAGATATATATATATATATATATATCAGAGAAATGTCTTCAGCGAAATGATTCCACAATCATCGACATCAAGTAGGACATGATTTCTAACGTCGATGTAGCACAAATCGTGACAACGGTTGTTAGAAACTTGACTAGATAAAAAATGTGAACAGATTTCTGACGGTACAAATCGTGATAACCAGTAATCCTTGTCATATTTATGCGTAGCCCTCGGGAATGTAGAAGATTGAATTGATGGCAACAGATGAGCGCTGTGGTATCAACTTGTGTCCTATTCTCTTCTCAACTTGCGAATACCATCAGTTGTTTAGAAACCTGGCCATGATTAAGCACTACCAGCTAACTACGACCTTGACATAGCTTTCTGTCGTGACTAGCAACCACAATCATGGCTTAGATGTTGTTCACATTGTGATAGAATGTCGATTGGTAGGCAGAACATATTTGTCAGATATCAATGAAATTGGAAGAAACCAATTGAATCTAGATTTTTCATTGTGTGTTTTCCCTCTCTCCATTCCTAGTCTAGTGTATGCATACATATGATTGAGCACTTTGGGTATGAGAGTTGTAATCCTGATTGCGGTAACGTGTTGGAAGAATCTGTACCAAGAAATGTAGCGTCGCGTAAGGGTGTGTCTAGCGTCACATACGGGTATATATGGTATCATGTACATGTATACTTAATATCACGTACAGGTATGTGTAGTATCATGTACATGTATGTGTAGTATCAAGTACAGGTATGTGGGGTATAGAGTACAGGTATGTGTAGTATCAAGTACAGGTATGTGGGGTATAGAGTACAGGTATGTGTAGTATCAAGTACAGGTATGTGTAGTATAGAGTACAGGTATGTGTAGTATCATGTACAGGTATGTGTAGTATCATGTACAGGTATGTGTAGTATCATGTACAGGTATGTGTAGTATCAAGTACATGTATGTGTAGTATAGAGTACAGGTATGTGTAGTATCGAGTACAGGTATGTGGGGTATAGAGTACAGGTATGTGTAGTATCAAGTACAGGTATGTGTAGTATAGAGTACAGGTATGTGTAGTATCATGTACAGGTATGTGTAGTATCATGTACAGGTATGTGTAGTATCATGTACAGGTATGTGTAGTATCAAGTACAGGTATGTGTAGTATAGAGTACAGGTATGTGTAGTATCATGTACAGGTATGTGTAGTATCATGTACAGGTATGTGTAGTATCATGTACAGGTATGTGTAGTATCACGTACATGTATGTGTAGTATAGAGTACAGGTATGTGTAGTATCGAGTACAAGTATGTGTAGTATAGAGTACAGGTATGTGTAGTATCGAGTACAAGTATGTGTAGTATCACGTATAGGTATGTGTAGTATCACGTACAGGTATATATATATATATATATATATATATATCAAAAAGTAAAGGTATATCTAGTAACACGTACTGGTATATCTCATGGCGAAGATGCTGAAAGTATCGATGATAATTGTGATGACTTCTTTGTTGCATCTGATGCACATTTTCTTTCTCGCTTTTCATATTTTTGTCAATTTACTAAGTTTATGTGTGATCACTTCCCAATTGGTTCATTCATTCATTCATTTTCCTTTAGCGCTGAAGTTAGCGTATAGGGCAGTGGTCAGATCTCTCCAATTATGTCTGTTCAAAGCTATTCTGTGCAGTTCTTGAATAGTATGAACATTGATTGTTTTACTTTCTCTAAGTATTGTTCTTCTGAGTGTTTCCTTTTGGTCTACCCCTGGCTCTTTTGCCTGTAGGTATCCATTCAAGAGATTGGTGGTGTATTCTGTTGGTGTCTGAGTGTAGGACATGCACGATGTAGGACCATCGGCGTTTTCTGATAACATCTGTGATGAAATTTTGATGTCTCTTCTCTGATTTTATCATTCGATTTGAATTCACTCCAATAGGTGTTAGTTATCCTACGAAGACAGTTCGTTAGTCTTGAGATATTTCCTATCCGCGGGCCGTTGATGACCGACTTAAAATACTGATGCATATGCACTGGATGTTATTTCCTGTCCGCGAGCCATTGGTGACCGACTTTTTTGTACGAATCCTTACATGTCCCCCAGAAAGAGAGAACTACTGTCTGACAATGAATGACATTCTCGGCCGAGTGAAAGATCAGTTGTTTTAGCTACCGAGTGGATACGATCGATTCTCAGAAACAGTTGCCACCCGTTGTCCTAGTTGACACTGCAGTACGAATGTCACGTTTCTTTCTATTTGCCTCTCAGATGGTCTGGCTGACATCCAGGAAGAAACGGATGCCACGAAATAGATAAACGGGTGGCTGTGCAAATGCGATGTTTATTATATTAGTGGTATTTGAGGAATAGTTAGCTACAAGAAATGATAAATATCTTTGTACAAGAAAATCAAAACAAAGAGCTTAATCTGAATAGTAGAAAAATGGAAGAAATGGTAATATCAAGGAACTAATGTCCTCCAGAAGGGAACATCAAAATATATGGGATCTGTCTGAATCGTCAACATGTTCAAATTATAGACTACCTTAATAACATCAGATCAAAGATGTATTAAACAAGTCAACATATTCAAATTATAGGCTACCAATATAATCAGATGAAAGATGTATTAAACAAGTCAAATGTAGAATTGTCCAGTCAAAGGCAACAAGATGAATATCATCCTATGTAATATATCTTTGTCATTTGAGGTGAGAGAGCTCTTATAAAACTTAGAGGGGGTGGGGCGTGTGTATACGTGCGTGGGCGCGTGTGCGTGCGTGTGTTATGTGCGCGCGCGTGTGTGTGTGTGTGTGTGCGTGCGCGCGTCTGTGTGGTGTGTGTGTGTGCGCGCGCGCGTCTGTGTGGTGTGTGTGTGTGTGCGTGCGTGCGTGTGTGACTAGTACCTGCTGAATGGTATCGTTGTAAGAAGCAGGTTTCAGCATGTCCTTCTGAAAATATATTCTTGTCTTGAAGTCATCTAGATTTTTCATAGCACGGATCGTTTGTGTGTGTACATGTAATTACTTCCATGAAACCACAGTAGATCTCCACAGCCTCACGAAGACCACGGAAAGAGTCAGAATCAACACCCCTATGACAGGAGCAGCCTAGGAAACTATAGTAATATATTAGTTGGCCATACCCACGAGCCTCATCGCTTTGATGAGGGGGGGGGGGCACTATTGTATTCATTCATATAACAGTGGTACATATATTTCTTCCTGAACAACGTCAACAGCGCATGTTCAGTAACGCGTCAGCATCGTCGGAGTACCACAGACTATAACGCGTCAGCATCGTCGGGGTACCACAGACTATAACGCGTCAGCATCGTCGGAGTACCACAGACTATAACGCGTCAGCATCGTCGGAGTACCACAGACTATAACGCGTCAGCATCGTCGGAGTACCACAGACTATAACGCGTCAGCATCGTCGGGGTACCACAGACTATAACGCGTCAGCATCGTCGGGGTACCACAGACTATAACGCGTCAGCATCGTCGGAGTACCACAGACTATAACGCGTCAGCATCGTCGGGGTACCACAGACTATAACGCGTCAGCATCGTCGGGGTACCACAGACTATAACGCGTCAGCATCGTCGGGGTACCACAGACTATAACGCGTCAGCATCGTCGGAGTACCACAGACTATAACGCGTCAGCATCGTCGGAGTACCACAGACTATAACGCGTCAGCATCGTCGGAGTACCACAGACTATAACGCGTCAGCATCGTCGGGGTACCACAGACTATAACGCGTCAGCATCGTCGGGGTACCACATCGGATGAGTTAGCACAGTCTTCAGTTGATTTCTATTTTCATCGAACGGATGAGTGATGAATAATCCCAACCTGTCCCGTCCGTCATGTTGTCTGTCCCGTCCGTCATGTTGTCTGTCCCGTCCGTCATGTTGTCTGTCCCGTCCGTCATGTTGTCTGTCCATGATTTTCTGTGTGCTCTCCAATTTTCTTCCAACTTCGACTGTTCTAAGTAGTTTCTTTTTTTGACAATTTTTAAAAAAATCATGTCTGCATACATGTACATACCATGTAAGTTTTCGCTTTTCACTGTTTCCAGTAATAGTTCTTGTATACATGTGTATACCTTTAACTATTTCCAGTAATAGTTATTGTGCACATCTTGTGATAAAACAGTGCTACTTGCGTGTCTGTAAAGTCATTCAAAAATGTGTATGATAGTGGTATCAAAATTAAATTGTCTCAGTATTTGCCAGACACCATCATGTCAGACACTGTCAAAGTCTTTGTCAAATCCATGTAATTGTCAAATAGATCACACTAGTAGTGCTTAATATATATATATATATTATACATACAGACACGGAGAGAAGGATTCAGGTATTTGTAAACAAGTGCTGTAGATGTTTGTTAAAGAATTAGCTATATAGTACACAAGACAAATATATTAGTCCGGCAGCAAATAAACAAACTTACAGGTTATCAAGAACCACCCTTTTGGTAGTGCTGGTAACGAGAAGCGACTCGCTTTCTAACATTATTTTGCAAGGAAAAGTCGAGGGTGGAAGGAGATGTCCGGACTTGATATTTCTTTACACTCCTTCGACTGGCTGATAATAGAGATGTTTGGAGGGCTATTTGTACTGTTGTATCCAGTGTGATATCCCTACCACTCTGACGGGTTATAGAAATTATTATTATTATTATTATTATTGTTATTATTATTATATTCTAATCTATTAATTTGACACAAAGAATGATCGAATCTGTTGTATGTGCATTAAGTGTTTGTGTGTGTGTGTCTGTTGTGTAGGTTTACTGGTTGTGTTGTGCGAGTGTGGGTACGCTGTGTCTTGTGTGTGTGTTTTGTCTTGTGTGTGTGTTGTGTCTCGTATGTGTATTGTGTCTTGTGTGTGTTGTGTGTGTCTTGTGTCTTGTGTGTGTTGTGTCTTGTGTGTTGTTATATGTTGTGTCTTGTGTGTTGTTATATGTTGTGTCTTGTGTGTGTGTTGTGGCTTGAGTGTGTGTTGTGTCTTGTGTGTGTGTTGTGACTTGTGTGTTGTTATATGTTGTGTCTTGTGTGTGTGTTGTGTCTTGTGTGTTGTTATATGTTGTGTCTTGTGATATGTTCTGTCTTGTGTGTGTTGTGTCTTGTGTGTTCTTATATGGTGTGTCTTGTGTGTGTTTGCCTGCTGTGTCTTGTGTGTGTTGTGTCTTGTGTGTGTTTGCCTGCTGTGTCTTGTGTGTGTGTTGTGTCTTGTGTGTGTGTTGTGTCTTGTGTGTGTTTGCCTGTTGTGTCTTGTGTGTGTGTTGTGTCTTGTGTGTGTTGTGTTTTGTGTGTGTTGTGTCTTGTGTGTGTGTGTGTTGTGTTTTGTGTGTGTGTGTTGTGTCGTGTGTGTGTGTTGTGTCTTGTGTGTGTGTGTCTTGTGTGTGTGTTGTGTCTTGTGTGTGTTGTGTCTTGAATGTGTGTTGTGTCTTGTGTGTGTGTGTTGTGTCTTGCGTGTGTGTTGTGTCTTGTGTATGTGTTGTGTCTTGTGTATGTGTTGTGTCTTGTGTATGTGTTGTGTCTTGTGTGTGTTGTGTCTTGTGTGTGTTTGCCTGCTGTGTCTTGTGTGTGTTGTGCCTTGTGTGTGTGTGTGTTGTGTCTTGTGTGTGTGTTGTGTCTTGTGTGTGTGTGTGTTGTGTCTTGTGTGTGTGTGTTGTCTCTTGTGTGTGTTGTGTCTTGTGTGTGTTTGCCTGCTGTGTCTTGTGTGTGTTGTGTCTTGTGTTTGTG
Organism: Meghimatium bilineatum; assembly: GCA_034231615.1. Taxonomy (NCBI): domain Eukaryota; kingdom Metazoa; phylum Mollusca; class Gastropoda; order Stylommatophora; family Philomycidae; genus Meghimatium; species Meghimatium bilineatum. The sequence goes on from CM067301.1 coordinate 36,571,959, forward strand.
TTGTGTCTTGTGTGTGTGTTGTGTCTTGTGTGTGTGTGTTGTGTCTTGTGTGTGTGTTGTGTCTTGTGTTTGTGTGTGTTGTGTCTTGTGTGTGTGTTTTGTGTCTTGTGTGTGTGTTGTGTCTTGTGTGTGTGTTGTGTCTTGTGTGTGTGTTGTGTCTTGTGTGTGTGTTGTGTCTTGTGTGTGTGTTGTGTCTTGTGTGTGTGTGTTGTGTCTTGTGTGTTGTGTCTTGTGTGTGTGTGTGTGTTGTGTGCGTGTGTTGTGTGCGTGTGTTGTGTGCGTGTGTTGTGTGCGTGTGTTGTGTGGGTAAACGTTTAGTGTCATGTATAGTATACATGTATTATTCTTGTGCACGTGTGTATATTGTCTGTGTGTGTGTCTCCGTGTATTACAAACACATTCCATGTGCTGACATGCTAACACTTCCAACATAGAAACACGCAATGAATTGCTGCATGTCTTTGTCTCCGTGATCTGTCGCACGTGCAAGAATTTCATCATTTCATCAGCCCCTCACTCCCGTAAACACTCTCCAGTTATACTGGTGTATGCGGACACGTGAACCCGCTGAGAATCTTGGACCAGGCACTGGATGAAAGTCGAACGGTTTTCTGCTCGTCAAGTTATCGCTGTCTCACAATCAGTAGCTGTTGTTGTAGTCATGCCAGACTGAGCGCACCGGCGTCGGTCGTTGATTACATGAGGGCGTGAGTGTTGCGTGCGACATGAGAACTCTACCGGTAATACCATGAGAGACTTGAACTGGAGACACTAGTCAAAGAAGCCCTCCGCTGTTGCCATACTGGAGAGTAAGAACAATTCTAGCCTAGAGGTTATCACGGTGATAACTGTCATTTCTCAAGCTGGATTCTAATATCGCTTGTTTATCATTCCAGTTTAGTGATTAGAAAACGTGTTCCCATTGGTAAATAATTGTGTGATATTAAGTCTGAGAACGCTGCTGGTCGATCTCTCATTCAATGATGGAAAGAAATGGTAAGTACTTGGCTGTTAGGTAGAATGTTCAAGTTTTGAGAATTGTTAGGTGCAGGAAACCTTTAATGTGTTATCGGGTATAAGATGTTCGGCGGTGTTACCCAGGTATAAGATCTTGTGTGTCGTTAGACAGGTGTGAGTAGTCGTGAAGGTGTGTCCGGGTATGAGATGCTCTGTGTCGTTTGACAGGTGTGAGTAGCTGTGAAGGTGTGTCCAGGTATGAGATATTATGTGTTGTTAGACAGGTGTGAGTAGTTGTGAAGGTGTGTCCAGGTATGAGCTATTATGTGTCGTTAGACAGGCGTGAGTAGTCGTGAAGGTGTGTCCGGGTATGAGATATTATGTGTCGTTAGACAGGTGTGAGTAGTCGTGAAGATGTGTCCAGGTACAGGTAAGAGACGCTCTGTGTCGCTAGACAGGCGTAAGTAGTCGTGAAGGTGTGTCCGGGTATGAGATATTATGTGTCGTTAGACAGGTGTGAGTAATCGTGAAGATGTGTCCATGTACAGGTAAGAGACGCTCTGTGTCGCTAGACAGGCGTAAGTAGTCGTGAAGGCGTGTCCAAGTATCAAACGCTCTGTGTTGTCAGACAGGTATGTGTAGTCATGTATGTGTGTCCGGGTATGAGATATTATGTGTCGTTAGACAGGTATGAGTAATCGTGAAGATGTGTCCAGGTATGGGAGATTATGTGTCGTTTGACAGAGGTGAGTAGTCGTGAGGTGTAAGTAATTGTGTGTATCCAGGAATGAGATTCTCGGTGATGTTGAACAAATGTGAACTGTGCTAGCATATATGTACGATGTGTCGTTAGACAGGTGTGAGCAGTCGTGACTGTGCTAGCATATATGAGACGACGTGTCGTTAGACAGGTGTAATAGTGAATGTGTGATTATGTTTCTTGGACAATGTGCTTCCATTATTCTTCCTAATACAGTGCGAAATCTCACATAATTCATCTTCTTATTATCTAACATCTACCTAGCCGACACGTTTCAATATTATTCTAAATTATCAATTTCGTTGTAGTGAATCACAATGCTGTACAACAAATGTGTTCTTGCTCAAATTTGTGTAACTATACTTAATTAAACAGTTTATTTCTAAAAAAAAAAAAAACTTTTTAATTGTTTTGCGCACTTTTGCCGTGAGCGCATTTGCTCTGCGCGCTTAGGTCGTGTCACCTGCCAGAACTTATCGAAATGGATACAAGGTGATTGATGGCAGAAGTTGTGTAGTATAACACAGTGACTTGAAACAAATCACTCCAGACATGATCGAAGTCGGATCAGATACAAGGTGATTGATCGCGGAAGTCTCATAAATATACCCTACTGAAATCGGATGTGTTGACCGAAAAGTGCAGATATCGCAGTCACAATGCATTACTTTATCCGGTATACATCTTGGTAATACCTGAAAATCTAAAAACGAGCGAGAAAGGAATCAAAAGAAGAGAATTTAATGCTCATTGCGCCGATGACGGATGTTTCGGTCCATTGGCCCAAATAAAACGCGACTCACCACATTTTCACTCTCTGGTCTACATCCTGCTGGAAATCTAGTAGGACTATTGTTGTGCTACAAGAGAGGTCCAGTGGGAGTTTGAGAATGTGTCCTGCTACAAGAGAGGTCCAGTGGGAGTTTGAGAATGTGTCATGCTACAAGAGAGGTCCAGTGGGAGTTTGAGAATGTGTCCTGCTACAAGAGAGGTCCAGTGGGAGTTTGAGAATGTGTCCTGCTACAAGAGAGGTCCAGTGGGAGTTTGAGAATGTGTCCTGCTACAAGAGAGGTCCAGTGGGAGTTTGAGAATGTGTCATGCTACAAGAGAGGTCCAGTGGGAGTTTGAGAATGTGTCCTGCTACAAGAGAGGTCCAGTGGGAGTTTGAGAATGTGTCCTGCTACAAGAGAGGTCCAGTGGGAGTTTGAGAATGAACGATGAATAAGAAGAATAAATGCACTGATATAAGATATGCCAGTTATAGCTTAGAGTAGCGCATGCACATGGACATTGTTACCGGTGTTCCATTTAATCTCTAGCTTATTCGACCACCATCCATACCCTCTTAGAACAGAACCTTGCCATCACTTGAAGGTAGTTCTAGCACTAGTGGTTTACTTTGGGGGCTAGTTATAGAGTCGGTATTCATGTTTCTGCTCACCTTGCCATCACTTGAAGGTAGTTCTAGCACTAGTGGTTTACTTTGGGGGCTAGTTATAGAGTCGGTATTCATGTTTCTGCTCACCTTGCCATCACTTGAAGGTAGTTCTAGCACTATTGGTTTACTTTGGGGGCTAGTTATAGAGTCGGTATTCATGTTTCTGCTCACCTTGCCATCACTTGAAGGTAGTTCTAGCACTATTGGTTTACTTTGGGAGCTAGTTATAGAGTCGGCATATTCATGGCTAGTAGAAACGTTAATCTATCATCTAAATTTAGACAAGGCTGAACCAGCTCATTGTTGGCGCGGTCTCTGTGTGGGCGTTGCATTGATTATACCCGTAGTAAATCGTTAATTGCATTTCCCTGCATACACTACTCTGCATTTGTTACATTCAGGTACTCACCGATAACAATATTCTTATCATTGTTAACATTATTTTTCTCAGCTACACACACGATGTTTATTATTAGCGTGGATCGCCCCTGTGTTAATAATAGTAATAATAAGACCCATAACAGGTCAGGATCGTAAGGGTGCCACACTGAAGACATCAGCACGAACAAACTCTGCAAACATCTCTATCCTCAGCCATTCGAAGGAGCGTAGAGAAATCACGCCCGGGCCATTCCTTGGTGTTATAAATCCATGATTTTCTCTTCGCTCCTCATATCCTTCCACCTTCGACTGTTCCTTGCAAAACAATGTTATAAAGTGAGTCGTATCTCGTTACATGTCCAAATCAAACACAAGTTTACGCCGTTTCAGCACTACCAAAAGCGGTTCATCATAACCAGCAAGTTTGTTTATTTGCTGCCGGACTAATATATTTGTCTTGTGTACTATATAGCCAATTCTTAACAAACATCTACAGCACTTGTTTACAAATACTTGAACCCTTCTCTCTTGTGTCTGTATTGATTGTCCAACTTTCACATCCCGTATAAGATTACGCTTACGTCTAGCAGATCTCAATAGACTGATCATTACTGTAATACTCATCTTAATTTTCCATATCATATTCAAACTTGCCATGGCAGCCATCGCCATCTCGAGTATTAGCTTAATCTCATTTCCCGAGTTGTATTCATCAAATATATGGAACCCGAGATATTTCAAGTTTGGTATCTTCAAATTTTCTACCGTTTAACTTGGGATCATGTTTGGTTTCACTATAGCGCTTTGTTGGAACAACGTCTGTAGTCAAATGTATTGAACAACAGAGATTGAAATGGCTCTGCTACTTACTGATAATAAACCCTTATTGATCAGCTGCAAGAGCATACAACATGAGGATGGAAACAGCAAGATACATAAGAAGACCAAGAAGAAGATGGATTGAAGAAGTTACCAACATTCTGAAACATCGTAATATTACTTCATATGAAGCGACCAAATGTGACTTGACCTGAAAACCGCTGGTCATTCAATCCCGCAACGTCTTACAGCAATAGTAGAGAAAACACAATAGATATATGTAGTTAGATGGATGAGTGGGTAGGTAGGTAGATGAATGGGTGGGTATGTAGTTAGGTAGATGAAGTTTTCAGGTAATTTTTTGTGTGTCTCGTCTACGACGAGCGGTGTATGTGCGAATCCGGTCCTCCAAGAAACGGTTGTCGACCTCTGGTCTAATGAGTACCTAGTAGCCCTCGTAGAGAACCTGAAGACTTGTCACTAACCTGCGTTTCTACAATTGAACAAGCAGCCACAGAGTAAGCACTTGAATACCGCGTTATCTAGCGTAGCTACACAAGATATGTATCATTTAGCAATGCGAGACTCATATCGTTGGTGCATCTCGTGGGCGTGATCCAGTTCTATCAACACTACATCTTGTATGATAACGTATTCCGTTGAATGCATACTCTAGGCTTCCTCCTTGACACACACAATAGGGCACTCGCCTAGAAAAAAAAATTATTGTGGGGGGGGGGGGAGAGTAAAATATATAGCTACTATAGTTTGGAGAATTCAGGTAAAAAATTATTGTGGGGGGGGGGGGGAGTAAAATATATAGCTACTATAGTTTGGAGAATTCAGGTAAAAAAAATCTGATTAAAAATAGCATTTACAAGTGGCAGTGAAGGGGGTAGGTTATGCTGGACCATGAATAAAGTCGTGAGTGGATGTTTTACCGGAGTAACACGTGAGTTATGTCTAGACAGTACTCGCGTACATGTCTGTGCTGGATGCCAGAGTTGGCTAGAGATGAATTTGTATATTTATACTATCAGCATATATGTACCTGTTCTACCTGTGTGTGATTATAGTAGTGCTACTGTCAGCATAGAAGTACCGTTCTACCTGTATGTGATTATAGTAGTGTTACTGTGAGCAAATTAGTACCTGGTCTACCTGAGTGTGATTGTATTAGTGTTGTTTTACTGTCAACATAGAAGAACAAAGCCTACCTGCGTGTGATTGTATTAGTGTTACTGTGTTATTAAAAGTACCTGGTCTACCCGAGTGTCATTGTATTAGTGTTACTGTGTTATTAGAAGTACCTGGTCTACCCGAGTGTCATTGTATTAGTGTTACTGTGTTATTAAAAGTACCTGGTCTACCCGAGTGTCATTGTATTAGTGTTACTGTGTTATTAGAAGTACCTGGTCTACCTGAGTGTCATTGTATTAGTGTTACTGTGTTATTAGAAGTACCTGGTCTACCTGAGTGTCATTGTATTAGTGTTGTTTTACTGTCAACATAGAAGAGCAAAGCCTACCTGCGTGTGATTGTATTAGTGGTACTGTGTTATTAAAAGTACCTGGTCTACCCGAGTGTCATTGTATTAGTGTTACTGTGTTATTAAAAGTACCTGGTCTACCCGAGTGTCATTGTATTAGTGTTACTGTGTTATTAGAAGTACCTGGTCTACCTGAGTGTCATTGTATTAGTGTTACTGTGTTATTAGAAGTACCTGGTCTACCTGAGTGTCATTGTATTAGTGTTACTGTGTTATTAGAAGTACCTGGTCTACCTGAGTGTCATTGTATTAGTGTTACTGTGTTATTAGAAGTACCTGGTCTACCTGAGTGTCATTGTATTAGTGTTACTGTGTTATTAGAAGTACCTGGTCTACCCGAGTGTCATTGTATTAGTGTTGTTTTACTGTCAACATAGAAGAGCAAAGCCTACCAGCGTGTGATTCTGTTATTGTTACTAGCAACATGGTAGTAGCCGGCCTACGATGCCACGAGTCTTGTCTGATTTTCCTTTACTTGTGTGTGATGTCTCCGTCACTCTGCTGCCAACTTTGATATCACGAGTCGTGCCTCATTTCCCCTTACTCGTGAGTGATGTCTCCTTCGTGAGTGGTGTGTTATTTCCACTTCTTGCTGACCGATATCCTGCTTCCCATTCCTCGTGAGTGTTTATTTCACCTCCATAAAGAGTTGGTGTTTGCTAACTCTTTCCTCCTCTCGGAATGATGTGTATGAATACTCTATTGAGTCATGAATATTCTATTGAGTCATGAATACTCTATTGAGTCATGAATACTCTATTGAGTCATGAATACTCTATTGAGTCATGAATATTCTATTGAGTCATGAATACTCTATTGAGTCATGAATACTCTATTGAGTCATGAATACTCTATTGAGTCATGAATACTCTATTGAGTCATGAATACTCTATTGAGTCATGAATATTCTATTGAGTTTTGACTCTATTGGGAGCCGCGTAGCGCAGTGGTTAGCGCACTGGCTTCGCTACGGCCCTGGGCTCATTCCCCAGTTGAGGCGGAAATGTTTTTCTGATCGCAACGGCTTCCAGGTCGACCCAGCCTTAAATGGGTACCGGATTAATCCGGGAAGTAAAGACTGCGAGGGAGAGGAGATGTGAACCGCCCTCATTTGCAGAGCCTCTGAAATGCGAGATCGCTAACATCTTATACCCCTACGGCATTAATAAATGCTATGGGTTACTTTGCTTTTACTCTATTTAGTCATGAATACTCTATTTAGTCATGAATACTCTATTTAGTCATGAATACTCTATTTAGTCATGAATACTCTATTTAGTCATGAATACTCTATTGCGTCTGATCTTATTTCGTACTCCTCATTTCTCTATAATCTTGAAGTCTCAATTCTCTGTAATATTGATGCTTCAATTCTCTGTAATATTGATGCTTCAATTCTCTGTAATATTGATGCTTCAATTCTCTGTAATATTGATGCTTCAATTCTCTGTAATATTGATGCTTCAATTCTCTGTAATATTGATGCTTCAATTCTCTGTAATATTGATGATTCAGTTCTCTGTAATATTGATGCTTCAATTCTCTGTAATATTGATGCTTCAGTTCTCTGTAATATTGATGCTTCAATTCTCTGTAATATTGATGCTTCAATTCTCTGTAATATTGATGCTTCAATTCTCTGTAATATTGATGATTCAGTTCTCTGTAATATTGATGCTTCAATTCTCTGTAATATTGATGCTTCAGTTCTCTGTAATATTGATGATTCAGTTCTCTGTAATATTGATGCTTCAATTCTCTGTAATATTGATGATTCAGTTTTCTGTGATTCTGGTGTGTCAATTATCTGTAATCCTAATGTTCAATTCTCTGTAATATTGATAAATCATTTCTCTGTAACCTTGATGGCTTGATTCTCTATAATCTTGATAAATCATTTCTACACAATCTTGATGTCTGCACATATCACGCACGAGTTAGTAGAGTGTATGCGTGTTTACACTGAGAGTTCCGTGAAGGGAAAAAAACTGGCAAATCTGCAGGATGAGGCGTGAATACAAGTAAAAAAAAAATAGAGACGGAAGTAATGAGTAATTTGACAGGTGAAAACTGACGCAGATTTCGGGGATTACTGTGAGTTCTGGCCAGAAATACCTGATTGACAAGGTGAGCAACACACTTGTTTATTTGCAGCTCTTTAATCGTGGTGCTAAGTAGTGTCGGCTGCATGATTACTCACCTTCCATTTCAGAGTAATCGTTTATTCTTAAACCTACAAGTTCTTTGTTCTCACACGTAGTTCTCTATTCTCACACGTAGTTCTCTATTCTCACACGTAGTTCTCTATTATCACACGTAGCTCTCTATTCTCACACGTAGTTCTCTATTCTCACACGTAGCTCTCTATTCTCACACGTAATTCTCTATTCTCACTCGTAGATACTATTCTCACTCGTAGATACTATTCTCACTCGTAGTTCTCTATTATCACACGTAGTTCTCTATTCTCACACGTAGTTCTCTATTATCACTCGTAGTTCTCTATTATCACTCGTAGTTCTCTATTATCACACGTAGTTCTCTATTATCACACGTAGTTCTCTATTCTCACACGTAGTTCTCTATTATCACTCGTAGTTCTCTATTATCACTCGTAGTTCTCTATTATCACTCGTAGTTCTCTATTATCACTCGTAGTTATCTATTCTCACTCGTAGTTCTCTATTATCACACGTAGTTCTCTATTCTCACACGTAGTTCTCTATTATCACTCGTAGTTCTCTATTATCACACATAGTTCTCTATTATCACACGTAGTTCTCTATTATCACACGTAGTTCTCTATTCTCTCTCGTAGATACTATTCTCACTCGTAGTTCTCTATTCTCACTCGTAGTTCTCTATTCTCACACGTAGTTCTCTATTCTCACACGTAATTCTCTATTCTCCCTCGTAGTTCTCTATTCTCCCTCGTAGTTCTCTATTCTCACACGTAGTTCTCTATTCTCACACGTAGATCTCTATTCTCACACGTAGATCTCTATTCTCACTCGTAGATCCTATTCTCACTCATAGTTCTCTATTCTTACTCATAGTTATCTATTCTCACACGTAGTTCTCTATTCTCACTCAGTTCTCTTTTCTCACTCATAGTTCTCTATTCTTACTCATAGTTATCGATTCTCACACGTAGTTCTCTATTCTCACTCAGTTCTCTATTCTTACTCATAGTTCTCTATTCTCACACGTAGTTCTCTATTCTCACTCATAGTTCTCTATTCGCATGCATAGTTCACTGTTCTCACACTAGTAATTCTCTGTTCTCACACATAGTTCTCGGTTTTCACACTATTAGTTCACTGTTCTCACACCTAGACGCTCACTGTTGATAGACCTAGATGCTCTCTATTGTAACGTCTAGAATTTCTCTGCTCTCACACGAGTGTATCACATCTGTTCTCACACTTAGAAGTTCTGTGTTGACACACTCAGAAGCTCTCTCTTCTCACACCTAGAAGTTCTCTGTTGTTCTCACACCTAGATGTTGTATTACATGTATCAATGTGTCTACACACACACACACACATATATATACGATGAATGTATAGATGTAGTTGACTGTTTATGTGCGTATATAATAAGCTGGCGTTGTATGAATGTGTTGTTAATGTTGTAGTTGATTTCCTTGGCGTAGTGTTTAGGCCGTTTACCTTTGTGCTCCAAGGGTATCGGGTTTGAATCCGATTGTTCACGTTGTGTTTACAAAGATAATTTGTTTTCCCCTAATATGCCAGGATTATCGCTTGAAGCTTCAGGGTTATATGTGATAAGTGGTGCATGGTGCTCTGACCTCGCGATTTGTTGCTTCGTTGAGATGGACGGAGCATATATGGGGGAAAACTAGTACAATGAAATCAACACTCTACGCTGTGTCAGTGGACCCTTTTCTCTCACCTTGCTAACTGTTATAAGTTGTAACCATCCATGCATGTCTGTGTGTATCATCAAATCAATACATCCAAGTAAGAGAGGTGGAAGGCGAGAGGGGAGGAGAGAGGGATGGAGGGAGAAAAGGGAGAGAGAGAGAGAGAAATAATGTATTTGTACAACAACAAAATAATCATGAAACATGATATTTTGAAACATGATATTTTATGCAGAAATAGATATGATGTTTATGAGCTCAATTCACGTCCTCGCTAGCTATCATCTCCTCATTCATAATTCAGGTTCAACTATTCTAATCTACTTTCACATCTCGCTCACTCATATCTAGCTGATGCAAGCATTTACACACTCTGATGAGATTCCATTTCATGATTGCATTTCATTGATCTGAGTACAGTGATAGATCTGAGTACAGTGATAGATCTGAGTACAGTGATAGATCTAAGTACAGTGATAGATCTAAGTACAGTGATAGATCTAAGTACAGTGATAGATCTAAATACAGTGATAGATCTGAGTACAGTGATAGATCTGAGTACAGTTATAGATCTGAGTACAGTGATAGATCTGAGTACAGTGATAGATCTAAGTACAGTGATAGATCTAAGTACAGTGATAGATATAAGTACAGTGATAGATCTGAGTACAGTGATAGATCTGAGTACAGTGATAGATCTAAGTACAGTGATAGATCTAAGTACAGTGATAGATCTGAGTACAGTGATAGATCTGAGTACAGTGATAGATCTGAGTACAGTGATAGATCTAAGTACAGTGATAGATCTAAGTACAGTGATAGATCTGAGTACAGTGATAGATCTAAGTACAGTGATAGATCTAAATACAGTGATAGACAATGAGTTGTGTATTTGTAAGCTACATATTCTGTTGTTGCCTTCAGTAGGTCTTTTTCGTACGCTGAACTGATTCTAGCATTCAGTTCTGTAGGTCCTGTTCACATGCCTCACTCATGCCATTTTTGATATTGCTATGCTAGTATTCTGTGTAGCCGCGAAACGCAGTGGTTAGCGCACTGGCTTCGCATATGAGTGGTTGTGGGTCCATTCCATAATTGAGGCGGAAATATTTTTCAGATCGCAATGGCTCCCAGGTCGACCCTGCCTTAAATGGGTACCGGATTAATCCGGGAAGTAAAGACTGCGAGGGAAAGGAGATGGCTACCGTCCTCATTTGCAAAGCCACTGAAATGTGAGATCACTAACATCTCACACCCCTACGGTAGTAATAAATGCTATGGGTTACTTTACTTATTTTTTACTTACTATTCTGTGTAAATGTAAGCATTGTCTTGTATGTTCAAATACACCTGTAATCATGTTCCTGTATTACATCGCTGTATAATTGTACATATTTCATTGAAGTGGTAATTACACATTCCAGGAAAATTGACAATGACATTACATTTCATGTAGATTCAGAAGTCTATGCTCTAATCATTGAGGACTCCTCAGATGGTGACATTATTGTCTACACTGATGGGTATGTGGTTAGGGACGTGCTTAGTGTTTGGGTATTCACGGCTCAATGCACAGGGAAATTACCAAAGATGGTGAAAAAGTAATACCTGCTAATTTATAATTGAATTAAATAGAGAGGAAAATAGATGAAACATTTCACAATAAAAAGTTGTCGGAAGTCTGTACTTCACAAATGTATTTCTCAATTTAGTCTCCCATTATTTGTTACAGTTTTTGTACATCTTCACACAAGGGGGGGCATGTATTTACACACACGGTACATAATTGTATCTTTGATCCTAAACCAGTCAATGTTGTTGGTGGTGTTTATAGTGATGTTCGCGTAGTATCTTCTTTTACTGGCACACACAGATGCAAGTCTGAAGATGCATTATCGTGTAACAGTAGTGCAGTTCTCTGATCTATTAATCAGAAAACGAACTCTGTGCTTCTTGAAAGTTTCAATATAACAATCTGCATTCACTGTGTTCTCTTGTTGCAAGAAGTCAAGAAGAATCACACACTTCTCATTCCAAATCACTGAGACCCTACAGATGGTGAACTTTGTGAACTTCTTTCTTGTCGGGGATGTTGTATGATGCCATTACATTGACTGCCTCTTGGATTCTGGATCAGAAAAATGAACCCGAGTCTCATCGCTTCTCGCAATATTCTCTAAAAACTAATCTTCTTCAGTTTTGTAACGGTACAGAAGGTTAATGTCTATGGTTTTCCTTGTATCTTTATGTAAGTCTGTCAACATTCTGGGCAACGAACGTGCACAAACACTTGAATAACCCAGATCTTTAACGATGTTCTGAACACTGCCTTAACTAATGGACAACATGACATGTAGTTCGTCCAGTGTTACCCAACGATCACCACGAATGATGTCATCGTGTGGTGTCACTGTGGTAGACGGACCACCAGTCCACTTCACGTCATCCATATATATATACCTACTTCAGCTTCGTCACAGCGATGTACCCAAGGTCGGACAGTGCAAACATCCGCTGTGTGAATCTCCATAAACATACTTGAAACGTTCGTGGATGTGAATTGGGAGTCTCACCTTCAGCTTTAAGAAATTCTATGACATATCGTTGTTTTAGCCGAACTTCTTTGACAGCCATTTTTAAACGGTTACTATTTTGCAATCTATTAATGAAACAGGTTGTTTATGCTATACTGCGCAGAAGAGTGTTTGGGGATTCTCGCAAAATAAACACATTGCACACCCATATAGTATTTACTTAGATAAAAATTAGGAGGCATTTCTTGTTGTCCTTTCTTCTCATTTTAGGGCAGAAAGTGCTGCTTTCTGTACAATCAATAGTAGTACAACGATGAACATTGATGGCAGCAGTGACGAAGTCAATGTCTCAAGTCTCAGAGTGTAACGTGTATCTGTTTTATTACTCGTTCTATGAGTATGCTTCGCAAGATTCAGTCGGGCTATCTACGCCGCCAGTGGCTTGAGTCGGGCTATCTACGCCGCCAGTGGTTTGAGTCGGGATATCTACGCCGTCAGTGGCTTGAGTCGGGCTATCTACGCCGCCAGTGGCTTGAGTCGGGCTATCTACGCCGCCAGTGGTTTGAGTCGGGCTATCTACGCCGTCAGTGGTTTGAGTCGGGCTATCTACGCCGCCAGTGGCTTGAGTCGTGCTATCTACGTCTTTCAGTGGCTTGAGTCGATGCTGAGGTTTGTGCTGAAGAGAGTTGCCTTCATTCTCTGTACCTCAACACGTAGGTGTTGGTGGAATGAAAGAGCAGACAGACTGGTCAGCGTGGATGCAGTGACTATTGTCAGTTCAATAGATCGTGCTGATATTTTAATGCAATATTTGAATTGTTGGAAGATATGGGATGTATTTTAATGCAATATTTGAATTGTTGGAAGATATGGGATGTATTTTAATGCAATATTTGAATTGTTGGAAGATATGGGATGTATTTTAATGCAATATTTGAATTGTTGGAAGATATGGGATGTATTTTAATGCAATATTTGAATTGTTGGAAGATATGGGATGTATTTTAACTTCCATGTCTATGTCTAGAGTGTAGCAGGATCTGGCAATAAAGCGCGCGGTGTTGCAAGAAACGAACAGCATATAGGAATCAGAGTAAGAGTTATCTACCAACACACAACAAGAACAGTTACCACGTGATATAAGGACATGCTGAATATAAGATCGAAGCACCTATAAACTTGTCTGGATTGTTGTGATGATGATCTGACCAGAGCCGTCTTTGCACCATTTTGGGCCCCTGGACAAAGAAATAGTGTTGGGCCCCTTGGCAAAGAAAGAGTGCCCCCCCCCCCGCAGGAATAAAAAGTAATGGTTGATAATATTAAAAATAATTTATTATTTATTTTATTGTCACTATACTAATTTCAACAAAATTGTTAAAACATGCTGCAACAATAATCAACAGTAAACATGAAAAACAGAGAAAAGAGATCTTATTTACGTGTTTTATAGACATTGTTCAAGATTGGAAGTGATTGATAAACTTGAAGGGCCCGTTCGCATATAAACACAAAATTATGAGATTTTTATAAAATAATACTAAATTGTATACGTGTTTTCCGAAACCCTACAACATATTCGCATGGGGCCCCTATGTCCGTGGGCCCCGGGCAAATGCCCAACGGGCCTATGCATTAAGACGGCATTGGATCTGACGACTAACTAACCCATGAAAATGTTCATATATATATATATATATATCCGTGTATTTATATTCTTATGTAATTGTATGTGTGTGTATCCGTGTATTTCATCTTCTTCTTCAGCGTTCATTCTCAAACTCCCACTGGATTTCTCTTGTAACAGGACAATGATCCTACAAGATTTCCAGTTGGATGTAGTCCAGAGAATGGATATGCGTTGTGTTGCCGTTTTATTTGCGCCAATGCCCCAACACATCCGTCTTCGGCGGAATCATTGTATTTATATTCTCATGTATTGTAGGTGTGCGTATCCATCTAAATGTAACAGAGGGTGCCTATAACATCTCTGTTCACTGACTTCATTCACATTAGTACTAAATACTCCCCCCAATTCACCGAATGTAGTGTCGCCATCAATGTACATGAGTGTACTTGTCTACACCTAGTATATTCACAAGTTCATGCGCTATCACGTTCCTCCTGTGTTTTTTCTGCAACTAATGATGTCATTGTGAGTATTCACATTGTCTTTGTCGTAAACTATAAATGTACAGATAATCTGGTTCCTGTGTACACTTCAAATCTACAAATAGTCCTGTGCATATATGTAAAGTGAATAAATATTGTATATTCAGAGGTGTTAAATGCACAAATAGTATATATTAACAAGTTTCAAGTGTACAGTGTAGATTCACAAGTGTCAAAAAACGTATATTCGCTGGTGTCAAGTATACAAAAAAGTATACGTTCATGAGCGTTGGGTGTACCAATAGTATATATTTACGGGTATCAAGTGCATAAAGTATATGTTCACGGGAGTCAGGTGTGCAAATATTGTACATTCACTCTTGACATATTTCTATCATTGTTGACATCAGTTTTTATGTGAGGTAAACTCATGCTAATGATTCTGACAACTTTTGCTGATTGATTCAATCCTCGCTTTGACTGTTTCAGCTAATCACGCCGTCACGCAACATCATAGTGTGCGCTGACTCCCGGCGGGATATGGAAGAATGGATTAACGCTCTCAAAATGGCAGCTAATAAAGAATATTATGAGGTATGCCTTGTCTCCATTCACTCTCTCGTCTTCTCATTGACACGATGTTACATTCACTCTCTCGTCTTCTCATTGACACGATGTTACATTCACTCTCTCGTCTTCTCATTGACACGGTGTTACATTCACTCTCTCGTCTTCTCATTGACACGGTGTTACATTCACTCTCTCGTCTTCTCATTGACACGGTGTTACATTCACTCTCTCGTCTTCTCGTTGACACGGTGTTACATTCACTCTCTCTTCTTCTCATTGACACGATGTTACATTCACTCTCTCGTCTTCTCATTGACACGGTGTTACATTCACTCTCTCGTCTTCTCATTGACACGGTGTTACATTCACTCTCTCGTCTTCTCATTGACACGGTGTTACATTCACTCTCTCGTCTTCTCGTTGACACGGTGATGTTACACTCACTCTCTCGTCTTATCATTGACACGATGTCACACTCACTCTCTCGTCTTCTCATTGACACGGTGTTACATTCACTCTCTCGTCTTCTCATTGACACGGTGTTACATTCACTCTCTCGTCTTCTCATTGACACGGTGTTACATTCACTCTCTCGTCTTCTCATTGACACGGTGTTACATTCACTCTCTCGTCTTCTCGTTGACACGGTGATGTTACACTCACTCTCTCGTCTTATCATTGACACGATGTCACACTCACTCTCTCGTCTTCTCATTGACACGGTGTTACATTCACTCTCTCGTCTTCTCATTGACACGGTGTTACATTCACTCTCTCGTCTTCTCGTTGACACGGTGTTACATTCACTCTCTCGTCTTCTCATTGACACGATGTTACATTCACTCTCTCGTCTTCTCATTGACACGATGTTACATTCACTCTCTCGTCTTCTCATTGACACGGTGTTACATTCACTCTCTCGTCTTCTCATTGACACGGTGTTACATTCACTCTCTCGTCTTCTCATTGACACGGTGTTACATTCACTCTCTCGTCTTCTCGTTGACACGGTGTTACATTCACTCTCTCTTCTTCTCATTGACACGATGTTACATTCACTCTCTCGTCTTCTCATTGACACGGTGTTACATTCACTCTCTCGTCTTCTCATTGACACGGTGTTACATTCACTCTCTCGTCTTCTCATTGACACGGTGTTACATTCACTCTCTCGTCTTCTCGTTGACACGGTGATGTTACACTCACTCTCTCGTCTTATCATTGACACGATGTCACACTCACTCTCTCGTCTTCTCATTGACACGGTGTTACATTCACTCTCTCGTCTTCTCATTGACACGGTGTTACATTCACTCTCTCGTCTTCTCATTGACACGGTGTTACATTCACTCTCTCGTCTTCTCATTGACACGGTGTTACATTCACTCTCTCGTCTTCTCGTTGACACGGTGATGTTACACTCACTCTCTCGTCTTATCATTGACACGATGTCACACTCACTCTCTCGTCTTCTCATTGACACGGTGTTACATTCACTCTCTCGTCTTCTCATTGACACGGTGTTACATTCACTCTCTCGTCTTCTCGTTGACACGGTGTTACATTCACTCTCTCGTCTTCTCATTGACACGATGTTACATTCACTCTCTCGTCTTCTCATTGACACGATGTTACATTCACTCTCTCGTCTTCTCATTGACACGGTGTTACATTCACTCTCTCGTCTTCTCATTGACACGGTGTTACATTCACTCTCTCGTCTTCTCGTTGACACGGTGATGTTACACTCACTCTCTCGTCTTCTCATTGACACGATGTTACACTCACTCTCTCGTCTTCTCATTGACACGATGTTACATTCACTCTCTCGTCTTCTCATTGACACGATATTACATTCACTCTCTCGTCTTCTCATTGACACGGTGTTACATTCACTCTCTCGTCTTCTCATTGACACGGTGTTACATTCACTCTCTCGTCTTCTCATCGACACGGTGTTACATTCACTCTCTCGTCTTCTCGTTGACACGGTGTTACATTCACTCTCTCGTCTTCTCATTGACACGATGTTACATTCACTCTCTCGTCTTCTCATTGACACGGTGTTACATTCACTCTCTCGTCTTCTCATTGACACGGTGATGTTACATTCACTCTCTCGTCTTCTCATTGACACGGTGTTACACTCACTCTCTCGTCTTCTCATTGACACTGTGCTTGTTGATGGTTTAGCATGCCTGTGTATGTGTTACCATAGCTTGGATGGTTCTATCATTGTCTCGTCTTCTCGTTGACACTGTGCTTGTTTAGCATGCCTGTGTATGTGTTACCATAGTTTGGATGATTCCATTGGTCACTTTTGGTTCTTCTAAGTCATCGACGCTCTCTCATGGAGTTACCTCATTAAGGTAAGTGCTATTTCATATCTGATTGACACGTGCTATTTCATATCTGATTGACACGTGCTATTTCATATCTGATTGACACGTACTATTTCAAATCTGATTGACGTACAAGGCCACTCCACAGATATAACAGGTAATTCGGTGTGGTCAATACAACTTATTGTTTTTTGTTGTGCGTGAGTAAACTTGTTGAAACTTTCGGGGTGTATGCGTGAGCGTTCGTACGTGTGTATGTGTGCGCGCTTATATGTGTTTGTGCGTGCGTGTATGTGTATCTGGACCTGGACTGTGTCGTCTTTGACTGTTTATGCGAGACACGCTCCATAGCTTAACCATAGCTTTTCCACCTTCTGTGCCTAAGAAATTTCATGGCAGTAAGTTTACAGAATCAATTATCAGAGACGGAAATTCTTCAAAAGTCCCTTATGCCGTTGATTAGGTCCCAACTTCGCTGGACTGGCCACATCATCCGTATGCCAGACAGGTGCCTTCCATGGGATTCCAGATTATTCTATGGGAGTGTGTGTGATGATCCATGTTCAAGAGGAGGGCAGAAAAAAGCGCTTTAAGGAACACTTAAAGAACTCTCTCAAGCACGACAGCATTAAATCTAGCCCCAGAAAGACTACAGCCCTTGATCGCTCAGTGTCCTACACCCATATCACTGCTGGCATCACTACATTTTAAAAAGAAAGATCACTGCTGGAAATTTACAAGAAACGAAAACGGAAGGAAAAATCTGAAAATTCTCTTACTCGGGACCCTCTGCGCGCATTGCAATAGATCCTTTCTGGCACGAATCGGACTCATTGGGCATCTTCGAACTCACAAACTAATACCAAGTTGAACAACCACAAATTATCAGATTTTTAAAAATTTCTTCACCACATTTTGTTTTTTCATACCATGCACATCTTCATTTGCGAAGGAAGAACATCAGCATCATGTGTATGTGGGATGTTATGTGCAAACGCGCACGCGTGTGTCTGGTGCGTTTGAGTATGTATATAAATGAATCATACTTGTCACAGATCTCACCCTTAGAATGCCCATAGCAAATAGATCATTTCTGAGATAGTCTTCTCCAATGGTGACTACCAATTTGTAGAACAATAATAACTAATAATACAGGTCCTACCGGTAACTATTGTTCCAAACTGTCCACGTAGGACACCGCGATCTATCTTTCTGTCTGTCTGTCTGGCTGGCTGGCTGGCTGTCTGTCTGTCTGATCTAATGTAATCTTATCTTATCTATCTTAATCTAATCTAATCCTAAATCTAAATCTAATATAATCTAATATATCCAATTTATCCTATCTATCTTATCTTATCTACATATCTCTTTATGAAATATTTTTGGACAACTGTCAAAATTCAATATCTTATAACGATAATGTACGGTCAACATAAACAAATATACATCCCCCTGCTGTGTGATCGATGAATTCTTCACGTTGTCAATAAAAATTCTTTAAAGGTGACCCAGGTATCAAACCTCTCTTCAGCTGGTAAGTAAGATATATTCCAATCGGTCTGCACACAGCAGAAAATATAAGCATAACCAGTATGTACGATAAGGAACTCTTGTAATTAACTTCAGACTATATGTCTGTGCATTTACGTGCTGAATATAATACACAATAATAACTCCTCTAACTGTACAGCTCTCTGGACGAGCTCACGACAGGCCAACGTCTCTAGTGGATATTCTCTGGACGAGTTCAACGACAGGCGAAACTCTTTAGTGGCTATTCTCTGGGCGATTTCAACGACAAGCGAAACTCTCTAGTGACTATTCATTTCTCTACAAAATGTTTATTTCTTCCAATACAAAGACATTTCTTCCAATACAAACAAATTGCTTCCAAAAATACACCAACTCTTTCTTCCGGTTTTCCAGAAAACTCTTAACATTCAAACAGTAATCCAGAGACAAAACACCTTCACATATTTGATGTGAGTATTGAAGACAGAGTCTGAGTCTACCCGCCGCACTCAGCTCTGCTACAATTTGTAGACGTCATCTCAGTAGTTTACTTCTCAGTGTTGCCACTGATTAGATTTCACACGAAATCGTGTGTCTCGCGAATTTTCTGCACGAACTTCGTGTGAGTTACCAGCTCAGTCAATCTTCTAATTCACGCTGTTGTTTCCTACTTGACATTAAGTCTCAACTTTCTAAACTGTCTCTATTCAACATTTCTATTCTTCGTACAAATTACGTCCAATATATCTACATTTTTGGCTTTAAACATTATCTGCCTAGGACCACTGCATCCGTCTACCATTCCTATGTAATCCATCATTGGACCACTGATGAATCCGTTACAAGCCGACATGTAATCAACTGTCATCTTCCTTGAAGCACTGGATCCGTCTACAACCCCCCCCCCTACATATGTAATCCATACTTCCATACTTTGAACACTGGATCCGTCTACACCCTCCCCCACATATGTAATCCATACTTGGAACACTGGATCGGTCTGCACCTCCCTCCTCCACATATGTAACACATCCTTCTCCACTTGCCGAGAGTATCACTCATAGCACGTAACTCCTTAGCTTTAGGCGAAAATGCACAGGGATCTCCGAAAAAATACACTTTATAAATGATACGACCTGAGCCGGTTTCGAACCCGTAATCTCTTGAGCATCAAGTGAATCGCTTAACCAAGTTACTGAATATTTCAAGCGTATTAGGTTCAGGTATGCATGATACGTAAAAAAAAGTAATAACACAAGTAGTATACGATTATTTCTATTGTCGTGGTACCCATTTCTTTACAATGTGTTTTTTTAAGCGAAAGGAGTTCTTATGCAGAATAGACTAAAGTGCTATCAATACTGAATATTTCATTGTAGAAACCTAACTAAAGTGAAACTAAATTGTAAAAAATATACATTGTAAAATGCACAAACAAGTGTATGTTTGCACAATGTTTTTTGACAAACATTGTTTTTACACAGATAAGTACATGCAGAATGTCATACAAATCGTGTATCCACGTGAACATTTCACGAATCCAACGAAAAACATTTTTTTCTTTAAAGGGAAACGACTGTTGAAATTGTGCACACAAAAAGGGCCCAGGATGATGATGGAACAATCCCTTTAACTGTGAGCAGGAAGTTTTTGACAGCCCATAGCTTTTCTGGCAATAGCGTAGAATCTTCTCAGTTGTGCAACTATGGTGACACTCGCACCCTGACTCATAATATCTCAAAGGAATGATTGTATGAGGGAGGTTTATGGATGCATGGTGAGTCCCCGAAGGGAGTCATTCCAGTGTGCCAGTATACCAGGATCATCATGTCCTGTCAGGGGTACACCACACACTTCTGGACCAACTATCTCATCTTTCTTCTGTCAGTTTTATTGACTCATCCCGCAGTGATGGTACATCTAGCAGTCCCCATCACTTGGATGTCTGCCACAAAAAGACACAGATGCAATGTATCTCTTTGTAATCCATGGGGATTATTTGATAGAAGACAAAAGTCAGAAATTGAGACACAATGTGACAAAGATGATTTGTTCACATGTGACAGGTTGTTAGCTGATCCCCACAATTTTCCTTAGTCACCTCCTACGACATGCATGGAAAGAAGACAGTTGAAGTATTCTACTCACCCTGAACTACATGCCCTGGTTGGCACACGGGGCGACCAAGTCTAGATAGGTGCAACTGTTTACTTATACAGACAACTAAGCCGTGTAATGTTGACGTGTTATACGCTACTTGACATATCTTTTCTTGCCGCTGACTACACACACACACACACACACACGTAACCTCCATGTTCATGCTAAAGTCCATCCAGTATTAATATTGTTCAGCTTATCCCATGGCCATCAAATATGCAAACATGAACAAATAAAAGTGTATTTTTCCTTATTATAATCTGAGTTAATTGAGTAATTCTATTCCAATCTTGTTAATTAATAATATTCAACTAATCAAGTGCTATGACAGCTGTCGTTGACCAGATGTTTTCATACGTCGAGTACCGTCCACGTGTGTTGTTTGTCCATCACTAGTCATGATGACCATTTATGACATACACTTTTGAAATTCAGTTAGAATAATGTCCTTGTCTAAGAGTTCGTAGATGTGGCTAATAGGCCCTATTCTGGCCTTGGAATTTAATGTATGAGCACCGACATACGTCTTTCAACCGCGTGCAATAGATTGCTTCCATACAGTAAAATATACATGATAGTAAGCAATGCTCATTTATTACTGCCCTTGAAACATGGCGTGATCGTCGCTTCGCAAACACATTTGTATTTACATAAAACATTAGATGGATCTTTGTGTTTCAGGATAGATATAAGAGCGAGCAGTTTGTGGTTACAGAGAAACTGTCGGGATGTGTTTAGATGGCAACAATGAGATAGGCAACGTTGACATAATTAGAGGGAGATCATTCGCAGAATAATGGCAGCATTTTATCGATAGTTGTCTATATTGAGATCTACGAAATGTTCTTTGAACGTGCTGTGACATAAGTGTTTCCGCATGAAATACCTATTCCATTATCTCTGTTTGTGGCTTGACTTATGTATATATGTTTATAAACTGTGTGTTTATATGTGTATATATGTTTATGGACTGTTTATAAACTGTGTGAATATGTGTGATAAATTGTGAGGTCCCTCGTGCAATTTGTTGTATATAATGAAGGCTGCGGTGGCTCTATTAGAAAAACCGCGAACTCCACTATTCTTTGGTGGCTGTAAAGCTTTGATATAACCAAATTGGATTTATGCCCGCAGTTGAAAGAAGCGTACCTCACCATAAGAGGTAGATGTTACGTAACCAAACCATGCAACTCGATAGAAGAGTTGGATCTGATCTCTTTCGCCTTCTTAGCTGAAGTGTCATTAACCGACATCGTGAACCCCTTGTCCAAGTCGAGTCTCATCACGCATTTGGCAGCAAGTGTGTTCTCGAGCTGTACGACCCTTTTTCATGTGAGACTAATCTCATCGAGTACTGAACCCTTTCCCTCTGCGAGCATATTTCCGGTAATGAATTGCTTGACAATAGAGTTTGGCCAGGGTTGCCTACGTTGTCCCGTTTATGCCTGAGCCCATTGGGTACGGAACCCTTGTTCTCCGCGAACATGTTTCCAGTATAGGAAAGCTAGACTAGAGTTGGGCCAGTGCTGCTTTCTTTGCCGGGCTCCCACGATTGAGTCTCCCACGACTGGGTCTCTGCCCGTTAGGAGTACCGGTAACTAGAAACTTGTCTCGATCTAACAGGGCTTGTAGTTCCGATTTCCTTGGAACGTTTTCCCTTTCTATTTGCACTTGGCGCTGCCCTCTGGTGCTGTGCTCCCCTCTCATTGTACTCAGAATGTTATCTTTTCGTCTTTCGCCATGCATCTACCTTTTCGTGTCGTTTTCATTGTCCGCCCCTCTAATGCTCGACCAGGACTGACTAGCGTCACTTTTTCCACAGTGCCACTGCACATGTTGGCGCATTGGTGTCGGAGATATTGACTGTCTCTTGTGCAGTCAATTATCTTTCCGTCTGCTGCCTCCACATTTACGATCCCAAAAGATTTAGCCAAAATCAGCACGCGCAGCTGTGTTTTTGTTTCCAGGGTGCACCACAAGGAAGTGATTTTGGTTATCTGCTACGCCTGGGTCTGCCGAGAGCAGTGCGGTGGTACCCGTTGGACCAAACTAAAGAAGATAAATCAACTTGTGTACTGGAAGAACACGGTGAAAGTAGTTCAGTAGGTAGGAGATACCGCGGAGATAACCAGCACAAAATCAATATTTATATTCAACTTTTGAAGATGTATCCATATCCTTCCTGCCATCTGCGGGTGGATAGCACAAGATATCTTGTAACCGCCCGGGCGTTTGTTTTCACAATTAACTATTCAGTATCCGTCTGTCGGTGCGAAGATTGCATGTCACGTAGAGAGCTATGCCTGCCAGTGCGAAGTGTGCATGTCATGTAGAGAGCTATTACTGTCGGTGTGAAGACTACATGTCATGAAGATGGTTATGCTCCATACAATAATGGTTCTCAGACATCTTTTTGCCTGTGGCCGCCATCTCCCCCCCCCCCCTCCTTTTTGGGACAAATTTTCTTCCATGTCACCCCTGGTACCTACATTTTTTTTTTAAATAATAGACTTTATTGATAACAAATCACCAAGGCTTTGTGGTTTTATTCATGTCATTCCTGTAGTTTATTGCACACGTATTTACCTTCTAGAGTAGCCCCCTCCCCTGAGCGTCCGTAGATAGAGGAAGGAGAGGGGCGGGTTCTTGATTCTTTATTAGAAAACTGGCCTCTCAGCACGTGGGGCATTCCCATAAGTGCTCCGCCCTCTGTTCCAGCAGCCATTCGACTCGATGGTGCCTCGAGTCCAATGCCGCCTAAACAGACGTCTACATCAGGGCACAACTCTGGTCCTTGCGACCGGTTTCTTTGTTTTTCCGCCCACCCACGCCGTACCCGTAACTAGTTCAAGCACAACGTTTGGCCTGTCGGAACAACATGGTAACTGTTATCGAAGGTTACAACTACGGGATTGTATAGATGACGTGCCATGAAGCTTCTATAAGAAGATAACCTCAATATAAAGGCATGTCATTTACTAAGGTTTTCTGTTGCATGGGTGGTTTGTCGAGTGAGCCATTGGTGAGACCCACAGACACAACCGCATGCGCAAAAACATCCGGGTTAAAGATCCTAAATGTCCCTCCCCCTTTAGGATATAATATGACTTTAGTATTAGGAATTTAGAAACATTTACATTTGTTTTAAATTGTAAAACTACCCTACCCACCCACCCACCACCCCATTTCCCTACTGAAGAGTTGTATCATATATATTTATGACCCTGTGACTGTGTATTCACTCCTCCGTCTTTTCAACGTTTGTCTACGTGTTTCCCCCAGGGTTTATATGGCTCACTTTTCAACGTTTGTCTACGTGTTTCCCCCAGGGTTTTATATGGCTCACTTTTCAACGTTTGTCTACGTGTTTCCCCCAGGGTTTATATGGCTCACTTTTCAACGTTTGTCTACGTGTTTCCCCCAGGGTTTTATATGGCCCCCTGTGAGAACCACCGCCATAAAGTATTCATGAAATACCTGCGGATGTTGTCGAGGTCTGTTGAAAATGTCGAAATTACAATCAGGAGTTGACGAATAGCATATTGTAGAAGGGAAATTCTTCCTCTCAATCTTCCTCTCAGTCTCTCGCCGTGTACATAAACGTGTACACGTGTTACAGTCATGAAATAAGATACCGGTATTGGCAACACATTTGAGTAGTGTTGTGTACTATGTGGCACATGATCACGATCTGGTCGCTGGTTGGTAGATTTAATTAACAATCAGTGTTGCCATTGTCTTGTGCAAGTTAGTTTCCAGAATAGTTATGTGTGCGGATGCCAGACTCATCACTTGTTTTGGCTGATCATACATTGGACATTGATTGACCATACCGATTATACAGAAGGTGACACAAATATTAGTCGTATCAGTTCAGAGCAGTTGTATGCGATCATTGCGCATGATTATTCTGTTGAAGGCCCTGTATAAAAATAATCCGTCATTCAACTTTGCTATCTGATTTAATTCTTCTGCGTTCACCTGATGTCAGTGATTTATTAGTATAGCATTATACTGCGATCGATTTGTACGGCATTGTATTGTGATATATTAATACATCATTGTATTGTGATATATTAATACATCATTGTATTATGATCTAATAGTACAGATGTATATTTTCATCTATTAATACATCATAGGGTTAGATGCCCAGACTAACAGTCTGTAACAGATGCCCAGACTAACAGTCTGTAATAGATGCCCAGACTAACAGTCTGTAACAGATGCCCAGACTAACAGTCTGTAACAGATGCCCAGACTAACAGTCTGTAACAGATGCCCAGACTAACAGTCTGTAATAGATGCCCAGACTAACAGTCTGTAATAGATGCCCAGACTAACAGTCTGTAACAGATGTCCAGACTAACAGTCTGTAATAGATGCCCAGACTAACAGTCTGTAACAGATGCCCAGACTAACAGTCTGTAACAGATGCCCAGACTAACAGTCTGTAATAGATGCCCAGACTAACAGTCTGTAACAGATGCCCAGACTAACAGTCTGTAACAGATGCCCAGACTAACAGTCTGTAACAGATGTCCAGATTAACAGTCTGTAACAGATGCCCAGATTAACAGTCTGTAACAGATGCCCAGACTAACTGTTTGTAACAGATGCCCAGACTAACAGTCTGTAACAGATGTCCAGATTAACAGTCTGTAACAGATGCCCAGACTAACAGTCTGTAACAGATGCCCAGACTAACAGTCTGTAACAGATGCCCAGACTAACAGTTTGCAACAGATACACACAGATAAACAGTTTGTAGCAGATACACAAACATTTTGTAATATATACACAGGCTGACATACTATTTTCTTTTGTGGCGCATATGATCAGCGCTAGTGTAACATACGTACAACTTTAGCCCTGATGATAAGCCCCAAAAGGGGGGGGGTGGAGAGTGATCGTTGAAGCTCAGAAAGATAAGGCAAGTACATGGTCTTATTTTTCACAAGTTCTAAATTGTCTTATTGTGTCCTTATCTACTTGTCTTGATTGATAGATACAACTCAGATGTGACTACTTGAAATGTACGTGTGTATGTGCTTTTGTGTGTGTGTGTGTGTAAGTCTGCTGACATTGCGCGTATAGTCATCTTAAAAATTGAACACATCCCCAGCAATGATATTCATAGCACATATTTTATTTCAGCGAAGGATGTTTAAAATTCTTAAAAATGCCTAGGGGTATTGTGACACCTGGCTTGTTTACCTGAGGGTATTGTGACACCTGGCTGGTTTTTATAAAACACGTTGAGATTAAACCTGCTGGCGTTTGTATGGGTTTCCGGTCTATTGAAGAAAAATTTGGACCGGAAGGAAACTGACAGGGAAGGATATTCAACCCGCAATATTACTCCTACCCGCTTAGCCTGTCAATCATGGTTTCTATTAGTAACAAGTTGAGACGTTTCAAGAGCGATGCTTTCACTACCTGCACAATAGGAACCACCCATGCTGCTCGTGACTTCAGTACAGACCATCTGGAGGCCCAGGATGATAATGTGAATGCCAACCATGCTTCTTGGATATCCCGGTTATGTATGATCTAGAGAACCAGTATATCCGCGTCCTTGGTTGAAAGAAGCGGGACGTGCCATAAAAGTTGGTTTAATTTTCACTCACGGATTTGGTAGCCATAATTCATGCGTGTAGATGTCAAGTTGTGTGATGTCATTGTGTCCGTTTACCTTTGTTATATTTCTGATGATCCAGCTCTTACATTAGTTACTATTCGTCATATACATTCTCTTTTCTGTCGGTTCAGATCTTAGATTATGATCTGTCCATACGTTTAGTCAACAATATTTCTGGAGAAGGGAGATGTTGACTAGGAGAAAGTTGACAACAATTACCCCACAACACAAATCTTATATATAACAATTCATTTGTTTAAAATTGCAATTTTTGTTTCTCATATAAATATCAAGAAAAAAAATCATTTAGTTTTTCCCTACTTGTTCTTCCAAAAACATATTTACAGGGAGCCCGCATCCTACGTTCAGTTCATACTTTCCCTTATCCCTTCTTCTTCTCCCGACCTCAACTATCCCCTCCATGTGAAAATTGGAAAAGGAATTATGCCTCACCACATTTCGAAACCACACATTGAGTCTGACGTCAACAAATTAATTAGGGGCAAATGTACATTTATCAGAAAAAGCCCCCCCCCCCCAAAAAAAAAATAATAATAATTATAATCCAACATAAGCAACAATCAGGTATGGGCCGCAGTAACACAAGCAATATTCAGGTATGGACCGCAGTAACACAAGCAACAATCAGGTATGGACGACAGTAACACAAGCAACAATCAGGTATGGACGACAATAACTCAAGCAATAATCAGGTAAGGGGTGTAGTAACACAACCAACAATCAGGTATGGATCGCAGTAACACAAGCAACAATCAGGTATGAACCACAGTAACACAACCAACAATTAGGTATGGACCGCAGTAACACAACCAACAATCAGGTATGGACCACAGTAACACAACCAACAATTAACAAGTAAATATGTAAAGCAAATACCTACCACTACTATACAAAAATATGTCTGTTCCGACGAATATTTTATGATCGAAACGTCAACTGTTTTCGTCTTTACTTTTTTTAAATTGTAGTTGTTTTCATAATCTTTTTATTGGTAGTGTTAGGTATGTGTAAAGATATTTATTTGCTTAATATAATTAAATTAGTGAAGGGGGGGGTCTGAAAAAGTTTGACGGTTGTTAACATGAGGGAGGGTTCAGTAAAAGACGACGAGATTGAGTTTAGCATGTCTATGGGTTTCCGGTCTGTGGAAATACAACTGGACCGGAAGGGAAATGGCCGCTCCGACCTCCAAATATTACTCCCACCCGGCCATCCTTTAAATGGTTGGTACGTGATCAATCGTCAAGTAAGACCTTCGTTTGATCACTATTTATAGGCAATGAAAGAGCGGATCAACTGGCATCGTGTGCGATTGTGGCAAAGGGCGATGGGGCAATGGATCGCGCTGACGTTTTGAACTCCTTAAGAGATATAACACGCGAGAGTGAGACTAATGTGGATGATGATTCCTTTTCAATGGCTAGGATTAAAGATCAGGGATTGAGATGCGGTGTTGCTAGAGGTGAACATTTTGGAGGGCGCAGAAGAATGATGGTCAACCAGCATAGGACCGGTACTGTCAGCAGAAGTGTGATGGCGGATACACTCAAGGAGATATCGGAGCAACTATGGATGTGTCCAGTTTGCAGTGATGATGATCCAACGACTAACTAACTAACTAACTATTTATAGACTTTGTGTCGCCCGCCAATGCCGACCAACAAAAATCACATCATTCATGGAAAAACACTGCATGTAAAACGACTTATTCTGCTTCGTTTTGGTTCGGCTGTTAGTCCTGGCCAATGGTATAACGTAAAAAGTAGAGACCTCTGAACAGCTTAGCCATACCCTTTGCGCCCACAATTGTTTTTATTATTATAAAATGTCAGAGCCATTTCTGTGTAGCTTATTGAATACTATATAACAACCAAACAAAAGTTGTGTGTATTTTCTACCTAACAATATGTCAAATATCAATTCGTAAGATCATGTTGTGTACAAGACTAACTGAGAAATATGGTTGCTATCCATCAAGTAGTTTTCATGAAAATTAATCTGAGTAATATGAATTGTAGAACTATAAGATAAAGGTATGTCGCATGACAGCAACTTGTTGTCGGGGATGAAAATAACTCTTCATGTACTAATCCGCAGCAACTATTAAGTAGGGTGGCCAGTTCACTTCCTTGCTATATTTACATCTCCTAACTCATACGTCAGTTACTCATTTACACATGAGTAGACTGGAGGAGTGGTCGTGTCGAGCAGGAAATCACAACCCGGATTTTTTTGTTTGACCGGACGTGGTGTCGAACCCGGCACTCTGTAACCCGGTGATAGTAAGCTAGCTCACTATGAACTATAGCTATAGTTTGTATAACTATAGCAATCTAGGACTTGTTTAACCGGAGTATAAGTCCCTAGATATCTTCATCAGGTAGCATAACCTGAACAAGATGTAGCAGTCAGCACAGTCTTTCGTAACTTCTGTCCATCTTCAGCCAGTCTTCCTACTGTTACTATGATGTTCAGGTGGTCTTTGATGTCTAGCGTGTCTCTTGTTTGTTTCCATGCATCATCCCCTCCATTATGGTCTTCTCTAGGCTGTCGTGGCGTTTGATATAGACAAAATATTGTAGTTTTCTGGAAGGAACCATGCTGTTTAGCCATTCTTCTTTTACATTCATTTCTCTCAGGATGGCTACATTGGTGATCTTTTTGCTCCATGATACGCTGAGGATTTTTCTTGTAACATTTTCTGTCAAATGCTGCTATTTTATTTTTCACTTTGTTGGTGATTGTCCAGGATTTACAAAGATCATTGTTGTACAAGTCACCAAAACTTTCTAAGATTTATCACTAAGTTCTTGTTTATCACCAAGTTCTTCTTGTTTATCACTAAGTTCTTCTTGTTTATCACAAGTTATTCTTGTTTATCACTAAGTTATTCTTGTTTATCACTAAGTTATTCTTGTTTATCACCAAGTTCTTCTTGTTTATCACCAAGTTCTTCTTGTTTATCACTAAGTTCTTCTTGTTTATCACCAAGTTCTTGTTTATCACCAAGTTCTTGTTTATCACTAAGTTCTTGTTTATCACTAAGTTATTCTTGTTTATCACCAAGTTCTTCTTGTTTATCACCAAGTTCTTCTTCTTTATCACCAAGTTCCTTCTTCTTTATCTTTCAAGGAGCTACCTTTCTGTGACATCCCAGGGCAGGTCTCTGCCGACGTACGTCAAATTCAATTGTATTTACGGGTCCCTTCTTCAAGTCTTTGTAGATCTCAGGGACCCGTATGTCCCACTTTGAGAACAAGAGAAGAGGCTACCTCTATACTTGACATAGTGTACTTGACACATTGTTGAAGACCTTACAGGAGGGTAGAGTCGATGTGAGGCGAGCAAGAAGTGGACAGAGGTACCAGTGGGAGAGTAACATCACGAGATAGGCAGGTTAGTATATTGGATCAAAGGACGGGAGCTCATGGACCCGCTGGATGGGGGGTAAGGTTAGTCTACAAGAGTGTACAATCAAAGCAAGAGACAGTGTGGATGGGTCCACAGCTACAGTTGCAGGGATGGCACTTGATGATGGTATATGATAACATTGAGAACAATATATGATACGAACTATGAAATATGCAAATGAACGTTTTGTCACAAAATGGCATATCGCGAAATAGATAGCATATTGCAGTAACCAACGTTTGATATGAAGACGGGACGTGATCTGATCTAGACTGGTTACAATCATTGATTTCATGACATGTTATCGACGCATCCAAGATTGGCTGCTGCACCGTATCTCCTGCATCCTCTTGTCTATTGTCTTGGTTCTACACTCTGATAGACTATCATGTCCATCCCGTAATGTTTGCCTCTTAAGAGGTTGTTTAGAAATTATGCTAACACTTTTTTGGCACCCCTTGGCAACAGCTGTCAGGAATTTAGATACACGCCCCCCCCTCCCGCTTAATTATCTTCCAGTAAGTCCCCCCCCCCCACTCTTTCCACCATACTAAAAATTGTTTTAAATGAAAAAAGTACGAAAACTAAAAAAAAAAGTTTACCATATAAAAAAGTACAAAAATTAAAAAGAAATTATTTAAAATGGAAAATGCGAAAACTCAAAAGAAAAGTTTCAGATTTTTTGAAAACTATTTCACATTCAATGTTCTTTGTGTGTATAAAAACCAGGATTTTTGACATGAACTTTTGTCTACTCCCTATTTATTTAACGTAATTTATGGACACCTGCTAAAACCACCACTGTAGAAAGATGGCATGCATGTAAAGGCCACGCCGGTGCTGCAACCTCTGGGTAATGCCGCTGAGATGGTCCCGTGTCAGATCAAATTGTCAAGTACCTAGCAATTCTCGCCACGGGCAATTGTGCATCCGGACCGTTCAGAAAGCAATGGCAAATTACGGAATGTATTTATATTGCCTAGATAATCACTACATCCAAAAAATGTTGGGTTCATGGCTACGTCCTGAATAGGATATGCGACCGAGCAATGTTTTAATTACCTAGCGATTTACCTAAAATAGAGTTACATGAAATAATGTGACAGTATGTGTGTGTGTGTGCGCGCGCGCATTATTTTATGTGTCGTATTCCATTCTCTGGACTACATCCTGCTAATCACCTGGAGTTTGACAACGAAAAGATAAGAAGATTGTATTTGTTGAATTGGTACCCCTTCATCTATAACAGGACAACCTGTTTGACTAATAAATAGTTGGGCATTCCTGCGTGGGCTGGAGAGAGCAGCCGAGGATTTATGCAACATGTCTCCACCCACATTGTAACGGCTGTTGAAATCTTTCCAGGTCGTAGGGTCTCAATTGAAGAGACACCGAGCCCGGCTTATAGTTTGAATAATTGCGCGCTAGACCTAAGCTGTAATACTAGATAGACAAGGAGAGAAAAGGCATCGTCATAACATTCACCTGGGTTTTATGTGGTTTAGTGTACTACACCGAACGGGCAGGCTTGTGTGCGAGGTTTGATGGTGGGAACGGCCTACACACCAGTAGACCGACAGACTTAAGGACTAACCGCTTCACAGATGTATGTCCGAGCTGGGTTCTCTCCCGTGTTATCGTGTGTTGAAAATATCGTCTGAAGTAGAAATATGTTTGTTCAATTCACCAGCAGATACACACTACTGCTGCATCACCTGTAGGATCATTCTATCTTTGGTGTGACTTAAGTAATATTTTGCAGTGACTAGTTGTATTGGATTAGTGACTTATTTGAAGTGATAATCGCCTATATCCCTTACCTGTCTCATGGATTTATACACGTTCAAGATTTGCTGACTGGAGTGTGTTTTGTGTTCGGTGTGTCAGTGTACCTACCTTACATGAAGTGTGTTCTATTCGGAGATTGTAGGACATGTGTTAGTGTTGTATTTTCAATTGTAAAAATGTGTAGTTAGTTAGTCATCAGAGGCCTACTGACTTTTAGATATATTTATGAAGTAATAATAGTAGTATGATCTGATCATGATGTGTTGTTTTATGTGTCTTAGAACTTTGACTACTTTTAGTTGTTAAATCCGTGACTTTTAGTTGTTAGATCTGTGACTTTTAGTTGTTAAATCCGTGACTTTTAGTTGTTAGATCCGTGACTTTTAGTTGTTAAATCCGTGACTTTTAGTTGTTAAATCCGTGACTTTTAGTTGTTAGATCCGTGACTTTTAGTTTTTAGATTTGTAACTTTTAGTCCTTAGATCTGTGACTTTTAGTTTTTAGATTTGTGACTTTTAGTTGTTATATTTGTGACTTTTTAATTATGTCTGTAAGTTTTAGTTGTTAGATTTGTGACTTTTAGTTTTTGATCTGTTACTTTTAGTCCTTAGATCTGTGACTTTTAGTTGTTAGATCCGTGACTTTTAGTTTTTAGAACTGTGACTTTTAGTTTTTAGAACTGTGACTTTTAGTTTTTAGAACTGTGACTTTTAGTTTTTAGAACTGTGACTTTTAGTTTTTAGAACTGTGACTTTTAGTTTTTAGAACTGTGACTTTTAGTTGTTAGATCTGTGACTTTTATTTGTTATATTTGTGGCTTTTAATTGCTAGATATGTGGCTTTTAGTTGTTAGATCTAATAGCATTGCTTACCATCATTCATGTTATGAGATAAGAAGGATATGGGTGGAGTTGACAGTCCCATCCCATATAGAGTCACAGTGGTCCAGAAGCCATTCTAAAGTCTGATATGTCAGACGGAAAAGGGCAGATATTGCAGCAAAGCCATAAACCATTACACATTGTGTTCCGTACTCTGGAATGTCAATACTGCGATTTCCGTTAGGGCGTTGCATGGAGGTAGTACGTGTAACTGTGTGCTAAAGGTTAGGGCGCTGCAAGGAGGTAGTATAGTACGTGTAACTGTGTTCTACGGTTAGGGCGTTGCAAGGAGGTAGTACGTGTAACTGTGTGCTAAAGGTTAGGGCGTTGCAAGGAGGTAGTACGTGTAACTGTGTGCTAAAGGTTAGGGCGCTGCAAGGAGGTAGTATAGTACGTGTAACTGTGTTCTACGGTTAGGGCGTTGCAAGGAGGTAGTACGTGTAACTGTGTGCTAAAGGTTAGGGCGTTGCAAGGAGGTAGTACGTGTAACTGTGTGCTAAAGGTTAGGGCGCTGCAAGGAGGTAGTATAGTACGTGTAACTGTGTTCTACGGTTAGGGCGTTGCAAGGAGGTAGTACGTGTAACTGTGTGCTAAAGGTCGCATGCCCTTGCTCTCACCACTTTATGTAGAGCCTACAGGATGAGCTTTCTAATTTACCCTCGGACAGAAAAGTCGCAGTCGTTACCAGAAGTCGAACCCTGGACCTCATGGATATGAGACCAACACTAACCTCCCAGCCATGTAGAACACATCTGATGTACAAATTCAATAGCTGCCTTGATGGCATCAGCTTCCACATCATAACACCCCCTTTAAGTGTTATATCTTCTGTCACTGAGAAACACTGCTTTAGGGGAAAATGCGAGAGGGATGTAGATCCGATCCGTGTAAAAGTATTATAGATGTTCTATAAGTTAATGCTAGGATGGTCCAATTGGACGTAGATGAATTACTAGAATGTCGTTGAATCAAACAACTGTTGCCACTCCGGAACTTTTTTCCGTTCTGAACGTTTTCGATCAGATCTGAAAATATTGACTATTCCCGCAATCCCCCAAGAATCTAGATTTCTTTTTACTGGTGAGTGGTAACTATGTTGGAAACCTTTGCAAAAAGGTTGATCTGACAAATTATCCCCTACAAAATAGTGTCTAGTTTGAGTGTATTAATTAGTAGCAGATGGCAGGAAGTCGTGAAAGTACAAGCCAGACTTTGGGTACAAACAATCAGAATTCAGAATCAGCTGTTTATGTTCAGTTAGATTGCGTTAAATGTCAGTACTCATTAGGTGATCTTAGATAAGCGTATTAATTGTGCTATCTGTGATTTCAAGCAACGCAATCTATGTGGCGTAGTGGGTAAGTCATTTTTCTTGTTTTCAAAAGATCGCGGGTTCTGTACTGCTAAAGGCCTTTCAATGAATGTATGTTTTTTTGTTAGTTCCTCTGGTTGGCAAAATTTCGTTTCCCAAAGTTTTTAATTTTCGCCTGTCGGATCATAGTTTTGCTGCAGGCCAACGTATTATCACGCCAATAGTAGTATTGTTGTTAATAGAGTATGAGATGCTGCTACTTCTTATGTGATGTCAAGCAATACAAAAGTTGTTTTATTAATTTCATAGATTATACTTGGTGTTATTGTATGGGAGCATGTTAGTGTCAAGTTCATGAATTATACTTGGTGTTATTGTATGGGAGCATGTTAGTGTCAAGTTCATGAATTATACTTGGTGTTATTGTATGGGAGCATGTTAGTGTCAAGTTCATGAATTATACTTGGTGTTATTGTATGGGAGCATGTTAGTGTCAAGTTCATGAATTATACTTGGTGTTATTGTATGGGAACATGTTAGTGTCAAGTTCATGAATTATACTTGGTGTTATTGTATGGGAGCATGTTAGTGTCAAGTTCATTGTGGCTGGTGCAGGGTTTTGTATTCAACATTAATAAAGTAAGACCGTATTACATTAAACAAATTGAGAGCGGGCCATAGTGGTAGAGGCTGACATCCACAAACAGTTGATGGGGGGGGGGGTGTCCTTGAGGAGCTTTCAAATATAACATCAGATAAACCGGACTTGATGTCTACAAAAAATGTCAATACTGCGTTTTCCCCTTGCAGCTAAATAGTTTTCGAGTGGCTTGTGTGATAAAAGGCCATATGCAACTTTACCATGAGCAGGTGCATGATAATGTTCACCATTCTTCAAAACTACATTACCATCAAGAGTGTAAACGCTAGCATGACATTTTCATACATCATACTTCTATATTTCTCTCCCACCAGCTTCAGATCTGAGCTTCACAAATATCAACTCTTCTATGAGAAATCTCTATGTTTCACAAATATCAACTCTCCTATAAGAAATTTAATACAATCTTTCTGCGATGTAATAAAAGCATATATTCCTAATAAAATGTGAATACAAATATTTCATAATGTATATTCTTTAAATAAATGTGGAGATATTTCATCTGGAGACATTCTATATATTTTGTCTTAAGACATTTTAGTTAGTTAGATCATTAGTGTGATCATTATCACTGCAAACTGGACACGTCCATAGTTTCTCCGATCTCTCCCTGAGTGTATCCGCCATTACACTTCTGCTGACAGCACTGGTCCTCTGCTGGTCGACCATTATTCTTATGATATTTTGTCTTGAGATTCATTCTCTCTGGAGATATTTTATCTTGTGATACTTCATCTGGAGATATTTTGTCTTGATATATTTTACTCGGGAACATTCTGTCTTTAGATATTGTGTCTCAAGATATTCTGTTTTCAGATATTGTGTCTCAAGATATTCTGTCTTTAGATATTGTGTCTCAAGATATTCTATTTTCAGATATTGTGTCTCATGATATTCTGTCTTTAGATATTGTGTCTTTACATATTGTGTTTCAAGATATTATGTCTTTAGATATTGTGTCTCAAGATATTCTGTCTTTAGATATTGTGTCTCAAGATATTGTGTCTTTAGATATTGTGTCTCAAGATATTCTGTCTTTAGATATTGTGTCTTTAGATATTCTGTCTTCAGATATTCTGTCTTTAGATACTGTGTCTTTAGATATTGTATCTCAAGATATTCTGTCTTTAGATATTGTGTCTCAAGATATTCTGTCTTTATATATTGTGTCTCAAAATATTATGTCTTTAGATATTGTGTCTCAAGATATTCTGTCTTTAGATATTCTGTCTTCAGATATTGTTTCTCAAGATATTGTGTCTCAAGATATTCTGTCTTCAGATAGTGTGTCTCAAGATATTCTGTCTTTAGATATTCTGTCTGAGATATTTTGTCTGGTTACCGTTGATTCTATCACAGTGAAAGCTGAAAATCCGAGGTATAAATCCTTACTCCATTCCCCCGTTTATTTGTCTTGGTGTTAACGGGTTTGTCGGAGAGATGTTTTAATGATACGAAAGATTTGGCAGACGATTTATGAAGACAAACGATAAGGAAACGGAATGCCTTGAGGTATGGGTGTCTGCTGCGTTTCCTGATCTGGCGAAAAAAAATGTCCCTATCTGCTCTGACGTAGAAGCCACATATTGATCTAATAATATACATAGGAAATTAATTACATTTAATAATGGTTGTAGTTGTCATTGCGTTGGTAACTTGTTAACAATGTCAATAGTTATATTTTTCGTTTGTAACTTGAAACCAATGCCAGGGGTTATATTTTTCGTTGGTAACTCAGTAACAATGCTTTCTTTGCGCTGGTAACTTGATTACGATATCAGTATTTTCATTGCGCCGGTAACTTGATTACGATGACAATGCTTTCATTGCGCCTGTAACTTGGGGACAATGTCGATGTATTTATTGTGCCGTTAATTTGGTGACAATGTCGATGTTTTTATTGTGCCGGTAACTTGGGATCAATGTCAATGTTTTTATTGTGCCGGTAACTTGGGGTCAATGTTTTCATTGTGCCGGTGACTTGGGGACAATGTCAATGTTTTCATTGCAGAGTTAAGTTGGTGACAATAACAAAGTGTTTTCATTGCGCCGGTAACTTGGGATCAATGTCAATGTTTTTATTGTGCCGGTAACTTGGGGTCAATGTTTTCATTGTGCCGGTGACTTGGGAACAATGTCAATGTTTTCATTGCGCCGGTAACTTGGGGACAGTGTCAATGTTTTCATTGCGCCGGTAACTTGGGGACAGTGTCAATGTTTTCATTGTGCCGGTAACTTGGGGACAATGTCAATGTTTTCATTGTGCCGGTGACTTGGGAACAATGTCAATGTTTTCATTGCGGGGTTAAGTTGGTGACAATGGCAGTGTTTTCATTGCTCCGGTAACCTGGGGACAGTGTCAATGTTTTCATTGTGCCGGTAACATGGTGACAATGTCAATGTTTTTATTGTGTCTGTCACTTGGTGACACAATGGCAATGTTTTCATTGTGTCTGTAAAATGGTGACAATGTCAATGTTTTCATTGTGTCTGGAAAATGGTGACAATGACAATGTTTTCATTGTGTCTATCACTTAGTGACAATGTCAATGTTTTCATTGCGCCGGCAACTTGGGGACAATGTCAATGTTTTCATTGCTCCGGTGACTTGGGGGACAATGTCAATGTTTTTATTGCGCCGGTAACTTGGGGACAATGTCAATGTTTTTATTGCGCCGGTAACTTGTGGACAATGTCAGTGTTTTCCGGTAAAATTTCTGTTCATTTTACTACAAATATTCCAAAGCAGTGATACCCAAACATTTCACTTTGAAATTTCTCTCTATCAATACTAACGTTGCGCTCTTGTCGTCAGTACGAGATGTTCCTGCAGACATGGTGAAATGAACTACGGTTATACAAATAATGTGTATGTGAAAGAATAGCCATTATTTCTGTGACTATTTCTTCAACAGTTACAAGGCACACATAGTCTTGTGTGCATATGCGACGTATGCGACTCAAGTGAATAGCTAATGTGTGGTAATCTCCTGTTGTGTTGTGACTGATTGAAAGAAGCAGTGTGGGAGAGCGGCTGAATAATATTCATGGTTATATACTCCGTCATATCGGTGCTGAGACCTTTTTGTGTTCTTATTCAAGGTATAGTCCGCATCGCGGCATTTATACTGCAGGTTTTGTAAGTTTTTGTTTGTTTTTTGTTTTGTTTTTTCTTCTTCAATGATAGAGGGTTCTTGAAATGGGCCCAATCTTTTGGTACGCAGGAACTATCTGGCATTGAGCCACGTCAACTAGCAATATTATTGACTGATTATAATCACGTGGGTTGTAAAAATAGTTTTTCACGTGACTTTAGTGGCTGCCATAATATTGTGCATCTCATATCCAATATGTTGTTTTTTTTTGTTCTGTGCTCTCAAACGGCTTTCGGTAAGCAGCATGTTATTTGTGCAAAGTAATGACTGCTATATTCTAACTGCACTGCAATACCTGGCGCATACATCCGACGTATACCGTGACTAATCCCCAAAAGAAGATTTACCAGCAGTACCCAAACAAGCCATTTGAAGTCATGTTTTCGATCACTGCGGTGTTTTGCGTTATTCACTATGGTCATAGTCTGTGTCGAGTGCCAACACTCACTAACGAAGTCCACGGAAATAATCAACACATGATGTTAAAATGTTCATGTTGATTCTCCTATCAATAATTGGACACCGATATTGTCTATTATCTCCGTAATTACTGAGCGTATGGGCTTCATATTTTAGATGTGTGTATTATTTCATACCACGTTAAAGATTTATGATTAATTATTATATAGACTGAACGCATTTATCACAGCAGTCGCTACGAATGACCTTTATATTGATAACCATAAATCTAGACAGGTTTACGGTAAAAATTACCATATATTCTGTCAATTAGGAGAAATACGTCTTATTTGTTTATTGTTTTTATTTTGCCCTCTCTCTAATCCTTCATTGGCTGTTAGGCAAAGTATAAATATACTTGCCGATTAAAAGTACCGTAAGAAGTCATCAGTGATTGAATTATATTTCTGTTAAATGCCTCTCGTGCGCATTAAATATCACAATCTTGAAACGTAAATTGTTTCATGAGTGACACATTTAGTAATTTTTTTTTTTTTTTTTTTTTTTTAAATTTTCATAGTTTTAAAAGTACCAACAATTGCTACCTTAAAAGCGTCATGCGTATCGACTGCTGCGATAAATCCGTTTAGTCTAGATAATAATTAATCATAAATCTTTAACGTGGTTATGAAACAATACACTCATGCAAAATATGAAGCCCAAACGCCCATTAATTACGTTGATAATCGACAATATCGGTGATCAACTATTGATGAACGCTCTCTAGTATGTTTGTAATCGACAATATCGGTGATCAACTATTGATGAACGCACTCTAGTATGTTTGTAATCGACAATATCGGTGATCAACTATTGATGAACGCACTCTAGTATGTTTGTAATCGACAATATCGGTGATCAACTATTGATGAACGCACTCTAGTATGTTTGAACAGAAATGTCTTAGACTTTAGACGACTACTGAACATGGATTTTAGTTGACAGGTCACCTATACAGTCGTTCGGTCACGTTTGGCAAATATTGAATGTGAAATCCCAGCTATTTTTGGTAAAAACCTACTCTCCCTATAACGTTTTACAAACCCATTTCAAATCCCTTTGTATATGTAGATGTCCATTCCATTACTCAGTACTATCAATCTAAAGATAAGGGGCACCCAGTAGACAATTCGTTATATACAGACACGTTTGTTAGCAGTTATTATTATTATTATATATGGGTGGCTATGGGAATGCAGTGTATGTGTACTAGTTAATATCATGATACCTGAAGGTCAAGGATAGTAGCATATCACTGGGCTGTCATACTTAGTCTGACATTGTATCTGGTTCTGTCAGTCGAACGTGACGTTATAGTTAGTAGTTCATGACTTGAATATTTGTTACACTGCTATTGTATTGACTTTGTGGCCGAAGATTTGTATTGTGGGAAGAGCGGTCGTGTAGAATGACTTTTTTCGCATTCGTGGACGTTATTTTATAAATTGTTCCAAAATACATGGGTACTGCCGTTTTAATACTCGTATAGAACATGCGCATCATTGTTCTACTTCTCTAAGAGAGTTCTAGAGTCTATGGATATCTTTATGTTAGTTGTGTATGGGTAATGCTGTATTACTTCTCTGTAATACACGCATATCGTTCTTTTAATTCTCTGTAATCCATTGATGCCATTTTTTTTAAATTCTCCGTAATCCATGGAAGTCATTCTTTTAATTCTCTAAAAGAGTTGTAGAGTCCATGTATATGTTTATTTTCTCTGTATAATCCACGGAGAATTATATAATTCATAGAAATTATTATTTTAAGTAAGTCTGGTGTATAATTCAAGGATATCGTTTTAATGTATATCTAAGCTGTGGATATCGTTTTTTTTCATTTTTCTATCATCCGTGATAATTATGGATTGAAGTCTCCATCATCGTATGACATGACACATTCTTTCCAGAACATTTTCTTTATGGATTCTATGACCTACTCAGCGATTCTGGGTGAGTTGATCTGCCGCAGCTAGAGACATGGTTTAACAATCTAATACATCACTGCACCATTGTCGTCTTGGGCGCCTTCTTTCCCCGTTTCCGTTAATTTTACCCTCAGCTATTAATTTTTACATGCGATAATGTCTCTTTACATGACCACAACAAAAACGTAGCTTCACTTATTATAATGTTGTTAAAGGGGCTAACCCTCTTCGAAGTTTATTGATCTTAACACTTCTCGATTTGTCTTTTTAAACTGTCCATGGTATACGTACAATCCTTCTGTAGCATCTCATTTTGAAAGCAGCGATTCTCATTTCTATTGTTCTATTTAATGTCCGTTTAAGTCTCCATCGTCTATGATAATTATTGATTGAAGTCTCCATCATTCATGATAATTATTGATTGAAGTCTCCATCATTCATGATAATTATTGATTGAAGTCTCCATAATTCATGATAATTATTGATTGAAGTCTCCATAATTCATGATAATTATTGATTGAAGTCTCCATAATTCATGATAATTATTGATTGAAGTCTCCATCATTCATGATAATTATTGATTGAAGTCTCCATCATTCATGATAATTATTGATTGAAGTCTCCATAATTCATGATAATTATTGATTGAAGTCTCCATCATTCATGATAATTATTGATATAAGTCTCCTTCGTCCGTGAGAATGTTATTTGAGGTCTCCATAGTATTGTAATCTATGCTTATTGAATCAGTCTTAAGACCTCACACAAGATTGACCGTGTTGGTCACAAGACATACGTCTCAAATATTTCCAAGTAAACAATCTTCTTCCACTAAGAAATTATGACATTATATTTTCTCGAATTACTTTCTAAAAAAAAAAAGTTGCCTTCAAATCCCGTTCACGTACATATATACTTGAAGAGTTCTCCATTACACGTACATATATACTTGAAGAGTTCTCCATTACACGTACATATATACTTGAAGAGTTCTCCATTACACGTACATATATACTTGAAGAGTTCTCCATTACACGTATATATATACTTGAAGAGTTCTCCCTTTCACGGGACAAACACATACACACTGGTAGTAGCATAGCATAGCAATGAACCCAGCAATCTAGTTGCTGTTATTATATAGGCAATATATTACATTCAATATGTTGCTATTGATTCCGGAACAGTCCGGATGAAAAGTTTAACCTGGTACCTTGGCAGACCGAGACACGAACTTGTAACTCTCCGCTACAGTGCCGGGTATTTATATCACATAAATAAATTAATAACACATTTATTTTAGTTATTTATTAAATTGTTGGTTTTCCAAATTTTACATTGACCAACTCCTTTGTCTGTGTATCTATTTCCAAATTTTACATTGACTAAATAAATGTATAAATGATAACCCCATCATTGCGAATATGATCTATGATACACACGACAAGGTGAATATCATCCGTGATACACACGAGATTGCGAATATCATCTCTACTATACCTCTCCCCCACCCTCAAACACATTTCATCACAGCTTCCTCCGTCTCTCCTTTCAACGTGACGAAGACCGTCCTAATCAGCTCACCCACGGTGCTCACGCCGCTGGTACAAAAAAGAATAACATGAAATAATGAAACACCACATGGCTGAACTATTTCAGATCTGATTCTACTCTATTTAGGAAATTGAAATTGCGTTGAAAATTTAAAATTAATCAGCCATCATCTGGAAATAGGTGGGACGTTACCATAGTGATTATTTGTTGACAGAGAAAGGTGGCTATTTTTGGTGTCTAGATGTGCGACTAGTATGTGATAGAATGGAAGTCAGACATTCTCAGACAGTTGGCAGCTTTTGTACATCAGTAAGATGGGCATGAAATCAGGTACAATCTTGTGCGTGTCGTCGTTAGGGTTTATAAGTGTGTTAGTTCCGTTCTTTTTATAGTAGTGGAATTTATTACAATGGCCAAAATTTATTACATAGGCCAAAATTTCTGATAGGAATCCAAGTTACTGGTATACTCTCTCGTATGGACTAAAATTTCTGGTGTAATGTGTAAGTCCAAGAATGATATGTGATAACTGTACGAAGATGATGTTTGAATGGGATAACGGTACACAGATGGTGATATCTGAATGTGGTAACAATACAAAGATGATGTTTGAATATGATCACGGTACACAGATGATGTTTGAATATGATCACGGTACAAAGATGATGTTTGAGTCTGATAACGATACAAAAAGATGATGTTTGAATATGATCACGGTACAAAGATGATGTTTGAATATGATCACGGTACAAAGATGATGTTTGAATGTGATAACGGTACAAATATGATGTTTGATTATGATAACGGTACAAAGATGATGTTTGAATATGATCACGGTACAAAGATGATGTTTGAGTCTGATAACGATACAAAGATGATGTTTGAATATGATAACGGTACAAAGATGATGTTTGAATATGATCACGGTACAAAGATGATGTTTGAATATGATCACGGTACAAAGATGATGTTTGAATATGATCACGGTACAAAGATGATGTTTGAATATGATCACGGTACAAAGATGATGTTTGAATATGATCACGTACAAAGATGATGTTTGAATATGATCACGGTACAAAGATGATGTTTGAATGTGATAACGGTACAAAGATGATGTTTGATTATGATAACGGTACAAAGATGATGTTTGAATATGATCACGGTACAAAGATGATGTTTGAGTCTGATAACGATACAAAGATGATGTTTGAGTCTGATAACGATACAAAGATGATGTTTGAATATGATCACGGTACAAAGATGATGTTTGAATATGATCACGGTACAAAGATGATGTTTGAATATGATCACGGTACAAAGATGATGTTTGAATATGATCACGGTACAAAGATGATGTTTGAATATGATAACGGTACAAAGATGATGTTGTTTGAATGTGATAACGGTACAAAGATGATGTTGTATGAATGTGATAACGGTACAAAGATGATCATCTGGGACTTTCGTAACTCGGAACACACACCCCTCTCCTCCCTCCCCCCCCCCCATCGTTCACTCAATTGTCATTCTATCATCATCATCTAGAGACTTTTATAATGCCAATAAGACAGAAAAATTAAACAGATGTAGGTCAGCTTGTGTATATGTCCGGCTCTGTGGCGGAGTGATACAGGGACCGTCTGTGACGGCCAATGTACCGAATTCGATCCCAGCCTCAGGCAATTTGCATCCGTACCTTTCAAAAAGCACTGGCAAACTACTGAGCGTATTTATATTGCCTAGAAAATCACTACAGCCATAAAATGCTGGGTTGATAGCCACGTCCTGAATAGAATATGCCACCAAAGAAAGAAATATATGTGACCATATATATATATATATATACACACGCACACACAAATTACGAGCACACACACTACATGAACATTGAACAATTTCTGCTATTTCACTGTGTATTTGAGAGATGTCTATTGATTATATATCTCTCAGTCACAACTGTCTGTCAACGCCATACTTGCCCTCTCGTTCTAGACATGGCGTACAGTGATGAATGGAGACATGACTGTAAGGAATACATTTGTTAGAGTCAGTGGAAAGATAGATCGAACGAGATTCACCTTCAATTGATAGGTCAATTGATTGAGTCGGAATGTTTGGTGTTTGTTTTTCTGTTACACGTCTGTGACTCGTAGATTTGTTTATTGTTAGTTTATGCTTTTTGTCACATCTGTGATTCGTATACTTGGTTACTGTATGTTTTCTGTCACACGTCTATGACTAGTAGGTTTGATTACTGTATGTTTTCTGTCACACGTCTATGACTAGTAGGTTTGATTACTATATGTTTTCTGTCACACGTCTATGACTAGTAGGTTTGATTACTGTATGTTTTCTGTCACACGTCTATGACTAGTAGGCTTGGTTACTGTATGTTTTATGTCACATGTCTATGACTAGTATTTTTGTTTTCTGTCACATGTCTATGACTAGTA
Source organism: Meghimatium bilineatum (assembly GCA_034231615.1). Classification (NCBI taxonomy): domain Eukaryota; kingdom Metazoa; phylum Mollusca; class Gastropoda; order Stylommatophora; family Philomycidae; genus Meghimatium; species Meghimatium bilineatum. The sequence continues at coordinate 36,616,245 of CM067301.1, forward strand.
TTTTTGTTTTCTGTCACATGTATGTGACTAGTATTTTTGTTTTCTGTCACATGTATGTGACTAGAATTCTTGGTTACTTTGAGGTTACGTTTATTATAAAGACTGAACGTTGTACGTGGTGAACTCTTCTTCTGCTATCAGTTTCCTATTCTCAGAAGTCTATACTGGAAGGCGGACTGCCTCCATGAATGAGTCGTCAGCACGAGGTCCTCACGGTTTTCCCACAGCTTTCTCTTTCTCTTCCGGTCCTTATTTTAGTTCTCATGTCATCGAAGAGTGGGCATGTCTGCAGAATGTGTTCTGGAGTCTGGGGACCATTTTAACACGGGCACTGGTCAGTTTGGACAGTTTGCTTTCATTTTGTGGAGATGTGTTTGTAGTCTGCAGTGTCCTGTGTGGAGTCTAAAAATGGTGGTTTGCTGTGATCTGCTTAGCTTTACAGTGGAGTCCTGTGGAAAGTTGGTTCCTGTTCTCTGACTCCATGTATGAGAGTGTGGTCACTAACTCAACTTTGTACGTCTCGTGAGTTGTGAGGATACTGATTCAGCTGTGCATATCCTGTGAGTTGTGAGGACACTGATTCAGCTGTGCATATCCTGTGAGTTGTGAGGACACTGATTCAGCTGTGCATATCCTGTGAATTGTGAGGACACTGATTCAGCTGTGCATATCCTGTGAGTTGTGAGGACACTGATTCAGCTGTGCATATCCTGTGAATTGTGAGGACACTGATTCAGCTGTACATATCCTGTGAGTGGTAAGACGCCGATTCAAATGTATAAATCCAATGAGTTGTAAGACATTGATTCAACTTCGGATATCCTGTAATTTTTAATACATTGACTCAACCGTATATCTCGTGAGTTGTAAGACAATGACTCAATCGTGCATTCCGTGAGTTATAAGACACTAACTGAACCGTATATTATATGAGTTGTAAGATACTAACTCAACTTCGTGTATCCTGTTAGTTGTTTGACCCTGACTCATCTTCGGGTATCCTGTCAATTGTTAGACTACTGATAGCTGTGTATATTCTGTGAGTTTCAAGACACTGACTCAACTGTTTATATCCTTGTAAAACACTTAGTCAACTGTGTATATCCTGTGAGGTGTGAAGACACTGACTCAACTGTGTATATCCTGTGAGGTGTGAGGACACTGACTCAACTGTGTATATCATGTGAGAGAACTGTGCTGTAATGATGAACAATAATGTCGATATATGTACTTGTCTAGCTGATTCAACTTGAGTGTCCAGTCACTCGTCCCTCTAAAGCTTGTTTCTTTGGTCTCAAGTATCCCTTGATCATACAGCCTAGTAGCTTCTTGATGACAGAATAGCCAGCTCTCAGATCACAGAGTTGGCAAATGGGGTCTTGATAAGAAAATCTTTGTACTAGTCACTGAAATAATACTCCAGATCAGCATGGCTCATCACGCTCCCTACGCACTACTTCAAGCGAAGATGTATGGGTCCGAATTGTGTGTGGGTGTGTGTGCATTCAATATTTGGATGTTATTCAACTCCGCGTCAATCTATCTCTGACACTATGTGTAGAGTGAGTGAGAGGGAGTGAATGTTGAACCCTGGAGTTAGCAACAATATTCATTTCCTACACCTACTGTCATCTGTTATAGATCGTGTTAGAGTAAGTAGTGTGTACATGTTACTGTCTATAATAGTTACATCTCCGACAATGTGTGCTTTCTCAATACTAGATGCTGCTGTAGAAATACATTGGGTCCGGCACAAACACTAGCAATTTTTTTAATGTATATATTTCTGGTAATATGATCCATACAGGTGAAACATGCTACATCCTCGGTGATCGTTTCTGTCAGTATCTTCACGGTATATTATTCAGAAATCTATACAACATTTTGTTATGAATTTAAATGGCACGGAACATCTTGGTGACCTTGAGATCGAAGTTACTGTCATGAAGTCGTGCTCCACTGCCGATAGGACATGTTATACATTTGACAATCGTTATGCTATCCGGCAGAATCACTACCAATAACAAATGGCAATTGTCATTATGCTGTTAGGCAGGTTGACTGAATTTCGATTTTCATTTGGCCAAACGCAACACGTTTCAGTATATTTAAACAAGAGCGACTTGAATTAGTCTGAAGAATTTCAAGACGGTATCCTATCTCTGTGACGGACATGTTTTGTAGCAGCTGAGGTTGTAAGTTGACTTTGAACCACTTGTTAAAAGTTGACTTTGAACCACTTGTTGAAAGTTGACTTTGAACCACTTGTTGAAAGTTGACATTGAACCACTTGTTGTAAGTTGACATTGAACCACTTGTTGAAAGTTGACATTGAACCACTTGTTGAAAGTTGACATTGAACCACTTGTTGAAAGTTGACTTTGAACCACTTGTTGAAAGTTGACATTGAACCACTTGTTGAAAGTTGACTTTGAACCACTTGTTGAAAGTTGACATTGAACCACTTGTTGAAAGTTGACATTGAACCACTTGTTGAAAGTTGACTTTGAACCACTTGTTGAAAGTTGACATTGAACCACTTGTTGAAAGTTGACATTGAACCACTTGTTGAAAGTTGACATTGAACCACTTGTTGAAAGTTGACATTGAACCACACGTTAGAATATATATATTAATGTATCATCATTTCTCTATTTTTGCTGTTAGTCGTCGCAGGATTGAATGGCAATCGGTTTTCAGGCTATGGCACGTTTGATCGCTTGATGTGCAGTAATAATACTGTGACGTCATAGAATGTTGGTAACTCCTTCAATCCACATTCTCTTGGTCATCCTCTGCCTCTTACTGTCTCTATTTTCGTGTTGTATGCTTTTACAGCTGACTAGTATGGGTCCATGAGAACGAACCATTTTAGTCAATTTTTCAATATATGTGACAACAGACATTATTCCCCAACAGTTCTTGTAATTATTTCACCCCTCACACGATCTCTTCCTGTTGTTGTCGTGTTATTCTATAACGGATTGATACATGTGCCCTGTGAGCTGTTGTTATTCTGTAACGGATTGATACATGTGCCCTGTGAGCTGTTGTTATTCTGTAACGGATTGATACATGTGCCCTGTGAGCTGTTGTTATTCCGATCTTTGATATATTTTCTAATTTTCTGGAATTCTTACACACTATTTACAAGTTTCTGTGAACATTCAAATTCCCCTAAAGGTTTACATCTATAGATAAATCAGTGGTTGTGTTCAATAAAAAGCTGTCTACCATAAGATTTATTTCACAGTGAAGTCACGTAAAGCATCAATATTACTAGGACATAATTTTTGTCTTCACCAAAGCGCCTATGGTTCTTCACAGACTGCATTGAAACCTCTCTTGCCAATAGTTAACGAAAAGATCCGACACATCAGCACTAGTTCACTTGTAGACAGTCTGGTACGGCTGCCGGATTCCCAGCGGGACCACATCTGTGAATCCTGACTGGAGAATGTGATAAGAAAGGAAACTGTTTCCCGGTCTAGAGACGGAAGACGTAGATATCGCGGTGAAACCCTAGATAGCGGCTAATGATCGTTTATCCCGTGTTAACCTGGAGGTGTTCTCAAATTCAACTCATCTCTTAACTTGAGTAATAGATTGTATATGTGTGAGATGAAATGTGTACTGCGTCCTCTGTCATGTTTCCATCGTATATTGATCTATGGATTCAGTGATTCTCAAAGTGGGTCCTATGGATATCTAGCTAAGCGGTTCTCAATGTGGGTTGTATAAATATCTAGTCAAGTAGTTCTCAAAGTGAGTCGTACAACACTCCTGGAACCGAAACATTTTAGGGAGGACACGGAGAGAAATGGTGAAACCGTGGGAGAATTATGTCCGTCGCCGTCACTTGATGATTAACATGGAATTAGACAAAATCTGTGACTTTGATCGCAACAAGATCATATCACTTTAAAAGACGTTTTTTTAATCTGGCAGTAACATGATTTCAGTTGTCACTAAACGTCATTTCCTCAACAGACTTATTGTAACAACACTGTCTCAGATCTGACGACCGATATGGCACATTTCCTCAACAGACTTATTGTAACAACACTGTCTCAGATCTGACGACCGATATGGCCCATTCCTGTGCGTGCAACACCTACCAAACAACTGTTGCTCGAAATCGTGTGATGTTTGTTAAATACGGGATTAGGGTGTACTTTCAGAGGCGTCCCTTTTCAACCTAACACCGGATATTCATATGGTTATGTTAGGGCTTTTGTGCGAATTTAGCATGATTGCGGGAAAGAAACAAAAAGCTGAAAAGTTGAGGACCACCGAGATAGATGAATGAGATGCAACTGAGACAAGTTGAGAATCACTGAGAGATACATTCACTAATTTTTAGGTAAGACAGAAGAATTCCACGACCAACCTTGACATTCTGTTTGGCATGAGGTAATCATGATTGTTTCATCGTTGATTCATGTTCTCCTTATTGTTCCACACACTTTCTCGTAGTATTTTTTAAAAGTTTGTTTTAATCTCAGTTAGTCTTTGCTGCCTCAAGTTTAGCATGTCATCTGTAGACAAAACCGGTGTTATTGATCGGACTTGTGTCAGTCTGCTCTGCAAGTCAAATATCCAAATAATGTATGATTGTTTTGGTGTGTCTTGTGCCTTGTTTGTTCTTCATCGACGTATTCATGTTTTGAGACAACGTTCTACCCAGTTTGACATGTAGACTTAAGTCGCGTGTGTTTGAGAACTGACAATAAGAAGCGTCATTAAGCCAAGATTGTGCAGCGTACTTGGCATGCCACACGGTCGATAATTGATTATTTAATCTGGGCTTGTATGAGATTTTTTTTTATTCCCCTGTATGAAGCCATGTCTATTGATGCTTGAGTGCAAGTCTTTCATTAATTTGATTCTATAAGCTAGTGAGGAAATTGTTAACTTCTGGAGTTCTTGTTACTTAATGAGGATTTCAGCGTGAGTTATGGATGCATGTTGAATTCCCGAAGGGAGGCATTCCAGTGCGACAGTATCCCTAGATCATAACGCCATGAAAAGGAGCACGTAATAAAATTATGGGTCAACAATTTGATTTTTATTTCAAATTTGTTGATCCATCAGCACAATTAGCAAGCATTCCTCTACAACTAAGGTTTTACCACAAAAAGAGAAAGATAAATGCCCACTGTCCTGGATCTCTTCGTGACCTGTGGGGGAACATTTGATAGAAGACAAGAAATCGAGACACGTCTAGCAGTGATGATTATTCACAGATAAGTTGCTCGCCAATCCCTAAATTACATTAGTCTTCTCCTACCACATAACTGGAAAAAAGACAATGGCCCTGTTCTTTGCACCCTGAACTAAAAATGCAGATGCCGGTAGCCACATAGGTGGTGACAGATGGGTAGATGCTTAAAGTCCTGGAGACTATCGATGTGATAGAGAGGTCAATTGTAGCAAGATCTTGTCCAGTATAGATCTTTCAGATTGCGTCACTAATAATCCGACTGAGCAGCACGTTTCATTGGTCACTCTATACGCTGTGGCCCTTGTTTGCCTTGCGGCGTCAGGGGTCACTGAGCGTATAAATCGTGTCGCAGTCTATGAAAAGCACGATCGGTCAACGGTCAGAACATTAGTGTGAACAGTTCGCATGTTCTCAATCTGCATTAGGATTTGCTCATAGTGATCTAGTCGAGCTGATGTTGAAAGCGTTATAGAGTTGATGGACAGGATGGATTGATGAGTGGTAGAGTTGATGTTGGAAGATCTATTGATGAGTGGTAGAGGGGATGGGTGAGATTGATGAGAGTTGATATTGAGCGCCTGGTAGATTTGGTGTGTGCATAATTAAACAGGAATCTGAAACAGAATCAAATTCTGGATTCTTGACAAGTTGTTGGCGTAAGGGGGTGGGGCAAAATGTATAAATATCCGCTAACAGGATGGTCCATGTACATATGTGACAAGGGATTTCGTTACTGGCTGTGGCGCATGGCTGATAGATTAGATCGTTGTCCTCGCATCCATCAAGTCCAGAAGATATGCTATAGCTTGCTCGTTCTGTTATTGATGGCTCAGTCAGTCTTCTATGGGCTTTATGCTGATCGACAACGAAGGTATTGCAATGTGTTGCTAGCTCCTAATGTTTGAGAACCGCTCATCATTCACACTCATATATTCACTTTTATCCTTTTCATTCTGGTTAGAAATATTTTGTTATTTACGGTATCATAGTTATCATCAAGTAACAAAGTTAATAGCTTCAATTAACTTTATTATTTGCTCCGATCATTCATAGAGCACCCCCGATCCGGAACGGAGGGTAGCATTAACTCTAACCGTTGGTAGCAGGCGTTCTCAACATGGTGCTTTTCAGCAAGGGCGTGTGCTCACGCGATGCGAGTAGAAAAGCACTCGCGAGTACTAATGATTTTATGTGGTCGGTTCTCGCCTTCTGAAAAGGTTGAGAATCCCTGTGTGGCTAGAACATTAGAACAGAGAAGAAGAAATTGTGCAGCTTATGACACATTAAATCACACAGAAAAAATCAATATAATCTAACAGTTCAGAAAAATGAATCCACATTGTGGCCTAAATGTCTTTTTTCAAGAAAATACTAGTCACATGAAGAATACATTAAAGAATTCACAGTGAAAAGGGACTATACTCTAGACCATAAGTTCCCACACTTTTTCGGGCCACCGATCATTTCGCGAGACAAATGTTGTAACACCCCCCCCCCCCCCGTATTATAATAGTTTTCCGCGTTCTAAGAAAATAGCAATTAATGAAACATTACTGCTTAAATTACTGCCGTTAAATTATTGAAAAATGTGTGGTCAAAGTGTGTTTCATCGTGAACACAGCTGTTATTGCTATGCATATTTTGATTCAGCATACGCCACATGTAAAGATTGTAATGTGTATGCTCGAATAACATTGTGCACATTTTCAGACAATGATTTCAATATGAACATTCGAAATACATAATAAGAGATTGTATCCTAGAAGCATCATATTGCCCCCCCCCTCCCCCACTTCTCCGCCCACTTGGGGACGATATCGCCCACTTTGGGAACCTATGCTGTAGACAGTTATTAACAGAAAGACCACATAAGCAGTGACGCATTATGTTAGAACTAAAATGTAAAAACTGGAACAATGAGAACGAAACCAAAATAACTATGACTGGAAACAAATAAAAGCATATCTAGATATGAATGAATGTGTTGAGACCATAAGGCTTAAGAATATCATACTGCAGTGTATAACCATTACCAACGGCATACAGATCCTATGTTTAATAGAGCAAGTGTTCATTGCAGTAACAGATGTCACGGACTCCAAGATGGACTGTGTCATTGCAGTAACATATGTCACGGACTCCAAGATGGACTGTGTCATTGCAGTAACAGATGTCACGGACTCCAAGATGGACTGTGTCATTGCAGTGACAGATGTCACGGACTCCAAGATGGACTGTGTCATTGCAGTAACAGATGTCACGGACTCCAAGATGGACTGTGTCATTGCAGTAACAGATGTCACGGACTCCAAGATGGACTGTGTCATTGACATGCATAGCAAGAGTTGATATCAATGGAGATGATCACGAAGATATTAGCAGAAAGTGCCACCACACTTCTATCCAGTTTTACCCATATGTCATGTTAGCGTGTAGAAATGATAATACAAATAACGTTTACATGACTCGAAATGTAAAGTTATCTATCTGTCTGCCTCTACGGGTCAAGGGAACACACTGTGATAAACGGGGCATAGGATAGAGTTGAAACACACTTCACTACCGACATATTGAAAAGGCTCTCATGGGCTAGGGAAACTCATCGAACGAAAGGCATGTCGAAAACGGATGTGCTGTGTCGAAAGTCGTAAATATCGCACGTCTGCTGTAAACTATCAGCACAATGTATTCATGACCTCCAGATCGAATGATACAAACATGTGTTCTGATTGAGAGACAACACAACAATCATTTCATGGCAAACACTCAATCTTCACATCTATTTTATACTAAATGTTTGTATGATTGAAAAACGGTTCCCAAACACTACGAGGCAGCAACACCCTGAGTCACACCGGTGCTATCTTGCAACTCTCCATACAGAATATAGTCCCACTGATATTCGTTGTGGGAATCAGGTCGAGGTCGCTTGAAACAATCACTTCTCGGTTGTGGGGTCTAAAGTGCACAATCTAGGAACCTCTGCCTCGGAGACAGTGAAGTGGTTGGTTTAAAAAGTGATAAGATGTCAAGTGTCTGGAGAAATCGTCAAACACTCTGATCTCTTATCTTGTCCACTTAATGGATGAAGCACCCAGAGGAAGGATTCATGACTGTTTCCGCTCAAACACTGCTCCATGTTCGTGGCTTGTATTACTGCAGTCAACAAATAAGTGTATCCATTTGTTATTTTTGTGTTTTTTCCAAAATACAATTTACGTGGAATAAATATACTGAATCGACGTTTCACCAGATAGGCCTTCATTGAGATATGACACAGGAACAGGATGGATGATGCTGACGATGACTATTGTTCTAGGATATAAGGTATTATACTATATGAACTCTGATTTCTGCTTCCATAATCATCGACAGTAATCATCAAATATAAAGTTATACAACGACATCCCACTTTAACGCATCCTTTATAACAAATTTCCATATTTAGCAACACTTTTCAAAATCCTAATGTATTCTTGATTGTTTATACAGTATACAACGTCTGATAAAGCATGCATATTTCATTGATCCGGACAAAGATGTTGTAATGGAATTTGAGAGAATTATGTGTTTGCGCGTGTTTCTATGTTAGATGATTTTTTTTTTGTAGAGTTTGAATAAGATCGCGAAGTTTGATCAAGTGTGTTGCTGTTTCAACCATTTTTAAGAGTTTTTGAAGTGTTTACGAGCGAGTCTTCTTTTTTTTTTTAGACATATACTTGTCACATTGTCTTAACATTGTCTGAGTTGTTCATACATTCTTCTGTCAGATACTAGAACATGCATCAGAATTTAGTACATTCGTCACACTCTGGTACATTCTTCTGTCAGATACTAGAACATGCATCAGAATTTAGTACATTCGTCACACTCTGGTACATTCTTCTGCTAGTACATTCGTCACACTCTGGTACAGAATACAGAAAGTACATTCGTCACGCTCTGATACATTCGTCGGGCGGTACATTTATTACACTCTGGGGCATTCTGCAGGTTGTAAATTCGTCACACATTGGTACATTCGTCGGTTAGTACATTGAGCACACTCTGTGACATTCTGCGGGTTGTAAATTCGTCACACATTGGTACATTCGTCAGTTAGGACATTCGTCACACTCTAGTACATTTCCAATAATCTAGTGCATTTGTCACATTATAATGTGTTTTTTTTTTTTTGCAGTTTCTAGTGCATTTGTCACGTTATATTAAGATCATTATCAGAGCATTTGTCACGCTATATTGCGATTATTTTCTAGTAAATTTGATACTTTACATTGCGGAATAGTATAGTGTACTATTCACGTTATATTGCAATTATCATTCAGTGCATTTATTACGTTATATTGTGTCTATCTTCTTGTGTATTTGTCATGTTATTTTGCGTTTTCCCCCCTGGTGCATTTGTTACGTTATATTGCGGGTTTTTTCCTAGTGCATTTGTCACGTTATATTGTGGGATTTTTCCTAGTGCATTTGTCACGTTATATTGTGGGATTTTTCCTAGTGCATTTGTCACGTTATATTGTGGGATTTTTCCTAGTGCATTTGTCACGTTATATTGTGGGATTTTTCCTAGTGCATTTGTCACGTTATATTGCGGGTTTTTTCTAGTGCATTTGTCACGTTATATTGCGTGTTTTTTCTAGTGCATTTGTCACGTTATATTGCGGGGTTTTTCTAGTGCATTTGTCACGTTATATTGCGGGTTTTTTCCTAGTGCATTTGTCACGTTATATGGCGGGTTTTTTCCTTGTGCATTTGTCACGTTATATTGCGGTTATATTCTTATGCATTATTGATTCTCTCACGATGAGATTTTCATAACCCGATTTAACTTACCGAAACCCGAACGTAAATCAAAGTATAACAGCAGCTGTATGACAATAACATTCTTGACGAGGTAACAACCACTATGTGCATTGTGGGATGAAGATTGTTGCCTCCACCTCATAGCTCAAATTAGCCGAGAGTTCATGTCGAAGTTGGATATGTCGTGTCAAAAAGTGCAGATATCGCAGGCTTAGATGTAAAGCACGAAATAGCACGTTCTATTTTTCGTACAATATTCTGCTAACCAGCGGAATTTTGATAACGGCCGTAGAAAAGAAAGACGAAAATCAAGTTATCCTGCATGTGATGCTGTTTATTTATCTATATCCTAGTTCTAGTGTTTGATATTTTCCTGTTGTATCCAATGTCTGCCGTCCAGTTGGGCGGTTCGGTCGACTTTGAATCCCGAATTATGCAGTTAGCGAGTAATCCACTTAGCTCGAAGCACGAGCAGTGCGTACGTGTTAAAAGCAATATGACTCACAGTACGTCAATGCACCCAGCATCGGATCTCATTTAACACTTTTTCTTTTCCCGCTGATTTTTCTAGTTGGTCTGGTTGTTCTCGTTGCGATCGTTAATATGCCATGTTTTTCTTTCATACTGCTTTGCCTGAAGATGAGATTGATAAACTTCACATGCAAATATATATCTTTCTCGGCATTTGATAGCAACCAGTCAATAATCGTAACGCCATAATTGTATGTATGCATAACAGTGGCAGTTTGCAGACACGTGTTGATGGGTGTTAATTGTGACTTCAACGGCGTGTGGTTCTGGTGGCAACCAGTGCTGGATACCCGCACGTTTTTCTACCTGTATCTGCATACCTGTATTATTTATATGAACGTCTACCTATGTCTGTGCAACTGTCTAGTCACCGGTACTATATCCGTGTTCTTGTAGAAGGCAATGCTCCTGTGCTTCTTTGTTTAGACTCTAGAAATGACCAGTCATTAATCTGTTCTTGAACTTATTTTGTTTGCTGTCTTCTGATTGTACAGGAGGCTTTCTGCGGGCTTAAGCCATGTGCTTTGTGATCTGGTTGTACAGGAGGCTTTCTGTGGGCTTAAGCCATTTGCTTTGTGATCTTGAGACAGGTGGTTCAACACCAGTAAGTGGAGTATTGTTTACAAGAAAGCACGTACATATGGAGAAACATAGTGCAATGAAGTCAGTCCTCTAAGTCTTTCAGAAACTTTTTATACAATATATTAATTGTCATAAATGTGTGATATTACTGTGTCAGAAATCTATAAAAAAAGTGTGATCTTATGGGGTCAACTAATGTACATATGTAAACTTACTGTGTCAAATTTCTATCGTAAATGTGTGAACTTACTGTGTCAAATTTCTATCGTAAATGTGTGATCTTATTGTGTCAAATTTCTATCGTAAATGTGTGATCTTTCTGTGTCAGATATCTATCGTAAATGTGTGATCTTACTGTGTCAGATATCTATCGTAAATGTGTGATCTTACTGTGTCAGATATCTATCGTAAATGTGTGATCTTACTGTGTCAGATATCTATCGTAAATGTGTGATGTATGCTATACAACTTCCTACTATGAATACTTGTACTATCTCCCAATGTTAAAGCGTTGCTCTCGACAATACTTGTACTATCTCCCAATGTTAAAGCGTTGCTCTCGACAATACAGGCCTCCTAGCTGAATTAGTTTGGGCTCGCGTTTGTTAGTTTATTTTATTATTGTTTGAATTTTAATTGGTCGTTTTTTACATACTTGGAGTCGCATGCCAAAAATAGCCAAGGCTAACCAATATATTTCACGCAAATCGGATTTTAGTTAATGTTTACGTTTTAGCGAACATGTCTCCTATACGGGACGCTCATAGTACAAAACATATGCTGCCTCCATACTGCTCGGCCAGAATCAAGTGGATGGGAAGTAAAAAACATGTATCTTCTAGATACAGGCGGTAGATTGTCTGCATCATTGGTTGACTCGGCGACAATGGAGACACACTATAGCTCACCAAGTGCATTGTGGGTGCAGTGTTATTATGTGGTCGTGCGTCATTTGGACGATGAGAGAACAACAATAGTATTATCGCCCAGATCTTTTCCTGGAAGCTTCACAATATTATTGTCTACTGCAACACCGCCTGTTGGCAAACTTTCATACTAGTATTGTGCTATTTCAGATGTTTGTTCTTCTATGATCTGTCAACATTGACAGTGTCATCTAGTGTCAGCGACTGGTAAGATTGTTGATTATTGTAGATATGTGCATGAACTGTCACCATTGACAATGTCATCTAAAAACTGGTAAGATTGTTGATTATCCTGTGTCTGATCACGTGAGATGATTCCAATAAGAGGATCGTTTGTGCATTTTTATTGTAGATAGATTTGTGTGCTCTAAATATTTATTTGGTCTCGCTAGATCTTCAGGCCAGTCGCTAAAACGAAGCTCCCAGTCTTCTCCGGGTCCGTCTCACAGTTATTTGCTAGGAATTACGAAGTAAACTACAAGTGACTGTCAGTCGCAAATATTATTTGAAGGTTCGATCCCAGATTCTTAACTAAGACGGCTAATGATATGGTTCTCAAATAAAATGAAAATCGGGATTGACAGTGTATATATATGTTATATCAGCTCAGATCTACTGTGATTAACTTCATTTCCAGTCGCATCGATTTGTCTTGTTACTGATCTCAAATGTGGTCCGACAAGAGAGGGGGGGGCTCACGATTTGTTCAACTTTTCCTCACTTAACAAAATCCCCACTCCAAGTCATTTTCACATTCATGTTCTGAAGGTGGCCAAAAGAAGCGCTACAAGGACCTTGCCGGAAGCCTTTGATATAGACAAAGATACATGGAACGAAGTTGCACAAAATAGAGCTACATGGCGCTCTACAGTAAAATAAACATGCAACATCGTGTGAAAAAAAAGAAGAAAACCAGCAGATAAACAGCGGAGAGTAGCTAGAACGTCACGAGTAGACCATAAACCATCTTCAGCTTATGTCCGAACTATCAAAGGATATTTTCATAAACCATCTTCAGCTTATGTCCGAACTATCAAAGGATATTTTCATAAACCATCTTCAGCTTATGCCCGAACTGTCCAAGTATATTTTCGGCCAGAATATGATTTATTGGTCATCAACGAACTCACAACCAGGGACATAACTCCAAATGAATTTCAAAAGTAGATGTAACAAATGATCATCATCACTTGTAATGGACGAACAACAATGATAGGTACTGTACGAATGTGACTAGAATCTGAGTGCCACTTATCTCTTTCTGACGCACAGTGCTTGTGCTCATTGTTCATAACTGATTGTCTCTGTTGGTATTTCACTGCATTATATCATGAATCTCCAAGTATGGTAGCAGAAAAATCACTACAGCCAAAACATGCTGTATTGATGGCAAAACGTGTTGTATTGATGGTAAACCATGCTGTATTGATGGCAAAACGTGTTGTATTGATGGTAAACCATGCTGTATTGATGGCAAAACGTGTTGTATTGATGGTAAAATGTGCTGTATTGATGGTAAACCATGCTGTATTGATGGCAAAACGTGTTGTATTGATGGCAAAATGTGCTGTATTGATGGTAAAACGTGCTGTATTGATGGTAAACCATGCTGTATTGATGGTAAACCAAGCTGTATTGATGGCAAAACGTGTTGTATTGATGGCAAAATGTTCTGTATTGATGGTAAACCATGCTGTATTGATGGCAAAACGTGTTGTACTGATGGCAAAATGTGCTGTATTGATGGCAAAACGTGTTGTATTGATGGTAAAAACGTGTTGTATTGATGGTAAACCATGCTGTATTGATGGCAAAACGTGTTGTATTGATGGTAAACCATGCTGTATTGATGGCAAAATGTGCTGTATTGATGGTAAAACATGCTGTATTGATGGCAAAACGTGTTGTATTGATGGTAAACCATGCTGTATTGATGGCAAAACGTGTTGTATTGATGGTAAACCATGCTGTATTGATGGCAAAACGTGTTGTATTGATGGCAAAATGTGCTGTATTGATGGTAAAATGTGCTGTATTGATGGCAAAATGTGCTGTATTGATGGTAAAACGTGCTGTATTGATGGTAAAAACGTGTTGTATTGATGGTAAACCATGCTGTATTGATGGCAAAACGTGTTGTATTGATGGTAAACCATGCTGTATTGATGGCAAAACGTGTTGTACTGATGGCAAAATGTGCTGTATTGATGGCAAAACGTGTTGTATTGATGGCAAAATGTGCTGTATTAATGGTAAAACATGCTGTATTGATGGCAAAATGTGTTGTATTGATGGTAAACCATGCTGTATTGATGGCAAAACGTGTTGTATTGATGGCAAAATGTGCTGTATTGATGGCAAAATGTGCTGTATTGATGGCAAAATGTGCTGTATTGATGGCAAAACGTGTTGTATTGATGGTAAACCATGCTGTATTGATGGCAAAATGTGCTGTATTGATGGTAAACCATGCTGTATTGATGGCAAAACGTGTTGTATTGATGGCAAAATGTGCTGTATTGATGGTAAAATGTGCTGTATTGATGGCAAAACGTGTTGTATTGATGGCAAAATGTGCTGTATTGATGGTAAACCATGCTGTATTGATGGTAAAATGTGCTGTATTGATGGCAAAACGTGTTGTATTGATGACAAATGTTGGATTAATGGCAAAATGTGCTGAATTGATGACAAGATGTGCTGTATTGATGGTAAAACATGCTGTATTGATGGCAAGATGTGCTGAATTGATGGTAAAACATGTTGTATTGATGGCACTAGGAAATGCTAACAATATGCTTACTAGATAAGACAAATGTTTACTGGAGACGTGACTTCGGACGTTGACCAAATAATGTGAAGTACAGCTGGTACACATGCAACTGCTGATTTCGGATGTGTCGAATTATTGGCGCAATTACAACTGCGATACATGACGTTTCCATTCTGTGGACTACTTTCCTAAGGAAATTTAATACGGCCGCTATCCTGATGCAAGAGAGATGTAGTGGGACTTTCAGATTGAACATTAACACATCCGTCTTCGGCGGGGATATACTGGATCCAACAATATGATGTTTGTTTGCCTATTCTATTGTTGGAAGCAGCTGCCAACCCCATTTTTATTGGATACTAGTTGTGTGTTATGTTTGGTATTTTGCCATTGTTCTGCCCAACTGCTTGCGTATGACATCTAATACTTCTTATCTTAAGCTATACGCTCACTAACTCCCAGCCACAGAGCTGTACAATGGAGTTTTTGTGATGTTTGGTCTCAAATTTCACCTGATCTCTTCTATAGCAGGACAATGGTCATACACAAATTCAGCAGGATGCAGTCCAGTAAAGAGAACTGCGTTGAGTCGTCGTTTCATTTTTCTCAATGGCTCAACACATCCGTCTTCGGCGTTGTACAATAGTATGATGATTGCTATGTCCATTTTATACCAACTTCATCGTACTAGCGATTTCCATTAGTGTTATATAAAACTATTTTGTTATCGATCCGTGTGTGCTAGCGTTTATCCATACACTTCCAGCTATATAGAACAGTTTTGTTATCGATCTGTGTGTGCTAGCGTTTATCCATCCCGCTATATAGAAAATTTTGTTATCGATCCTGTGTGCTAGCGTTTATCCATCCCGCTATATAGAAAGTTTTGTTATCGATCCGTGTGTGCTAGCGTTTATCCATACACTTGAAGCTAAGTAGAATATTCTCTGTGGAAATGTTTACCCTCTACACATTTTCAATGATAGATAAATTATGTGCAACCTGGTAGCCGTGTTAGTGGAGGCTCCTATTGGTAGCATATCCTATTCAGGACGTAGCCATCAACCCAGCATTTTTTGGCTGTGGTGATTTTCTAGACAATATAAATACATTCAGTAGTTTGCCATTGCAATCTGAACGGTCCTGTTGCTCAAATTCCTATGGCGGGGATCGAAATCGGCCCCTTGACCGTCACAGACGCGCCCTGTACCACTTCGCCACAGGATCAGACTAGTAGGCCCCTAATGTTAAGTAATTCACCTACCGACCAGCAGATGCCAGTTTTAAGCCCACTAGTTATTCGTGGTTTCAAATAAAAATGCCTTCCTATGCTCAAACAGGCACTATAAAGTATGGTACAGGGGCTCATTCTTATTGAAGGGTGAGGAATGGCGCCATCGCTACTGTGGAAATTGTGGTAGACGTCGATGGTCGATGTGTATTGATTAATGACCAAGTAGCCGAGTAGTTATTACAAATCCTGTCTTATGACTCAACTTACCTGTACCTTTTATATGTCATCTGATGTTGTTTTTTTTAGATATAATTATTGAACTGTGCTCCTAGATGGGGGCTTGATTTTATCGAGTAGTGAACTAACACATACACTGTAGATTAACGTGTTTTAACCTGTGTGCACCGACCATGTCTGGGACGCATCTTACCTGTGTTGACATACACCTTTGGATTTTTTAAGAACATCTGGTTGATTGAAGGTGAGGGCACAGTACTGCAGCCCACAGATTAAACAAACGCCAACAATGTTCTGTGGGTTGAGTAGGAAGCTGGCGCAGTCCTTCTCTCGAGGGTCTCGTCGCTATGACGACAAGAAAGAACGCAAGAGACAGAAGAAAAGACGGTCAAGGTCATTGGACAGCCTTAATTTTGAGATTTCCGGAGAATTCTCTACCGTCACAGTCTACGAGGAAAAAGTTGACGTGAGTATTTTATTATCATATCTACTATCTCAGGTGCGTACAGGTGGGTACTCTTCTGAAAACCTCATGTCTAACGTACATACAGGTGGGTATGCTTGTAAAGAAATCATCATATCTCAGGTACGTACAGGTGGGCATGTCTATACAGAAATTCTCATATCTCAGGTGCGTACAGGTGGGTATGCTTATGAATTCCTCATATTTCAGGTACGTACAGGTGGATTATACCTATACAATCTTCATATATCAGATAAATATATATATAAACTAACAGCATATACCTATCCACAGGGCTGGTCCTAACAATTGCGGGGCCCAATGCGAAACGGATTGCGCGGGGCCCAGTTTGGGTAGGGAAGAGGATAATAAAATAAATTATAATATGAATTTATGGGCCTATGAAGTGCGGGGCCCGATGCGGCCGCATAGGTTGCAATGGCCTAAGACCGGCCCTGCCTATCCAAGGTAGGCTTAGATGGGTATACTTAAGTTCAAATTCCAGTATATCAGGTAAGTGAAGATCATTATATTTCTTCTGGATTCCTTGTACCCCAGGTAAGTGAAGATCATTATATTTCTTCTGGATTCCTTGTACCCCAGGTACGTACCTGCCATTGATTTCGTTTTCTATGCTTCTCATCATGCTGTCTTCATCTTGTGGATTCATTTAGAAAGCGCAACTAGATGATGATGCAGAGAGAGCGAGGCACACCTGAGACAGGTCACCTGAGAATGTGTGTGTTTGCCATGACTATGTCGCATGCTTGTCTTATCATTTGTGTGTGTGTGTGTCACAGAAGTATTTTTTCTGTGACATGATTTGTTTGTGTGTGAGGGGGAAATGTCAGATGTGTGTGTGTGTGTGTGTGTGTGTGTGTGTGTGACAAGGAGCAGTGTCGAGTATTTTCTCTGTGACATGATTTGTTTTGGTATGTGAGGGAACAACGTAACATTAGCTGTTTTTTCATGTGAACGAGAGATGTGACATCATTTGTTGGTGTGTGATGGAGAAATGTCATGTATTTTCATATGTTTGTATGACGGATAAATGTCATGTATTTTCGTATATGTTTGTATGACGGATAAATGTCATGTATTTTCATATGTTTGTATGACGGATAAATGTCATGTATTTTCATATATGTTTGTATGACGGATAAATGTCATGTATTTTCATATATGTTTGTATGACGGATAAATGTCATGTATTTTCATATATGTTTGTATGACGGATAAATGTCATGTATTTTCATATATGTTTGTATGACGGATAAATGTCATGTATTTTCATATATGTTTGTATGACGGATAAATGTCATGTATTTTCATATATGTTTGTATGACGGATAAATGTCATGTATTTTCATATATGTTTGTATGACGGATAAATGTCATGTATTTTCATATGTTTGTATGATGGATAAATGTCATGTATTTTCATATATGTTTGTATGACGGATAAATGTCATGTATTTTCATGTATGTTTTGTGTCTATGATGGAAAAATACCAATTAGTTTCTTTGTTACAGCTTTATGTGAGACACAGAAATATGACATTGATTTCTGTAACATCATGTATGTGTGACGGAGAAATATGACATTGATTTCTGTAACATCATGTATGTGTGACGGAGAAATATGACATTGATTTCTGTAACATCAT
This sequence comes from Meghimatium bilineatum, assembly GCA_034231615.1. Classification (NCBI taxonomy): domain Eukaryota; kingdom Metazoa; phylum Mollusca; class Gastropoda; order Stylommatophora; family Philomycidae; genus Meghimatium; species Meghimatium bilineatum. Next base: position 36,634,691 of record CM067301.1, read on the forward strand.
GTATGTGTGACGGAGAAATATGACATTGATTTCTGTAACATCATGTATGTGTGACGGAGAAATATGACATTGATTTCTGTAACATCATGTATGTGTGACGGAGAAATATGACATTGATTTCTGTAACATCATGTATGTGTGACGGAGAAATATGACATTGATTTCTGTAACATCATGTATGTGTGACGGAGAAATGTGACACTATTTTTCCGTTGATATCATTTGTTTGTGCGTGTGACGGGAGAAATGTGTCAATTATTTTATGTGACACATGCCATGTGTGTGTGTGACGGGAGAAATGTGCCAAGTATTGTCTCTGTGACACATTCTATATGTAGTAATGTGGTCAGAACTAATGTCACATTATTTTCATACAAATTACATTGCAGGTTCAGTTGCCAATATCACATACAATAATCATAGATCTACTATTTCCTAATATCACATACAATAATAAATGTTACGCAAAAGTGTGAATCAATATGCACACAAGAATATAAATATAATATATACATAACCTGCCTATCGCATTATACACACACACATATATATATATATATTATAAACCTGCCTATCGCATTATACACACACACACGCACACACACACACACACACATATATATATATATTATAAACCTGCCTATCGCATTATATACACACACACACACACGCACACACACACACACATATATATATATATATATATTATAAACCTGCCTATCGCATGATTACACGTGCAGCATATCATGAAACTAAGTCACTAACAAGCTAGTATCATTCAACAAGACTGGTCCAGGGTTCAGATCTTGGTGTACTGCACCAAGGGGACTTTACAAGCATCAATTAGAAGTTGTTAGCGCAGCCACTACATCACCAACTTACTGTTTATATATTCTGGATTTCAGTTTCAATAATGTTCCTCTCTGTCGAACCAGCTACACATAAACACTCACACACCTCACTCGATCTTATACCTTGTCAACACTCACACACCTCACTCGATCTTATACCTTGTCAACACTCACACGCCTCACTCGATCTTATACCTTGTCAACAATCACACACCTCACTCGATCTTATACCTTGTCAACACTCACACACCTCACTCGATCTTATACCTTGTCAACACTCACACACCTCACTCGATCTTATACCTTGTCAACACTCACACACCTCACTCGATCTTATACCTTGTCAACACTCACACACCTCACTCCATCTTATACCTTGTCAACACTCACACACCTCACTCCATCTTATACCTTGTCAACACTCACACACCTCTGTTTAAGGTGTAGGTATAGTGATATGGTGTTTGTATGTTTGTTTTTGTCAATAACCTTAAGAATTGCGAGCGATTATCTCTTATCTCCTATGGAGACTTTAGCTTTCGGCCTAATGCAACGCCTATTGAAGAAGCGTTCTACTCAGAGGGGCATATGCCACGAGATGAGTTGATAGTTTGCCTGGGTCATCCAATATGCATCTTTCCTCCTACGAGACGCTTCGCAGCCAGCGATCTATTCCTCGTGTAGGAAGACCATTCCATTACCACCCATTGTGTCCCTAGGTCCCAGACCTAATTGTTCCATATGAGCCGTGCTGGGAAACGGCGATGGTAGAATCACTCAGGGTTGATACACCTTCCTAGACGAGGTGCTGCTTTGCCAAACACGTCGGGATCTGGGATGTGTCCTGTGCATTTCTCACGTAATCGTCTCGTCCGCTTGTGATGACCTTGCAATCCATCACCAGTCGCGGCCTGTGTTATTTGACTTTTCGCCATTGCACAAATCACCCAAAGAAGTAGGTAGATTGCGCTTATATCGGACGAGAAGCTTCGTAGTGGGCCCTTGGGTACGGAACCCAATTCTCACTGAGCCGTGTTGGGAAACGGCGACAGTCCAGTTGGGCTAGGTATTATATGTTGCTTGCTTGTCTCCCCCCCCCTCTACGTTGCTCATAGCGTCCAGAGTCCGAGTCTCAACACTCGATATTTGAAAAATGTGCTCCCCGACATTTCTCCAATGCTTGTCCTGTGTGTAATGGGGGAGCTGTATTCAAAACTGTTATTTTCCATACCCAATAGTGCATGTTCAAGTTGGCGTATCTAATACTAGAGCCATGACTCCTACTTTGTATGGGGTTAATTATGGCGAGACGTGTGGGCAATGTGTGTTCTCTATCATGAACAGCACTTCCACCAGTCAGTCCCGTGATGGGTAGTTGTAGCTTCGTTGTCACTATATCAATTCACATACACAACCATGCCCTCTATTCCATCTACAGCCTCCACGGACACAAGCCTAAAAGTGTTGACCAGGAAGACCAAGAGAGCAGCCGTATTTCTGTTCCCAGTGTGCACCAGGGGGAGGTAGTTTAGGATCTTGGTTATCTGCTAAATCGGGGTCCTGAGAGCGATACGAAAACCTTTGCACCCCTCACTAGATGGTGTACCTTGCCACCGATCACTCGATGTTATACCTTGCTAACAATCACACATCTCTCACTGGATGTTATACCTTGCCAACAATCACACATCTCTCACTAGATGTTATACCTTGCCAACAATCACACACCTCTCACTGGATGTTATGCCTTGTCAACAATCACACATCTCTCACTAGATGTTATACCTTGCTAACAATCACACATCTCTCACTGGATGTTATACCTTGCCAACAATCACACACCTCTCACTGGATGTTATGCCTTGTCAACAATCACACATCTCTCACTGGATGTTATACCTTGCCAACAATCACACATCTCTCACTAGATGTTATACCTTGCTAACAACCACACATCTCTCACTAGATGTTATACCTTGCTAACAATCACACATCTCATTGGATGTTATACCTTGCTAACAATCACACAGCTCACTCGATGTTATACCTTGCTAACAATCACACATCTCTCACTAGATGTTATACCATGCTAACAATCACACATCTCATTGGATGTTATACCTTGCTAACAATCACACATCTCATTGGATGTTATACCTTGCTAACAATCACACATCTCATTGGATGTTATACCTTGCTAACAATCACACATCTCATTGGATGTTATACCTTGCTAACAATCACACATCTCACTGGATGTTATACCTTGCTAACAATCACACATCTCACTGGATGTTATACCTTGCTAACAATCACACATCTCACTGGATGTTATACCTTGCTAACAATCACACATCTCTCACTAGATGCATTTACCCACAAATTGTCGACATAATGTCTCTCGGATTATTCTAACTTGTTCCCGTATGATCTACAGCAAGGGCAGACAAGTCATACAGAAATGATGTCCGGTCAGCACAACTGGTACGCATGTTCACACGCCAGACCAACATACTGCAATGTATGCCGCGAGGCGCTGTCCGGGGTCACATCTCACGGTTTGTCATGTGAAGGTAAGGTCAGTGTTGTCCTCAACAAGACTGTTACTGTTGTTTTCCTTGCCGTTCGCTCTTCATGCCACTTGTATATACCAGGACATCTATCGATTCAGCTTTCACTCCCTACGGAGCATATACACACACCACAAGTCTTCCATTTTGTCACAACATCAGCATTTTCTTCCAGATCTGTCCATATTCTACCCACCCGTTTTATACTTACATATATCTTTCTTCCAGGTATTTCTTGGTCTTCATCTTTTCCTCTTCCCCGTGTATTCTAGAACACAACATGACCTACAATGTTTACCATTGATCTTCTGAAATTATTCCACACATCTCCATCATGTGTCTGCGGTTCTCTCTTTAATAATGTCTGTTTAGTTTTTTTATTAAATAATATCATTTTAATTCTTTCTTTAAGAATATCTGTTTAGTTCTATCTTTAATAATGTCTGTTTAGTTCTTTCTTAAATAATGTCTGTTTAGTTCTTTCTTTAATAATATATGTTTAGTTCTCACGTTATTAATGTCTGCTTAGTTCTCTGTTAAATAATGTCTGTTTAGTTTTTCTTTAATTAGCTTGTTTAGCTGTTTCCATGAGCTCCTCATTAGTGATCTGATGAGAACATTTCAAACCTTCTAGTCTACATCATCGACAGCAAATGTAACGGCCCGTGGTACACTAGAACAGCCCTCTGCTATTATGTCTCTGTATATGACTGACATCTAAGCTTATTATTATAAACGTATTAAGTCACCAACGGTCTTCCACATCTAATGCTCTTCGCATTTCATGATTGTTTTTTTTTCTATGGTTTTCTCATTATGCTTCGGTGACATCGATTTTTGAAAGAATCATTTCTATTTACCAATACTTTAAGTGTCCATCTTCCACAGCTATAAATTGGTAACATAGATTATTATTTACCACAGTAAGGGGTTTTTTTACTCTGTCGAAATGTATTTAGAATTACATTGAGACCTCGGTTTTCGTCGATAATCCGTCCGATAACAATCGGTAAAATCTGAAACCGACGAAAACCGAGACAATTATTTCTATAGGAATCAATATGGACCTTAGGTATCAAGGCCTTATCTGGAGGTACTTCCATTCTTGGTATTTGACACAAGAAACAGCTACATATCCGAGGAAATTCGAAGTATCCATCGAAAACTCAGGCAAATTTGTCGCGGAAAAGTCGGCGAAAACCGAAACGACTATAATCGATATCAACGAAAACGTCACTATTTCCTGTGTACTTTCATTTCAACGTCACAGGCCATATGGGCGCCCATGCTATTCAGGTGACGGCCATTAAAGCATGCTTCTCCGACGGCCGGACCCATTTGTCGTTTGAGAACCGCTATATATATGAATTTGGCACTCTGAAGCCTTTGGGTTTGAATGAGCGTTTGACATACACATACTATCGGGTTGTTCCGTCATTTTTCTGTCTCGTTTTCACATGTATTCGGTTCTGTTTTTGTATACTTCCTATTTCTGTACATTTCCTGTTTGTGTCACCTTTGATCTCATTTCTATCATTAGGGCAAATATACTAGACATATGAACGCAAGCTGTGCCGTCCTTACTTGTCGTCTCTGATTTATATGTTTTCGTGAACCTTGATAAAGCTCTTTCGGTCGAAACGTCGATTTGTGTGTGTGCCTATGTTTGTTTCGTATTATTAGCAAAACTTTATTACCTCGTTTCAAGCTTTACGTGATCAACGAAAACAGGTTTCACTGTAACTATAAAATTGAGGTCTTCTTAACTGGCTGTTTTATCTGCTTGACGGGGGGATAAAAAGTTTATTCACTGCGACACATTATAAGAAATATTAGAAGCAGAAAGTCTAGATTGTTCCTGCGTGTGATGAGAAGAGCACAACTGGAATATTTAACAGCCGGAAAGATCAATGTGAAAAGAGACAGAGGAAGACAAAGAGAGAAGTGGTTGGATGGGTTGTCGCTGTAGCATGAGGAATGTCACCAACTGAACTTACTAACAACACAAGAGACAGAGAGTTGTCGAGAAAAATGTTCGCTTATGCTACTCGGCATTGCACTTGATTGATTGTATACATTATACAGCCATGTTGTGAACATTCTATAGGCTTAATATTCAGTGAGTGTCCTTTCTTCTTCTTCTGCGTTCGTTCTCAAACTTCTGCAGATTATCAGGATGTAGTCCGGAGAACGGAATGCGTTGTGTCATGGTTTACAGCATTGCTGCGATGTCTGCGCCTTTCGGCCTGACACATCCGACTTCAGCATGTCCTTGGGTCACTCGCCCTATTTGGGATGGGACAGCCAACTCCATCCCATAACCTCCTTAGTCGCCTTTTACGACATGCGTGGAAGGTAAACAGTGTTGCTATTCTTTGCTCCCCTTTCTGGCCCCGACAACACACGGGCCCCGACAACACAGTGACAGAAATATGAAATACTACCGTTATCTGATTTTAAGATGGAAATCTAAGGCTGTCACAGGCTAGGGATGCTGACCTGAATTAAAAGCGTGGCACAATCGAATGTGCTGGGCCTACATGGCGCAAATTAACCAGTAACACAATGTACTTCACGCTCCCTGCGAAGAAATTCTGGAAGCTCCTGTCTTCCCCGCCCCTCCCCTTAAACGATTTTTCACAAAAGTGTCATCAAATATCTCATTAAAAATCGGGTCTTTTCACTTGAAACTGGACAAATTATCCGGGTTTTTGTTCAGATAAACACTCCTTCCTCCTTACAGAAAACGGATCTGTGTCCCTGCCTCCACGTCGTTATTGTGAATGTCCCACGACAATACACCTATATGCTCCCAGCCCCAGTGCTGATAATATTCGAGTTGTAGATATGTCAGTCAAGTCATGCTTCATCATCTAGCGATGAAAGTGTCATATTGAAGTTATCATCAAGTATTCTCATGTGTTCATGAATTAATACGAAAAGTCGTCCCAAATGAGAGCAGAATCACGAGGTTTTATCAATGAAGTTTATGTGAAAATATTGACAATAACGTTACAGAATGAGCTATGGCACACACAGAAACCTCATTTCTTGCTATATGCCACATGCCAGGTGTATACCGCACAACCTATTCAATCAGCAACTGTCCCGAGATGCTCGTTTATTATTGATGACGTTCAAATGGCAGTGACATTTCCTGACTTGTCAGTCTGGACATTTCATGTTTGCTACTGACATTTAACTTGTATCCCCATCCCCGTTTACACCACTTACCCCCTCCCCCCAATTATATGAATATCATGGGCAGACAAAAAGAGTGCAAGCAAGTTTTTTTTAAATACCGAAATTAAATGAAAAGTGGCTTCTAAATAGAATCATAAAATAATGAAATTGAATGACAGGTGGATTATAAATATAATCATAAAATAATGAAATTGAATGAAAGGTGGATTATAAATATAATCATAAAATAATGAAATTGAATGAAAAGTAGATTATAAATATAATCATTAAAAAAACTACAGTTTTATGAACACTTAAATAGACATAGTAACACGGAAAGGCTGATTCTTGATGGCAGAGCTGCAGGATGGAGAAGAATAGAAATACCAAGAAGACTGTGAACTAAATGATATGAAAGAGTGTAGGAACACGCCCCTTGCCAAATGCAGACTCGCCCCCAGGACAGAATATCCACGAAGACAACAAAGTTCTGGAAAGAATAAATTAAATGATTTGTTATGGTGCTACTCCATGGTCTTCTAATGTCAAGTGTCACGCCCTACGCCCCCAGTTAATGCCCTACGCCCCCAGTTAATGCCCTATGCCCCCAGTTGATGCCCTACGCCCCCAGTTAATGCCCTACGCCCCCAGTTAATGCCCTATGCCCCCAGTTAATGCCCTACGCCCTATGCCCCCAGTTGATGCCCTACGCCCCCAGTTAATGCCCTATGCCCCCAGTTAATGCCCTACGCCCTATGCCCCCAGTGTACGATTAGCAACAGGTCAAGTAGGCCGTGACATTCTCTCCCCCCCCCCAATACAGTAAGGATCTCTGTGACAATAGATCAATAGAATATTTGATACTTCTGTTCAGTGATAGAAAAACACAAGATGGATCAGATTTCCAATCAAGGCACAGAGTATCAGATTATAGGTACGGACAAAATACAATTAACTGTGTGTAAGACAGTTTCAATCTAATATTTCAAGAAAATACCAGATAAAACGGTGAACAAACAGTAAAAATAATGACACTATCACAAAATAATCACAGGACGGCAGACATTTAACAGCTGAGACATCCAAGAAAGAAATGACTAATGTATACACAAATATTGTCATAGAGACGCGATTTGAAACAAACATATGCGGAAGGAGAATAAAATAAGAGAACTCTGCCTGAAAACAACAGAACGACAACACGAGATAAGCCCCAGCCCCCAATCTTTATTGTGTTATTGAATAATATTATTAGATGTTATTACTAATGACGGGTTCCTCCCCCCGCCTTATTACTAATGACGGGTTCTTCCCCCCCCCCCCCATATATTTGGTTTATTTTGGTAGCTCAACAAGGTTACAATACAACACTCTCGTGAAGATCAAGTCGACAACCTGGACTATACCTGTAGATATCAACCTCCTCTTGAAACAAATGACATGATTTTCTTGTCTTCCACCTCTTGGCTATATTTGAGAAACTGTCTGCACTCTAAACGGAAAACATCGATTGAAACAGCGTGTATAGAAGCAAAAATGGTAATTGGAACATAACTGCTATCTGTTCAAGAAGATGTTATCTGGGTCAGTGGGTCGCCGTTGTGTGTGTGTGTGTGTGATGTGTTCTGGGATCCAAAAATAGCCATTTTCCGTTCTAAGAAAAGAACTATGGCTATTTTTATCCCAATGCTTCTGTTATGTTTGGTGATGACATCTGCTGGTCCCGTCCTCAAGCGTGACCATCGATGGTGCTACAAGACCTAACTGCAAAAAGTAATTTTGATTATCGTCACAATTTTCTTTGATTACTTAATATATGTTTAGAGTAGCATGCAGTCCCAAGTATATACATATTGAGCAAAGGGAATAATCCAGATAAGGAAAATATGAAGGCGTAATTAATTCATAGAATAAGTCTTCTAAAGCCAATCGGTCACGCCTCGTCACGTTTGAATCGTGACTCGTGTCAGTAGAAGATTTATAAGCCGGATCAAAACAAGCCTATTTACTTAATGTATTCCATTATTTTCGTGCATTTCGTTGACAGGGGACACAAAGTAACCAACTAATAGCAAGGCAATAATCAAAATTATCGCGTATGAAGGCTTGTTTTGATTCTGTTCGTATGTATTCTATTACCGAGAGCCACGATAGGAAAGTTGCTTCAGAGCGCGTTCACTCCTGAATGTTCTGACTTGTTTATTAGGATGTACACGAAGTATGATGACCACACAGGTAGACTAACTGGCACCTGTACGTCAAACATGGCCAGGTGTGTCTTCACGCTAACAAGTATCTTCCACCTCACACTGAAATGCATATCTCTAATAAATATGTTTCTTTCCCTCCCTCCATAGAACCTCCTAGGTAAGGTAATAGCTTGGGAAAGCGAAATGTGTGGTGATGTGACGAGATACGATAATGTGTGGTGATGTGACGAAGTATGTTGTATGAGATGCAACACATGAGATGTTGTATGGTATGCAAGAGTATACAAGACTAACTAAATCAACGTTTCAACCATAAGGCCCTTACCAAGAGAAATATAGGACAAACATTCAAGGAGCAGTAAAAACAATAATATTAATATAAATTATACAGTGTTTTCTTCACTATAAATTACGACTACTTTGTGCTTTGCGAAAGTACTATAAAATGCGACTACTTTTGTGCTTTGCGAAAGTACTATAAAATGCGACTACTTTTGTGCTTTGCGTAAGTACTATTATTGTCAAGTTTAACGGCAGTCTCACCTATCATGTAAGGAGTGTACCAACACGACATTGTCGAGGAGAACAAAATCAAAGTAATCCTATTTCACACATTACAACAATGAGCTACATAAGAAAGTATAATGATGCACAATTACCACTGAGAGGACTTCTAAAACTAAAAGACATGTGAAAGAAAATGCAATGTTCAATATTCTCCTCAATGAGCAAAAGTTCAAAGTTTACACTTTACATAAGAAAATACAGAGTAAATGCACTTTAAAATTCATTTCCTGTGAATGTTGGCCACGCCCCCTGAAACTTGCAATTACATACTTGATCACTTAACAGCCTTGTGTTTTGTGTTGATCGGTGATTGAACCTGCACATATTTTATTACCCCACTCGGGTTTCATCGTGTTTATAGTATTATATATACAATTCCAGCCTTGGTTCTCTTATCAACGGTAACGGTGATTGCTATGAACAAGTCAGAAGGAGGTTGACTGTCGTGTCAAAGAAGCTGATAAAAATGAAAAAAAAAACATACGACGAGCTGCTGCAAAACAACATAAATTAACATTCCTAAGAGTTTGCATATTCCCAGTGGCAATATATGGGTGTGAATCATGGACAATCACCACCACAGTGAAAAATAAAATAGCAGCATTTGAAACAAAATGTTACAGAAAAATCCTCAGAGTATCATGGAGCAAATAGATCACCAACGTAGCCATCCTGAGAGAAATGAATGTGAAAGAAAACTGGATATTCAGCGTGGTTCTTTCTAGAAAACTACAATATTTTGACCATATTAAGCGCCATGACAGCCAAGAGAAGGCCATAATGGAGGGGATTATAACAGGGAGACGAACAAGAGGCAGACCAAAAAGATGATGGAAACAAGACATCAAAGACCACCTGAACATAACAGTAACAGAAGCAGGAAGACTGGTTCAAGTTCGACAGAAGTTTTAAATGCTGTGATAACTGTACATCCTGTTCATTATATGCCACCTGATGATGATGATATACAGTTTCAGAGATTGTTCAGTGGAGATTAAAAGAAGACTGGCAATCACAACATTCAAGTTAACACAACATAAAAAAGCTGTGGCAAACAATGACACTAAAATAACTCTTGTAAGATCATGTGTTTTCTCAGTAGCAACACAGGGACTTCAAACAAGACTATATCAAGAAGGATGAATTAATTTGAAATAATAAAGTGCCACAGAAAGATCATACGAATATCATGGACAGAGAGAAAGAAGATCATACGAATATCATGGACAGAGAGAAAGAAGATCATACGAATATCATGGACAGAGAGAAAGAAGATCATACGAATATCATGGACAGAGAGAAAGAAGGACATTGACATTTGGAAATTACTGTTAAAGTATGATACAGATTCTAAATATAAGAAACTTCACAATCGTAAGGAAGCTACAGCTGTGAAACCATATTTCATACACATGTGAAACCATATTTCATACACATGTGAAACCATATTTCATACACATGTGAAACCATATTTCATACACATCTTAAACCATATTTCATACACATCTTAAACCATATTTCATACACATGTGAAACCATATTTCATACACATGTGAAACCATATTTCATACACATGTGAAACCATATTTCATACACATGTGAAACCATATTTCATACACATGTGAAACCATATTTCATACACATCTGAAACCATATTTCATACACACGTGAAACCATATTTCATACACATGTGAAACCATATTTCATACACATGTGAAACCATATTTCATACACATGTGAAACCATATTTCATACACATGTGAAACCATATTTCATACACATCTGAAACCATATTTCATACACACGTGAAACCATATTTCATACACACGTGAAACCATATTTCATACACACGTGAAACCATATTTCATACACACGTGAAACCATATTTCATACACACGTGAAACCATATTTCATACACACGTGAAACCATATTTCATACACACGTGAAACCATATTTCATACACATGTGAAACCATATTTCATACACACGTGAAACCATATTTAATACACACGTGAAACCATATTTAATACACATGTGAAACCATATTTAATACACATGTGAAAAAATATTTCATCTCAATGTGTTAACTACATGATTACTCTACTCAAGTCTCACAACCATGTGATAGCAACATTGTTTACCTTCCACGCATGTCGTAAAAGGCGAATAAGGATGTTATGGAATGGATTTGGCTGTCCCACCCATATATGGTCAGTGACCCAAAACCATGTTGAAGTCGGATGTGTCAGGCCGAAAGGCTCAGATATCGCATCAATGCTGTAAACCATGACACAGCGCATTCCGTTCTCCGGACTACATCCTGCTAATCTGCAGGAGTTTGAGAACGAACGCAGAAGAAGAAGAAGACAACCATATGTTGCGAATAGAACATATAACTTTTTAATAGTTGTAACTTTGTTTTTATGTTAGAATCAATTTATTCTGCCATATTTCTATTCAATCTTCTATCTTTCTATTTGTTCTTCTATCAATTTTCTTCTATTTATCAATTTATTATTCTATCTATTTATTTATTTCTCTATCTATTTATTTTTCTATCTATCTATCTTTTTTTTAAATCTCTACACATGTTCTTATCTCGCTCCATGCCAGCATTCGCCCCGCAGCGCCACAAAGATCTCATACCCACAAAACCTGCATACCCCCCTCCTGCACACACTACTGAAGGAACACACAACGACAACCGAATAACTATATTACTTATACCTCTCCATGTATTTCTCTGTATCTCACTCTCTGCCTCTCCCACACACACAGTTTCAGGTCTATCCGATAATTTTTATCGAACCTTTGCTCACGTTGGAAAAGGTTATAGGTCGCCTTGCCCGCAGCCTGCCTGTCATCGCCCACGCTCTGACAAGTAGCAGAAACAGTTGCCTCAATGAGTGCCATATCATCCAGCACTTATTCTATCTTTCCTCCGGTATTTCTTCTCTCCCTGCTGCTTCTCTCACTCTCCTGCTAATTTTATTCCATCGTTCCCCGCCTCTATTTACTCATATACTCATTCCCTCACTCGTGTCATGTACTCATTCCCTTACTCGTGTCATGTACTCATTCCCTCACTCGTGTCATGTACTCATTCCCTCACTCGTGTCATGTACTCATTCCCTCACTCGTGTCATGTACTCATTCCCTCACTCGTGTCATGTACTCATTCCCTCACTCGTGTCATGTACTCATTCCCTCACTCGTGTCATGTACTCATTCCCTTACTCGTGTCCTGTGCTCATTTATAAATTATCTATAAATTGTGCTGTGGTCGTTTTATATGGTATCTATAAATATATATAAATAGTATAATTAGTGTTTATTTTCTATCTATAAATTGTGTCGTTAGTGTTTATGTTGTATCTATAAATTGTGTCGTTAGTGTTTATGTTGTATCTATAAATTGTGTCGTTAGTGTTTATGTTGTATCTATAAATTGTGTCGTTAGTGTTTATGTTGTATCTATGTTGTATGCGTGGTGTCATTAATGTTTGGCGTCATACAATTAGTGTAAGGAGTTTTTTGTTCACAGTTTGCAAGTTCAAGGCACACAAACGATGCGCTGTGAGGGCTTCGACAAACTGCAAGTGGACAGCATTGGCATCTATTGGCAAGGACATTATAGAGGATGAAGATGGTGTAAGTATACTCAGTGTCTGTCTGAGGGAGGGGAGAAACCTCATTTCGCTCGAGAGAAACAGCACTACCTTTTGGGGAATGTCTGCTTTATTTATTGGTCTGTCTCGTTTATGGAGGGAGTGTCTTGTGTTAAATGTCTTTTTTATAAAGGGAATGGTTCTTATATATAAATTGGGGAGTACATATGTCTAGCATATAGAGATAATACTTTTTATTTTTATAGTTGGGAGTATATGTGTCTTGTTTATGGAATTGTATGTGTCTTATTTCTAGAGACAGTATCTTGTATTTATTTAGTGGACAACATATGCACAAACACAGTCATCAATGAAAAACATAGTCATTAATAAAACAAAAATGCCACCAATGAAAATCACGCAGAAAATTGAACTTCGAAGGATGATTTCCCTTGAATCCATGGCGAGTGAAAGTTGTATAATTGACGGGAGACAGGATTGACTGTCCCGTCCCGTAGAAGTAAAAGGAATCTAAAAGTTATGGTGAATATCAGTCTGTGAGGCGCGGATATCGCTTCCAAGCAGTAACACGTTGCATTTCTTTCTCTGGACTACATCCTGCTAATCTGTAGGAGGTTGAGAACGAACTCGAAAGAAGAACAATCAAAGTGGGTATAAGTATAGGTTTCAACAGCATGCAAGAATTAGACCCAGCAACATCACATTGCTCTAACTGTAGAGCACTTGTTTTTAGCCTGATTCATGACTATCCGTGGCAGAAGGAACACGGATATTTCATAATGTTTATATTTTCAATGTTAATCTACTTATTTTACCAATAATGTTTATATTTCATAATGTTTATATTTTCAATGTTAATATACTTATTTTTCCAATAATGTTTATATTTCATAATGTTTATATTTCATAATGTTTATATTTCATAATGTTTATATTTTCAATGTTAATCTACTTATTTTACCAATAATGTTTATATTTCATAATGTTTATATTTTCAATGTTAATCTTGTTATTTTTCCAATATTTTAACTACTTAATTAATGAGCACGTAGGAAGATCAAGAACTAGAGGGGCAGAGGCAGTCAAAGAAACATTAAATAGACACGGGCTTACCATGGCCAATGCAACTCAAATGGCCGCTGAGTTTATACAAAAACAACTAAAAAAACTCCGAATTTCTTTCCACCCTTCCACCCCCCCCCCTCCCACCACCAGGACGCTTAACGGTAATACGATAGATAGGATTTATTGAGCTCTTTTTACAAGTTGTAGAATTATTTCTACATTTATATTTTGATAAAGTAATCATTAATTAGCCAATGTGAGTGCACGTACGTTCGCATGTTACTGTGGTAGAGTTCTTCCTAGTTTCCCTCCCAACTAATGGGGGGGGGGTGGAGTCTATGTTATTCCAGGACACATTTTCATAGACTGATAGATTTGTGTTAGTTCTGGTGATATTGTTGATTGTATAATGTGCATGTGTGTGCTCGGCGATATAACTTTTCTTGAAAGATGGCGTAGCTATATTTTCAAGCTATGTTTATTTGTAGTGTCAATAACTCAACTAAACACTGATTGTACTTGACTCAAGCTATGTTCACTTGTAGTGTCAATAACTCAACTAAACATTGATTGTACTTGACTCAAGCTATGTTCACTTGTAGTTTCAATAACTCAACTAAACACTGATTGTACTTGACTCAAGCTATGTTCACTTGTAGTGTCAATAACTCAACTAAACATTGATTGTACTTGACTCAAGCTATACATGTACACTGCAAATAAATTAAATAGGTTACTATATCAATATAAAATAATAAAATATAGAAAATAACAATAAATAAAAGGAACAAATACAATAGTCGAAACTATTTTGACTATTGTATTTGTTCCTTTTATTTATTTTTATTTCCTTTTATTTATTGTTATTTTCTATATTTTATTATTTTATATTGATATAGTAACCTATTTACTTTATTTGCATTTACCTCTATTTGTATAGTTACTGCGGCACTTCCTTTTTGTCGGTCATCCTCCGATATTTGGGTTATTTATATACATGTACACTGTTGGTCATAGCTGAACATTGTCATGTAAAATATACTTTATTTCTCGTGTAAAAGCAACGTTATTTGTAATATAAAATTAACGTTATTTCTCATGTAAAACATACTTTATTCCTCGTGTAAAATCAACGGTATTTGGCATGTAAAATTAGCGGTATTTCTGATGTAACATTAATGGTAATTGTCATATAAAATTTACTGTATTTCTTATGTAAAATGAGGGATATTAGTGTAAAATTAACAGTATTTGTCGTGTAAAATGAAAGTTGTCTGGCGTGTAAAATTAACGGTGTTTGTCATGTGAAATATACATTTTTGTCATGAGAAATAAACAGTATGTAAACGTTATATCATGTCAAATTACAGGTACTTGTTATATAAAATTAATGTTATTTGCCATGTAACATAAATATTATTTCTCATGTAAAAGTAACAGTAATTTTCACGTAGAAATGATCGTTATTTGTCCCGCTGTATAATGAGCGTCATTTTGTATTTTGTGTGAACATTAATACCCAAAACCGAGGATTGACAATATCGAATCCTTGCCCATCTGTTACATCGCTGAGTTTGTGTATAGGGAGTTAGCACCTATGTGCGTAGCTGGAGTACATAGGGAGTTAGCACCTATGTGCGTAGCTGGAGTACATGAACATAAGCTTCTAATCAGTTTTTCTGTGTCTTCTCGTTGACTTCTGATCCGATCAGTTTATTTCATATTCAGCTTTATCTACATTACCTCTTTAAATCAATTGAGTGGATTCTGAAGCCATCACTTCTCCCCCCCCCCTCTACCAAGCCATATAAGATTGAACTTTCTCGTATTCATGTGTGATCTCTGACTTATTGAACTTACTCGTATTTATGTGTACACACTGCTACTCCCTAATACTCTTGTGTATGGTATATTCAATACATATACCTCCAGTCTCTACCACCTTCCAATATAAATCCCTACTCTCTACCACCTCTAAAATAAATGCCTACTCTCTTACCACCCTCTAAAATAAATGCCTACTCTCTACCACCCTCTAAAATAAATGTCTACTCTCTACCACCCTCCAAAATAAATCCCTACTCTCTACCACCCTCTAATATAAATGCCTACTCTCTTACCACCCTCTAAAATAAATGCCTACTCTCTACCACCCTCTAAAATAAATGCCTACTCTCTACCACCCTCTAATATAAATGCCTACTCTCTACCACCCTCTAATATAAATGCCTACTCTCTACCACCCTCTAAAATAAATGCCTACTCTCTACCACCCTCTAAAATAAATGCCTACTCTCTACCACCCTCTAAAATAAATGCCTACTCTCTACCATCCTCTAAAATAAATGCCTACTCTCTACCACCCTCTAAAATAAATGCCTACTCTCTACCAATCACAGTTTTTACTATTCTGGTCTACATACAGATCAGATCCTGCCTTGTTCTCTCTCACACACTCTCTCTCTCTCTCTCACCTGGATTGAATAACTACGTATGTTTCTTCTCTAATGAGTTCTCATCTCTC
The DNA here is from genome assembly GCA_034231615.1 of Meghimatium bilineatum. Lineage (NCBI taxonomy): Eukaryota > Metazoa > Mollusca > Gastropoda > Stylommatophora > Philomycidae > Meghimatium > Meghimatium bilineatum. The sequence goes on from CM067301.1 coordinate 36,651,291, forward strand.
AATTATCTTTCTCTCACCTGGATTTAATTGCTTTGTGTATGTTGCTCATTTTACTCTCGCCTGCCGCTTGTTCTCATTCTTCCAGTATCTTTTGTCTACACATATTCACCTTGCATATTCCAGCAAGTATTTCTACATTCTGCAATCTCTCACACTGGAATTTACTCAGCTTATTTATTCACACTATTCTATATCATATACCTTCTATCACACTATTCTATGCAGTATACCTTCTATCACACTATTCTATGCAGTATACCTTCTATCACACTATTCTATACCGTATACCTTCTATCACACTATTCCACGCTGTATACCTTCTATCACACTATTCTATGCAGTATACCTTCTATCACACTATTCTATGCAGTATACCTTCTATCACACTATTCTATGCAGTATACCTTCTATCACACTATTCCACGCCGTATACCTTCTATCACACTATTCTATGCAGTATACCTTCTATCACACTATTCTATGCAGTATACCTTCTATCACACTATTCTATGCAGTATACCTTCTATCACACTATTCTATGCAGTATACCTTCTATCACACTATTCTATACCGTATACCTTCTATCACACTATTCTATGCAGTATACCTTCTATCACACTATTCTACACCGTATACCTTCTATCACACTATTCTATACCGTATACCTTCTATCACACTATTCTACGCAGTATACCTTCTATCACACTATTCTATGCAGTATACCTTCTATCACACTATTCTACACCGTATACCTTCTATCACACTATTCTATGCAGTATACCTTCTATCACACTATTCTACACCGTATACCTTCTATCACACTATTCTACACCGTATACCTTCTATCACACTATTCTACACCGTATACCTTCTATCACACTGTTCTATGCAGTATACCCTCTATGAGACTTCACAATGTCAGTCAGAGTTTCTACCTTCAATCTGCCAGACTACCTACACAATCTATTTTTTAAAAAACCTCCCATCTCATCAGACTGCTAGATTTCTCTATGACGGATGTCACAGAACAATTCTCACAAATGTGTACTTAGTGAATAAATGAACATACTTGACAACTTTGAAGCGGGAGTTTTCATTGCTTACTGCAAGTAGAAGTATTCACGCTCAATATAACCATAAAGATTACTTTCATGTTCGTGCCTTGACATGCGGGAGTAATGGAGTGTGATAGGCTGGTGAACCTAGTCACAGTATGGAATATGGTACATTACTGAATCTTTCTGACACAGTCAGTACATTGAGAGCCCACACTTCTAAAAATCTTCTGAAAGGGAAAGAACGTGTCATTTTAAAGGCGACATCTTTGCTGAGGTGTGTCTCTTGTATGCAGCAAATGCTGACCTGTTCCATAAGAAGGCTGTTCTCTAATTATAATTTCTTGCTAAAGCCATTTTTTGGTTGCTATTTACACCCTCAGCATTCCAATGCATTTTTGTAAGTGGTGTCTCATTGGTTGGTAATATTTGTTGGTCAGTGATATTACTCATGGGTCTCCTGGCTCCACAAGGTAATCAAAAAGGACATCCAGTCGCATTGGGTGGGTCCAATTGAGGTATAGGACTCTGTACTTCTGTGTGTCGTCTGTGTTTTTTTTTTATTTCTCCAAATTTCTGTATGTCAATAGTGCCTAATCCTTATGTACACACATAATTCAACAGTTACTAAGCGTATCGCATTATTTGGTATGTCTCACTGTTAGAAAGATGTCTCCAAATAATCACATTTATATATTGATTTTTTCGTGTTTAATAATTCATGTGTTTCTTGAAAGAGGTCCCAGTTGGACCAGAATGTGGAAACAAAGTCCTCGTTGTTTTGTTTATTGCTATTGATTTATTTTTACATTGATAGTTATGCTTTAACAGTAACCTTAGTACTTTATATAGTATTTCTTCTTATTTGTTTGGTTACTGTGACACACTCCCACTTGGTCGGAAATCCTCTGACATTTTGGTTATTTATATTTGTTCTGGAATGAATACATAACATGACACATACACAATTCTACCATCCACCACTGACTAATTTCTACTAGATCATTTTGTATCTACAATTCTACCATCCGCCACTGACTACTTCATACCTGTCAACCTGTTGAGACTGAAAAACCATAAAAAAAGTTATGAAAAACCATAATTGAGCATGAAAAACCGTAAAACCATACACAATGGTATTTGGGGGGGTATTTAGTTTGCATTTGTTTAACACAGACAGTCATAATGTGGGAAAATTATAGAGCACAAAGAATAGGCCTATGTATCTTTATGTAACTTTAATACGAAAAAATTAATGAAAAAAAAGAAATATGAAAAAAAATGTATACATAGAATTGATGCTTAGATCCGTTTGAAACTATAACAACTTGTTGGAGTGCTCTATAAAGCGTTCGACTATAATTTCAACTATCCACGAATAGCGCACATCGTGCATTTATCATCAGCGGAGATCGTACATCTATGACCGGCAGCGATCATGCATCTATGACCGGCAGAGAATGTGCATCTATGACCGGCGGAGAATGTGCATATATGAACAGCGGAGAATGTGCATCTATGAACGGTGGAGATTGTGCATCTATGACAGGCAGAGATTGTGCATCTATGACGGGCAGAGATCCTGCAACTATGACCGGCACCAATCATGCATCTATGACTGGCGGAGATCGAGCATTTATGACTGGCGAAGAATGTGCATCGGCTAAGGTCGTACAACTATGACCCGTGGAGATTGTGCAGCTATAACCGGCAGGGATCGTACATCTATTAATAGCGGAGATCGTGCATCTGTGAATAGCGGAGACTGTGAATCTATTATCAGCGGATACCGTACAACTATGACTCGTGGAGATTGTGCATCTGTGATCGGAAGGGATCGTGCCTTTAAAATATTGGTTTAAGAGAAGTCTAAAGATCAGATTTAGGCCTACATAAACAAATAACATATTATATTATTTAACTATAGGCCTACCTACACTACCTAGGTCTAGGAGGCAAACAAATACTTACAATATAAATTAAACGATGTATATAGTAGGCCTAGAAACAAAATACATGTGTTACTAGTATTTGTGTACTGTAGATACACTGAGTAACACTGTCAATGTACGTGAACACAAATTCCCTAAGTTCGGTATAAAGACAACATCCCCAGCACAGAGAATAATTAAAGTACTGGGTAGTGTGTTAAAAGCATTGTTTCCAACGGTACTTCACCCCGAGACCAGATCAAATCAAACCCGCCAACGACACTATTGTGAATAACACCCGCACAAATCACTGTTGCCACTAAAATATATACAAAAAATCAGTGTCATCACTAAATTTAGTATAAAAAAAACCCAAAACATACAGAACTGCAGAAATTCACGTAAAAACCCGTAAATGCCGGTGTATGCCAGTAAAGCCGTACAGCTTGGAAAAACCGTCAAAATTACGACGATTTACGGACAGTTGACAGGTATGCTACTTTCTACTAGATCATTTTCTATCTACATTGCTACCATCGACCACTGACAAACTTTTACCAGAACATCCTCTCTCTAATGTATCCCCTCCCCCCCCCCCTTTTACACAGATTTCAGTTCCTCACCAGTGGATGGAAGGTAACCTGCCAGTCAGTGCCAAGTGCAGCGTGTGCGAGAAGACTTGTGGAAGTGTCCTTCGTTTACAAGATTGGAGATGTTTGTGGTGTCGTGCTATGGTGAGTCATAATGGTAGCCTCCTCTAGAAAAAGTAACATCTTGTAGCAACTGTAGACCTTGTTGCAACTGTAGACTCTTCTAGCAACAATAGCCTCTTGTAGCAACAGTAGCCTCTTGTAGAAAATGTAGCCTCTCTTAGCAACAGTAGCCTTTTGTAGCAGATGTAGTCTCTCGTAGCACAGTAGCCTCTTGTAGCAGCAGTAGCCTCTCATAACAACAGTAGCTTCTGGTATCAGCAGTAGCCTTTTGTAGCAGCAGTAGCCTCTTGTAGCAGCAGTAGTCTTTTGTAGCAACAGTAGCCTCTTGTAGCAGCAGTAGCCTCTTGTAGCAGCAGTAGCCTTTTGTAGCAACAGTAGCCTCTTGTATTGCAGTAGCCTTTTGTAGCAACAGTAGCCTCTTGTAGCAGCAGTAGCCTCTCGTAGCAACGTTAGCCTCTTGTAGCAGCAGCAGTCTCTTGTAGTAACAGTAACCTTTTGCAGCAACATTTTTCTTGCATTTTCCATTTTAGAGTAATGACTTCTTCAGAACTTGTTGAGTAAATGGAGGCATACTTCTTCAACAATTGTAGGTATATGCCTATATCCATAGATGGACAACCTATTATATTTGGCAGACGGAATTGAACTTTTTCCATGTGCAGCACAAGGCCAGCAAGCTCTTATATTGTTAGTTATTACTGCTCCAAGACTGTTGGGTTTTTTTTTAGCTCAGAAGCTGGTATGTATAATTTTATATTAGCCTGGCAGGTCAGTAATAGTGGTTTCACGACTCTTGGCCCACTACTAGTATAGACAGCTCCTTGGTGGTCCTAGGCTCACTACATGTATAGATAGTTGCTTGGCGGTCTGTGGCCCACTGATAGTATACACAGATAATTGGTGGTCATTGATCCTCTACTGGTATATACAGCTGCTTGGTGGTCCTTGGTCCACTACTTGTATAGATAGTTGCTTGGTGGTCTGTGACCCACTGATAGTATACACAGATGCTTGGTGGTCATTGGCCCTCTACTGATATATACAGTTGCTTGATGGTCCTAGACCACTACTTGTATATAGACAGTTGCTTTTCTGTCCTTGGCCCATCCTTGTATAGACAGTTGCTTGGCGGTCCTTGGCCCACTACTGGTATAGACAGTTACTTGTCAGTCCATGGCTCACTACTGATATAGACAGTTGATTGATGGTCCTTGGGCCACTAATGGTATAGACTGTTGCTTGTCGGTCCTTGGCCAACTGCTGGTATAGACAGCTGCATATAACCATATCATTTTTTTAATATTCATTTTATTTGGATCTCTTTCTCTCTAGGTTCATTCATGGTGTAAAGACCAGTTTAGTCGCAAATGTCCACTCGGTCAGTGTCATGTGTCCATTCTGCCACCAACAGCCATCTCTAGCATTGACAGCGACGGATACTGGGAGGGTACCAGACCACAAGGCACCTCACCCTTGTTGGTTTATGTAAATACAAAAAGTGGAGACAATCAGGTAAGCGTTCTAGATGTCTATGAGGCTTTGTGTCTCAGTCTTGTGTTCTAGGTGTCCATGAGGCCCAAGATATGACTTATTAAAAGGAAGTACCACCAAAGACGGATGTGTCAGGCCATTGGCGCAAATAAAATGGCGACACAACGCATTTCCATTCTCTGGACTACATCCTGCTGGAAATCTAGTAGGACCATGGTCCTGCTACAAAGGAGATCCAGCAGGGAGTGTGAGAATGAATGCTGAAGAAGAAGAAAAAGAAAGTAAGTCTTAGGCTTGTGTTCTAGGTATCCATGAAGCTATGTTTCTCAGTCTTGTTTTATTCTTATAGCAGATTTGAAAGATACAAACATTCATGTTTTTATGTTAAAGATATTTTGTTTTATCTTTTTGAAGATATTTTGTTGTTCTCTTATTGAGGATTATTATTGAGTGAACATATTTTCCTAGGTTTTACTTTTTAAAATACATTTGTGTAACTAGAGTTATTAGTACTGTCTCAGTGTGTCTTGAAATGAAATAACACAAATGTGAGGATAGTTCAGGACACTGCTGTCTCAGTGTGTCTTGTGAGAAGGGGAATGGTTCAGTACACAGCTGTCTCAGTGTCTCGTTGGGAGGGGAATGGTTCAGCACGCAGCTGTCTCAGAGTGTCTTGTTGGGAGGGGAATGGTTCAGCACGCAGCTGTCTCAGAGTGTCTTGTTGGGAGGGGAATGGTTCAGCATGCAGCTATCTCAGAGTGTCTTGTTGGGAGGGGAATGGTTCAGCACGCAGCTGTCTCAGTGTCTCGTTGGGAGGGGAATGGTTCAGCACGCAGCTGTCTCAGAGTGTCTTGTTGGGAGGGGAATGGTTCAGCACGCAGCTGTCTCAGAGTGTCTTCAGAAGAGATACTATAATATTACCCAGATAAGTATATCTAAAACTGCATCTAAATGTGTCTTGTTGGGAGGGGAATGGTTCAGCATGCAGCTGTCTCAGAGTGTCTTCAGATGAAATACTATAATATTACCCAGATAAGTATATCTAAAACTGCATCTAAATGTGTCTTGTTGGGAGGGGAATGGTTCAGCACGCAGCTGTCTCAGAGTGTCTTCAGAAGAGATACTATAATATTACCCAGATAAGTATATCTAAAACTGCATCTAAATGTGTCTTGTTGGGAGGGGAATGGTTCAGCACGCAGCTGTCTCAGAGTGTCTTGTTGGGAGGGGAATGGTTCAGCATGCAGCTGTCTCAGAGTGTCTTCAGAAGAGATACTATAATATTACCCAGATAAGTATATCTAAAACTGCATGTAAATGTGTCTTGTTGATTGACATTCATAAGTTAATTTGTTCCAGGGTGTGAAGTTTTTACGACGTTTCAAACAGTTGTTGAATCCCGCTCAGGTTTTTGATCTCATGAATGGAGGGCCTTATCCAGGGTAGGTCATCGTGTGTATGTCATCTTGCAGTGATGTTTCAGGTGTTAGTAGTGATAGTAAGAGAGTATTGTGAGACAAGTGGTCAAGATGAATAACAATTAACTGCAATAACAGCTCACAGAAAAGTACTTCTGCAACTTGAATATGTGAGGAAATAATGATAATATTACGGTTTCTCCCACAGAAGGGTTAGGAAGATAACTGCTTCATAATTAAGCGAGCAATATTATAGGTTGTATTCTGTATTTTAATTGTCCTTACTACACGGACTCAAGTTGTAGAGAATGTGTTTGAGTGTTTGTTACATGGACATGATGTATCAAAAGCTGCACAACTATCTCAAATTAGTGGAATTTGTTGTTTGGTAATCCAGTCACAGTGATCTGTGTATTCAATGAGATTAATCTTTCTAAACCATTTTGTCTTTTTATATGTCCAAAATATGTTACCTTGCATTTTTTCTCATAATTTATAGAATTCACTGAATGATGGTGTTGATAATGCTAAAATAATCCCTGTAACTGTGAGCAGGTAGTTCAAAATAATCCCTCTAACTGTGAGCGGGTAGTTCAAAATAATCCCTGTAACTGTTAGCGGGTAGTTCAAAATAATCCCTGTAACTGTGAGCAGGTAGTTCTTAACAGAACATACCCTTTCAGGCAAAAGCATAGATCCTCTAAAGTTAAGTAACCGAGGTGACACTCAAACGCATAAGGTTTGCAGTCTCAAAGACATAGTTATGTTAAAGGGGATTTATAGATGCATGTTTAGTCCCCAAATCAATTAATTCCAGTGTGGTAGTCTCCTATGGTCATCACATCCTGCCAGAAGTGTAGCATATACATCTGAATCAGCTAGTTCATCGTTTCTTACATCAGATCATTGTACCCATCTGCTGTGATTGCATAACTATCATTCTCCACCACCTAGGCAGTCTGTCACAAAAGGACAAAACTGCAATATTCACTGGGTCGGCTCCATCATCCTTTGGGACCATTTGACAGAAGCCAAAAGTAAGAAATTGAAGCAAGACATAGAATGACAATGATTTTTCACAAGTCTTGACACATTGTCAGCCCATCCCCCAACAATCCTTAGTATCCTCCTATGATATTTCCTGGAAAGAAGACAGTGACCATATTCTTTGCCCACTGAACTAGAATTTCAGAACATGGTTATCACACAAAGTTCAGACCATGGTTACCACACAAAGTTCAGAACATGATTACCACACAAAGTTCAGACCATGGTTACCACACAAAGTTCAGACCATGATTACCACACAAAGTTCAGACCATTTACCACACACAATTCAGACCATGGTTACCACACAAAGTTCAGACCATGGTTACCACACAAAGTTCAGACCATGATTACCACACAAAGTTCAGACCATGGTTACCACACAAAGTTCAGACCATGGTTATCACACAGTTGTTAACTCACTGAAAAAAGTTCATATATTTTAAATCAAATTATTATCTACATATAAATATTTCATTTGACTTTCTGGATTTTTTTAATTTGCAGGTTAAAACTTTTCCAACGATTTGATTCATTCCGAATACTAATATGTGGTGGTGATGGCAGCGTCGGCTGGGTCCTGTCAGAAATAGACAAATTAGATCTCCATCGGCAGGTAGGGACAGTCAGTCTTTTTTTAATTGGATGTATTTGTGGTCTGTCTGGGTGTTGTGTTATATGCATATTTATACCGGACATATATGAAAGATAATTGTCTATCAAAAAAGTTGTTATATGGAGAACTACAGACTGGCTCCGGCGGGTCGGAAGATAGAAGAAGTGTTTTAATGACATGCTTAAGACATACCTGATTCACTTCAAAATTGACACAAACTCGTGGAAGAATCTTACACAAGACAAATCCGACTGACATCGCAGAATCAAGCAGGGTACTGCATCTGCAGATAACAAGTTGCACTACAAATATGCGCTAGAAGAAAGACGAGCTGTTAATGTCCCACAGACTTCTCCCACGCATGCTCAGTGTGGTAGACGCCACACGTATGACTCATTAGTTACAGTTGCCACATCACAGACATCATCACCACAGTTGAGCTGAATGGTCATCATTGAATTCGACAGACAAACACCAACATGTATATATTTCAGACTTTTGAAAACAACTGCTGCAGATGTTTGTCAAGAATTAGCTATGTAGAGCACAAGACAAATATATTTGTCCGGCAGCAAATAAACAAATTTGCAGGTTATCAAGAACCACCTTCTGGCAGTGCTGAAACAGCTTACACTTGTGTTTGATTTGGACATGTTACGAGATACGACTCATTTTCAACGATTATTTTGCAAGGAACAGTTGAGGTTGAAAGGAGAAGAGGAGAAAAGAGAAAATAATGGATGGATAATATCATGGAATGATCAGGGCATGATTTTTCTGCACTCCTCAACATGGCGTAGGGTAGGGATGTTTGAAGGTTTTTTTTGGTGCTAATGTCTCCAGTGTGAAACCCCTACAACGCTAATGGGTCTTATATTTGTGTGTGTGTGTATATATATATATGCTTTCCCTGTCTTTTTGCTAAATTCCTAGTACCAAAAGTGATGTTCTGATTTGTTAAGAAGTTTCCATTGTGTTTTGTGCATGGCATCCTGATTATCTGTGCGCCTTTTGGCTGGATGCCTCCATGGTCAGCACTCTGCTTACTTGGGCAGGACTATGATCCTGCTCGAGTGGGACTGCCCGACCAGTCTTAGTTTCCAGCCCCTGATGGCTGAACTAAGCCATCAGTCACATGTATACAAAGTTCAAGATTGGCAACACGGCCATGTGTACATGTGGACAGGCAGCACAGAGTGCCAAACATATACTTCAAGAGTGTTCTGAGCATGAAATGCTGAGGCAGACATATTGGCCAGAGGAAACAACACTGGAATCAAAACTCTATGGGACACTGTATGAACTACAAAAGACAGTGAGTTTTATTAAGGAGACAGAATTACAGATATAGACATGTTTCAAGTGAACGAAAGAAGTTAAGAAGTGAGTGCTGTTTGAACTTCCCCCAATCTACGGCTGGGCTTGTGATGACCTATGAGCACATACAAATTATTTGTAATATCTTAAACTGTCTTGTCTCTGAAACAATGATGAATTTTGTCTCTGAAACAATGATGAATTTTGTCTCTGCAGTGTCAGGTTGGAGTGCTGCCATTTGGTACAGGAAATGACCTTGCCAGGGTGTTGGGGTGGGGGTCAGCATTTGATGATGATACTCAGTTACCTGCAGCCTTAGAGAGGTTAGAACAGGCTCAGATTAAAATGTTGGACAGGTGAGATATTCATCAATTACCTGTAGATTTGTAAGTTAGAGCAAAAAGTTCTAATAAAAACTGTGCATGTGAGATATTGTTGACAATAGCTAATCTTGATGATAGAAATACTAAATGTGGCTGATAATTATGGTTTTTTTCACCGAGTTTATTTCATATTGTATTGGCTGACCTTTCATCTAGTTTATTTCTTGTTGTATTAGCTAACCTAGTTTATTTCATGTATTGGATAACATTTCATCTAGTTTATTTCATGTATTGGATAACATTTCATCTAGTTTATTTCATGTATTGGATAACATTTCATCTAGTTTATTTCATGTTGCATTGGATAACCTTTCACCTAGTTTATTTCATGTTGTGCTGGTTGACTTTTCTTCTTCTTCTTTCCTTCCTCTTTTACCCTTTACGGGTGTCGAGGGAGATACAATGTTCTTGTTCTTGCTTTTCTGGCAGCTTCAGATAATGTCATTTGGTGTTCGTTTAATGTCTCTTTGATGTTGTCAATCCAGCGTACTCTAGGTCTACACCTGGCTATTCTTTCTGCTTCTCCTCTCTTCATATATGATTTATAAACTAATGAATCACACTGCATTCTTTCCAGATGACCAAACCATTGCATTTGTTTACCTTTAACCTAGTTTATTCCTTGTTGTAGTGACTTACCGTCCCTTGGTTTACTTCTTGTTGTAGTGGCTGATCTTTTACTAGTTGATTTCTGCTTTAGGGTGACCTTTCACCTAGTTTACTTCTTATTTTAAGAACCTTTTATTGAGTTTACTTCTTGTTATAAAAGTAATATTTCACCTTGTTTACTTCTTGTTATAAAAGTGATATTTCACCTTATTTACTTCTTGTTATAAAAGTGATATTTCACATTGTTTACTTCTTGTTATAAAAGTGATATTTCACCTTGTTTACTTCTTGTTATAAAAGTGATATTTCACCTTGTTTACTTCTTGTTATAGAAGTGATATTTCACCTTGTTTACTTCTTGTTATAAAAGTGATATTTCACCTTATTTACTTCTTGTTATAAAAGTGATATTTCACTTTGTTTACTTCTTGTTGTAAAAGTGATATTTCACCTTGTTTACTTCTTGTTATAAAAGTGATATTTCACCTTGTTTACTTCTTGTTATAAAAGTGATATTTCACCTTGTTTACTTCTTGTTATAGAAGTGATATTTCACCTTGTTTACTTCTTGTTTTAAAGGTGATATTTCACCTTGTTTACTTCTTGTTATAAAAGTGATATTTTTCGCTGTTTACTTCTTGTTATAAAAGTGATATTTCACCTTGTTTACTTCTTGTTATAAAAGTGATATTTCACCTTGTTTACTTCTTGTTATAAAAGTGATATTTTTTGCTGTTTACTTCTTGTTATAAAAGTGATATTTCACCTTGTTTACTTCTTGTTATAAAAGTGATATTTCACCTTGTATACTTCTTGTTATAAAAGTGATATTTCACCTTGTTTACTTCTTGTTATAAAAGTGATATTTTACCTTGTTTACTTCTTGTTATAAAAGTGATATTTCACCTTGTTTACTTCTTGTTATAAAAGTGATATTTTTCACTGTTTACTTCTTGTTATAAAAGTGATATTTCACTTTGTTTACTTCTTGTTATAAAAGTGATATTTCACCTTGTTTACTTCTTGTTATAAAAGTGATATTTCACCTTGTATACTTCTTGTTATAAAAGTGATATTTCACCTTGTTTACTTCTTGTTATAAAAGTGATATTTCACCTTGTTTACTTCTTGTTATAAAAGTGATATTTCACCTTGTTTACTTCTTGTTATAGAAGTGATATTTTTCGCTGTTTACTTCTTGTTATAGAAGTGATATTTCACCTTGTTTACTTCTTGTTATAAAAGTGATATTTCACCTTGTTTACTTCTTGTTATAAAAGTGATATTTCACCTTGTTTACTTCTTGTTATAGAAGTGATATTTTTCGCTGTTTACCTCTTGTTATAAAAGTGATATTTCACCTTGTATACTTCTTGTTATAGAAGTGATGTTTCACCTTGTTTACTTCTTGTTATAGAAGTGATGTTTCACCTTGTTTACTTCTTGTTATAGAAGTGATATTTCACCTCTTTTACTTCTTGTTATAAAAGTGATATTTCACCTTGTTTACTTCTTGTTATAAAAGTGATATTTCACCTTGTTTACTTCTTGTTATAAAAGTGATATTTCACCTTGTTTACTTCTTGTTATAAAAGTGATATTTCACCTTGTTTACTTCTTGTTATAGAAGTGATATTTTTCGCTGTTTACTTCTTGTTATAGAAGTGATATTTCACCTTGTTTACTTCTTGTTATAGAAGTGATATTTCACCTTGTTTACTTCTTGTTATAAAAGTGATATTTCACCTTGTTTACTTCTTGTTATAGAAGTGATATTTCACCTTGTTTACTTCTTGTTATAAAAGTGATATTTCACCTTGTTTACTTCTTGTTATAGAAGTGATATTTCACCTTGTTTACTTCTTGTTATAAAAGTGATATTTCACCTTGTTTACTTCTTGTTATAGAAGTGATATTTCACCTTGTTTACTTCTTGTTATAAAAGTGATATTTCACCTTGTTTACTTCTTGTTATAGAAGTGATATTTCACCTTGTTTACTTCTTGTTATAGAAGTGATGTTTCACCTTGTTTATTTCTTATTTACCATATGTAATCAGTATTATTTGTATGTTTTCAATAATAGGTGGAGTATAATGGCATATGAGGGCAACATGCCACCACCACGGAAACTGTCTATGCAAGTAAGCAACTAGTGGCCATCTCAGCTTATTTCATGTCATACAGTGCTATCAGTTCATGTCATACAGCACTATTAGTTTATTTCATGTCATACAGTGCTGTCAGGTCATGTCATACAGCACTATTAGTTTATTTCATGTCATACAGTGCTGTCAGGTCATTTCATGTCATACAGTACTACACGTTCATGTCATGTCATACAGTGCTGTGAGTTCATGTCATATCATACAGTTCTATTAGTTCAGTTCATACATGTAGGTATCAATGATTATTTCTTGCAGAATGATGCCATGTCCCAATATGAAGACAGTATGGCAAACCATTTAACCAAAATTTTACATTCTGAAGACCATCAAGTTGTGATCTCATCTGCAAAGTAAGCCATATATGTAATGTTCAGAGAGAGATTGGGTAGTGAAGATACAAACTCATACATTCTACAATTCATAAAACAAACTGATACAGTCTGTTGTTTAGTTTATAAAAGTTTGTGTGTGTGTGTGTGTGTTTGTCTTTGATACTCATTGGCAAATAGTTGTACTGTACTCTTTATATTTATTGACTGTTATGTTTAAACAAGCATGTTGCACTTAGTAAGGATGTTTGGTTAAAGTAATGTTGATGTTTGGTTAAGTAATGTTGATTTTTGGTTAAAGTAATGTTGATGTTTGGTTAAAGTAATGTTGATGTTTGGTTAAAGTAATGTTGATGTTTGGTTAAAGTAATGTTGATGTTTGGTTAAAGTAATGTTGATGTTTGGTTAAAGTAATGTTGATGTTTGGTTAAAGTAATGTTGATGTTTGGTTAAAGTAATGTTGATGTTTGGTTAAAGTAATGTTGATGTTGCACTTAGTAAGGATGTTTGGGGCTGGTGTAGTGATCGCACTTAGTAAAGAAGTTTGCTGTTGATGTTGTATTGATGTGATAATGTTGTTGGTGGTTGGTTGGTTGGTTGGTTGCTATCCCCAGGAATTGTGAACAATTAGCTCTTACTTCCTATGAGCAGTGGCATGTTTTTCAGAGCTTTCTTTCATACCCAGGAGACTTAGCTTTCGGCCTAATCCAATGTCTATTGAAGTAGTCTTCTGCTCAGATGGGATAATTGTCATCAGACGAGCTCATAGTTTGCCTGGGTCACCCATTGTGTGCCTTTCCTCCGACGAGGCACTTCACAGCCAGCGAAGTAAAAAGATTATTCCATTACCATGCTTCGTGTCCCTAGCTCCCAGATCTAATTTATTCTTAATTAACAGTGCTGGGGAACGGCGACAGTCGATTAAACTCAGGGTTGATATGCCTTCCTAGATGAGGTGCTTTCAACTGTGTATTTCTCATACTCTTGCCTCGTCCGTCTGTGATGACCTTCCAATACATCGCCAAACATGGTCTGTGTTTTTACTCTTGGTCGTTACATTTATCACCCAAATAAGTAGGTAGATTGCGTCTATCCCGGATAAGGAGTTTCGCAGTTGGCGAACAAATCTAGTGTAAGAAAGGCATCATTTCCTTCTGTGCCCTTGGGTATCAAACCCAATTCTCTCTGTATGAGCTGTGCTGGGTAATGGTAACAGTAGAGTTAGACTAGGTTTGTGCCCTCGAATACAAGGACTTGCTTTCTGTCTACATTCGCCACAGAGTCTGAGTCTCAACACTGCTTTGGACAGAAGTTTTGAACAATGTGCTCCCCGACATTTGTTCAATGCTTTTCCTGTGTGACAATGGGGAGCTGTATTAAAAGCTGTTTTTTTCCATACCTAAGAGTGCGTGTTCAAGTTGGCGTATCCAATACTTGACTCATGACTCCTACTTTGAATAGAGTCAATTGTGATGGGACATATGGGCCTCTGTGTGTTCTCAGGCATAAAAAGCACTTCCGCCAGTTGGTCTCATGCTGAAAGATTGTAGCTTCTTTGCCACTATATAGTTTCACATTCACAACGCTGCCCTATAGACCGTGTTGCCTTTTCCAGGTTCAATGTGTACTCTTAGGATCACTATATCTTAGCGAGATCTACCCATACCAGGACATTGACATTGTCACATTGTCTGCCCCTCCAATTTTGGCTGACAGAGACGAAATTCACAGGTGCTTCATGTCACTGTGTGCCAACAATACTGCTGGGTGTGTTAGCGTATTGGTCTCTGAGATATTGCCTGTCTCTTTGCAAGCAATTCTCATTACATCTACAGCCTCCATGGCCACAAGTCTAAAAGTGTTGGCCAGGAAGACAGCACGAGTAGCTGTAGTTCTGTTTCCAGGGTGCACCTCGAAGAGGTACTTTTAGTATCATGGTTATCTGCTAACCCTGTGTCTGTACGAGAGCAACGCGAGACCCTTTACACCCCAGTAAGATTTATAACTTAGTTTTTTTTTATTTATGATATGTGTAAGATTTATAACTTCATTTGTGTGTCTTATTTATGATATGTGTAAGATTTATAAGATTTATTTGTTATTATTTATGATATGTGTAAGATTTATAACTTCATTTGTTATTATTTATGATATGTGTAAGATTTATAACTTCATTTGTGTGTCTTATTTATGATATGTGTAAGATTTATAACTTCATTTGTGTGTCTTATTTATGATATGTGTAAGATTTATAAGATTTATTTGTTATTATTTATGATATGTGTAAGATTTATAACTTCATTTGTGTATCTTATTTATGATATCTGTAAGATTTATAAGATTTATTTGTCCCTATTCTAAGTGCCTTTATTTACTATTTTGTAAACTTGATAATGTTGCAATAATTTCATGAAATACCTTGGTAGAGTTAATGTTATCTAGTGTGAGGTCAGTGCTGTAGTTGCAATGTTTTCTTCTTTCCAGAGTTTTGTGTGAGACTGTCAAAGCATTTGTAGCTCGGGTCAGCAAGTCACATGACATGGGAGGTGAGGGTGAAAAGGATTCAGAGGACTCAGAGATGGGTGGTCAGTTCCAGGTGTTAAATGAGAAACTCCAAAGTTTGCTTGATACTCTAGAGAAGGAAGAAAAAGAATCCAAGGTACTTGTGTAACATTTGTGTCAGGAATTGGTTTTGTGTCTGTGTGTCTACTTGTTGAGCTGTAGAGGAAAGACTAGAACTGGCATGCTTCTGTCATGTAATTTAAGATGTGTCTGTCTTCTCAAGAGAGGCAATCATCCCTTGTACTTATGTGCTGTTTGATATGTCTGTCTTCTTATGAAGGGCAAGCTCCCTCATGTTTTCTACATCTGTCTTAGGGTTGTAAGTTAAATTTAAGACCAGGCAATATTAATTATATCCAAAATTAGGCATAAAGTCTTAAACACTACAGGTTTATTGTGAAATTTCAAAAACAAAAAATGTATTATACAGATTGCAGAGTAGTTTGGGGTTCCCAAGACATGGTGGCTATCTTTGTGAATGGGGGGGGGTGTTGTTTCCCAAGTCATATGGTTAAGTCTTTATGAGTAGCTGGGGGTTCGCCAAGACATGGTGGTTAAGTCTTTGTGCTCAAGAGGTTTTTGTTCAAATTCCACTCCCGACAGCTTTCAATCCTGTGAAGCATTACAGCAAAAGCAGAGAAAAGACAATAGAATAGCTGGCTGGATGGGATGGAATAGACATATAGTTTAAATTAAAAAACTGTTTATGTTTTGTCATTTTAACCAACAGCTACATTAAGTAAAACAATCATCAGGAACTTGCACAGACTCTGTAAAAACTTCCTCATCAAAACGAATGTCAAGAGTACACACAAGCTCTGTAAAAACTTCCTCATCAAAACAAATGTCAAGAGTACACACAGGCTCTGTAAAAACTTTCTCATCAAAACGAATGTCAAGAGTACACACAAGCTCTGTAAAAACTTTCTCATCAAAACGAATGTCAAGAGTACACACAAACTCTGTAAAAACTTTCTCATCAAAACGAATGTCAAGAGTACACACAGGCTCTGTAAAAACTTTCTCATCAAAACGAATGTCAAGAGTACACACAAACTCTGTAAAAACTTTCTCATCAAAACGAATGTCAAGAGTACACACAAGCTCTGTAAAAACTTTCTCATCAAAACGAATGTCAAGAGTACACACAAGCTCTGTAAAAACTTTCTCATCAAAACGAATGTCAAGAGTACACACAAGCTCTGTAAAAACTTTCTCATCAAAATGAATGTCAAGAGTACACACAAGCTCTGTAAAAACTTTCTCATCAAAACGAATGTCAAGAGTACACACAAGCTCTGTAAAAACTTTCTCATCAAAACGAATGTCAAGAGTACACACAAGCTCTGTAAAAACTTCCTCATCAAAACGAATGTCAAGAGTACACACAAGCTCTGTAAAAACTTCCTCATCAAAACGAATGTCAAGAGTACACACAAGCTCTGTAAAAACTTCCTCATCAAAACGAATGTCAAGAGTACACACAAGCTCTGTAAAAACTTCCTCATCAAAACGAATGTCAAGAGTACACACAAGCTCTGTAAAAACTTCCTCATCAAAACGAATGTCAAGAGTACACACAAGCTCTGTAAAAACTTCCTCATCAAAACGAATGTCAAGAGTACACACAAGCTCTGTAAAAACTTCCTCATCAAAACGAATGTCAAGAGTACACACAAGCTCTGTAAAAACTTCCTCATCAAAACGAATGTCAAGAGTACACCAATGTTGAACTGAAAGTAAACCTCCACCTGGAAAGTGGTGAAACAGCATAAACTTGTATGGTCTGGGCATGTAACGAGACACGACTCACTTTATAACATTATTTTACAAAGGAACAGTTGAGGGTGGAAGGAGAGGAGGTGGACAAGAAAATCTTGAATTGATAACATCAAGGGATGGTCTGGGCGTGATTGTTCTACACTTCTCAGAATGGCTGAGGATAGAGATTTTTAGAGAGATTTTTGTGCAACTGTAACAAGTTACGGGTCTGTGTCAATGTCTCCAGTATGACACCCCTACAACCGTAACAAGTTACGGGTCTGTGTCAATGTCTCCAGTATGACACCCCTACAACCGTAACAAGTTATGGGTCTTATTATTATTATAAAACTTCCACTACCTGGGACAGAATAACACACACACTCTCTCATGTTTCTCTCCATCATCTTCTAACTACTGAATAATGTATACATCTCTCTGCCATGTGTCTCTCACTCTCTCTCTCTCACTCTCTCTCTCTCTCTCTCACATACACACACATATATAGCCGACCATTTATTATATCTAGATCAAGTGTTCTCAACTTGAAGCTAGTGAGGTGTTCCTGTAAGGACATCTTCTCACATCACGCGAGTTAAAAAGTGCTCAAGAGAACTAATATTACATGTGGCCCGGACTCGATCACCTGAGAAGGTTGAGAACACTTGATACGATGATGCTGGGGTCATACAGACCAGCTGCAGTTGATCAACTACTTCATACCATCTGTCATTGTTCTTCTTCTTCCAGAGTTTAGAACAGAAACATGAGATAAGAGAGTATTTTGACAAAGAAGATTGTGAGATCCCTCAGTATGCAGTCACCAACACTGACAATCTACTACCAGCCTCCATGACTGGACTGGTCAAACCAAAATTAGTAAGAAATCATGTTTTTCTTTTTTTTTAAAGAATATCTTTTGTTCTATAGACTAGCAGTCTATTCGCTACACCCTCTGTTGCCTTTCAGCATCAAGGGTACAAGGGTTTTCTGGAGATGGCCATATATATATATATATATATATATATATGGGTCTTATATTATATATATATGAATAAACTATTGTGGATAAAAGTCACAGAGTTATATATATTTTATGGATGAAGTCGGCTGCATACAAGCATTGTTATTGCATTCTGAATAAAATATTGTTATGGATGTTAAACATTGTGTGTGAAGTTAAGCATTGTGAGGGATGTTGAACATTGTGTGGGATGTTAAACATTGTGTGGGATGTTAAACATTGTGTGTGATGTTAAACATTGTGTGTGATGTTAAACATTGTGAGGGATGTTAAACATTGTGAGGGATTTTAAACATTGTGTGTGATGTTAAACATTGTGTGGGATGTTAAACATTGTGAGGGATGTTAAACATTGTGAGGGTGTTAAACATTGTGAGGGATGTTAAACATTGTGTGGATAAATCAGACTGTGTAATAGTGATGGGACAAATTCTATGTCATCCATGTCCCATCAGGGCCGAAGGGGTACCACATTGGGTGCATCAAAACACAGAAACCTCCAACGATTTCTATCGTAAGGAATGCGGATGTGTGAGGAAACATCCCAACCTGTCCAGTCCTTGATGTTGTATGTCCATGATTTTCTTGACCTCCTGCTGTTTCCCTCCCTCAATTGTTCCATCATATCATTTTTTATATGAAATCATGTCCGCATACATGTCCAAATCATGCTTGTTTTTGTCATTTCATTATTGAGATGGTTTTTGTGAATCTTTATACATTTCTCTTCTTCTGCTTTAGCATTTATTCTCAAACTCCCGCTTGTACTCCCTTGTAGCAGGACCATCGTCCTACTAGATTTCCAGCAGGATGTAGTCCTGAGAATGGAAATGCATTATGTCGCTGTTTTATTTGTGCCAATGGCCCAACACATGCATTTTCAGTGGGATCTCTATTTTATTTCTTATATCCAGATTTATTTGTAATATATAGGCACTATAAAAACATGTTATGATTTAGTTGTGTTATTTCTTTGTTGTGATAAACTGTTGATAATGTTTGGTGTCTGTCCCCAGCAAGTGTTCAAGTCTAGGGAAGCGCTTATGTCCAGGGCTAATAGTCTCAAGAAAGCAGTCCGGCAGATCATTGAGCACACGGAAAGAGGTCAGTTCTCTGGAAAGAGAAATGTAATTTTCTATGGTTCTTGTTTGGAGCTTGTGCCTACCTATTTGATTATTTCCCTTTGCTATGTTTATCAGTTTATGTTTATCATTTATTAATTTAAATATAAATTTATTTAGGGCTAGGAATAGTTATGTAAAACACAACACATCTAAACCCTATTATTTAATTAATATTTAGGTTAGTAAATGATAAACATAAACTGATTTAGATTATTGACCATAACTAATATTTAGATCAGTTATCCCTAAATGCAACACTATCAATACAGACACGAATTCAAATGCAGAGATGTTATATCGTACCAATTTTTTTTTTATGGGTGTGAAGCATGGACTGTAAATTAAAAAAATTAAAAAGGAACTGGACGCTACAAAGATGTGGTTTCTGAGAAAAATGATGAAAATATCATGGACAGCTAAAAAAAACTATTGCAGATGTTCTTATTGATTGTTGTGTAAAAAGATCAATTATATCAAACATTAGGGGCAGACAGTCAAAGTTCCTAGGGCATGTGCTGAGAAGAACACAGCTTGAACACTTAATAACCACTGGAAAGATCAAGAGGAGAAGAGATAGGGACGACACAGTTGTTATATGGACTAGTATTTTGGCACAGTAGAAATTCACCAACCCAGTTTTTTGACAACACAAGAGATGGAGTGTCGTGGAGAAACATGATCGCCTACGCCATTCGACATGATACTTCATTGATTGATTGATTCCTACAGTAAGCTGGTAAGCATGTGTTCCAAACAATAACCTTTTCTGGGTATCAGAAATGACTGAAAACAGATGTGTCAAACCATTGTGACAAACAAAGTAGTGACACAAAGCATTTCCATTCTCTGGACTACATTCTGCTGAAAATCTGGTAGGATCATTGTCCTGCTACAACAGAGATCCAGCAGGAGTTTGAGAATGAATGCTGAAGAAGAAGAAAGGATATCAGAAAGAGAGCAAGTAATATAGGTTTTTTCTTGCTTGAGTATGGGAAGTGACAGTGATAAACCTCTGGTTAGATCTAGTGATAAACCTCTGGTTAGATTTAGTGATAAACCTCTGGTTAGATCTAGTGATAAACCTCTGGTTAGATCTAGTGATAAACACTTGGTTAGATTTAGCTTTAAATGTTTCTGTGTCTGATCATTCTATAGAAGAGGTGCTGAGAGTATCATGGACAGCTTGGAAAACTAACAAAGACATGCTGCAAGGCAACAGAAATTTGGTTCTATAGAAGAGGTGCTGAAAGGCAGCAGAGATGTGGTTCTATAGTAGAGGTACTGAGATTATGGAAAAAGGGCTTGAAAAACAAATGCGAGACTAGGGTTACTTAATAATATCAGAAAGAGACAATATTTATTTTTAATACGCAGGGAGGTCTGGAGAACATTGTTACAACAGGCAGGATAAAAGGCAAGAGAGATTGAGGATGACAGCGTGAGAAAATATTTGATAGTCTGGCATGGTGGTATGGCAAAGAGTCAACAACGATCCTGATAAAAGATAGTGGAAATATAGAATTGTGGTGGAGACCCGTGATTATTTATGCTAATCAGTAAATGACTTGATGATGATGTCTGCGGTAGCATTAGTTTATTTAAAATGTTTATATGTTTTTATTTGTATGTTAAAACAGTGAATGTTTTATCATGAGCAACAAGTTGTGTGGGTTTTTTACCTTTTTGAGTCGGTAGTGGGTTAGTTCCCTTTCTGTTTGAGTAGGTACTGGGTTAGTTCCCTTTCTGTTTGAGTAGGTACTGGGTTAGTTCCCTTTCTGTTTGAGTAGGTAGTGGGTTAGTTCTCTTTCTGTTTGAGTAGGTAGTGGGTTAGTTCTCTTTCTGTTTGAGTAGGTAGTGGGTTAGTTCCCTTTCTGTTTGAGTAGGTAGTGGGTTAGTTCTCTTTCTTTTTTCTGGGGGTAATGGATTGGTTCCCTTTCTAATTTGGCTGTGGGTTAGTTCCAATAATAAAGAAATTAGACAAAGATGCTTTCAGTTATTGTTGACATGAAGTTGTTTGTTTATTTGAGAACCCCAGGAATTGCAAGTGATTAGCTCTTACTTCCTATGTGCAGTGGGGTGGTTTGTCTGAGCTTCTTTCATAGACAGGATACCAGCTTTCGGCATAGTGCAAATGCCTATGGAAGGAGCCTTCTACTGAGAGAGGGTCTATAATTGTATAGATGACATGCTACAAAGCATCCATAAGAGAGCCTCCATATAACAGCATGTCATCATCTACTAAGGTTTTTTTGTTGCATGGGTGGTTTGTCTAGTGGACCATTGGTGAGACCCACAGACACAACCGCATGTATTGATGTGAAGTTAACATTTAAAGTTTGGTTCGTGTCATTTTGAAAATGTTATGTTCTTGTTATGTAACTTTAGCTGTGGATGAACAAAATGCTCAGACCTTGGAAATGTCATATAACCAGTTCCCTGGACACTTGCTTAAATCCAGCAATGAAGCTTCCAGGTCAGCCCCGAGCTTCTCTGTATTCTCAACTGAAGAACCTGGGATACGCAATGTTCAAGTTGAGACAACTGTACCACAGGTCCATGGTGAGTCCCACTGATGATGTAGATACTAGATGTTGATTGTGAGCATTGTCTGCCAACCTGCTGTTATGTGATAGTGGTGGTGGTTGTTGTTGACTGTGATAGTGGTGGTTGTTGTTGTTGTTGTTGACTGTGATAGTGGTGGTGGTTGTTGTTGACTGTGATAGTGGTGGTTGTTGTTGTTGACTGTGATAGTGGTGGTTGTTGTTGTTGACTGTGATAGTGGTGGTTGTTGTTGTTGACTGTGATAGTGGTGGTTGTTGTTGTTGTTGACTGTGATAGTGGTGGTGGTTGTTGTTGACTGTGATAGTGGTGGTTGTTGTTGTTGTTGACTGTGATAGTGGTGGTTGTTGTTGTTGACTGTGATTGTGGTGGTTGTTGTTGTTGACTGTGATAGTGGTGGTTGTTGTTGTTGTTGACTGTGATAGTGGTGGTTGTTGTTGTTGTTGACTGTGATAGTGGTGGTTGTTGTTGACTGTGATAGTGGTGGTTGTTGTTGTTGACTGTGATAGTGGTGGTTGTTGTTGTTGTTGACTGTGATAGTGGTGGTTGTTGTTGTTGTTGACTGTGATAGTGGTGGTTGTTGTTGTTGTTGACTGTGATAGTGGTGGTTGTTGTTGTTGTTGTTGACTGTGATAGTGGTGGTTGTTGTTGTTGTTGTTGACTGTGATAGTGGTAGTTGTTGTTGTTGTTGACTGTGATAGTGGTTGTTATTGTTGACTGATAGTGGTGGTTGTTGTTGTTGTTGACTGTGATAGTGGTGGTTGTTGTTGTTGACTGTGATAGTGGTGGTTGTTGTTGTTGACTGTGATAGTGGTGGTTGTTGTTGTTGACTGTGATAGTGGTGGTTGTTGTTGTTGACTGTGATAGTGGTGGTGGTTGTTGTTGACTGTGATAGTGGTGGTTGTTGTTGTTGACTGTGATAGTGGTGGTTGTTGTTGTTGACTGTGATAGTGGTGGTTGTTGTTGTTGTTGACTGTGATAGTGGTGGTTGTTGTTGTTGACTGTGATAGTGGTGGTTGTTGACTGTGATAGTGGTGGTTGTTGTTGTTGTTGACTGTGATAGTGGTGGTTGTTGTTGTTGACTGATAGTGGTGGTTGTTGTTGTTGACTGTGATAGTGGTGGTTGTTGTTGTTGTTGACTGTGATAGTGGTGGTTGTTGTTGTTGACTGTGATAGTGGTGGTTGTTGTTGTTGTTGACTGTGATAGTGGTTGTTGTTGTTGTTGTTGTTGACTGTGATAGTGGTGGTTGTTGTTGTTGTTGACTGTGATAGTGGTGGTTGTTGTTGTTGACTGTGATAGTGGTGGTTGTTGTTGTTGACTGTGATAGTGGTGGTTGTTGCTGTTGTTGACTATGATAGTGGTGGTTGTTGTTGTTGTTGTTGACTGTGATAGTGGTGGTTGTTGTTGTTGACTGTGATAGTGGTGGTGGTTGTTGTTGTTGACTGTGATAGTGGTGGTTGTTGTTGCTGTTGTTGACTGTGATAGTGGTGGTTGTTGTTGCTGTTGTTGACTGTGATAGTGGTGGTTGTTGTTGTTGACTGTGATAGTGGTGGTTGTTGTTGTTGACTGTGATAGTGGTGGTTGTTGTTGTTGACTGTGATAGTGGTGGTGGTTGTTGTTGACTGTGATAGTGGTGGTTGTTGTTGTTGTTGACTGTGATAGTGGTGGTTGTTGTTGTTGACTGTGATAGTGGTGGTTGTTGTTGACTGTGATAGTGGTGGTTGTTGTTGTTGTTGACTGTGATAGTGGTGGTTGTTGTTGTTGACTGTGATAGTGGTGGTTGTTGTTGTTGACTGTGATAGTGGTGGTTGTTGTTGTTGTTGACTGTGATAGTGGTGGTTGTTGTTGTTGACTGTGATAGTGGTGGTTGTTGTTGTTGACTGTGATAGTGGTGGTTGTTGTTGTTGTTGTTGACTGTGATAGTGGTAGTTGTTGTTGTTGTTGACTGTGATAGTGGTTGTTATTGTTGACTGATAGTGGTGGTTGTTGTTGTTGTTGACTGTGATAGTGGTGGTTGTTGTTGTTGACTGTGATAGTGGTGGTTGTTGTTGTTGACTGTGATAGTGGTGGTTGTTGTTGTTGACTGTGATAGTGGTGGTTGTTGTTGTTGACTGTGATAGTGGTGGTGGTTGTTGTTGACTGTGATAGTGGTGGTTGTTGTTGTTGTTGACTGTGATAGTGGTGGTTGTTGTTGTTGACTGTGATAGTGGTGGTTGTTGTTGTTGACTGTGATAGTGGTGGTTGTTGTTGTTGTTGACTGTGATAGTGGTGGTTGTTGTTGTTGACTGTGATAGTGGTGGTTGTTGTTGTTGACTGTGATAGTGGTGGTTGTTGTTGACTGTGATAGTGGTGGTTGTTGTTGTTGACTGTGATAGTGGTGGTTGTTGTTGTTGACTGTGATAGTGGTGGTTGTTGTTGTTGTTGACTGTGATAGTGGTGGTTGTTGTTGTTGACTGTGATGGTGGTGGTTGTTGTTGTTGTTGACTGTGATAGTGGTTGTTGTTGTTGTTGTTGTTGACTGTGATAGTGGTGGTTGTTGTTGTTGTTGACTGTGATAGTGGTGGTTGTTGTTGTTGACTGTGATAGTGGTGGTTGTTGTTGTTGACTGTGATAGTGGTGGGTGTTGCTGTTGTTGTTGACTGTGATAGTGGTTGTTGTTGTTGTTGTTGTTGACTGTGATAGTGGTGGTGGTTGTTGTTGTTGACTGTGATAGTGGTGGTTGTTGTTGCTGTTGTTGACTGTGATAGTGGTGGTTGTTGTTGCTGTTGTTGACTGTGATAGTGGTGGTTGTTGTTGTTGTTGTTGACTGTGATAGTGGTGGTTGTTGTTGTTGACTGTGATAGTGGTGGTTGTTGTTGTTGACTGTGATAGTGGTGGTGGTTGTTGTTGACTGTGATAGTGGTGGTTGTTGTTGTTGTTGACTGTGATAGTGGTGGTTGTTGTTGTTGACTGTGATAGTGGTGGTTGTTGTTGTTGACTGTGATAGTGGTGGTTGTTATTGTTGTTGACTGTGATAGTGGTGGTTGTTGTTGTTGACTGTGATAGTGGTGGTTGTTGTTGTTGACTGTGATAGTGGTGGTTGTTGTTGTTGTTGACTGTGATAGTGGTGGTTGTTGTTGTTGACTGTGATAGTGGTGGTTGTTGTTGTTGACTGTGATAGTGGTGGTTGTTGTTGTTGTTGACTGTGATAGTGGTGGTTGTTGTTGTTGACTGTGATAGTGGTGGTTGTTGTTGTTGTTGTTGACTGTGATAGTGGTTGTTGTTGTTGTTGTTGTTGACTGTGATAGTGGTGGTTGTTGTTGTTGTTGTTGACTGTGATAGTGGTGGTTGTTGTTGTTGACTGTGATAGTGGTGGTTGTTGTTGTTGACTGTGATAGTGGTGGTTGTTGCTGTTGTTGACTGTGATAGTGGTGGTTGTTGTTGTTGTTGTTGACTGTGATAGTGGTGGTTGTTGTTGTTGTTGTTGACTGTGATAGTGGTGGTGGTTGTTGTTGTTGACTGTGATAGTGGTGGTTGTTGTTGCTGTTGTTGACTGTGATAGTGGTGGTTGTTGTTGCTGTTGTTGACTGTGATAGTGGTGGTTGTTGTTGTTGTTGCTGTTGTTGACTGTGATAGTGGTGGTTGTTGTTGCTGTTGTTGACTGTGATAGTGGTTGTTGTTGTTGTTGTTGTTGTTGTTGACTGTGATAGTGGTGGTTGTTGTTGTTGTTGTTGACTGTGATAGTGGTGGTGGTTGTTGTTGTTGACTGTGATAGTGGTGGTTGTTGTTGTTGTTGTTGTTGACTGTGATAGTGGTGGTTGTTGTTGTTGTTGTTGACTGTGATAGTGGTGGTTGTTGTTGTTGTTGACTGTGATAGTGGTGGTTGTTGTTGTTGACTGTGATAGTGGTGGTTGGTGTTGTTGACTGTGATAGTGGTTTTTGTTGTTGACTGTGATAGTGGTGGTTGTTGCTGTTGTTGACTGTGATAGTGGTGGTTGTTGCTGTTGTTGACTGTGATAGTGGTGGTTGTTGCTGTTGTTGACTGTGATAGTGGTGGTTGTTGTTGTTGTTGACTGTGATAGTGGTGGTTGTTGTTGTTGACTGTGATAGTGGTGGTTGTTGTTGTTGTTGACTGTGATAGTGGTGGTTGTTGTTGTTGACTGTGATAGTGGTGGTTGTTGTTGTTGTTGACTGTGATAGTGGTGGTTGTTGTTGTTGACTGTGATAGTGGTGGTTGTTGTTGTTGTTGACTGATAGTGGTGGTTGTTGTTGTTGACTGTGATAGTGGTGGTTGTTGTTGTTGTTGACTGATAGTGGTGGTTTTTGTTGTTGACTGTGATAGTGGTGGTTGTTGTTGTTGTTGACTGTGATAGTGGTGGTTGTTGTTGTTGACTGTGATAGTGGTGGTTGTTGTTGTTGACTGTGAGGATAATGATTGATCTTTGTGGGTGGTTTTGATGTGTTAGACTATTGGTGTGTCAGCTATGGTTGTGATGTGTTAGACTATTGGTGTGTCAGCTATGGTTGTGATGTGTTAGACTATTGGTGTGTCAGCTATGGTTTTGATGTGTTAGACTATTTGTGTGTCAGCTATGGTTGTGATGTGTTAGACTATTCGTGCGTCAGCTATGGTTGTGATGTTGATGTCAATATGCCTGTGGTGGTCATTGTCGATGAAGGTTTGTCATTGCTGGTATGTCAGTTGCAGACATAATTCTTGCTAGTAGCTAAGGTGAGATGTTGTTATGAACTCATATCCTGCAGACTAAGAGATGATTATACTAACAGCTCGACCACTCTCTCCTCATCTAAAATAGTGTTAACCATAATACAATACAATTACATTCTCTAGATTATGTCCTGCTAAATCTGCACGAGTTTGAACACAAAAATATTCTTCTTCTTCTTCAGTGTTCATTCTCAAACTCCCGCTGGATCTCTCTTGTAGCAGAACAATGGTCATACTAGATTTCCAGCAGGATGTAGCCCAGAAAATGGGAATGCATTGTGTCACCGTTTTATTTGCGCCAGTGGCCCAACATATCCGCCTTCAACGAAGTGCTATGTGCAAGGGCAGCAATTCTTCATTTTATAGATTTTATTTTATAGATCACTGTTTACCTTCCATGCATGCCATAAGAGGTGACAAAGGAGGTTTTGGGGTGGAGTTGGCTGTCCCATCCCACAAATGGTCAAAGTGACCCAGAAGTCATGCTGAAGTTGGATGTGTCAGGTAGAAATGTGCAGATATCACAGCAAAGCTGTAAACCATGATACAATACAACTCCGTTCTCTGGACTGCATCCTGCTAATCTGCAGAGGTTTGAGAACAAACGCAGAAGAAGAAGATTGGATATATCAAGGAATGTACAAAACAAAAATTAATATTTTGTTTCTTCAAGCTCTGATGAACAATATCATGACTCGCAAAACTGTGAGACTCAACAAATCATCATCTGATTGGTTATAGCAGGATAGCTTTACTTGAAACAAATCATCTGATTGGTTATAACTGGCTAGCTTTACTTTAAACAAATCATCTGATTGGTTATAACTGGCTAGCTTTACTTGAAACAAATCATCTGATTGGTTATAACTGGCTAGTTTTACTGGAAACAAATTCCTATGATATTCATGCATCAAACATCTCTTAGAGTTGAGCCTGTTATACAAATATTCTCAGATCCAAGCAGATCTCCTCTGGGGCCCGCATCTCGTAGAATCAGCAGCATGAGTACATTCAACCGCTCGGCCAGTGTGGACTCTAAGCTCAGCATGTCAGTTGTACATAAGGGAAAAGAGGATCTCCACACACAGCCACTGCTTCCAGCCATACACCTGCCATATTTACAGCCAACAGTCCTACCAGGTGAGATAACTATACCAGGTGAGATAGCTATAGCCAAACACCTTCCATATTTATAGTCCGACCAGGTGAGATAGCTGTAGGCATACACCTGCCAGATTTATAGCCAACAGGTGAGATAACTATACCAGGAGAGTTAACTGTAGCCATACACCTGCCATATTTACAGCCAACAGTCTTACAGTCTTAGACATATTTTCTTCCATTGTCCATCTGATGCTTAAAAAAAGGTCAGTGATTTTCTTTACAGATTACTAAAGATTATTTGACTTAAAAGTCATACAAACCCAAGTCTCTTCACTGTAGACAGACACATTCATAGAAACCTAGTTGGGGGGTTTGCCTGGTGATTGGTTACTATCTAGTTGTGGGTTTGCCTGGTTACTGGTTGCCACCTAGTTGAAGGTTTGCCTGGTGATTGGTCTGATGGACACTGATGGGTACCTCCATAGATGTGACTACTCTGCTAATAAACAACTCCTACCCTGCAGAATGAATAAGAAATTAAAAGACTGGTATCAGCTAAAAGCAAATGCATTAACAAACAAATGTACCTGGTCTATCAGGTATAAAACATTGGTGACACACAACTCACTTTATAAACATGGAAAAACACACAACTCACATGATGAACATGGAAAAACATACAACTCACTTGATAGAAAATAGAAATAAAAATCAGACAAATATCTTCAGTTTGTTGAAATCATGTTGACAGAATGTAAAGATAAGTTGTATGTTAGCTCATACATAATTGGTTACATTAGCAGTATTCACATACGGTTGCTTTATGTATGTAGCATTGCAAGGACATTTGTATTATTGTTATAGGTATCAGCAGCAGCATTGCCAAGAATCTGGCAGGTGGAAGCTTCATAAGTAAGGTGCTGCTGGCCAACGCAGATGCATTGTGTGCTGCAGCCTCTCCATTGTTAGAACAAGACATTCCTTTGTGAGTAGCTAGGAGATATTGTATCTGTCTTGTGTCTTGTATTTAGTCTCTCTGTGTACTTTCTTTGTGAGACCTTGTTGGATTGTCTCTGTTTAGATTACCATCTGTAATCATAATTAAATCACAACAGTTTGGCTTCTATGTCTATACATTTAACTCTTAGTATATGTGCCTGAAACATATTCAAGTGACTAGGCACATTGATTACTTGCACATTGATTAGCACAATAATGACTAAATTACTACATATCAAGCAACCAAACGTGTGCCATGACCCGAGAACCAGTAATCATTCTTCTTCTTCAGCGTTCATTCTCAAAACTCCCGCTGGATCTCTCTTATTAGTAGGACCATTGGGAGCCGCGTTAGCGCAGTGGTTAGCGCACTGGCTTCGCATATGAGTGGTCCTGGGTTCATTCCCCAGCTGAGGCGGAAATGTTTTCAGATCGCAATGGCTCCCAGGTCGACCCAGCTTTAAATGGGTACCGGATTAATTCGGGAAGTAAAGACTGCGAGGGAGAGGAGATGGCTACCGCCCTCATTTGCAGAGCCTGTGAAATGTGAGATCGCTAACATCTCACACACCTACGGTAGTAATAAATGCTATGGGTTACTTTATTTTTACTTTACTTTACAAGATGAAAGCATTGTGCTGTGCAATTTCAAGCAGCCACAGAAAGATATTTTTCCACCATTTCTTTGAACGACTAAAAACTACCATGGTAAGCAATATTTTGGTTAGCTTTGTCGTAACTGTTGATTGATTGATTGTACATATGTACAACAAGGGGCTTATCATGGTCCGGGACATTTTCTGCTGTTGTTGCTGTAGTTGAAGCCAGGATGCACAGTTTCTTTGCCTTCTTGTCATGCCATGCCATGCACATAACCTTTTTGGTCTCATCAAGAAACCACTTTGCCTGTTTATGCTGTAGCTGTACAGTCTTCAAATTTGGTGGAAGAAGGCCATCTTTATCTGCTTCGGGAGCATATGATGGCAGCTTTTCAAAATACAGGAGTATATCCCATGTATAGTCTGTCACGCTATCACATAGACCAAAAGATTTTATATGATGCTTACATGGCTTAGAAACATTATATTGCTTATGCTTCCATCTTCCTTTGAATCCAATTACCATTTCATCAGTGGATAAATCTTGAAATGGGTAGAAGGAAGATCTTGCCACCAAAGCTTTCAGAAAAGGCTCAATTTTTTCTTCTGACTGTGCCTCGACATCACCTACATGGAGCATAGAGTGATAAATTGCTTCAAATCTCTCCCTACATGGAGCATAAAGTGATAAATTGCTTCAAATCTCTCCCTACATGGAGCATAAAGTGATAAATTGCTTCAAATCTCTCCCTACATGGACAGATTTGAAAAAATATAAAGTGTACCAAAATACTGGTGTTTTTGTCCAGTTATCCCTTATTTGTGGACACATATCCAAGCCAATAACAATCAAAAATGCCAAACATCGAAAAATTTCATCTCGGATTACAGGCTTCCAAGATTTAAATAAAGATCTTGATGTCAGTCGTTGAAGCAACTTTTATTCCTTTCATTGATCCTAAACTCTGCATATTCATTGATAACAATGATTAAATTATCAATGATAGCTGACTGAGACAATCTAATGCTGAAGATGTCACATCTAATGTTGCCTTGATGTGCATGTTGAATCAAATGTGAAATCATTTATAGTTTTTATTTCTGGTGATGTCTCCACCTCATTCCATATCTAATGTTGAGATTTAGAGTCGTTTACAGGCCTGATACTGCATGTAGTTGCATATTTTCTTTCTTTTTTTTTTTAGGACTCGAGTCGCCTGCACTACTAGTACTAGTACTAGCACTAGTTGGGTCCCTCACCTTCAGAACTTTCATCAAACTCATATTGTAATAATAAATCGCCATCACTGTCATCAAAGCTAATGCTGGAATTGAGAGTATTTTGGAACATCTCCACAGCTTGACTATCTGTCAAACGTCGAGGAGGCCTAAATTCCATTATTTTAATTAAAATCCAAATTTTGCACAAATTGAAATTATAAACACATCTGTTTATATCAAAATAGTTATCAAATTTGAAAATGATTGCCTCCAAATTTTGCACGCTACAAATAGGAACGTTTTACGGATGTCGTGATGTTTATAAGTCATGATAGTAATGTCATATACAAATGTCAAAATGAGTGGCTTTTGGCATAACGGTTCTCCAAAATGTAGATATTAGCAGTTCAGTGGACGAGAGACGTTAAAGCAGTAGCTGAAAATATATATATATATATATATATATATAGTCTAGTATATGTGAACCATTGAAAATAGATATATATATATATATAGTCTAGTATATGTGAACCAATGAAAATAAGCATTGAATGGTTGGTGATTGCAGTGAATCCTACCATGAGAAGTGTGTGATGAACAACTACTTTGGTATTGGTTTGGATGCTAAGATCACATTGGAGTTTCAAAACAAACGGGAAGAGCATCCAGAAAAATGCAGGTCAGAGAATGCAAGATAGTTGCAAGACTGTCATCATGAGTATGTGTTGTATGCGTGTGCCAGAACGCAAGATAGTTGCAAGACTCATCATGAGTATGTGTTCATTATCACTAAACTATGATTCATGTTCACAGTGTCACATTATCACTAAACTATGATTCATGTTCACAGTGTCACATTATCACTAAACTATGATTCATGTTCACAGTGTCACATTATCACTAAACTATGATTCATGTTGACAGAAGCCGAACCAAGAACTTAATGTGGTATGGTGTCCTTGGGGGCAAGGAGATGCTCAATCAAACATTTAAGAATCTTGACCAGAGAGTTCTATTAGAATGTGACGGTCAGAGAATTCCACTACCTTCGCTGCAGGGTATTGTGATACTTAACATTCCAAGGTGAGTGTTTGATAGAGTCAACTTAACATTCCAAGGTGAGTGTTTGATAGAGTCAACTTGACATTCCAAAGTGAGTGTTTGATAGAGTCAACTTGACATTCCAAGGTGAGTGTTTGATAGAGTCAACTTGCGTGGAGGAGAAATGTTGAGAATGGATATTCAGGGAGTGATTTAAGATTGAATAGTGAAGCTGAGGTTGAGACTAGATGATGAATTAAGGTTGTTAAAACTGCATAGAAAAATGGGCACAATTCTTCTTCTTCTTTCATTCACTTGAAACATGTCTATATCTAATTCTGTCTCCCGAATAAAACTCACTGTCTTTTGTAGTTCATACAGTGTCCCATAGAGTTTTGATTCCAGTGTTGTTTTCTCTGGCCAATATGTCTGCCTCAGCTTTTCATGCTCAGAACAATCTTGAAATATATGTTTGGCACTCTGTGCTGCCTGTCCACATGTACACATGGCCGTGTTACCAATCGTGAATTTTTGGACATAAATGAGGATTAGTGGAGTAGAGTTCTGGAGACTAGGATATTGAGCTAGGAGTACTGGATAGTGAGGAAGATAGGTTGAGACTGGATAATGGTGGGAGGTATGTTGAGACTGGATAATGGTGGGAGGTATGTTGAGACTGGATAATGGTGGGAGGTATGTTGAGACTGGATAATGGTGGGAGGTATGTTGAGACTGGATAGTGCTGGGAGGTATATCATCATCATGTGGCATATCATGAACAGGATATTTCAGTCATCACTGCTTTCTAAACTTCTATCGATCTTGAGCCAGTCTTCCTGCGTCTGTTACTGTCACGTTCAGGTGATCTTTAATGTCTTGCATCTTTCTTCTTCTTGGTCTGCCTCTTGTTCGTCTGTCTGGCATCATCCCCTCCATTATGGTCTTCTCTAGGCTGTCATGGTGTTTGATATAGACAAAATATTGTAGTTTTCTAGAAAGAGCCATGCTGTTTAGCTAGTTTTCTTTTACATTCTTTTCTCTCAGGATGGCTACATTGGTGATCTTTTTGCTCCATGATACTCTGAGTATTTTTCTGTAACATTTTGTGTCAAATGCTGCTATTTTATTTGACACTTTGTTTTTTGATTGTCCAGTATTCACACACATATATTGGCACTGAGAATATGCAAGCTCTTATGAATGTTAGTTTTGTTGTTTTGCAGCAGCTCATCCATATGTTTTTCATTTGTATCAGCTTCTTTGATGTGATAGCCAACCTCCTTCTGACGTCTTCATAGCAATCACCATTACTGTTGATAAGAGAACCAAGGTATTCAAAACTGGTGACTCTTTCTAATTCACTATTGTTGATACTGATTGAGAACTAGGAGTTTTGTCGCTTGTCATAATCTTAGTCTGAGAGTTACGTGGATATTGGGGGATGTATATGGAGATTGGATATAAGGGGGAGGGGTATGTTGAGATTGGATATAAGGGGGGGGGGGGGGGTTATGTTGGGATTGGATATAAGGGGAGGGGGTATGTTGAGATTGGATATAAGGGGAGGGGGTATGTTGAGATTGGATATAAGGGGGAGGGGTTATGTTGAGATTGGATATCAGTGTCCACCTACTCCCTATTTTATGTGTCCACATTTACTCTGTAAGTTACAGGGAATAATATGTCAAGGTTATGTCATATATTTTTCCTCTACTTTGAATTTTCACCTTTTTTTGTTACCTTCACAGCTACGGAGGGGGAGCTAACTTCTGGGGTGGATCCAAGCAGGATGAAGTAAGTCTGACCAATTGTTATAATATATTTGTCATAGTTGTTATTTAAGTGTTTTTCTCTATAAATTTATTGCCTGCTCATCCAGTTATCTAGATCACTAAATCTAGTGATTGTTCGGTTCATCCAGTTATCTAGATCACTAAATCTAGTGATTGTTCATCCAGTTATCTAGATCACTAAATCTAGTGATTGTTCATCCAGTTATCTAGATCACTAAATCTAGTGATTGTTCATCCAGTTATCTAGATCACTAAATCTAGTACTTGTTCATCCAGTTATCTAGACCACTAAATCTAGTACTTGTTCATCCAGTTATCTAGACCACTAAATCTAGTACTTGTTCATCCAGTTATCTAGACCACTAAATCTAGTACTTGTTCATCCAGTTATCTAGATCACTAAATCTAGTACTTGTTCATCCAGTTATCTAGACCACTAAATCTAGTACTTGTTCATCCAGTTATCTAGACCACTAAATCTAGTACTTGTTCATCCAGTTATCTAGACCACTAAATCTAGTACTTGTTCATCCAGTTATCTAGATCACTAAATCTAGTGATTGTTCATCCAGTTATCTAGATCACTAAATCTAGTGATTGTTCATCCAGTTATCTAGATCACTAAATCTAGTGATTGTTCGGTTCATCCAGTTATCTAGATCACTAAATCTAGTGATTGTTCATCCAGTTATCTAGATCACTAAATCTAGTGATTGTTCATCCAGTTATCTAGATCACTAAATCTAGTACTTGTTCATCCAGTTATCTAGACCACTAAATCTAGTGATTGTTCATCCAGTTATCTAGACCACTAAATCTAGTACTTGTTCATCCAGTTATCTAGACCACTAAATCTAGTACTTGTTCATCCAGTTATCTAGACCACTAAATCTAGTACTTGTTCATCCAGTTATCTAGACCACTAAATCTAGTACTTGTTCATCCAGTTATCTAGACCACTAAATCTAGTACTTGTTCATCCAGTTATCTAGACCACTAAATCTAGTACTTGTTCATCCAGTTATCTAGATCACTAAATCTAGTGATTGTTCATCCAGTTATCTAGATCACTAAATCTAGTGATTGTTCATCCAGTTATCTAGATCACTAAATCTAGTGATTGTTCATCCAGTTATCTAGATCACTAAATCTAGTGATTGTTCGGTTCATCCAGTTATCTAGATCACTAAATCTAGTGATTGTTCATCCAGTTATCTAGATCACTAAATCTAGTGATTGTTCATCCAGTTATCTAGATCACTAAATCTAGTACTTGTTCATCCAGTTATCTAGACCACTAAATCTAGTACTTGTTCATCCAGTTATCTAGACCACTAAATCTAGTACTTGTTCATCCAGTTATCTAGATCACTAAATCTAGTACTTGTTCATCCAGTTATCTAGACCACTAAATCTAGTACTTGTTCATCCAGTTATCTAGATCACTAAATCTAGTACTTGTTCATCCAGTTATCTAGATCACTAAATCTAGTACTTGTTCATCCAGTTATCTAGATCACTAAATCTAGTACTTGTTCATCCAGTTATCTAGATCACTAAATCTAGTACTTGTTCATCCAGCTATCTAGACCACTAAATCTAGTACTTGTTCATCCAGTTATCTAGATCACTAAATCTAGTACTTGTTCATCCAGTTATCAAGATCACTAAATCTAGTACTTGTTCATCCAGTTATCTGGATCACTAAATCTAGTACTTGTTCATCCAGTTATCTAGATCACTTAATCTAGTACTTGTTCATCCAGTTATCTAGATCACTAAATCTAGTACTTGTTCATCCAGTTATCTAGATCACTAAATCTAGTACTTGTTCATCCAGTTATCTAGATCACTAAATCTAGTGATTGTTCGGTTCATCCAGTTATCTAGATCACTAAATCTAGTACTTGTTCATCCAGTTATCTAGACCACTAAATCTAGTACTTGTTCATCCAGTTATCTAGATCACTAAATCTAGTACTTGTATCCAGTTATCTAGATTCATGTCATTAGTATGTTATTCATGTACTTCATATATTTCACTAATTTCTTCTGTGCACATTTTCTAAAGTACAGAAATATTTTTTAACTGTTCCTTACTCTAATGGATGCCTACTTTAGCATTGACTCATGAACAGTGATTTAGTCATGCCTTAGAATCTTATATTGTAAAATACAGCTGGGAATATTATATTGTGTAATCTGACTGAAAGTTTTATTGTAAAATCTGACTGAAAGCTATATTGTAAAATCTGACTGAAAGTTTTATTGTAAAATCTGACTGAAGTTTTGTTATGAAATCTGACTGAAAGTTATATTGTAAAATAGGACCATGAATGTTTGATGTGAAATATGACATTTGAAATGACATTGTGAAATATGATTGTACAGCTCCAAGTTTTACTCTTTCTCTATTGTAATCTTTTGTGTGTTTTTTGTATATCTGTAGAATTTCACAGCACCAAGCTTTGATGACAGAATCCTGGAAGTAGTAGCTGTCTTTGGAGGCATGCAGATGGCAATGTCTAGAGTGATTGATCTGCAACATCATCGTATAGCACAGGTTTGTTGACTTGTACAGGCTTTATGATGTGGCTGGTTTGTTGACTTGTACAGGCTTTATGATGTGGCTGGTTTGTTGACTTGTACAGGCTTTATGATGTGGCTGGTTTGTTGACTTGTACAGGCTTTATGATGTGGCTGGTTTGTTGACTTGTACAGGCTTTATGATGTGGCTGGTTTGTTGACTTGTACAGGCTTTATGATGTGGCTGGTTTGTTGACTTGTACAGGCTTTATGATGTGGCTGGTTTGTTGACTTGTACAGGCTTTATGACGTGGCTGGTTTGTTGACTTGTACAGGCTTTATGACGTGTCTGGTTTGTTGACTTGTACAGGCTTTATGATGTGGCTGGTTTGTTGACTTGTACAGGCTTTATGATGTGGCTGGTTTGTTGACTTGTACAGGCTTTATGACGTGGCTGGTTTGTTGACTTGTACAGGCTTTATGACGTGTCTGGTTTGTTGGCTTGTACAGGCTGTATGATGTGGCTGGTTTGTTGACTTGTACAGGCTTTATGATGTGGCTGGTTTGTTGACTTGTACAGGCTTTATGACGTGGCTGGTTTGTTGACTTGTACAGGCTTTATGATATGGCTGGTTTGGTCATATAGCACAGGTTTGTTGACTCGTACGGGCTTTATGATGTGGCTGGTTGAACATTTTCTACATTCTCAAGCTCGTGCTGTTTGGCAGCATATAGTCCAGAGACTGAAATGAGTTCTGCATGTTTTACAGCTTGGCTGCGATATTTGTATTTTCTGACTTATCCAACTTCAGCATAGCGTGTGGGTCACATTGACTTATGGAATAAGACAGTTGGCTCTATCCTCAAGCCTCCTCAGTCACATCTCACACAATGCATAAATCACATCTCACACAATGCATAAATCACATCTCACACAATGCATAAATCACATCTCACACAATGCATAAATCACATCTCACACAATGCATAAATCACATCTCACACAATGCATAAATCACATCTCACACAATGCATAAATCACATCTCACACAATGCATAAATCACATCTCACACAATGCATAAATCACATCTCACACAATGCATAAATCACATCTCACACAATGCATAAATCACATCTCACACAATGCATAAATCACATCTCACACAATGCATAAATCACATCTCACACAATGCATAAATCACATCTCACACGATGCATAAATCACATCTCACACAATGCATAAATCACATCTCACACAATGCATAAATCACATCTCACACGATGCATAAATCACATCTCACACGATGCATAAATCACATCTCACACGATGCATAAATCACATCTCACACGATGCATAAATCACATCTCACACGATGCATAAATCACATCTTACACCATGCATAGATCACAGTAATACTATTCTATAGTCATGTTTCAGGCCTCTGATAATACACCATCTGCCATTGTAAACTAGCAAGCTTGTAGATATAGAAGAGGGGTTTTCGCTAATGTGCTTCCAGGGCCAGAAGGGAGAAAGTAATAGTGACACTGTCATCTGGACACTGTCATCTGGACACTGTCATCTGGACACTGTCACATCTGTCATGCACTTTTTAAGAGATGACTATGGGGGTATTTGAGAGTTAGTTATCCGATGCTAAAGAGGATCAAGTGACACACAAGTCATATTGAAGTCGGGTGTGTCCAGCTGAAAGGTGTAGATATCGCAGCCAAGCTGTAAACAATGACAATACATTCTGTTTCTTGACTACATCCTGCTAATATGCAGGAGTTTGAGAATGAAAGAGGAAGAATAGAGGTTAAATTCTCCACCGTTAAGTAAAATGGAACATGACATTTCACATCAGTTCACATTTATCATCCAAGTCTAAGCTTCTACCCACATTTTCTTTGTACCGGGATGATATGGTATCATGCCGTTACCATTTCATACAACTTGCTGCCGGAAGGTGCTGGAAGGCTCTTGACCATGAAACTTAACTTTCGATTACAATATTCTCATTTATTCTTGCACATCGCACTGCCCTGTGATACTGTGCTGCCTTCGCATGTACTCAACAGACGAATCGTAATTCACCTGAGACTTTCTCACAATTCTTGCCTTAGTGAACATTCAAACATGATAACCCAACACTCCAGGTCAGTGTTGTCTTAACTTTGCTGCAAAAGTGGTTTGATTGTGGGGGGGCTACGGTTCTAGTCAGAGATATTGTTTGTCCGGTGTAAATAGTTCTAGTTCCACCCTCCACTATGTAGTGCCAGGACACGATTCATAAATCATCAGCCAAATTTCTTCTCACAAGCTTCCAAACAATCTGTACACCACCAGGAGAAGCTTGTAGGATCTCTCTGCTAACCCTGGGATTGCACAACAACAATGCGTACCCACAAAGTAAGGTGAAAAGTTTCTTTTAAGCTTGTTTCCCTCCCCCCTCTCCCCATATTTCCCTTCACTGGAAAGTAACATCATATCTGCAGACAGACATATCATATTGACAATCTTTAATGACACTCTTTTATACCTGACATTCTGGTGAATGATTGACAACTGTACAGATGTTGATTAGATTAATAATTATGTGTGTGTAGTTTAGTCAACTTTCTTTTGCATCATTTGTCCATCTTCTTCCTATCTTGTGTAGTGTCGGACTGTCAGAGTGACCATTCTAGGTGATGAGGGCGTACCTGTGCAGGTAGATGGAGAGGCCTGGGTCCAGCCTCCAGGTTATATCAGAATTGTTCACAAAAACAGAGCACAGATGCTAATTAGGGACAGGGTAAGTTAATACATATATTGGTCAGTGTAAGCAGAGACATTCTAACTATTACATATATTGGTCAGTGTAAGCAGAGACATTCTAACTATTTGAGATATTAAAGGTGTATATCACAGACTAGAAAGAGAATATAGCAATGAATGAAATACAGAAATCAGCAATTGGTAGGACACCAGATAGAGAAGGTGGCATTAGATAGGACACAAGATAGAGAAGGTGGCATTAGATAGGACACAAGATAGAGATGGTGGCATTAGATAGGACACAAGATAGAGATGGTGTCATTAGATAGGACACAAGATAGAGATGGTGGCATTAGATAGGACACAAGATAGAGAAGGTGGTATTAGATAGGACACAAGATAGAGATGGTGGTATTAGATAGGACACAAGATAGAGAAGGTGGCATTAGATAGGACACAAGATAGAGAAGGTGGTATTAGATAGGACACAAGATAGAGATGGTGTCATTAGATAGGACACAAGATAGAGATGGTGGCATTAGATAGGACACAAGATAGAGAAGGTGGCATTAGATAGGACACAAGATAGAGAAGGTGGTATTAGATAGGACACAAGATAGAGAAGGTGGCATTAGATAGGACACAAGATAGAGATGGTGGTATTAGATAGGACACAAGATAGAGATGGTGGCATTAGATAGGACACAAGATAGAGATGGTGTCATTAGCTGACTAATATAGCAGTAGGACATTGTATATATACTGTCAGCAAGGTAGCTGACTAATATAGAAATAAGACATTAAAGGCAGTTTCTAGTGACAGATGTTGTTGTATTCATGTTAGTTGTGTCAGTGTGGGCAGACATTAAAGTCAGCTTCTCGTACTGATGTTGTATTCATGTTAGTTGTGTCAGTGTGGGCAGACATTAAAGTCAGCTTCTCGTACTGATGTTGTATTCATGTTAGTTGTGTCAGTGTGGGCAGACATTAAAGTCAGCTTCTCGTACTGATGTTGTATTGATGTTAGTTGTGTCAGTGTGGGCAGACATTAAAGTCAGCTTCTCGTACTGATGTTGTATTCATGTTAGTTGTGTCAGTGTGGGCAGACATTAAAGTCAGCTTCTCGTACTGATGTTGTATTGATGTTAGCTGTTTCAGTTGTGATAAAGATGAAACAGTAGATCATCATTTCAAGATGTTTGCTTATAACTCTCCCTCCACAAAGCTTGTCCATGATCCTGTATGCTAGATATTTTCTGACTTTTTTCAGACGTTTGAGAATGTGCTGAAGTCATGGTCAGAAAAACAGAAAACTGACCGTCCTACCAGCCCACAACCATTGTCTCTGACAGAGGACGAGACACAAGCATTACTCAATTTTGTTGAGGCAACATCAGCTGTGATAAGAAGGTCAGTTTAGTTCCTACAACTTCTGTCATGTTGTCCAACTACTTAGTTCCTACAACTTCTGTCATGTTGTCCAACTACTTAGTTCCTACAACTTCTGTTATGTTATCCAACTACTTAGTTCCTACAACTTCTGTCATGTTGTCCAAATACTTAGTTCCTACAACTTCTGTCATGTTGTCCAACTACTTAGTTCCTACAACTTCTGTCATGTTGTCCAACTACTTAGTTCCTACAACTTCTGTCATGTTGTCCAACTAAATTCTTCTCTGCTGAGATTTTTTCAGAGTATATTTTTTTATTTAAATTCCTTATCTGCTGTCAGGCTAAATTCCTTATCTGCTGTCAGACTAAAACCCTTATCTGTTGTGCTGTTGCTGACTAAATTCCTTATCTGCTGTCAGACTAAATTCCTTATCTGTTGTGCTGCTGTTGACTAAAGTCCTTATCTTCTGTGCTACTGTCAGGCTAAATTCCGTATCTGTTGTGCTGCTGTCTGACTAAATTTCTTACCTTCTGTGCTAGTGTCAGACTAAATTCCTTATCTGCTGTGCTGCTGTCTGACTAAATTCCTTATCTGCTGTGCTGCTGTATGACTAAATTCCTTATCTGCTGTGCTGCTGTCTGACTAAATTCCTTATCTGCTGTGCTGCTGTCTGACTAAATTCCTTATCTGCTGTGCTGCTGTCTGACTAAATTTCTTACCTTCTGTGCTAGTGTCAGGCTAAATTCCTTATCTGCTGTGCTGCTGTCTGACTAAATTCCTTATCTGCTGTGCTGCTGTATGACTAAATTCCTTATCTGCTGTGCTGCTGTATGACTAAATTTCTTATCTGCTGTGCTGCTGTCTGACTAAATTCCTTATCTGCTGTGCTGCTGTCTGACTAAATTCCTTATCTGCTGTGCTGCTGTCTGACTAAATTTCTTACCTTCTGTGCTAGTGTCAGGCTAAATTCCTTATCTGCTGTGCTGCTGTCTGACTAAATTCCTTATCTGCTGTGCTGCTGTATGACTAAATTTCTTATCTGCTGTGCTGCTGTCTGACTAAATTCCTTATCTGCTGTGCTGCTGTCTGACTAAATTCCTTATCTGCTGTGCTGCTGTCTGACTAAATTTCTTACCTTCTGTGCTAGTGTCAGGCTAAATTTCTTACCTTCTGTGCTGCTGTCTGACTAAATTCCTTATCTGTTGTGCTGCTGTCTGACTAAATTTCTTACCTTCTGTGCTAGTGTCAGACTAAATTCCTTATCTGCTGTGCTGCTGTCTGACTAAATTCCTTATCTGCTGTGCTGCTGTATGACTAAATTCCTTATATGCTGTGCTGCTGTCTGACTAAATTCCTTATATGCTGTGCTGCTGTCTGACTAAATTCCTTATCTGCTGTGCTGCTGTCTGACTAAATTTCTTACCTTCTGTGCTGCTGTATGACTAAATTCCTTATCTGCTGTGCTGCTGTCTGACTAAATTTCTTATCTGCTGTGCTGCTGTCTGACTAAATTTCTTACCTGCTGTGCTAGTGTCTGACTAAACTCCTTATCTGCTGTGCTGCTGTCTGACTAAATTCCTTATCTGCTGTGCTGCTGTCTGACTAAATTCCTTATCTGCTGTGCTAGTGTCTGACTAAATTCCTTATCTGCTGTGCTAGTGTCTGACTAAATTCCTTATCTGCTGTGCTGCTGTCTGACTAAATTCCTTATCTGCTGTGCTGCTGTCTGACTAAATTCCTTATCTGCTGTGCTAGTGTCTGACTAAATTCATTATCTGCTGTGCTGCTGTCTGACTAAATTC
The DNA here is from genome assembly GCA_034231615.1 of Meghimatium bilineatum. Lineage (NCBI taxonomy): Eukaryota > Metazoa > Mollusca > Gastropoda > Stylommatophora > Philomycidae > Meghimatium > Meghimatium bilineatum. Next base: position 36,693,346 of record CM067301.1, read on the forward strand.
CTTATCTGCTGTGCTGCTGTCTGACTAAATTCCTTATCTGCTGTGCTGCTGTCTGACTAAATTCCTTATCTGCTGTGCTAGTGTAGGACTAAATTCCTTATCTGCTGTGCTGCTGTCTGACTAAATTCCTTATCTGCTGTGCTGCTGTCTGACTAAATTCCTTATCTGATGTGCTAGTGTCTGACTAAATTCCTTATCTGCTGTGCTGCTGTCTGACTAAATTCCTTATCTGCTGTGCTGCTGTCTGACTAAATTCCTTATCTGCTGTGCTGCTGTCTGACTAAATTCCTTATCTGCTGTGCTAGTGTCTGACTAAATTTCTTATCTGCTGTGCTGCTGTCTGACTAAATTCCTTATCTGCTTTGCTGCTGTCTGACTAAATTCCTTACCTTCTGTGCTAGTGTCAGGCTAAATTCCTTATCTGCTGTGCTGCTGTCTGACTAAATTCCTTATCTGCTGTGCTGCTGTATGACTAAATTTCTTATCTGCTGTGCTGCTGTCTGACTAAATTCCTTATCTGCTGTGCTGCTGTCTGACTAAATTCCTTATCTGCTGTGCTGCTGTCTGACTAAATTCCTTATCTGCTGTGCTAGTGTCTGACTAAATTCATTATCTGCTGGGCTGCTGTCTGACTAAATTCCTTATCTGCTGTGCTGCTGTCTGACTAAATTCCTTATCTGCTGTGCTGCTGTCTGACTAAATTCCTTATCTGCTGTGCTAGTGTAGGACTAAATTCCTTATCTGCTGTGCTGCTGTCTGACTAAATTCCTTATCTGCTGTGCTGCTGTCTGACTAAATTCCTTATCTGCTGTGCTGCTGTCTGACTAAATTCCTTATCTGCTGTGCTGCTGTCTGACTAAATTCCTTATCTGCTGTGCTGCTGTCTGACTAAATTCCTTATCTGCTGTGCTGCTGTCTGACTAAATTCCTTATCTGCTGTGCTAGTGTCTGACTAAATTCCTTATCTGCTGTGCTGCTGTATGACTAAATTCCTTATCTGCTGTGCTGCTGTCTGACTAAATTCCTTACCTTCTGTGCTAGTGTCAGGCTAAATTCCTTATCTGCTGTGCTGCTGTCTGACTAAATCCCTTATCTGCTGTGCTGCTGTATGACTAAATTTCTTATCTGCTGTGCTGCTGTCTGACTAAATTCCTTATCTGCTGTGCTGCTGTCTGACTAAATTCCTTATCTACTGTGCTGCTGTCTGACTAAATTTCTTACCTTCTGTGCTAGTGTCAGGCTAAATTTCTTACCTTCTGTGCTGCTGTCTGACTAAATTCCTTATCTGTTGTGCTGCTGTCTGACTAAATTTCTTACCTTCTGTGCTAGTGTCAGACTAAATTCCTTATCTGCTGTGCTGCTGTATGACTAAATTCCTTATCTGCTGTGCTGCTGTCTGACTAAATTCCTTATCTGCTGTGCTAGTGTCTGACTAAATTCATTATCTGCTGTGCTGCTGTCTGACTAAATTCCTTATCTGCTGTGCTGCTGTCTGACTAAATTCCTTATCTGCTGTGCTGCTGTCTGACTAAATTCCTTATCTGCTGTGCTAGTGTAGGACTAAATTCCTTATCTGCTGTGCTGCTGTCTGACTAAATTCCTTATCTGCTGTGCTGCTGTCTGACTAAATTCCTTATCTGCTGTGCTAGTGTCTGACTAAATTCCTTATCTGCTGTGCTGCTGTCTGACTAAATTCCTTATCTGCTGTGCTGCTGTCTGACTAAATTCCTTATCTGCTGTGCTGCTGTCTGACTAAATTCCTTATCTGCTGTGCTAGTGTCTGACTAAATTTCTTATCTGCTGTGCTGCTGTCTGACTAAATTCCTTATCTGCTTTGCTGCTGTCTGACTAAATTCCTTATCTGCTGTGCTGCTGTCTGACTAAATTCCTTATCTGCTGTGCTAGTGTCTGGCTAAATTCCTTATCTGCTGTGCTAGTGTCTGACTAAATTCCTTATCTGCTGTGCTGCTGTCTGACTAAATTCCTTATCTGCTGTGCTGCTGTCTGACTAAATTCCTTATCTGCTGTGCTAGTGTCTGACTAAATTCCTTATCTGCTGTGCTGCTGTCTGACTAAATTCCTTATCTGCTGTGCTGCTGTCTGACTAAATTCCTTATCTGCTGTGCTGCTGTCTGACTAAATTCCTTATCTGCTGTGCTGCTGTCTGACTAAATTCCTTATCTGCTGTGCTGCTGTCTGACTAAATTCCTTATCTGCTGTGCTGCTGTATGACTAAATTCCTTATCTGCTGTGCTGCTGTCTGACTAAATTCCTTATCTGCTGTGCTGCTGTCTGACTAAATTCCTTATCTGCTGTGCTAGTGTCTGACTAAATTCCTTATCTGCTGTGCTGCTGTCTGACTAAATTCCTTATCTGCTGTGCTAGTGTCTGACTAAATTCCTTATCTGCTGTGCTGCTGTCTGACTAAATTCCTTATCTGCTGTGCTAGTGTCTGACTAAATTACTTATCTGCTGTGCTGCTGTCTGACTAAATTACTTATCTGCTGTGCTGCTGTCTGACTAAATTACTTATCTGCTGTGCTGCTGTCTGACTAAATTACTTATCTGCTGTGCTGCTGTCTGACTAAATTACTTATCTGCTGTGCTGCTGTCTGACTAAATTACTTATCTGCTGTGCTGCTGTCTGACTAAATTACTTATCTGCTGTGCTGCTGTCTGACTAAATTCCTTATCTGCTGTGCTGCTGTCTGACTAAATTACTTATCTGCTGTGCTGCTGTCTGACTAAATTCCTTATCTGCTGTGCTGCTGTCTGACTAAATTCCTTATCTGCTGTGCTGCTGTCTGACTAAATTCCTTATCTGCTGTGCTGCTGTCTGACTAAATTCCTTATCTGCTGTGCTAGTGTCTGACTAAATTCCTTATCTGCTGTGCTGCTGTCTGACTAAATTCCTTATCTGCTGTGCTGCTGTCTGACTAAATTCCTTATCTGCTGTGCTGCTGTCTGACTAAATTTCTTATCTGCTGTGCTGCTGTCTGACTAAATTCCTTATCTGCTGTGCTAGTGTCTGACTAAATTCCTTATCTGCTGTGCTGCTGTCTGACTAAATTTCTTATCTGCTGTGCTGCTGTCTGACTAAATTCCTTATCTGCTGTGCTAGTGTCTGACTAAATTCCTTATCTGCTGTGCTGCTGTCTGACTAAATTCCTTATCTGCTGTGCTGCTGTCTGACTAAATTCCTTATCTGCTGTGCTGCTGTCTGACTAAATTCCTTATCTGCTGTGCTGCTGTAAGATTCCATATTACTAGTTGATCTACAGTACTTTATGAACTTATTCAGTTACAGTAAATTCATTAACCATATCCATCTTTTTGTCTCTTTACATCTTTGTATCCATATGCATCTATTTATCCATATGTATCTATTTATCCATATGTATCAATTTATCCATATGTATCAATTTATCCATATGTATCTATTTATCCATATGTATCTATTTATCCATATGCATCAATTTATCCATATGCATCAATTTATCCATATGTATCTATTTATCCATATGTATCTATCCATATGTATCTATTTATCCATATGCATCAATTTATCCATATGCATAAATTTATCCATATGCATCCATTAGCATTAGTCATATAAATATATATATGCACCAACAGATTGGAAAGAAGTGAAACTATTGGTACTATTAGACAAGATAGTTTTACAGGATTGCTCAAGTTACAGGAGACAGAAGATAAAAGTCAAACATTGAGACAAGACATGCAGTAACAATGACATTTTCACAGGCGGCAGATTGTCAGCCTATCCCATTAAATTTCCTTATTCACCTCCTATGACATATCTGGAAAGAAGACAGTGGAACTATTCTTTACTCCCTAAATTAATAGAAATCCAGTTTCCCAGTTGTCACACTCAGGTGGTGAAAGTTTTTAAAAACTTATGGAGTTACAACCAAGTTTAAAGGTAGGTGATATGTCAGCAACCTGTCATCGAGGATCAAGATAACTCTTCATGTACTAAGCCGTAGCAACTATTATGTGGGGTGACCAGCTCCCTTCCTTGCTGTGTTTACCTTCCCTAACTCATGCGTCAAGTACCCATTTACAACTGACAACCAAGCTTGCAAACCTAATAAAATAAACATGAAGAAATGGAATGAAGAATTCTCCATGAAGGGTTTATATTGACACTTTAAAGATGTACTGCTTTAATTTATGGATGTACAGCTCTGTGATTTTGTGGCACAGAGTGCATCTGTGATTACCAAGGTACTGAGTTCAAAGCCTGCCGCAAGTATTTGTACACCCGTTTGTTCAGAAAGTAATGGCAAACTACAAAACAGATTTATATTGCCTAGAAAATCACTACCGTCAAAAACCTCTAGATTGATGGCTACATCCTGAATAGGATAAGCTACTAAATAAAACTATAGGGATGTTTCAAGTCATACCATGTCTCTGTTTGCTGGTTATACATTGGATTATGAAATCAACAATAGTGTATAGCAGATTTAGTACCCAATGTATCCTGATGAGACAGCTAGAAGGCATAGACAGCTCTGCAAGAGATAAAAATCAATCTTGGCAACAAGAGTGACAGGGAGGGAGGAGGAACAAACAAAGATGTCAGGATAGGAATACAGAAATAAAGAAGAAACTTTATTGCATTAGGGAAAAAATATGGAAATCACAAGTAATTACATCAAATCAATCAGTCAATATTAGCGAATAGATAGAATCAGTCAATAAACCCGTAACCCTTCAGGGTTGTAGGGGTACCACATTTGATGCATCAGCACACAGAGTCCTCCAGCGATTTTTATCTTAAACGATGCAAACGAGTGTGGAAAAATATTGACCTGTCCAACCTTTTATATTGTCCATCAGTTTTTTCCTTAGTCCTCTTCTGTGTCTTACACCATCCCGTATTGTTTTGGTCAAGGCATCATGTCAACATACATGAACAAAACATGCACATTTTTGCTGCCTCATTATTGACAGATTTTTGTGGACCTATATACATCTCTATTTTATTATTTTTTACATATTTGTCGTATGCTTCCTGTAGGAGATTCGTATAATTCATCTGTAACATATGCTTCCTGTAGGAGATTCGTATAATTCATCTGTAACATATGCTTCCTGTAGGAGATTCGTATAATTCATCTGTAACATATGCTTCCTGTAGGAGATTCGTATAATTCATCTGTAACATATGCTTCCTGTAGGAGATTCGTATAATTCATCTGTAACATATGCTTCCTGTAGGAGATTCGTATAATTCATCTGTAACATATGCTTCCTGTAGGAGATTCGTATAATTCATCTGTAACATATGCTTCCTGTAGGAGATTCATATAATTCATCTGTAACATATGCTTCCTGTAGGAGATTCGTATAATTCGTCTGTAACATATGCTTCCTGTAGGAGATTCGTATAATTCATCTGTAACATATGCTTCCTGTAGGAGATTCGTATAATTCATCTGTAACATTTGTATCCGAAGGCCTGTAATTGCCTCTCCATGTCCACAGTGAATGTCCAACTCTCACAACCATATAGCACAATAGAAAGCATTTGTGAGTTATAAAGTATGAGATATTCACAATAACACTAATGTTTTGACCATATAACACCATCTTACATTAATCCACTACCAACCCATATATATTTTTGGAATACCCAGTGTGAAAGTAGCTTCCCAGATGCACAGATCTATAGAGAATGACCTGTATCCCTTAGCTCAGCAGACATCTGAATGTGTGGACAGATTATATCCAGCAGGCAAGATGGCAGAGGTAAGTTATGAAGAACTCTCTTCTCTTTTTGACGCAACTGTTGGAAGCACTCCATCAAAATCCCAATCAACAGTCTTACGTTTGTTGTGATCACACACAGTCCGCCGTTTGTCATCAAAATTTCTGAGAAAACTATGAAATGTTACAAACATGTATTATTATTCGTTGTCATAATATTGTCAGTGATAAATCTGAGATTTGCATCAGTGTCATGTAAACTGACCTTCGTTAGAATGGACTAGAGTGCTGCGTCACTGTGAAGGGCTACTCTGACTTTTTCCATGATTTTAATTGGTCATTTTCCATATACTCTTTGTTGCCAGCCAATGAAAGAAAGGATAGAAAAAATCAGATTAGCCTTATACAGTGACATGAAATGAGGTAAAACTCAAGTCCGTCCGTGTAACGAAGGTATTAGATGTACATGACATCCAAACAAAATATAGATGGCATGAACGTGCAAATGTATGTCCCTCTGAGAAGTGTGACAGTAGTCAGCAGTCTTGTCTAGCTACTTCTTCATTCGTTCTCAAACTCCTGCGGATTAGCAGGATGTAGTCCGGAGAACGGAATGCATAAGTTAGTTAGTTAGTCGCCAGATCATCATCACTGCAAACTGGACATATCCATAGTTGCTCCGATCTCTCCCTGAGTGTATCCATCATTAAACTTCTGCTGACACTTCCGGTCCTATGCTGGTTGACCATCATTCTTCTGCGCCCTCCAAAATGTTCACTTCTAGCAACACCGCATTTCAAACCCTGATCTTTAATCCTGACCATTGAAAAGGAATCATCATCCACATTAGTCTCACTCTCGCGTGTTATATCTCTTAAGGAGTTCAAAACATCAGCTTGATCCATTGCCCTGTGCCACAATCGCGCATGATGCCAGTTGATCTACTCTTTCATTGTTTCGAACACCCACATGTCCCAGCATGAAAATAAATGTAACCACTTTCAGCCTCACCTTTCTCAAGGCCTCAATCCACTGTTCGCAGACGAGACCCACTTATATCTTCCTAGTCATACTCATAGAGTCACTCAAGATGCAGACCAGCGTTACCTTCTGTGTGCATACCCACTCAAGATGCAGACCAGCGTTACCTTCTGTGTGCATACCCACTCAAGATGCAGACCAGCATTACCTTCTGTGTGCATACCCACTCAAGATGCATACCAGCGTTACCTTCTGTGTGCATACCCACTCAAGATGCATACCAGCGTTACCTTCTGTGTGCATACCCACTCAAGATGCAGACCTGCGTTACCTTCTGTGTGCATACCCACTCAAGATGCAGACCTACGTTACCTTCTGTGTGCATACCCACTCAAGATGCAGACCAGCGTTACCTTCTGTGTGCATACCCACTCAAGATGCAGACCTGCGTTACCTTCTGTGTGCATACCCACTCAAGATGCAGACCAGCGTTACCTTCTGTGTGCATACCCACTCAAGATGCAGACCTGCGTTACCTTCTGTGTGCATACCCACTTAAATGTTCTGGTCACTGCCATAGTCTCCATGGTCATGCTAAACGTGTTGTGTCATGGTTCACAGCATTGCTGCGATATTCGGGCCTTCTTCCCTAACACATCCAACTTCAGCATGGCTTTGGGTCAATGACCCTATATGGGATGGGACAGCCAACTCGATCCCACAACCTTCCCAGTCACCTCCCATGATATCCATGGAAGACAAACAGTGTTGCTATTCTTTACTCCCTTCTTGGGCTCCGGTAACACACAGGTGGTCTAACTACTCACTCCATGAAATGTTTTAGACATTTAAGCTGTTACTGTTGAGACACTCTCATGGAGATGTTACTGTTGAGACACTGTCATGGAGATGTTACAGTCATGAAAGTGTGAGGTGGTGAATCGTTCATGGAGTTACAGTTACAACGTGAAAACCTCACAGTTATTGCTTTATCTGGCCACAATTTAATGGTTTGGGTTGAATCTACATAATCAATGACATGGAGTTTATTGATGTATGTTACACATCAGACAAAATTCATTTGAAACTGTTCACGTGTGAACCAATTAACTATTTTCTCAGAAATTATAATAAAACTGATCATGTGTGAACCAATTCATGATCTTCTCAGAAATGGGAAATGGTCAGGGGTATAAATTAAATCTTTGAAAAATCTTGACAAACAACTGACTATGGAAGGTCAGTCAGACCACATGTGACAAACGACTGACTGTAATGTAACAGTCAGACCACATGTGACAAACGACTGACTATGTAATGTAACAGTCAGACCACATGTGACAAATGACTGACTATGTAATGTCAGACCACATGTGACAAACGACTGACTATGTAATGTCAGACCACATGTGAATTATGAGAACATCCAAAGTATGGTAGGAAACATTGGTGGATGTCATGTTGTGGGTGTGTCATGTGTGTGTCACTAGAAGATTACACAGTGCATGTGTGTTAGCACATCCCACCTCCCAGCCCCAATGTGTCTGTTTATCACAAATTCTTGTTTGTTCTCTCTCTCTCTCTCTATTTTGAAGTGTTTACAAGAATGTCTATATTTTATTGAATGTTTTGCACTTTCTCACTGGCACACATTTTGTGTCTTTACTTCATCAAGCTGTCTAATGCTGCTGCTAAACTTACATCTCATTACATCACGTCTCATTACATCACATCTCATTACATCACATCTAATTACATCACCTCTCATTACATCACATCTAATGACATCACATCTCATTACATTATGTCTCATTACATCACATCTCAGTACATCACCTCTAATGACATCACTGGTCAATACATTGCTGCTCATTACACCATCTCTCATTACACCACTTCTCTTTACATTACCTCACATTACATCACTTCTTATTACATCATCTCTCATTACATCACTTGTCATTACATCACTTGTCATTACATCACTTGTCATTACATCACTTGTCATTACACCTCTAATCACATTACATTCCTCTCATTATCTCACCTTTTTTCATACCACTCATTATATCATGTCTCATTACATCACTTCTCATTACATCACATCTCATCATTACCTCATCACTACCTCACCACTCATCACTACCTCACCACTCATCACTACATCACATCTCATCACTACCTCCCATCTCATCATTACCTCACATCTCATCACTACCTCACCTCTCATCATTACCTCACCACTCATCATTACCTCACCACTCATCATTACCTCACATCTCATCACTACCTCACATAGTATCCTCTCACTTCCTCTATGTGACTAGATGGATTCCAGTGACAGTGAATCATACCAGGTTGGCACCATTCAACATCTTGATGTTGTCACCACTACCAGCTTTTGTCATCGATATTGTCAATTGCCACTTATACATAACCATTTTATTTTCATTTGGCTTCTGAATGTAACACATCCCTGGTGTTAGTATTATCCCCTGCATTGACATGTGTATGCCTGATTGTATTTGAGATTAACCAGTGAGAAATGTTTCTTCTACCTGGCATGTCCTTAGTTATATATTTATATATATAACTATATATATATATATATAGTGGTTTAGTTAGTTATATTTAGTGTCAGGCTACTGCAATCTTTGTAGAGTGTACCTTGTGCTTGATGGTCTCAGAACCTGGGCAATAAAATATTTGTATGAAAGGGTAAATGCCTTTCAACCATGGACATTTTTCTGACATTTTTTATCGGTCAAACTGGCAAGATGTTCAGTAACTGTTATTTTCCCCATGTGCATGATGTTAGACATTGAATCTTGAATTCATGGGTTTATTAAAACTGCAATGACATGGAACATCTTGGCACCATGTACATTGAAACTGTAATTTCATCATGCTTTACTGATTATAGGGCTCATTATGCCCCTGAGAGTTGATACATATCACCATATTGTGCATATTGAGCTTTTGGTCAGAATAAGACTTCTTTCTTATATCTAAATATGCTATTTTAGAATTCTATCTTTCCATTTTTAATAATCGCCTGAACAATATACAAGCACACTCCAGGTTGCTAGTTGTGCACTCATCCTTGTGAAATTGTTGGTCCACCATAGCTGGATCATATGAGAACCTTCTGTCTCCCAGGGCCAGGCAAATGGAACACCCTATATGGAACAAAACAACAGCTCACAAACATACTTCTATACTACATAGCCATAATGGCATTGGGTCAGAGGGAAGGAGTCCAGGTGTAGCTGGATCAGCTTCCGATCATCTTCATCCATTTATTTTGTCTTCATCCTTGTTACAGTTTTTTTGTATAATCATTTATTTTTCTTCCAACATACACCATTTTCATTGGTAATTTCTAGTCATTTGACCGATCAATGTTCTCTCTGTGTAGAAATAGTAGCATTTATTTGCTTGTGTCTTGTTCTCTGCTTTCTAAACTGCAACCATCAAATTGTGACCATCAACAATAGAAGACCTACCAGCAAAATCCAAACAAGTCTTTATATGTCATGTTTTCCATTATTTATTTGTATACCAGTTGGTCTAAAACTCCTGCTGGACTTCTCTTATAGCAGGACAATAGTATAGTGATTTAGTCCTACTTTTCCAGCAAGATGTAGACCAGAGAACCGAAATGCATTATGTCGCTGTTTTATTTGCGCTAATGATCCAACACATCTGACTTTGGTGTTGTATGGGATTTAAGTGTTCACGAAAACCTGTCTAGGTATTGTGCAAGAACTTTAAAAAATTATCAAATCCATTAAAAATCATGTTTTTGATTATTTCTGCGTATTGCATTGGTGGTGACACAAAGTCAGAATATATTTGTTAACTAAAAACACTTCAATAATCATCATGTATGACAGCTGGTTTTGATTCCGCTCATTGGGTCTTCTATTGTCAGGGGGTTACACACCAATTCAATCTGGTTGATGGGGGTATGTGTTGCTAAAATAGCACCTGGCTTCAAAACATGTGTACACTGTATAATAAGTCTGTGAAACATGTGTACACTGTAGCACAAGTCTGTGAAACATGTGTACACTGTAGAACAAGCTGCTGACAAAGCACAGATGACATAATATTTTTCTGTTGTGGTTTTGTTTTGTGTACAGTGAATAAATTGTAGAATGCAAATTATGCCAGAAATACTGGGTTTATTAATAAAAAGAAATTAGTTTAATTTTTTTTTTGAATGGATAATTAATGTAGCCACTAGCATTTCTCAGTCATGTGATAGGTTGAAATAGTTGCCTCGTAATTCTTGATAATGTGTTCTTAGAATTAGCAGATGTGTTTATAATTTGTAACAGAACCGACACAGAAAATAATGACCTTTACATAATGTAAAACAATGTATCGGGAAGGTTTTTGCAAGTATCCTTCTAAAGCAGCTCCAACTGCTTGCCGAACGTGTCCTGTCAGAGTCACAGTGTGGTTTCATAGGCACAAAAACCACTACTGACATGACCTTTGTCAACTAGAAATGTCATGAACAGGGGAAGCCACTCTTTGTGACTTTCGTGGATCTAAAACTTTTGACACTGTTAGCAGACCAGCTCTATATAAAATTCTAAAATGTACTGGTTGTCCACCAAAACTATTGAACTTGTTATTTTCATTCATGAAGGCATGCGCACAAATGTATCGTTAGAGGGCAAAATGTTTTATAGCTTTGCAGTAAAGACTGGAGTAAAGCAAGGGTGCATTCTAGGCACCCATCCTCTTCTGAATCTTTTTTGCAGTGCTTCTGAAACATGCTCTTGCAGATGCAGAAAGTGAAGTTCTCATCCACACCCTGTGACAGCCTGGCTCAAACATAAGAGTGAAACAGCATATGCCCCCAGTAAACACTTTCAGTAATAGTTCAACATAAGAGTGAAACAGCATATGCCCCCAGTAAACACTTTCAGTAATAGTTCAACATGACTATTTAAAAACCAGGAACTCTGGTCAAAACAAAACTGCTGCAGATTTTCAATATATGTTAGGCCACATGCAAGGTTCCATGAACCTGAAGGGAAGCAAATCTTGATATCATTTCTGATAGAGAAAAGACAGTATTACAGTCTCCAACACAGGGTTGACAGAATTTGATAATTTCATGACTAAATTACATTTATTTTCCAGTTTTAAGTATCACTGGCAATAAAATTGGTAGGTAGTTAGTTAGTTTACCTCTCTTTTGGAGAGGCATGCCTCTTTCAACCAGCGGACAACAAAGTCCAATTAGATTATATCAGGATACTACCATTAAATATTAGAGGTAACAAAGACCCCAAATTAGTAAAAATACCATCACATGGCAATAAAATTTATGTTTTATCATATTTTTTTTATATTATTGGTTAATTAGGAAACATTAAAAGTTGGGAGTTTGGTAATTTCAGAATACGGTCAAAGTGGTCTAGAAGCCGTGCTGAAAGCGAATCTGTCAGACCAAATACGCATATATTGCAGGATGGGTAATTGAATAATATAATATGGAAGCATGGATGATTATTATTTAAGAAAAATCGGTACAGTAAAAGTAGATGCCACCACATAGTTGAGTTATTTCCCTTGTCTATGTTTGTATATTTCATGTTCATCATTTAATAATTTTAATAAAAATATTTAAGGGTTAGGGTTAGGATAGTTGTGTTTTACATAACTAACTCTAACCCCAATCCTAAAATAAATAAATATTTCAATTATTAAATGATGAACATGAAATTTACAAACATAGACAAGGGAAATAATTAAACATGTGGTGACATCTGCTCATACTGTACCGAAAAATGATAATGCAGCAAACAGGATTTCAACCAGGTCCGCTTAGATGGCACCAATATGCCTCGCAACTTGATCTTTAACCACACTGTTCTCCTGACTACATTCTGATAATCTGCAGGAGTTTGAGAATGAACGAAGAATAAGTCACTAACTTGATAGTTGTATGCAAGACAATACATCAAGTTGACATATGATGACAAGTTGACATATGAGGACAAGTTGACATATGATGACATGTTGTTGAGACCTGTCTGTTTGCTTGCAACTGCATAACTTTGTGTTGTGTGTGGCAATGTTGTTGTTACTGTTAGTTGCATGATTTCATGTTTATTGTAGATGTTTGACTCCCAGAGTCCGATTATTTAATCCTGTATCAGGAAGATTACTGCAATTTCTTGTATATTTGACTTGTGGCATATGTTCAACATGCAGCTTGACTTGCAACTCCTGGTGTCCTTGTTGCTCCGGGTGTCCTGTCACCAAACCTAGCCCATATGTCTCAAAGTTCTCCTTCATAGGTTGTGTCAACAATAATACGCAAAGGTTTGTTTGTGGGGGGGGGGGGTGGCGATGACAAAACATGTATTTTTTTTTGTAACTTTTTTTCTTAGACTGAAAAGGCCATTATTTTTTACATAAATAAGTAAGGATAGGGGGAAAGATCCCTAGATTCTTGGCAGCTGTTGACAAGTGGAGATGGGGTCAAAATTTGTCTAAGAATAAGAATTATTGCAGTAATTTATGGACTTTCTCTAACAATTGATTTGTTTGTTTGTTTGTCATGTTCAACACTGCAGATATAGACATTATTAGAAGTTTGTCATGTTCAACACTGCAGATATAGACATTATTAGAAGTTTGTCATGTTCAACACTGCAGATATAGACATTATCTAACATTCTCAGCTGCTATAATCAAAAGGGACTGAGCACACTTGAGCAGCACCTTCAGTGTATGCCTTCTGTTTATATCATTTTTAACATTTTTCTGGTCCAGAGTTTTGAGTTATTGTTAAAATGACACTTGTTGGTTATAGTTAAGAATTGTATAAAAATCGCATTTTTCTTGTACAGTTTCAAGTTTTGTTAAAATAACACTTTTTTCCAAAGTATAATTGTGTTAAAATAACACTGTTCTGGTCCAGATTTTTGAATTGTGTTAAAATAACACTTTTTTCCAAAGTAGAATTGTGTTAAAATAACACTTTTCTGGTCCAGAGTTTTGAATTGTGTTAAAATAACCTTTTTCCAAATTTTAGAATTGTGTTAGAAGAACACTTTTCTGGTGCAGAGTTTATAGTTGTGTTAAAATAACACTTTTTCTGATGCAGTTAAAGAGTTGTGTTAAAATAACACTTTACTGTGTAGCCATTTATCTTTAAAAAAGAACACTAACTGATGCAGAGCTGTGTTAAAAATGGTACCATTCTTTTTTTTTAATGTGTTTATACAAAAGACACCTTTTTTATTATATGATAACTTTGATCAAATGACATTTTTCTTAGCAAGAGTCTATTGTCTATTGTCTGGTCCCAGGTGAATGATGGTTGATTGTATTCACACTTGCCGTTAAGCGTAGGGGTGGTAGAAGCTGTCATTCCAAGGCGAGATGTGTCACAGTGGTTGCATTTAGTCTATGTTTGTTCAAGGCTATCTTGATGTTTTCTATCCACCATTTTCTTGGTCAATCTTTGGCTTTACGCCCGGATATTCTCTTGTTATATGTTCTTATTGGTATTTGGTTCATGCTCGTAAGGTGACTGAACCATTTTACTTGCTGTCTCTCAATATGTTCAATACATGATATTATACCAACTGTTGTCCTAATTTCTTCATTTCTTATTTTATCTAGTTTAGTAACCATTGCAGCTTTTCTCAGACACTTCATTTCACATGTAACAATTTTTCTCTGCTGCGAGGCTTTTAAAGACTATGTTTGACATTGGTAACAAGAGTCATGGTCACATGACACATTCATGAACAATGTTTGAACAATGCATGGTTGTCAGACTGTACAATGATGTGTAACATGTCACGCCAGGTTGTAACATGTCGTCCCAGATTGTAACATGTCATGGCCAGGTTGTAACATGTCGTCCCAGATTGTAACATGTCATGGCCAGGTTGTAACATGTCGTCCCAGATTGTAACATGTCACGCCAGGTTGTAACATGTCGTCCCAGATTGTAACATGTCACGCCAGGTTGTAACATGTCGTCTCAGATTGTAACATGTCACGCCAGGTTGTAACATGTCGTCCCAGATTGTAACATGTCATGGCCAGGTTGTAGCATATCACACCAAGTTGTAGCATGTCATGCCAGGTTGTAGCATGTCACGCAAGGTTGTAGCATGTCACGCAAGGTTGTAGCATGTCACGCCAGGTTGTAACGTCACGCCAGGTTGTACTCAAGGTTTGCAACAACAGCATTCTTCTTGTATTCATATGGCAGATATTTGGACTCAGAACATTCTATAGTTGTAACATTTAATACTTGTATCATTGAATATATTGTAACATTTGTTACTTGTAAAGCATAGGAGTACTTGTTTCTTCTTCTTTCGTTCACTTGAAACATGTCTATATCTGTAATTCTGTCTCCTTAATAAAACTCAGTCTTTTGTAGTTCATACAGTGTCCCATAGAGCTTTGATTCCAGTGTTGTTTTCTCTGGCCAATATGTATGCCTCAGTGTTTCATACTCAGAACAATTTTGAAGTATACGCTTGGCATTCTGTGCTGCCTGTACACATGGCCATGTTGCCAATCTTGAACTTTGTGTACATGTGACTGCCGAATCAGTTGTGACCCATTCTGAGGCGTAGAATTACAACTTGTTCTGATCTATTCATAATGTGATAGTTATCTTGTGTTGGTGTTTGTGGCATTGACTTGATCATCTGTTCTTTTCTGATGGTAGGTGATTGATTGGTACATCTGGTTTGTCTTCGGTAGCACCTTCTTTAGCCAGTTGATCTGCCTTTTCATTGCCTAGTAGTCCATAGTGAGAGGGTATCCACTGCATAATTACTCTATACATGTAAGACAATTTATTAAGTAGTTTTTGCAAGTCTGTTAGTTTTCCAGACTGGATGGCTTGAAGCACTGACCTTGCATCTGTCAGGAATACCACAGGCTGTGGGCCAGGGTTGGAGTTCAGCAGTTTTTTAAATGCCACCCTAATTGCCTGGATTTCTGCATCATAATTATTGCAGAATTTCCCTGTTGGTGTTCTGATTGTATCTCTAGACTTGTGTGAATATTCTATATATAGACCTGCACCTTCATTCCTCACTGCATTCTGTGCTGATCCATCTGTGTATACTCTGACCCATATATCTTATGGATATTCCTCGTCCAGGAAACTGACTGTCCTTCGCTGCACACTGTTCTGTTCGTCCTCGCTTAGTATTCCTTTCACATGGGTCTGAATGTATATTGGTATTCCATGCCTTTCACTCCAAGGGGTTTGTTCTGGTACAGATTTTTAGGAGCTGTCAATTACAGGTTGGTCTGTAAGTTGTCTATGGTGTCATTTAGCTCGGTGGATAAAGCCGCTTATTTTCAGTCGTCCCATTGCTAGGTTTTAGAATCTTTCCTTCATTGGATGACTTGGCATACACTGAAACTTTTCTGCTTGTATTAGCATCTTTGCGTTCACCAAGTGTTTGCGTTCTCCACATTTTCTGCATCTCTGCTATGGGTGTTGATTTCATTGCTCCCAACATTATTCTAAGCGCCTGTTCTTGCATTTCATCTAGATCCTGTAATGTGGTGTTTGATGCAGGACACCACGCAGCTGAACCATATTCCAGGTGTGGTCTTATGCCTTGCTGGTAAACTTTACCGGAGTATATTCCCACTGGCTTCCCATGTGGTTCCACTTAGTTTTCTCAGGATAGCTAACGTCCTCCTGGCTTTTGTTGTTGCTTTGTTTATGTGCTGCTTCCATGTCAGCTTATCATCAAAAGTAACTTTGAGGTATGTGGGTTGTTTGTCTTCTTTCAAAAGCTCTCCATCTATCTTGATAACACCAGCTTTTTGTTTTGGTGAGAGGGTAAAGAGTGTAGTGCTGCACTTACCTGTGTTAATGCTAACGCACCATCTATTTGCCCATAAGTTTAGGGCATCGATAGCTCTTTGTATTTGTTTAGTGGCCACTGTCACATGTTCTTCCATGCACCAGATCACCAAGTCGTCAGCATACATTGCCACTTTGATCATGTGGGGTTGTTCGGCAGTTAGGTCAGTGATGTATACCAAGAAAAGTGTGGGTGACAGGACTCCTCCCTGGGGGACTCCATGACGCAGGAGCACTTGTAACACTTGTTACTTGTAGATCATTAGAGTACTTGTAACATTTGTTATGTATAGTTCATAGAAATACCTGTAACATTTGTTACTTAAACCATATGAGTACATGTAACTTTCTTATGTATAGATTATAGAGGTACTTTTAACAATTTTTTATCATAGGAGTACTTGTAACATTTTTATTTATTGACTATAGAAGTAGTTGTAACATTTGTTACTTAGAACATACAAGCAACTGTTTGTAACATTTTTTAAATTGAGTTGAAATGTGTTACATTGATGCCAAATCTCTCTTACGTTTAGCCCACATTACGAAGCCATATTGTGGACCTTGTTCACACGGCCAGAACACTCTACCACGAGGCTAGCATATTTCTGACGGAGAAATCAACCTCACATGTGGTCAGTAGATTGTTTATCAATCTCACATTTGATCATTAGATTGTTTATCAACCTCACACGTGGTCAGTAGATTGTTTATAAGCCTCACACATGGTCAGTAGATTGTTATCACTCTGACAGGTTCTGTCTTTGTGCTCATTTCAATGTTCTTACAATGAAACAGAATACATAGAGGGGAGGGAGAACACATAAAGGGGAGGGAGAACACATAAAGGAGAAGGAGAACACGTAAGGGGAGGGAGAACACGTAAGGGGAGAGAGAACACAAAGCAATACATAAAGGGGAGACAACATAGCTAGGGAATATAGAACACAGAGGGTAGAAACATAGATGGACACAGAACATAGGGAGAGACAGAACATAGAGAGGAAACAGAACATAGAGGGAGACAACACATAGAGAGGAGAGAGAACATAGAGGGAGGCAACAAATAGGGGGAGACAGAACGTAGAGGGAGACAACACATAGGAGAGACAGAACACTGAGAGAGTAGAAAACCGAAGAGAAAAAAAAGGGGAGATATGACACATGGATGGATGGGAAACCTGGTCCTTAACAACAAAACATAAGAGAAAACTGGTTACAACAGAGATGAGAAGATGTCTGAGAAAAGCCACAGGAGTGACCAGAAGACACCGAATTTGAAACAGTGTCATATTAATTCTACAATATATACAAAACCCAAAAATACAAAGGTTCAGTCATCTAGAAAGAATGCCATGTAATTCATTAGTTAATAGTTAATAAAGCATATATGAAGAGAGGAGAAGCAGAAAGAAGAGCCAGGGGTAGACCTAGAGTACACTGGATCGACAAAATCAAAGTGACATTACACGAACACTTAATACCGGTAGCATTATCTGAAGCTGCCAAACAGCGAGAACAAGAATACTGTATCTCTCTCGACACCCGTAAGGGGTAATAGAGGAAGGAAAGAAGAAGCAGAAGATGTATGGAAGATTTAACACATAGATGGATGGGAGACAAAAGTCACAAACAGAAGACGGAGCACATTAAGTGGAGACGGTACAGTGAGTGTAGAATATATGTCATACATCTAACACTGTTTGATGAGAATATTTGTCATTAGTTTGTCATACATCTAACACTGTTTGATGACTTGATTCCACTTGTTCAATAACTGATAATATTTGTCATTAGTTTGTCATACATCTAACACTGTTTGATGAGAATATTTGTCATTAGTTTGTCATACATCTAACACTGTTTGATGACTTGATTCCACTTGTTCAATAACTGATAATATTTGTCATTAGTTTGTCATACATCTAACACTGTTTGATGAGAATATTTGTCATTAGTTTGTCATACATCTAACACTGTTTGATGACTTGATTCCACTTGATCAATAACTGATAATATTTGTCATTAGTTTGTCATACATCTAACACTGTTTGATGACTTGATTCCACTTGATCAATAACTGATAATATTTGTCATTAGTTTGTCATACATCTAACACTGTTTGATGACTTGATTCCACTTGTTCAATAACTGATAATATTTGTCATTAGTTTGTCATACATCTAACACTGTTTGATGACTTGATTCCACTTGATCAATAACTGATAATATTTGTCATTAGTTTGTCATACATCTAACACTGTTTGATGACTTGATTCCACTTGATCAATAACTGATAATATTTGTCATTAGTTTGTCATACATCTAACACTGTTTGATGACTTGATTCCACTTGTTCAATAACTGATAATATTTGTCATTAGTTTGTCATACATCTAACACTGTTTGATGACTTGATTCCACTTGTTCAATAACTGATAATTTTTCTCTCATCCAATCATTGTGTGCCCAGCTCTCTGAAAGTTTAGAAGACAGGCTTATGACCTCACTCATTGCTTTGGAATCAGAGATGAAGAGAATCATTGAGATGATTGGTCTAGTCAATTTAGAGGCCATTGATGAGGTGAGTCCAGAGTACACAAATGCTAACACAATTAGACAGTATCAATAAATACAAGAAATTACTTAGAAGTAAAAAGTAAGAGAAATTACTTAGAAGTAAAAAGTAGCAGAAATTACTTAGAAGTAAAAAGTAAGAGAAATTACTTAGAAGTAAAAAGTAAGAGAAATTACTTAGAAGTAAAAAGTAAGAGAAATTACAGCTAGAAAACAAGAGATACTAAACAAGTAACAGAAATTAGAAATATCAGGCTAGGAAGATAATTTAAAGATAGCAGGCAGGCAAAGAAAAGTATTTAGAGATGGCAGGCAAAAAATGCATTTAGAGATAACGGGCGAAGAAAGTATTTAGCGATAGCCAGCCATGAAACATATTTAGAGACTGCTGGCAAATAAAAGTATTTAGAGACTGCAGGTGAATAAAAGTATTTAGAGACCTTGGAGATTTTCTACCTTGGCTAACAAGGCACTGTATCATTTCGCAAGGTAGCTGGACACATATATGGATACTGGGTGATCATTCCTCTACTGAGTCCACTCTCTGATAACCACAACGAATATTATGACCACTATCTTGCACAAGGCGTTCTGCAGCCAATGAACTTGACTCGTGTAATTAGACATTTTGTGCCCATCAGGTACTGAACCGTTTGTCATCCTTGAGCCTGATTCTGCTTTAGGAAGAACTCTACAGAAGAGTTGGTCTCGGGCTCTTCCGCCTTCTTAGCCAAGGAGTTGTTCACTGAACCCCTCGTCCAAATCTGAGTCACACCACGCATTTGGGAACAAGACATGTTCTCGAGTTGAACGACCTTGTCCCATTTCCCATTTGTGCCTGCTCG
The DNA here is from genome assembly GCA_034231615.1 of Meghimatium bilineatum. Lineage (NCBI taxonomy): Eukaryota > Metazoa > Mollusca > Gastropoda > Stylommatophora > Philomycidae > Meghimatium > Meghimatium bilineatum. The sequence goes on from CM067301.1 coordinate 36,713,371, forward strand.
GGTACTGAACCCGTTCTCTCTGCGAGCATGTTACTGTTATAGGAAAGCTCGACAGTAGAGTTGGACCAGGGCTGCTTTCTTTGTCAGGCACCCACGATTGGATCTCTGCCCATAAGGAGCACCTGTAACTAGATGCTTGTCTTGAGCTGACAGAAACTGTAGTTCTGATTTCTTGGAATGTTTTCCCTTTCTATTTGCACATGGCGCTGCCCTCTCATTGTACTCAGTAGATTTTCTTTTTGTCTCTCACAATGCATCTACCTTTCTGTGTCAATTGCACCGCTGGATCAGCAACCAACCAACCATGTATATTTTACAAATCTGTGCTAGTTGACAGGCCTGACTTTGTGTCACACCAATGCTTGGACCAGACTGGCTAGCATCACTGTGTGTCGATGTACCAGACTGGCTAGCATCACTGTGTGTCGATGTACCAGACTGGCTAGCATCACTGTGTGTCGATGTACCAGACTGGCTAGCATCACTGTGTGTCGATGTACCAGACTGGCTAGCATCACTGTGTGTCGATGTACCAGACTGGCTAGCATCACTGTGTGTCGATAGTGCCACCAAATGTGTTGGTGCATTGGTATCGAAGATGTTGACTGTCTTCATTGCAGTCAAATCTCATTCCATCTGCAACCTCCCCACTTTCTGACATGAGCCTAAAAGTATTTGCCAGGAATACAGCAAGAGCAGCTGTACTTCAGTTTCCAGGGACCAACAGGAATTGAATCCTCTTATTTTTATTGTTAATTTATCCTCTTGCTTCTTACTTGAATTTTCTGTTTCCAGGGTGCACCATGAGGAGGTACTTTTAGGATCTTGGTTATCTGCTAAACCCTGGGACTGCACAGAGCAATGCGAGACCCTTACCACCCCTGGGTGGTCATATATGTGTACTATATATGGTTATATATATATATATATGAGTATTCCTTGGTTTTATATATTGTGGGTACTCATTGGTTATTTATATATATATATATATATATATATATATATATATATATATATATAGTGTTCATTAAAAGAAATGCTTTTTTTGGGAGTTACCTGTACTTTTATAAATGATATTCACTGATTGGATATCATTAAACTTATCGACAGTGTCCATCTGGTCATTAACTTCTTGTGGTTACTTGAATTGTACTCAACTCATTATTGTCAGGGCATGAAAGAGGTCAAGGTCAAAAACAATTTTGGCAATAACTCGTGAAAGGTTCATGAAATATATATATTTTATTGTCTGGTTATACGGCTACTGGTTAAAGCTTAATGGTTATCGTTCAACAGATCAACCTACTTGAACATCACAAAAACAAACAGGGAAAATTCAAACAAGTTTACAGTAAACTGAAGGGACGAGGCAAAGAGAAAAGAGGCCCGCTTCTTCCTGGTAAATATATTTTATCTTCCCTCTTACTTTCTCTTTGAATATCTCCACTTTATCTTTATATTTTTTTAGTGTGCATACTGAAACTCCCAATGGATCTCCCTTGTACCAGGACAATGGTTTTATTAGATTTGCAGCAGGATGTAGTCTAGAGAGTGGAGATGTGTTGTATAGATGTAGTCTAGAGAGTGGAGATGTGTTGTATAGATGTTTTATTTCTACCTGGAGCTGATATATCTGTGGTTTCTCTTGAATTATCTTTTTCTCTCTATTCTCTCATATGTTCACATCCCCCGTCTCCGTATTGTTTTATTCTAGTGTTATAGGGGGCCTACTCATGCTAATAACAATGTGTTCTGTTCATAAGTGTCCTGTAGTACAAATTGTCTGTATAGAAACAGATTTTGTGCTAGAAAAATTAACCCCATTAAAAAAACTACAAAACAAAAAAATTGGAGGGAGGGGACCTTGATTTTTGTTTTTTAAAGGTCATTTGGTGTTGCATCTTCAGTAATTAGTGCTAATGTGTGAACGTTTTGCACGTATTGAAATGTAAACAAATGTGTGGGGATTTTTTTTTGGGGGGGGGGGTACAAAAATGTTATTGTAATACGGAAATAAATACAGGTAGTTAAAAATATGGATTTATGGAAAAGTAAGTTGACATCTATGTCTGTTATAGGGGACTAGTCATTACATCTATGTCTGTTATAGGGGTCTAGTCATTATATCTATGTCTGTTATAGGGACCTAGTCATTACATCTGTCTGTTATAGGGGTCTAGTCATTACATCTATGTCTGTTATAGGGGCCTAGTCATTACATCTATGTCTGTTATAGGGGTCTAGTCATTACATCTATGTCTGTTATAGGGGTCTAGTCATTACATCTATGTCTGTTATAGGGGTCTAGTCATTACATCTATGTCTGTTATAGGAGTCTAGTCATTACATCTATGTCTGTTATAGGGGTCTAGTCATTACATCTATGTCTGTTATAGGGGTCTAGTCATTACATCTATGTCTGTTATAGGGGCCCTTTTACTTTAAATTACTTTATTGTGATGATTGTTAGATGGGTTGATTCTATCTCCCTGACAGCTTTTGAAATCAGAAGCTGGACATTAGATGAAGTTGGACAATGGCTGGAGAGTCTATCGTTGGCAGAGTACAAGGAGAGTTTTAAAGCTCACGAGATTACAGGAGCAGAGCTCTTCAATTTGGAGAGAAGAGATCTCAAGGTACAGTCTTGTTAGAATGTTCATGTCTCACAATTCAGTGTAAATCTGTAACATTATATCAATATCAGAACTTCAATGTAGAACTAGTTTGTCAATCTTAGAACTTCATTGTAGAACTAGTTTGTCAATCTTAGAACTTCATTGTAGAACTAGTTTGTCAATCTTAGAACTTCATTGTAGAACTAGTTTGTCAATCTTAGAACTTCATTGTAGAACTAGTTTGTCAATCTTAGAACTTCATTGTAGAACTAGTTTGTCAATCTTAGAACTTCATTGTAGAACTAGTTTGTCAATCTTAGAACTTCATTTGTAGAACTATTATGTCAATCTTAGAACTTCAATGTAGAACTATTATATCAATCTTAGAACTTCATTGTAGAACTATTATGTCAATCTTAGAACTTCAATGTAGAACTATTATATCAATCTTAGAACTTCATTGTAGAACTATTATGTCAATCTTAGAACTTCAATGTAGAACTAGTTTGTCAATCTTAGAACTTCATTGTAGAACTAGTTTGTCAATCTTAGAACTTCATTTGTAGAACTATTATGTCAATCTTAGAACTTCAATGTAGAACTATTATATCAATCTTAGAACTTCATTGTAGAACTATTATGTCAATCTTAGAACTTCAATGTAGAACAAGTAGGCCTAAGTGAATCTCAAAACTTCAATCTAGAACAAGCATCAATCTCAGAACTTCAATCTAGAACAAGTGCATCAAACTCAGAACTTCAATCTCATAGCTGTTTTAGATAGGCATAGTTTTCTTCTTGTGGTCACATAAAGTGGACAGTTCTGTCAAATAAATTCTGTTTTTTTGGAGATTATCCACAGAAGGATTGTCCTCATTTTTATACCCTAAATAAATATTATTTTTCCCCAAAATTATGTTTAAATGCCGCTTGACTCTGGGTAAATATAAATATAACAATATTCAATGAAATCTAAATATATTATGTACAATATTACATCAGGAAAATGATTCTTCCTCCAGGTCCAGATAAATGGAACACATTATATGGAACAAAACAACAGCTCACAAACACATGCATATATCACACAATGGCATTGGGTCAAAGGGATGAGCGCATTGACCGCTGGATCAGCAACCAACCAACCATGTATATTTTACAAATCTGTGCTAGTTGACAGGCCTGACTTTGTGTCACACCAAAGATGGAGATAGAACTATTTTTATGTTAGAATACATTCTTCATATTCTTTAGAACAAAGCATATCTGCTGGAAGTCCCCTCAAGAACAATTTACTGGCAATTGTAGCAAAATACAACTGTCGAAGTCAGAAAATTCCAACCCTTGGGTTGTCTGGGTTTACGATGCACCATGAAGACATTACATCAAGCACCAAAAATGGTAAACTGTCACAATTTTGTTCAATAGCGCAGACACAGAACAAATAATAGACTACAACGGATGTATCAGTCGGTGTGCATCTGTAGACCAACAACACAGGAACCAGAACATATACAAAGTTGTTCCAGCTTCACGCTTAAGAGTCTGGCCCACAGGAACATCTTGTCTAACCAAATTGTTGGGAACCCCCAGCATGACATTAAACAAACCATGCTATATATGATGAATATTGGACAGGAGTGATTGATCGCAGCACAAGATGTGTGTACAATATATATGTTATACTCTATTCACTTTAACAAATGAAGTGGGTCAGTGCTTCTGATTGCTTGTTCGACATATAATGCATTAATCGATTGTTAAGTGCCCAATAATATTGTTTTTAAATAATATTGTTTTTAAATGTTTTAAATAATATTGTTTTTAAATGTTTTAAATAATATTGTTTTTAAATGTTTTAAATAATATTGTTTTTAAATGTTTTAAATAATATTGTTTTTACATGTCATCAGCTGTTTAAAAATCACCTGTTGTAGCAGAGTAATGTGGGGGTGTGTTTTGACCCACTTCATTCTTAGAGTGAACTGAGTATAACTTGGTAATTTTCAATAACCTAGGAAAAGAGTTAATGACATTATTGCATACCTGTATAGACAATGGATGTAGTCCGAAGAACAGAATGTGTTGTGTCATAGTTTACAGCTTAGATGTGATGTTTGCGCCTTTTGAAACATCCGATTTCAGCATGGCCTATGGGTCATTTTGAACCTTTTTGGGATATGAGTCACCTCCATTTGCCCAAACCTCTTTAGTCGTCTCTTAATCCAGTGTCGGTATTCTTTTCTATTTCGGACCCCCAGCAACATACACAGTGGATTAAGACTGCCGTTTGAACAATTTTTTTAATCAAATTGTGGAGAAACCATGAGGTACCAAAAACAAACCGCTCTATACAAAATCAATGTTGACCTGGACACATAGTGATTCATTGCAGCAGATATCTGATGTTTTGGTCATTTCCAATAGCATAGGAGCAGAATTTATTACAATACAGTGGGAATTCCATTATAACAACTTGGCCCGAACTAACAAAATATGTATGTAATAACCCCGCCGAAGACGGCTGTGTAGGGCCATTGGCGCAAATAAAACGGCGACACAGCGCATTTCCATTCTCTGGACTACATCCTTCTGGAGATCTATTAGGACCATGGTCCTGATACAAGATATCCAATGGGAGTTTGAGAATGAACGCTGAAGAAGAAGTATGTAATAACAGAAATTCGCTATACACAGTATAAAGAATGAATATAATTGGAGATTTAGAAAATTGTTATAAAAGAATGCGTTATAGAGGGAATTCCACTGTATTATTGCATGCCGGTACAGAGAGATAAAGATGGATGTTTGAAAGATTTTTTTATTCATAAAATAAACTTGTACTTATAATAAACTTAAACTTATGAAATAAAAATGTATTTGTTGACATTTTTGCAGGATTTAGGGGTGACGAAAGTGGGACATCTTAAGCGGATCCAACAGGGGATCAAAGAGCTACATCACAGAGAGGCAGCATATGATCGACCTAGTTCATGACACAGGTCTCGGGCCTGACATATTTTGTCTTCACAATGCAGATGACTATCATACAGGCAGTCCAGAAAATGAGACAAGTTGTATAACCCGTTTGTTGGCGACTGTGAGCTCCTGCAGTTCGAGATTTCTATGGAGTTGGTGATGATAATTGAGAATGAGTTTATACCTCCGTGTCCATTATGCAGGTCATTATTTCATGCAAATATTTTGATCTTTCATTTCAAGTCTTATACACTCAGAATGAGTGAATGTTGTCAATTACTAGCCATTATGTGGCTATTACTGGCCATGATGTGATGAATTACTGGCTATAAGATGACCAAATGCTGGACATAACATGACCATTTACTGGACATTATGTGATGAATTACTGGCTATAAGATGACCAAATGCTGGACATAACATGACCATTTACTGGACATTATGTGATGAATTACTCGACATAATATGACCAATTTTTTTTACTGACCATGCTATGGCCATAATACAGTATGAACTTAATAGCCACAGAGCGACCAATTGTTGGACATAACATGACCAAGTACTGGACATGTGAACAATTGCTGGCTATAACATGATCAAATTCTGGACATGTGACCAATTAATGGTCATAATATGACCAATTGCCAGCCATAACCACATACTAGACATGTGATCAATTGGTGGACATAACATGACCAAGCACTGGACATGTGATCAATTGGTGGACATAACATGACCAAGCACTGGACATGTGATCAATTGGTGGACATAACATGACCAAGTACTGGACATGTGATCAATTGGTGGACATAACATGACCAAGCACTGGACATGTGATCAATTGGTGGACATAACATGACCAAGCACTGGACATGTGATCAATTGGTGGACATAACATGACCAAGCACTGGACATGTGATCAATTGGTGGACATAACATGACCAAGCACTGGACATGTGATCAATTGGTGGACATAACATGGCTAAATACAATATATGATGTTACCAATTACTGGACATGTGATCAATGACTGGTTATAATATATTCAAATATGTGACAAATGTCTGGGGGACATTGAGAAGTTGTGTTGTTGTTTGTTATCTAGAGCTGCTGAGTTTTCTGCTCTTAAGTAGCCAATGTCAAGTTCAGGATTCTGCATGTGTTTTGTCATTGTAAGAATGGCATTTCAAGTTCAGGATTCTGCATGTTTTTTGTCATTGTAAGAATGGCATTTCAAGTTCAGGATTCTGCATGTTTTTTGTCATTGTAAGAATGGCATGTCAAGTTTAGGATTCTGCATGTGCTTGTCATTGTAAGGATGTAATGTCAAGTTCAGGATTCTGCATGTGCTTGTCATTGTAAGGATGTAATGTCAAGTTCAGGATTCTGCATGTTTTTTTGTCATTGTAAGAATGTTTGTAAATGTTGGAGGTGATATTGGTAATAAATTTATTGCTTCTCTCTGAAGAGAATTTTAGACATTCCAGCATTATATGTTGTACTGTCTCATTTGCTTTGGCACACAAATGCCAGAATTTGGCTGCAAATGAAACTTGTTTCAATGTGTTGAATCTGACTTGTTTTATCTCGGATGATTGTGCATTGGTCTGTTTTTAATTTGTTGATGTTATTTGTGTTATTCTGTTTGTGGAATACCTGGTAATAAATTGTTCAACCATATATAATGGGGAAAATTTTTTTTAATTGACTTGTTTCCTTGATAGTCACTTCAATGAGTTGTTTCTTTGACAGTCGGTTCAGTGAGTTGTTTCCTTGATAGTCTGTTGTTTCCTTGATAATCTATTAAATTATTTGTTCCTTGTGAATTATTTGTTCCTTGTGAGTCTGCTAAATTAATTGTAATATCTTATTGTGAACACACACCAAACATATAAAAGGTAGTAACTGCAGCAAAACTGAAATCCAACAGGCAAAACTAGGATACAGGTTGATGAAGTTTTGATAATTACTGGAAACAAACAGGTTGATGAAGTTTTGATAATTACTGGACACTCGTTTGCAACATAATACGAGTAAGGATGACAATGTCCAAAATAACATGATTATTTTAAAAACGAACCCACAATGAAAGAGCAGATTGAAAGTTGAATTGCCAAATCCATGTTTATACATTCAGATATGTCTGGTATTGGGCGGCCATTATCCCTGCTACCAGTGCCCCCTCCCAACTTTCATTAGTCATTTGTGTATTTTATGTTTATATTAGCAAAAATAAAATTAGCTTTCTTGTCATAATATTGTTCAAGACAGTCAACATTCTTCAGTGTTCTGCACATGTTTTGTTATTGTAAGAATGTAATGTCAAGTTCAGGAATCTGCATGTGTTTTGTCTATTTTGTTGTGTTTGCAAAATTCTTCTGTAACATCTCACTTCAAAGGCAGCTATTCTCTTTGCTGTTGTTTTCAGTGTTGTTTCACAGCCACAAACTGCTACTGGTAATATGCTCACTCTAATTTAGATGTAATTTAGCTTTACAGCTGGTGCATCATCATGTCACATATTCTTTCCAGAAGTCTTTATGGATTCTCTGAACACTTTGTGATTCTGGGCAAGTTGACCTGCAGCAGCTAGACACGTTTAAACAATCTGATATATCACTGCATCACCGTCTTCTTGGGCACCTTCTTATCCTTGGTGCATTGGCACAGATTTTTCATTTGTGCAAATTGTTATTACAATTCTTTTAATTTCTGCATCATTCTATCTTTTGTTTATGTTTGCACCCAAATATTTGGTTGGTTGTTGATCCAGCTGTCCATAGGCTCTTGCCCTTTGACCAAATGCCATTATGTGATATATGCATGTGTTTGTGAGCTGTTTTGTTCCATATAATGTGTTCCATTCATCTGGCACTGGAGGTTCCCAAATATTTAAAATGAATATTTTCTAGTTCATGAATATTTATGAATTCAGACTTTTACTCGTTATATTTGTATAGTATCTTCTAGTTCATGATTATGAATACATTTTAGTTATATTTGTATAGTTAACCAAAGAAATCTTTTCAATAAAGAACTTCTAGATTGTAGGGATGATCCCTGTTTTACATTTTCAGACTCTTGTTCCAGAAAGAATGGTTTCTCCTAGCAGTCGAAACTGTGCTGTCTCAGTTCACAGAATAGTAGCAGTTTTCCCTTGTGCGTACATGCGGAGCATGAAATATTCCTGTAATGTGTACAGCCATGCTGCCGGCCAGCGTGAGATGATTATTCAAATACCTGTACATATATTTTTATTTTCCTAAAGTAATGTGTACAAAAATATGACCGTTTTGGTGTACCCAGAGATAACTAGAAATGTGAGAGAATGGAGGATGTCTACAAATTGTAGTGCCTACGTGTTGCCACCTTTCTGATTGATGTCACAGTCCTGGACTTGTCAAATAGAGTACATCGTCATGACTTTTGTGTGACTCAAACATTCCACTGTTTCTTTAGAATCACATTCTGGTTACAACTGCCCAGGATGTTTCCTTTAATAATAACTAATTCCAATTTCAGACTGAGCTATTTGATAATAAAATTTAAAAAGTTATGACTGCTTGACATACAACCTTGAAGGTATGACTGCTTGGCATACAATTTTCAGACATCAGATAAAATGTGCACAGAATGGCTGTCACTTGATTTGCATGTCAAGATGTTCATTTTGTGATATGTTAACTCCAGCACCCAAAGACTGTCTACCTTCCAAATGTTATTGTTTCTGCCTTGATATAAATAAATTGATCACCCAAGGTCTGTTGTTGAGTTACAAGTTATTGAACGTGAGAATTATCATTATTGAACATTTCTATTATATGTGCTGCAATCTCACCAAGTATATCCACATCCATAGGTTTTAAAACAATCTCTCCAAGTATATCCACAATTACATGGCAACTGACCCTTTCATAATGAAATTCCATTTCTGGTAATACATTTCTGATGGGTGTGTATTGTCTGAGACCCTATCAATTGCCATAGGCAACTAAGAAGTTTTGTGGGGAATGATGGTCACATTCCACATGGTCAAATTGACCCAGAAAATATGCACTTATTGGATGACTGGCACAGATATTGCAGCAAAGTTGTCAACCATGACAGCACATTCCATTCTCCAGACTACATCCTGCTAATCTGCAGGAGTTTTACACTTGGACCATGCAATTTTCACAATGAGGGTTAATATGTCAGCCCTAGTGCACAATAGTGGAAGACCTTGCCAATCTATTTGCTATCTCATTGCTTTGTACACCTGAATGCGACCAGACAAGAAAATAAATGCAAACTTGGACCTGAACACAAATACTCCGCTTGTATTTTTATGATACCCAAATTAGTAAGAATGCAGACAACAGCTAAAACGCTTGATGTGTTCTCTTTATCACTGCCATAATTTCCAGTCACACACAGCAACTCATAGTTTTCTCTACACAGCTGGTAAAGTCACTGTCACAGCAACTCTTAGTTTTCTCTACACAGCTGGTAAAGTCACTGTCACAGCAACTCTCATAGTTCTCTCTACACAAAGCTGTGTGACAGTCAAATCACTATGAACATGTTGAATATAATCATCTCTCTGACCAATACTGCATCCAGTTTTATTACCCGGAAGGATTTCGGATAAATCTATGGGACACTTATCCAATTTTCACATCCTGCAGCAAGTATACACCAACCCTTTAGCACATTGATCAAATTACTAGATACATCCATGGTCACTCAATAAACTCTTGCAGGATGTAGTCTGGAGAAAATAATGCACTGTCACAATTTACAGATTAGCTTCGCTGTTCAGATATGGATTCTAAATCACTACAAGGTTTTCCTGACCACAAATAGGGTCCCTAGCTGACATTGTATCAACTTTTATATTTAATCAGTGTTTCATATATTCAACCTACGGGAATATTGTGCCTAGAAATTTTCATGCCTGGGGAGAGAAGGAAAGGTAAACCAAAAAAGACGATGGAATGACGACATTAAAGATAATGAATGAATACGTCAGAAAATGCAAATCGCATCGCCCAAGACAGAAGAATTCAGGGAATGGGAAGACAATATTCTGGTGAGAATGTCACATGACATTCATATATTATCCAAATGTCACTGTGCTTGTCTTCCCAGTTTTACTCTTCTTTCTATATACATATACGCACACTGGATCTGCCATTAATGCCTATAAAATGGGGGTCGCTGGATAAAGTTTAGGTTCTATGAGATATGGCAACCAACCAATAAACACAACAGACACTTGACGACGTAGCAATGTTTTATTACCATCTAGTTTTGTTTTCATTATTTTTAAGTTCTATTAATATTTTATACATTAGATGAAGGTATCAGCAGACACTGTCTAATACCAGAATAGTCATGAGTATTTGCTCACAATCCCACACACATGATACACAGGCACAAAATCATTCAGAAGTAATGCAGGAATGATACACATTCACACCATCAAATCATTTAAAGTATCAGGCTATCCCAGCATTTACAGCAACATCAAAATAACACACTGAACTTCCAAGGGAAGTAACAGATCTATGGCAGACTAGAATGATATGAACATATATACAAGATTTCTTCTAAAACATGGGAAAAAGGGAAAGCATTCATATTAGTCACTGGAATAACTAGCATCCAACAACCAAGATATTTTGATTCAATCTCAACAGAAAATAATGAGATAAAAGCAACTAGCTTATGAAAATATTTGATGGTCAATGGTTATTTTGGAAACCTCTGGACCAAGGAAATGAGCCATTCTCAAAAAATGATATAAATAATTGAAAATGAAACTATTTGATGATCCTGACCAATGAGAGATTGGAAATAAACTGTACAATCACACCTCAACAGGTAAATGAAATGTCAAGACTTGAACAGCAGCAGTCATTCAGCTTTGCTCCTAGAGCCATCCATTTCAAGATCACATTATATGCAACAAACGACATAATCTGACAACAGGAATCATGATCCAACAAAAGATCTAGAGCAGATCTGCAACATCCATAGGCATTTCTTCAATGGTGGTGTTGTAGAATTGCTCAATGTCGCGCAAGGTGCGGATGTCATCAGAAGTGACAAAATTAATGGCAACTCCTTTACGACCAAATCGTCCTCCACGTCCAATTCTGAAAATGGAAAAGATTATATTTACACCCACAAGATGACAAGCTAGCAACAAGAGAATACAGTGAACAAGAAACACACATGTTGAGTCCAGTATTGAGATGAATGCTATGAAAGATTAGTCACCTCACCCAAACTGAACTCTGGTATAATGTTCTTCCAATGGATACATCACAGTTGAACAATGACATTCACCTGCTGTATCAAGGAAATATTGCAAAGTAAATCATGTTAAGACACATTCTTCCTAGTCGCTATTGAACAGAGATATAAGCATAATTGTACTGTCTATATATGTTATCCATGTTTACAAGAAGACCTATTGGCCCTTGTAGAACTTAATACGGATATTATGTTATATGTTGTTACTGAGGATACCGTATCTCGAGTGGTCCATTCTCACTGATATGAGTGCACAGTTTGAATGTCTTGACAAAATCGCATATTTTTTTTGAGATGCGGTTAGTCAAGCACAGAAAAGGTGGTGTACGAGAACTGCTAGGCGATTTTGTGCCGTTGAACGGACTGGTCGTACGTCATGACTACCTTGGACGTCTCTCTGCTGTTTAATGTCTACTGTCTAATGTTCTTGTGATAGTACTATTATTTTCATCGTTTTGCACCTCTTGAAAATGCCATACATAAGTATAGAATAGATGTAGCATTTTATAATTCTCATTTTGAACGTGTTTGTAATCTTTTTAGATGTTAATATTTTCCTATTTTGTTTTTGGATATTTATATCATCCATATGCATCACTTGATTTATTGACTTATCTATTAGTATTTGTAGTTCACGTTCAGCTCAAAGAACAAGATGACTACATATTTCAGGTTACTATTTTCCCACCGATATTGAATCTTGGCATTTCTTCTATATTTTTAATGATATTCTATGTGTAGAATTGGTGATAAAATACAGCCTTGTCTTACTCCTCTTCTTATTTCTATGTATGGTTGTAGTCATTATTCACACCTTATAGATATGCTTGTGGTTGCATCTGTGGGTCTCACCAATGGTCCACTAGACAAACCACCCCATCAAACAGAAAACATTAGATGACATGCCGTTATATTGAGGTTATCTTTTAGAATCTTCATGGCACGACATTTATACAATTATGGTTCATGCTTTTATTTTTGAAGCGTTGAAATATGCAGCACTGGGGGTGGAGGAAACTAACAGCACTGTTTTTTCCTATGGCTGAGGCTCAACATAGAGATAGTTGGACAGATGGGCCATGGGAAACCTATAAATATATGACCAGCCCAAATCCTAAAGACAATATCAACCTCCTGGAAAGAAAAGACCAGAGTATCATATTCCGACTGCGCACACAACATGTACCAAAACAACAACTCACAAACACATGCATATATCACACAATGGCATTGGGTCAAAGGGCATGAGCCCATAGACCGCTGGATCAGCAACCAACCAACCAACCAACTAGTGTTCTAAAGTTGAACAAATATCCCTGTATCCCTATATCTATGTGTCACAACATTGGGACAAATAAAATGGTGGCACAACTGTGATTGTCTGCACTACATCCTACTGGAAATCTAATAGGATGATAGTTACATGAAGAGTTTAACCTTCACCAAGCCTATCTCAACCCCAGCCGCCGAAAAACAAAATGGCAGCGCGCGCTGTTGACGGCCCGTCCCACCCAACGAGAATATCGTGAGATTTACACGTACCACAGTCCGTGCACATAGCTGGGGACATGCGCAATCAAAGCCGGTACATCCCCCACTTCCGAAATGATCGTTTTTGAGAATGGCTAGCTATTCGTAAACGTTTAAGAGCAATTAATCTGACCACATCTGCACACCGGTACGATGCCATGATGGTGGATCGGTTTTATAGACCTTTATTTCATCGTATTTCGAATAAAATAACATTGAATCGTGGCTTGAATCACGAATTATTAGGTTATTTAGTTTCACAGCAGTGAATATACAGAATGCCGTGTTGGTTTGGGGACTTGTACGTTTGATATCGAATATGTTGAAGTAAAAATAACTCTATGCCTAAGCTCAAAGAACGATTTTACTGCAAATCTACATGTTTTATACAGTTCCCCCGGCTATATTTTGATAAATTTGCAGTTAAAGAACATAAATACAACATATTTGCGTGATTTAGTTTAGTGTTGCCAAGGAATTCGATATGTAAGGTAAGTTATTTTTTTTTACTTATTTTTTCCCTCTTTGTTATAAAATGTTTGTGAAAAACGTCTTTACCACTTTCTCATATGTCTGGTATCACACACACACGTACATAAATTACACCAATATATGCATAATTCAATTCTTTATTTATATGTGCAAATATTATTTAAATATCTCTAACAACCAAAAAATTATCACATTTTCAAAACAGTCACCATCAATAACGCAAATTTTCAAAAAAGAATCCGGTGGCAGGGAGACATTTCATATTTTTTAATCTGGCTTGCTAAAGGTTAAACACTGAAGAGGAATCCCTGTGTAACACATTTTTTACCAAAATTTCTTCAGTTAAAAACACTCAAACTTTTGACTGGCACAAATGTTAGCTACATAATGCTTGTCCGTGAAGACACATGAAGTAAAAACTTGCGAACTAACAATACAAACATACTGGATACCTGTGAATATAATTTTCCCGGTTGGCAGGAAGATCATAGTTGATGACCAGTGACACCTGCTGGACATCAATACCTCGAGCCAGTAAATCTGTTGTGATAAGTACTCGACTTGAACCAGATCGGAACTCCCTCATAATCAGGTCACGTTCATTTTGGTTCATGTCTCCGTGCTAAAGAGAGAGAAGCGTTATAAAAAAAAATAATTTTTAAGTGCAAAGAAAAGGTTTTGACAAAAATAAAAGCTACATTATATCAGTTGGTCAAATAATGAGTGTCTGGTCAAATATTGAGATGAAAGATACAATTCAATCTGCCACCTCACCCAAATTTAACCAATATTTAATGTGCTTCCAATTGACGGCTGAAACAGCTATAGTAACTGTAACAGTGCTTTCAGGAAGGTAAATACAAAATATCTGTCCATGTTATACTAACCATTTCAGATGAATAAGACTAGCAGCCCTTCACAGAAGTTCTGCAACTACAAAATGTCCGTTATTGACACCCAAGGCGACCAGCTTCACCAAAATGTATATTCACTACACCAACTGTAATGTTAGTATTACTAACAAATAGTTCGTCCAGGAGGATGTCACTAATTACAACCACCAAGCCTTGACTGTCTGCAGTATAGGACACCTCGGCACAGACAGTAAACAAGCCTTGATTCATTACATTTGTATTATTATCATGCTTTTTATTGTTGGTTGCTTGGAATATAGTTGGCTATTTTTGCCATGCAATAACAATGGATACTAACATCACCCAAGAACTAGCATGAAACACTGAGAAAGTGATAACCACCCTTGGTGGTCTCAATGTGTTTTTCACATTAGTAGTTTCAGGGGGGTTTTCCAGGTGGCATGTGTAACACAGGTCACATGACCTTGCTGTCATTACTTCATGTTCTGTGCAAGTGTTTTAAAACACTCCGACACAAAACAGCCCAGTCTTTACCAGGGATCGAACTCTGGACTTGAGACCAAAGCTGTAACCTCCCAGCCTTGTGCCACAATATGCAAAAAAAAACAAATATATATCAAATAATATCGAAAATTCACTTGTGTATAAACAAGCCAGTACACACAAGAGAGAGAGATGGATAGTTACCTCTCCGCATAGATACCATACTGAATGTGGACAGAATGACCTACCATGGCAGAGACTGTAAAATCCCTAGACGTCATTTTCTCTGTCAACCAGTCGACTTTCCTACGTGTGTTACAGAAGATAACTGCTTGAGTGATGGTCAGAGTCTCGTATAGATCGCAAAGTGTGTCCAGTTTCCACTCCTACAACACAAAATTTATACGCTTACAGATACATTGTCAAACGGTACATGTTCAGAACATCATCCTAACTACAACTTTCCATTGTCAAATATACTAACACAATGAGTACCAACTGCAGGTAGTTATCACAATAGATACTTGGAATCTTCACACAGAACATGACTTAATATGAGATACTTAGATATATATAAACATTCCAAGCTGTCAGGGGATATCAGACAAGATGAACATCGCTGCAGTGACACAACTAAGAAGCAATAATGACTATATAATTTTACAGTCCAATAGGGACCTTACAAAAACACAACTCAGAAAAAAAAATATACAAAATCACAGATGAGATCACACAAAACATGTCTAGTATGAGATATGAACTATGAGAACCTTCACACAAAACAATGTCTAGTATGAGATATGAACTATGAGAGCCTTCACACAAAACAATGTCTAGTATGAGATATGAACTATGAGAACCTTCACACAAAACAATGTCTAGTATGAGATATAAACTATGAGAACCTTCACACAAAACAATGTCTAGTATGAGATATGAACTATGAGAACCTTCACACAAAACAATGTCTAGTATGAGATAGATGGGAACTATAGGAAGCTGAAGTAGAATTGTTTACTCACCTCCCTCTCAACCTGCACATAAAACTGTCTGATACCCTCCAACGTTAGCTCCTCTTTTTTGACAAGTATCCTTATGGGCTCACGCATAAATCTCTCTGTGACTTCCAGCACATCTGCAGGCATGGTAGCAGACAAGAGGATGACCTAGTATAAACAAATGAACATCTCATGTTATGAAAGATATGACCTCTAGCACTGTCAACTCAAAAGCTTAAAAAACACTAACACTAAAACATGTCCACATAGATCCATGACCTTCAAAAAGTTTAGGGCTGCCCACTAACTTGAGTAAGAGGTTTGTATTCATCCTGTTAAGAAATGCTGCTTTGAAGACTTCCCTCAATAGTTCTATTGTCTCCGATTTAAACAATGTCTACAAATATTTGCACTACATGCACACACTATACCACTAATTCTACTTCTGCGTTCGTTCTCAAACTCCTGCAGATTAACAGGATGTAGTCCGGAGAACGAAATGCGTTGTCTTGGTTTACAGCATTGCTGCGATGTCTGCGCCTTTCGGCCTGACACATCCGACTTCAGCATGGTTTTGGGTCACTGACCCTATATGGGATGGGACAGCCAACTCCACCCCATAACCTCCTTAGTCGCCTTTTACAACATGCATGGAAGGTAAACAGTGTTGCTATTCTTTACTCCCCTTTCCGGCCCCAGCAACACACAGGCATATACCACTAATGAGATTGATCATCTTGTGTTGTGGGAATTTTGATTGACAAATACATTTTATAGATGCAGAAAGTAGATGGAAAACCCCCCAACATTTGGAGACATTTTTATATTTCTATCAAATACACAGAAAGATTACAGTAACTGAGCATGTTCATATATTTCACTGCTTGACCCTTACAATGTCTGGTCAAAAATTGAGATGGAAGATACAATTCAATCTGCCACCTCACCCAAATTTAACCAACATTTAATATCCTTCCAATTGACGGCTGAAACAGCTATCAGAAACTGTAACAGTGCTTTCAGGAAGTTACGTCAATAGACATGAGAAACTGCAAGTAACTTTTATCAAGACTGTAAGCAAACATATTTCATGATATCATTGGTGAACATTTAAAAGATAAGAAATTATACACAGGTGAATACAAGTAATCAATCACATGCTAACCTGAATTTCGGTGGGCATAAACCGAAACACATCGTAGATTTGATCTTTGAAACCACGGGAGAGCATTTCATCGGCTTCATCCAGAACAAACATTTTGATGTCCTTCGTGTTGAGAGCTCTGCGACTGATCATGTCATACACACGGCCAGGTGTGCCGACAACAACATGAGCACCGCTTTCAAGCTTGCGCACGTCTTCACGAACGAGGGTGCCCCCAATACAAGCATGGCACTGTGCTGCTAAATAATCTCCCAAAGCAAGAACCACTTTTTGTATCTGTTAAATAAAAGATGATAATGTCTAGAAACTCCCAAATAAAAACATAGCATTGGTGTCAGTGAAATATGCTCCTAAATCAAGACTTACAAAGTGCCATCCACGATCTGTGTTCTATAATTTGTGTACAAGAACTAGACCAGTAGTATGACACATGATTGAATGTCTGGTTAAATATTGAGATGGAAGATACAATTCAATCTGCCACCTCACCCAAATTTAACCAACATTTAATATCCTTCCAATTGACGGCTGAAACAGCTATCAGAAACTGTAACAGTGCTTTCAGGAAGTGATATTATGCAGTTACAAGCTTGAGAATGTAATAGACACACAAACATGATACAATACTGATGTAAATATATTGATCAAATTCTCTACACTCAAAATTATGAAAAAATAAACATTTTATTGTGTGAACATTTCAAAATAGGGAAATGAAAACGGTGCAGCAACTTGTGACAGAAATGCAGCAGCTCACACAACATCTATAGTGGTCATCCCATGACTAAATTGTCAAAGAACCTTTACAGTCAGCATATTGCCACAGTTGCACAGGTCTGTTTCACCAATCTTCAGCTTTCGGAACATGTGACTTCTCAGTCTGTTGTGACCAGTTCAGTCTGAAAATGATGGTTTGTTCCTTGCGTGACATTTGGTGGTAGGGGTCATTTGGTTCTGCAGTTGGGTGCATTTTGCTTCTACTTTTTCTTATATTCTGCTTTTAACATGGTCTTACTTTCATAGTATGTATTATCATTTTCTATTTGTTCCAGTGATCCCCCTTTCCTTGCCAGGAGATCAGCTTTTTCATTTCCAGGTATGCCACAGTGACCTGGGATCCACTGCAGTACTGTTTCTTTGGTGGTACTGCTGAGGTGTAGTAAGCAGGCCGTAAGTTCATTCATGCTCGTGTTCTTTGGATCTTTCAATGCATGCAATACTGATTTTGCATCCGTTAGAAATACTACATGTCTGTTGTGACTCGGCAAGCAATTCATGAGCATTTTGGCTGCCTCTATTATGGCTTCCATTTCTGCTTTGAAATTTGTGGAATGTTTGCCTGTGGGTATGGATTTCTCTATTTCTTTTCCATCTGGTGTTACTATATATATATTCCTGATCCTCCATCTAATACTGCCTCTTTCGCTGATCCATCTGTATATACATGTGTCCATATATCCTTTGGGTATGCTTTCTGTATGTGATTCTTAGTGGTCTCCTTTAGTACTTGTATAGTAGTTTCTGTTTTCGAAATAATGCTTGGTATATTGTCCATAATTCTTGGGAAGTTTTTTCTGTCCCATGTTGGGTATGTGTTAAAGGTGTTTAGTGGTTTTAGGTTTTGTAGGTCTGTAGCTGTGAGTGATTTCTGGAGCTGTTTAGCGGAGTGTAGAAAGCTACCTCTTTTGAGTCGCTCTTTTGTAGGTTTGCTTAGTCTTTGGTTCATTTGATGACTCCAAACATTTGAACTTTGCATACTGTGTGAGGATTTTTTCATTTCTTCTTTCTTCCATTGATGGCAAACCTGTGCATGTTTCCATTTCTGTGATTGGGGTAGTATTCATACCTCCTGTTATAATTGTGAGATTGTGGTTTTGTATCTGAGATCTTTTGAGTGTTACTCTTGGCTGCAGTCCCACATGCTGACATTCCATATTCCAAAGCTGGTCTTACATAACCTGTATATGCTCTACTTAGAATTTTTCCATTTGCACCCCAATCTGTTCCAGCCAATTTTTTAAAGAGTGCTGTCCTCATTGTACCTTTTGTTTGGCACTTGTCTATGTGCTGTTTCCATGTACGTCTTGGATCAAAAGTGACTCCAAGGTATGTAGGTGTCTCATCTTTTGGTAATGTTTGACCATTTATGGTTAGTAGGATTTTCTGTGGTTTGGTGGACGTGCTGAAGATGGTATAGGTAGTTTTTTGGGCATTTATGGACATGGCCCATTGGTCTGTCCACTTGACCAAATTGTCCAGTTTCTTGCAACCTTATTTTTGTTGTGCCTACGCTCTCTTCACTGCACCATATCGCCAGATCGTCTGCATACATTGCAGCATTTACTTTTAGCGAGAGGATTTGGTCAATGTCATTCATGAATATAAGGAATGCTGGAATTATTAGTATAGGTCTTTGAGATATTGCTTGTCTCTTTGCAGGCAATTATCATTCCATCTACAGCCTCCACATCCACATGCCAAAAAATGTTGGCCAGGGATAATGCAAGAGCAGCTGTATTTGTTTCCCGGGTGCACCCCAGGAAGGTACTTTTAAGATATTGGTTATCTACTATATAAATCATAAGGTGTCTTAATTATTAGATATATCACACAAAATAGTTCATCAACTGATTTGATTGAAATATGGGGTATAAATGTAGTGATTTGAGATTGATATTTGAATGCTTTCATACAAGACTGCATCGGATACTCAACTCAAGTACAATTGTGAAATGTGTACAAATAAAATCATGTACATGCACATATAAGTACAAGTAACATTGTCTGGTTAAATATTGAGATGGAAGATACAATTCAATCTGCCACCTCACCCAAATTTAACCAACATTTAATATCCTTCCAATTGACGGCTGAAACAGCTATCAGAAACTGTAACAGTGCTTTCAGGAAGTGATATTATGCAGTTACAAGCTTGAGAATGTAATAGACACAAACATGATACAATACTGATGTAAATATATTGATCAAATTCTCTATCTTAAAATTATGAAAAAATAAAAATTTCAAAATAGGGAAATGAAAAAGGTGCAGCAACTTGTGACAGAAAAGCAGCAGCTCAAACAACATCTGTTGTTCGTCCATCACAAGTGATGACCATCTGTTACATCCACCTTTGAAAATTCAATTTTAGTAGTGTCCTTAATTATGAGTTCGTAGATGGCTAATGAGCCCTATTCGAGCTGTAAATGTCCTTGGACAGTTTGGACATGGAATAACGACTGTAGACGGATCTTGGTCTATCCGTGACTTTCTAGCTGCTCTCCGCTGTTGAGCTGCTGCATTTCTTTTCTTTTCACAAGATGATGCGCTCTTTTTTTATTTTAGAACGCCATGTAGATCTATTTTGTGCAAGTTCTTCCCATGTATCGTGGTCTATTTCAAAGGCTTTCAGTGAGTCCTTTAACGAGTCCTTGTAGCGCTTCCTTTGGCCACCTTGAGATCGTATACCCTTCTCTAGCTCACCATAGAGAAGTATCTTTGGCAGACGATGGTCTGGCATACGCACCAAATGACCTGCCCAACGAATAACAACATCTATAGTGGTCATCCCATGACCAAATTGTCAAAGTACCTTTACAGTCAGCATATAGCTTATTAACCATCTATGAACTCAGTCAAGGATATATAACTATCAAACAGAATTTTATAAAGTAGATGTAACAAATGGTCATCATGATTTCAACAATTATTAACCTCGTCCACCGATGTTATTCAAATAATACAATACTTCCTACTTGACAATTTTATATGGGTATATACAGCAACCACATGGACTATATAGGCGCCTCGAAGAGTCGACGACATTACGTTACCAGTGGTCCATAGGCGTCTAGTCGCCTCCATTGCTATGCCCAGATTCCTCACGCGAAGTTACATTCACATGACTTAGAATTCCCACCACACGAAGCTAGGAATACGTAAGTCTAAATGTCAAATTCCTTTACACATTACAATTGTAAGACAGAATGCCGGCCGAATTATTCAACGAAAGTCAGAATGTATTATGTTGGGTTTTCATAGCCATATTTACTTATCACATGATGAATTATAAATGCATGGCATGGTGATTGTCATGGACAGTAATATATAACGTTTTAGCTGAGATGGAACATACAATTCTGTCAGTTTCTCATGCTGAACGATTGTAGATTTGCTGCCACCATAATCATTTTGCATACACAATGTTGCCATTTTCAAATTCAATGTGTACTCTTAGATCACCATATTCTAGTGAAATCTACCCATATCGGGACATTAAACATTGGCTGCCCCTCGAATGTTCATGTATTTCGGCTGACAGAGACGAAACGCATAAATGGCTTACATTACTGCGAGTCAAAAGTGTTGCTGGATGTATTAGTATAGGTCTTTGAGATATTGCTTGTCTCTTTGCAGGCAATTTTCATTCCATCTACAGCCTCCACATCCACATGCCAAAAAATGTTGGCCAGGGATAATGCAAGAGCAGCTGTATTTGTTTCCCGGGTGCACCCCAGGAAGGTACTTTTAAGATATTGGTTATCTACTATATAAATCATACGGTGTCTTAATTATTAGATATATCACACAAAATAGTTCAACTGATTTGATTGAAATATGGGGTATAAATGTAGTGATTTAAGATTGATATTTGAATGCTTTCATACAAGACTGCATCGGATACTCAACTCAAGTACAATTGTGAAATGTGTACAAATAAAATCATGTACATGCATATATAAGTACAAGTAACATTGTCTGGTCAAATATTGAGATGGAAGATACAATTCAATCTGCCACCTCACCCAAATTTAACCAAGATTTAATATCCTTCCAATTGACGGCTGAAACAGCTATCAGAAACTGTAACAGTGCTTTTAGGAAGTTACGTCATCAATGTACTAGAGCAATACTCTTTTTAGGGTAGCAGATAACCACATGGAAATACTCACAGCTCATACAACTTAGCTCAACATCGCAGAAAATTTCAGGGTACATTGGTTGAGCATGGACTGAACATGGAACAAGCTATAGTTGCTCCGATATAGAATCATACTTCCCATCAACAAATTCCAGAAATATATGGTCAGAATGCAGGTCCTAGAAATCTGAGAAGTTAGAAATGAGAGGCATATAGAAGAGTTATCAACTCACATGGAAATAGAAGTCAACTGCAATATGATGGAAAAACTGAATAGAAGCTTGGAGCACTTACAGACATGGTCCAGAGTTCACAGATGATCTGATTGACTAACTAGTGTTCAACAAATCTTTAATATAAAACATGTACCTCTCGTCAAAGACAGATGTGTCTGGTTATTGACACAAATAAAACGGCACAATGCATTTCCATTCTTTGGACCGAATCATGCTGGAAATTTAGCATGATTATTGACCAGGAACAAGAGAGAACCAGCTGGAGTTTGAGAATCAATGCTGAAGAAGAAAACAAAACATACTTCATTTCTTCATCAAACTCCCACTGGATCTCTCTTGCAACAGGGACCAAAGTCTATAAGATTTCCATCACGATATAGTCCAGAGAATGGAAATGCGGGGGTCGCAGTTTGATTTGTGCTAATGGTCCGCTACATCAGTCTTCAGCGGGCATACTTATCTAAACAAATGTTTAATCACAGCTTAGTCTTGCGACTCATTTAGTAACTAAAGGTAACAAATGTATGACATCTTTCACAGCAACGTTTCACATGACAACGATGAACATCACTGCATCTTGAAGGCTAACCTGCTGGGCTAACTCTCTGGTGGGAGCAAGCACAAGTGCCTGGGTATTGCTATTGTTCAAATCAAGCTTCTGCAGTATAGCAATTGAAAAGGTGGCAGTCTTTCCTGTACCAGACTGAGCTTGTGCTATTACATCTTGCCCTGTTTCAAAAATAATTACTTGTCAGTAATGTACTGAAAAAAAATCTAGCAATATCACAACTAGATATAAGTAACACCACAGTCAAACTGGTAAAAATAAAGATGAGTTCTTCACTGTGCTATAAATAGCACACTGTTTACATTTTTAACTAGCTGACATGGATTTCCCCGGAAGATCAACCTCATCGATAGTTTCCGCAAATAATCTAAATAACCTTTATAACAAATTTATTTTTTAACCTTTAGCACCCTCCGGGCGACACATTTAGTCCGAATTTTTCAATTCTGAAGGCAAAATCAGTCCCCCTACTCATGAAACGCGAACCCAAAAAAAGTCAGGTTTGTAATTTTTTGGAGAAAATTGTATGGAAACAGTAGATATATTATTTAACTTCCTTTTTCTGTCATTATAATGGCGTCAGGAAATGTCCTGTGATTATGATTTTGAAATCCGGACAATCTATAGTCATCTGCATAGAGGTGAAGCGACATGACAGTGAATCAGGTTTTATATACATTTATTTTATCGTATATTCATTGAAATCATTATTGATCCTGATTTTTTAAGTGGAAATCTTGAGAGGTAAGTTCAAATAAATTTAATAAAATACAGACCCCAAGGAACCACAATGTTTTCATTATGTCAAATAGATAATATTCAACAGATTTGGAGCAACCAAAAATACAATAGGGTGAGATATGTATCACACAAGTATATACACTCATATATCCCAGTGGGTTATTTGAGGGATTGCTTATGCATTCATTGGTTTGTTTGAGATTTTATTATTTGAGTGATACAATATGGGAGTGTATTATATGTACAAACTATGATACCTTCAATACATGGTAAAATAGCTCTCTGCTGAATTGCGGATGGTTTCTCAAAGCCATAAGCATAAATTCCTCGGAGGAGGTCCTCTTTCAGGTTCATATCATCGAAGGCATCCACAACTCCATCATAGTTACTCTGGAAAAAATGCATAGGAATCATACGCTATAGGAAAAGCAATACAATTTGTCAGACAAAGAATACATACTCATGAATTGTAACATCCTCGTTTACATCTGGTAAACCAAAGAATTTATGAAAATTAAACAATAATTAATCTAACAATTAATGAAAATGCCAACTTAATGCAAAGCGTATCCTATTTTTGTTTATACTGCATACCTGCAAAAGATATAGCATGTTATTTTGTCACAGTTCCCCCTCTCTGCAGTCCCCAAACATAGAAAATACTAGGTGGTCATGAAGACTTTAAACTTGCATGCTTACCTCAATAATACCATCAGCCACCGGGATGTAATCTTCAGCCGGCCCCTTGGTTTGAGACCTGTCTCTGTTGGTTAATAAAATGAGATTTCAAATGATATTCTTGCGTATGTATGCTAATACTGGAATCTTAAAGTTAGTCTATATTGCAGTAGTGTTAGTCTAAAATTCTTAACATAATACCTGAGTAACAAGCGCATAAATGCACAAGACCTGCAATCCCTGGCAACTGAGACAGGCATGAAGAACTATGACATCCGCCCTATGTGCCAAAGTTGGCAAAATAGGAACCGACTGATGTGATATCTGTGCATTTCTGTCCGACACATCTGACCAGCATGGCTTGTCAGACCCATGGGATGGGACAGCTAACTCCTTAGTTGTCTCTTACAACATGCATGATGGGTAACACCATCACAATTCTTTGCTTCCTTTTCAAGCCTTGGCAACACATGGGAGAGTCAAGTAGTGAACAAGCCTTAGCAACACATGGGAGAGTCCAGTAGTGAACAAGCCTTGGCAACACATGGGAGAGTCAAGTGAACTGTAATGAATATTTTGTCAAATATTGACGAAGAAAAAAAAAGAGTACATGATTGTTTCATCACAACCAAATTTAACAAAGTTTAGAATACACTTGATTCTTGATTAGAAACTGGCCTCACGGCACGTGGGGCATTCCCATAAGTGCTCCGCCCTCTGTTCTAGCAGCCATCTGACCCGATGGAGTCTTGGTTTAGAATATACTTCAATTTGACAACTGAAACAGCTACCAGTAACTAACTGATTTTAGCAAGTGATGAACCCTTCTTCAATTTAAGATTTTACCGCAGCCCAAGATATGTAGGTGTACCAGATTGTAGTGTTCGTGACTCATTGATGAATGCTAACATTTGGATCAGTGAAATAGCTGTTACGTACCTGCTCTTCATCCAGTGACAATAACACTGCGGCACTCCACCTTGTTGAATATCCTCTAACAGTCTCAGATTGTTTCTATATCTGGGTTTATATACAATAAGTCAGTCCGCTGCTTCTCAGTTCTATA
Source organism: Meghimatium bilineatum (assembly GCA_034231615.1). Taxonomy (NCBI): domain Eukaryota; kingdom Metazoa; phylum Mollusca; class Gastropoda; order Stylommatophora; family Philomycidae; genus Meghimatium; species Meghimatium bilineatum. The sequence goes on from CM067301.1 coordinate 36,739,018, forward strand.
GCCTCTAATTTATTGCAGTTTCCAATCAAGTTTCGCCAGAATTCCTCCATTTTTGATCATATTTATAGAAGAACCATCAGTACTACTTTACTCTAGAAATTAGAATTAACTTTATGAGTGGCTTTATACAGCTGATTCAGGTATCCTGTGACAACATACTGGATTTTCAGTCATTTTTTGAGGAGCCGCCACAAATAGGAAATCATGACATCTTTCTTGTGTTTAACAAAATGTGTCAGTGAGGTATCAGAATTATCATAAAGACAACAATATTGTAGTCATAAATATGATCATGGTTATCAAAACAGGAATTGAGTTTAGCATTGTGCAATATCTAGGCATACATTAACTAAGACTAGGCCTAAACCAAAGACATTGTAAAGTTATGAGATGATTGTCTGGTCAAATATTGAGATGGAAGATACAATTCAATCTGCCACCTCACCCAAATTTAACCAAGATTTAATATCCTTCCAATTGACGGCTGAAACAGCTATCAGAAACTGTAACAGTGCTTTTAGGAAGTTACTAGAAACAAAATAATTGTATTAGGCTTAGACACATACAATTAATGATTAATGTTAATTTAAGTTCATGTAAGTGAAAACATGAGAATAAATCTAAACAGGAAAACAGAAGTAATAATCAGAACATGACTTACTACACTACTAAGCATGTAGCTAAAGGTTTGATAAAACACCCCACCCCTCTCCACTCAGTGATAGTGTAAATAGTAGATACTTAAACATCTGGGATTAGGGTGTTTGGAAAATGTTTCTTGGGCAATAAATTTCGGCAAGTTGCTTTTCATTCATCACTATGCTATAAATAGCACACTTTACATTTTTAACTAGCTGACGTCACAAATTTCTGTTTAACATCAATGAAATTATTGGCTGCCGTGACGGCACATCCAGACAATCACTGAGTTCAACTCTAGACACAAACGAACTTATGCATAATCTGTTTCTTTTCCAATTTACATATTTTTTAAAAATTTACTATATTTGTACTGAGCGATCATTTCTGCGCACTATACACGGAGCGAGGTGCGCGCACACATTACAAATATTATTTCTAATCCTAACTGTACTCTAAGTACTTAACTGTAAGCTTGTCAAATCACACAACAAAGGTCAGGAAATACGTCGAAATTAGAACAAAGGTCACAGTGAAGACATACTTTACTTGCGCCCTTCAAAACTAGAGCAAAGGTCACAACGAAGATATAAAAGGCAATCAACTTTTGCCTAATTTTTTTGTGACAGGGTTTTAAATTGTGATGGCATCACCCGTGTGTTGTCAGGGGCCAAAAGGGGAGCAAAGAATAGCAACACTTTTTACCTTCCGTGCATGTCGTACGAGGCGACTAAGGAGGTTATGGGATGGAGTTGGCTGTCCCATCCCATATAGGGTCAATGACCCAAACGCTGAAGTCGGATTGTCAGGCCGAAAGGCACAGATATCGCAGCAATGCTGTAATTTTAGTAAACCATGACAACGCATTCTGTACTCCGGATTACATCCAGCTGAAGTTTGAGAACGAGCGCAGAAGAAATAGTGATGGCATCGTTTGTCATGTTTGAAACTAGATTTATTAAGTTCTGTAACCATTTTTCTTTTTATACATGTAAGTGGTGCATCTTTCTTTGCTACGGTCATTATGAAATTTGACCTAGTTTTCAAGTATTTCCCAACCTTTACCTGGTGCAACATGATAGTAAAGGTGGTCCAGGGCAGAATGACCAAGTGTCGCATGATCGGTTTGGTAGTCCTTGGCGGGTCACATTATTATTCTACTAAAAAAAAGAGAAAAAAAGCAGGGGGTGTCAAATCAATCAAATCTAAAAAATAAAATGGTGGCCACGCATAAAATCGGCATGGATGTGATGTCACTATTGTCTATTCCCAGGTGAATGATTGCTGATCACATTCATACTTGCCGTTAAGCGTAGGAGCTTAAGCTGTCGTTTCAAGGCCAGATGTGCCGCTGTGGTTGCATGTTAAAATGCCTACATGTTTGTTCAAGGCTATCTTGATTCTTCTTTCGTTCACTTGAAACATGTCTATATCTGTACTGTAATTCTGTCTCCGGAATAAAACTCACTGTCTTCTATAGTTTATACAGTGGCCCATAGAGCTTTGATTCCAGTGTTGTTTCCTCTGGCCAATATGTGTTATCTTGATGTTTTCTATCCACCGTTTTCTTGGTCTACCTTTGGCCTTACGCCCTGATATTCTTTTGTTATCTGCTCTTATTTGTACTTGGTTTGGCTTCATTCTCATACGGTAATCAAACCATTTTACTTGCAGTCTCTCAATGTTCCATACATATTTTACCAATTCTTTTCCTAATTTCTTCATTTCTTATTTTATCTAGTTTGGTAACCATTGCAGCTTTTCTCAGACACTTCATTTCACATGTGACGAATTTTTCTCTGCTGCATAACTATTAACGACCATAACATTTGGTTCTCTAGTTTTTCTAGGGAAGCTCCGTGACGTCAACTACTTAAAAATGAGAATGTGCTATTTATAGCCCAGTGACCGTAGAAAAGTAAGATTACCATGTAACTTTTGGTCAATCCACGTATCTACGGTCACTGTGGAATTTGACCTAGTTTTGAGGTATTCCCCAAAGCTGAAGTTGTGCTGACCCGCTGTTCGCGCAGCTTGCGAGAGATGACATCACATTTATACATTTCCAGAATACAGGGGGAAAAAAATATGTTTAAACTAAAAAAGGGATTTCCGGTCAGTTGCAGGGGTGCGTGGTCAATTGGTCATTTCATAATTTTGTGACGATGGCAGCACCTGTGGAGTTCGATTTTTCTTTTTTTATGAAGTTGCGCGATGGTGGTAGCAAAAGTGTGTTAGATTGGTGTATGAATCAAGGTTTAATAAGTAACAATTATGTGTGTCCCACGTGTGGCGGCAATATGAAGTTAGTACAGGAGGCCCACAAACAGGATGGCTATATATGGATCTGTCTGCAATTTGGCACTAATCGCCATAGAATAATTAGGAGCGTTAGGCACAACTCCTGGTTTGCCGAGAGTCGCCTAAGTATGGGTGAGATACTCATCACCTATCTGTGGGTGGTGAAGGCTAGGAGCGAGTTCATTGTCAAAGAAGTGAAGGTAGGAACCACAGCTGTAACTGACTGGAAGAGCTTTTGCAGGGAGATCTGTGTGGAAATGTGTGCTGGTGATACGATTAAACTAGGGGGAGAAGGGGTGGTCGTAGAGATCTATGAAAGCATGTTTGGCAAATGTAAATATAACAGGGGGAAGCATGTGCAGGGTGCTTGGATTAGTAGAGAGAGGCACCAATAGGTGCGTATTGAAAGTAGTCGCTGAATGGACTAAAGAGGTATTGTTAAATATCATCAAAGAATGTGTGCTACCAGGTACAACAGTCATTTCCGATTGCTGGAGAGCATACAGCTGTTAGGCCGATGAAGGCTATGTACATCACACGGTGAATCACAGTGTGGAATTTCGAAACAGAGACACTAGGGCCCACACAAACACTATCGAGGGTTTGTGGGGCCTAGTTTGTTTGTTTGTTTTTCATTCGCTCCATTGTAACCATCACGGATATCCATGCGATTTCCGCCGGGAGCGTGATTACGTTGTGCCACCGGTATGCGCCTTGTAGGCCTAGCACATCCGATTTCGGCATGCCTTGACAATTCGGGTGTGCTACCCTTAGCCTGTGACAGCCTCTATATCTGTCTCCAGGCACGCGTAGTGGAGACTCTTCGCCCAGACGATGGGGCCTAGTGAAAAGACAGTTTCGCAATCAAGGGAGGAGATGCGACGGCCAATTCCCGTCATATTTATCAGAGTATATGTGGCGGCAGCAACATAAGACCTCAGCGTTCCTGTGCGGGATAAAACAGGTTTATCCGCCACATTGTGGGTGACTACGGTGTTTTACCAGTGTTTCCTTTTAAAACGGTATTGTACACTGCGTTTTTACTATGACGATTTCCATGGATTTCCACTATTAACGTTAGTCGAGTCGAACACAGAAAGAAAAAAATGGCTGCCGCGTGAAATCGACGGGGGTGATACGTCACATTTGCGGCATGCGATTGGTTCCCGGGTTTTCTAGCGGATGACGTCGCTTGTTTAAAAATGTCCAAGTGTGCTATTTTTAGCGCTGTGACCGTAGATACGAAGAGTATACCTAACTTTTAAGAGAGTAAAACTGTCCAAACGAGCAGTTAATTTTTAAAACATTTGTTTAAATTATGCAAATTAGCCAACATTTTTAATAATTAGTTTTACAAGCATTTATATCACAGCAATCCTTGCTGTAATATGATCGATATAGGAGGAGGAAAGAAGCTAACCCTCATTGCTATCATCACCTCTTACTCGAAGAAGACAAATTATTAAAAATGTTTTTTTTAAGATAGTAGGTAGTGTGGTGGCGAGGGGCAAAGCTTCAACTCAACTTCAGCACGTGATTTTAAAATTAGATCTAGGAAACAGCAGAAATATATGGGAAGGAGAAGACAATCTGCTAGATTAGGTGTATTCATTCATGGCGATGTAATGATAATCAATTATAGTGCGGACGATTAACTTTCTCACACAGCAATCAGGTACACGTGCTGCCCGGACAATTAAAGTTGAATTAAATGGCGAAGCAGACACCATTTTTTTCAGACGCCAGTTGTTAATAAGTATCACAATTTAATTATAATTAACAACACACACAGTCAGTGTACTATATCAATTATATAAATGGATGACTCAACCATGTCAGCACAACACAAGTAATGTGTTACTTACCGATCTTGTTCAGTAGAATTATATGACATGTTCTTCTTGCAACTCTCTAGTGAAATGGACTTAATTGTAGTTCCAATCCGACCGGATCAAGATGCGTATATATACATAAGAATTCTAAATATAAATCTGTTATTTTAGTTTCTACCATCAGAATTCTTTACATAATATTTTACTTCATAATGCCGCATTTACTTAAGTATAAACTAAAACTGCCTTGTATGTATATAATAAGGCTTCGGATTACATTTGCGGATGGACATTGAAGTACAGTGCAGCTGCCGCCCACCGCCATTTGTATCTCTGACGTCAGAGGGCTCCTGGGGAGTGGTGTTCCACAGAACCACATTTTTACTGTAATCTTCTTGCGCAATTTCATATATGGTAGAGGTACCTAATGGTCTCTTTACTGATAAATGCCGGATTAAGTTGTCATGTTGAGCAAACAGTATCTTGTTTAGTTTGGCTGGCCACAAATATGCCAAATATTCATATATATAAAATAATAATTCAAAACGAATTAGAGGCTACAGAAATGTGGTTGCTGAGAAGAATGATGAAAATACCATGGACAGCAAAGAAAACTAATGCAGATGTTCTCATTTATGCTGGCATAAAAGGATCAATCATATCAAACGTTAGGGGCAGACAGTCAAGATTTCTAGGGCATGTGCTGAGAAGAACACAGCTTTAACACTTAATAACCACTGGAAAGGGGATCTATCTATCTATTCGTCTGTCCGTACGTCTCTGTCCAATCATCATGTGACATATTCTTTCAAGAACGTTGTTTTCCTTATGGATTCTCTGAATACTCCCCGAGTCTGGGTGAGTTGACCTACTTCAGCCAGAGACAATTTTAAACACTCTAATATATCACTGCACCATCGTCGCCTTGGGCACCCTCTTCCCCTGTTACCGTTAACTCTGCCTTCAGCTATTAATCTTTCCATGCTCTTAATGTCTATTTATATTAGGGGAAAACGCATCTTTCTTGTTAAGATGCTGTTATGGAACCAGCCCTCTTCGACGTTCATTGATCTTAACACTTCATGATTTGTCTTTGTATCTGTCCATGGTTCACGTAAAACTCTTCTGTAGCATCTCATTTCGAAAGCAGCGGTTCTCTTTGCTACTGTTGTATTTAAACTTATGCCTCACAAACGTGTATATTGCAACTGATCATACACAGTTTGGCTATGCTGCTGGTACACTGCTAAAGATTTTTCATTTGGGCAAGTTTCAAAGATCTATCTTTCGATCTATTGTAATTTCTACTTGTACCGTTAAGCGTCGTGGTGGGAAGTTGGAGCTGTCTGTTTTTAAGACCATTTGAATCGCAAATTGGCCATGGTCAACACGTTTCTCTGAAGGTTTTTTTTAAATCTAAATTTTATCCATCCATTTAATTCTTGATCTTCCTCGTGCTTTGTAGCCTAATTTCATCATCATCAGGTGCATGCCGGCTGGCGTAGGCGATCATGGCTCTCAACAGCTCTCTGTCTACATTATTATGTATCAAGATCGTTGTTGTTTTCCTGCCGTGTCAGGTTGTCAAACTGTCTCATATTTTCTCACGTTGTCGCCCTCTGTCTGTTGCCTTCAATTTTGCCTGTTGTGACTATGTTCTCCAAACCTGCCTGTCTCATGAAGTGGCAAAATCTACGAAGTTTAATGACGAAAAAACTGACATATTCCAGCACGGATTGGCACCATAAAGAAACGGAACTATATCTGAATATTTGTGTATGTTTTTTTTTCTGTATAGAATTCCTGCAGACAGTGTTATCTGTCATACACCGCCCCTCGCTTCATGGCGGGAATTGTTATCCCAACTCTAGCGCAGGTCTGGGAATAAAACTGCTGTAAACTAATACGCTAGCATCTTGGTACATGTGTGGTTTGTCTGTATCGTTATGGTGCCATTGAAGATATTTTAGGTAACCATCTTGTGTCCATTGTTTACTGTATTGTTTCTGCTACACCCAGTGAATCTTGCCGTAGAAATACGCTGAGATAATATATCTTTCCTAATGTATATGTTGTCGAGGCCAGAAAGTAAACAAAGCGTAAAAACACTGTTCATCTTCCATTCTTGCCATTATATGTGGAAGAAACAGAGCAGGACAAATAAAAGAATGGATAGACAACATCAAAGACCGGAAAGCACAAGATTTTTCCTCATTCGTCGCATCATTGAAGAAAGAAATCGCCGGGGGATTATGTTGATGCATCCAATGTGCTACTCCAGTTACACTGACGGATACTGGAACATAGAAAGAGATAGATAGATAAGAGACGACTAAGTGGTTTTTGGGGTGGAGTTCGCTGGACCATCTCAAATAGTGGCACAGAGGCCATATTAAAGTTGAATGTCTATCTATCTATCTGTCTGGGGTGTAAAGGGTCTCACATTGCTCTCGTGCGGACCCAACGTTAGCAGATAATCAAGATCATAAAAGTGCCTCCCATAGCCTCTTTTCGTCTGCTGAGCATTTTTCATTTTCTATGAGTACTGTGTTTCCTCGATGTTGATGTTGTCATCTGAAATTGAAGATAAATGCGTCATGCAGAAAGCCGCAGATATCGCAGCTAAGCTGTAAAATACAATACAACGCATTCCGCTCTCAGTACTACATTCTGCTATTATTCAGGAGTTTGAGATCGAGCGCAGACGAAGGGGATTTTTTTAAATTGATCTCTTGTTCCCATATGAGGGCTGGCTTGTTGATACTATTGTTCCCATCTGAGAGATGCCTTGTTGGCGTTCTTGTTCCCATCTGAGGGCTGCCTTCTTGACATTCTTGTTCTCATCTGATAGCTAGATACCTTGCTGACAACAAAAAAGGACTGGCATACTGGTACTGTTGACAACGGATCATTACTGGCATACCACGCAGTAGGTACTGTATTCAATTCCCTACTGAAGACGGACGTGTCGGGCCATTTGGAACACATACAATGAAGGCACAACACATTTTCATTATCTGGACTACATCAGGCTGAAAATCTAGTACGACCATTGTCCTGTTACAAGACAGATTTAGCGGGAGTTTGAGAACATTGTCCTGCTTCAAGACAGGTCCAGTGGGAGTATGAGAATGAACGCCCAAGAAGAAGTATTTAATTAATCTCTGATGAATGCCCGTATGTATTTACGGGCCCGATAGGAGAGGGAAGAAAGTGATACTGTTACCTACCATACCATGTTGTAGGAAGCAACTAAAGGAGTTTTTTTTAGGTGGAGTTGACTGTCCATTCCCATATAGGGCGAAAGTGACAAAAACCTTGCCGAAATCGGATATGTCAGAATGATAGGCGCAGATATTACAGCCAAGCTGTAAACTATAACACAACGCATTTCGTTATCTAAACTCTTGCTAATCTGCAGGAGTTTGAGAATGACCGACAATGAAAAAGAAGAACTCTGAAGAGAACACAAACACAATGTGTTCAGATCTCTCCCAATACTTCATATTACTGCGCACCTGTGGTACAGCAATTCAGTAATATCAAACAATACACCTGCGATATTGAAATACTGTAACCATCAGGCCATACACCTGGGACAATCTATTCCAGTGCAACACCTGTAACGTGTCACACCATTTGTCATGTCATAGAAATATTCAGGTAAAAATACTTTAAAATGTAATTAATGTGATTGAACAGCGAGACCTCTCTATTGATTTTACAAATAATTCATTTTATAACGTATGTTCGATTGATTACAGTAATAAACTATAAGATAATGTAGTTGTTAAACACCTTATTAGAATTTGAGCATATAATTATTGATTATTGTTCTTCTTCTTTTATTCATTTGAAACATGTCTATATCTGTAATTATGTCTCCTGAATAAAACGCACTGTTTTTTGTAGTTCATACAGTGGCCCATATAGCTTTGATTCCAGTGTTGTTTCTTCTGGCCAATATGTCTGCCTCAGCGTTTCATACTCAGAACAATTTTGAATTATACGCGTGTCCATATGTACACATGGCCGTGTTGCCAATCTTGAACTTTGTGTACATGTGACTACCGAGTTGGTTGTGTCCCATTTCTGAGGCATAGATTTACAGCCTGTTCTTGTTCTGATCTGTTCATGTGATAGTCATCTTGTGTTGGTGTTTGTGGCTTTCTTATTCATTGGATCATCCGTTTTTTCCGACGGTAGGTGGTTGGTATATCTGGTTGGTCTACGGCAGCACCTTCCTTAACCAGTTGGTCTGCTTTTTCATTTCCTGGTATTTCACAGTGAGAAGGTATCCACTGCTTATTTGTTACCCTATATTGGTAAGACAGTTCATTAAGTAGTTTCTGCAAGTCTATTAGTTTTCCAGACTGGAGAGCTTGAGGCATTGACCTTGCATGAGATTGATAATTGTGAAATAGTGATTGTTTCAGATAATATCTACAATTTTATTCCAATGCTCTGCTATCAATGTCAAACATGGTCTTCAACAGTCTCGCAGCAAAGTAAAATCGTTACATGTGAAATGAAGTGTTTGAGAAAATCTGCAATGGTTAATAATAAGACCCATAACCCGTCAGGGTAATACGATGCCACTCTGGACACATCAGCAGAAAAAGCCCTCCAAACATCTCTGTCCTTAGTCATTCGGAGCCGTGTAGACAAATCACGCTTAGATCATTCCTTGATGTTATCCAATACAGGATTTCCTAGGTTTTTTGGTCAGGAAAGACAATATACAATAATTGTTTGTGTTAGATGCACACATATTACAAGCAATAAAGCTCTTGTATCTCTTTGTACAATGGGGAGGCTTCTCCGCATCTTTATTTCATATACTAGAGGCTTCAGATCTCAAAGCTGTGCACTACAATGCAAAGAAACATGCCGAAATCGGATATGACGTACCGGAAGCCGCAAAATAACTCAGCTCCAGTGTGAAACCGGTAGCACAATGCACTTGGCGCTTTCATGCAGAAATCACAAACATTCGTACTGGTTATCAGTGTGAACGCAGAAGAAGAAGAATTTACGAGGGGGGGGGGGAGTAGAAACATATTTGTATTGATGAAATGTTGTGGGGGAAAACCTCAATATATATCAGCGCTTCTCAGCCGCCGGGCCGTGGTAATATGCCAACCGGGCCGCGAGGGCGTCTCTTTGAATTGTTACGTTATTAATAATATTTTATTCTGAGTCAAATCACACAGCACATGAAAAAATGTGTTATATTTGTAAACTAGAAAAAATATAAGTGTTATATTTGTAAACTAGAAAAAACATAAGTGTTATATTTGTAAACTAGAAAAAACATAAGTGTTATATTTGTAAACTAGAAAAAATATAAGTGTTATATTGTAAACTAGAAAAAATAAGTGTTATATTTGTAAACTAGAAAAAATATAAGTGTTATATTGTAAACTAGAAAAAACATAAGTGTTATATTTGTAAACTAGAAAAAATATAAGTGTTATATTGTAAACTAGAAAAAATATAAGTGTTATATTGTAAACTAGAAAAAATAAGTGTTATATTTGTAAACTAGAAAAAACATAAGTGTTATATTTGTAAACTAGAAAAAACATAAGTGTTATATTTGTAAACTAGAAAAAATATAAGTGTTATATTGTAAACTAGAAAAAATAAGTGTTATATTTGTAAACTAGAAAAAACATAAGTGTTATATTTGTAAACTAGAAAAAATATAAGTGTTATATTGTAAACTAGAAAAAATAAGTGTTATATTTGTAAACTAGAAAAAACATAAGTGTTATATTTGTAAACTAGAAAAAACATAAGTGTTATATTTGTAAACTAGAAAAAATATAAGTGTTATATTGTAAACTAGAAAAAATAAGTGTTATATTTGTAAACTAGAAAAAATATAAGTGTTATATTGTAAACTAGAGAAAATATAAGTGTTATATTGTAAACTAGAAAAAATATAAGTGTTATATCGTAAACTAGAAAAAATATAAGTGTTATATTTGTAAACTAGAAATAATATAAATGTTATATATTTGTAAACTAGAAAAAAAGAATACGTACGATGTAGCAAATTCGAAATCAAGGTTTAATCACAGTAGACCTTCAGCTTCTGCTGATTCTGAAAGATACCGCTACAAATTCAAGGGAAATCATCATCATAAAGTGCCGTCTCCGCAACGAAGGTTGGCTGCAACGTATCTCCAACATCTCCTGTCTCTTGTCTTGGTGGTGCACTCTGCTAGACTGTAACCTGTCCATTGTATGATGTTACTCTCCCACTTGTATCTCTGCCTACCTCTTGCTCACTTCCCTTTGACTTTACCCTCAAGTAAGGTCTTCAATAATGTCATGTCTTTAATGTTACCAAAATATTTTATTTGCCTGATCTTTATTTCTCTTAGTAGTTATTTCTTCATATTAAGTGTCTTTAGTATCTCTTTATTTGCATTCTTCTCTTTCCATGATGTTCTCCCTATTCTTCTATATACCCACATCTCAAAGGCATCAATTCTGTCTTCTAATTGTTTATTTAGTGTCCATGTTTCTGAGCCATACATTAATATAGAATAGATGTAGCATTTTATAATTCTCATTTTTAACTTGTTTGTAATTTGTTTAGATGTTAATAATTTCCTCATGTCATTGAAGGTACTTTTAGCCATTCCTATTCTCCTTTTAACTTCTGTTTCACATCTGCCATCATTTGTGACTATGTGTCCAAGATATTGATAATGTTTTACCTGTTGTAGTTTCTCTCTATGTATATTTATGTTTAGCTTTTGTTCTTCTGTGTCTTTGCTGATTATCATGGTTGTTGTTTTTTGGATGTTTATATCCAGTCCATATTCATTACTTGATTTATTGACTGGATCTATTAGTCTTTGTAGTTCATGTTCACATGTTCACAAGGGATATAACTACAACAATTTAGGAATTTACTTTCGACAGGATTGTCTGTAATGTCACAAGTTCCACGTTCTTTAAGTCAAGACCGACTGGAGCATACACGTTCTCACAGAGGCTCTGGTCAAATGCACCTCTCGTCAAATGGGGGCATTGATTATGTGAAACGTGCGCTTCATTTACTAGGTAATTTAGTGTCTTAATAAAATGTTCATACACACGCGGTCATCATACCTGATCAGTTGAAATATTAATATGTTCAATCAGGGGTGGTGATCCTTTATGATCGTTTGACCGGACTGACAATTTTATGTGTTGGGGGGGCCACACGTTTTTTGTGTCACATGAATCTTCAAGTAGTTTGTTCAGAGAAAATTCATTGTTCCCATTGGTTTTTTTAAATTATTATTTTCATTAGACATGACTTTAGTTGTATTATTTATGTGTTATATTAGTATCAGTAACAATAACACTTTTTCATTGTTGTTATCTCTTCTTAGTTGTGTTTCCTCGACACTTTCCACCTTGTCGGATATACTCCAACAGTTTTTAGTTGTTTCCTGGACACTTTTCACCCTGTACATGTGTACATGTAGACAGACACCACAGACCGCAGAACATATACTCCCAGAATGTTCTGAGTATGTGCTGATAAGACACATGTATGTGCCCATAGTAACAAGACATTTATCTCTACCATGTCAAGGTCAATAGTATCGTTTATGATAGTCGTTTATGTGTTGTTCATGTAGTATTGATAAAGACCTTTCGGTCAAAACATCGATTTGTGTGTGTCATGTGTGTTTCAAGGGATAAGCAAAACTTCATTATCTTGTTTCAAGCTTTGCCATAGTAACAACACTAGAATCAAAGCTCTATGGACCTCTGTATGAGCTATTAAGTTGATTGATAGGACACAATGGCGGATATAGATATATGTTACGTTGATTGAAAGGACAGAACGGGAGACACCTTGGTCAATGCAACCAAAATGGCCAAAGATAGACTACAACTCCACCATGACGCTTAACGGCACAAATGGAAATGACAATAGTTAGATAGATAGTCATGTGGGCAATTTAGTCTATCCCTGTGTTTTGATCATACTTTTCGTTTGGTGATAGTTGATTGGTATATCTGTTTAAATTGACGAAAATATGTTGCTTCTTCTTCTGCGTCATTCTCAAACTCCTGCACATTAGCAGGATGTAGTCCGGAGAACGGAATGCGTTGTACCAAAGTTTACAGCATTTCTGGGATATCTGCGCTTTTTGGCAGGGGACATCCGACTTCAGCACGACTGTGGGTCACTTTGATTCTATATGGGATAAGACAGCCAATTCAACCCATAACCTCCTTAGTTGCCTCTTATGGCAGGCATGGAAGGTAAACCGTGTTACTATTCTTTGCCCCCTCTCGGGCCCTTTCAGCACAAGGGCGATGAAAAGATGTAATACCTTTAATCTTATCATTTTCTCTGACAACTTCTGTAAAAAAAATAACACAGTTATTAAAATTGCTACTTGTAGTAATGTCATTTCACTGAAATCAAGTTCGTTTTAGTGTAGGATGTCTTTATAGTCACTGTGAACACATTCACATTGGTGGTGACACTACGTCATATGAATGGCGAGCACCCAATGCGAATGTGCGTGACACGAGCGCGCAGTGACTTTATAGACACCCTATATACTTCAGTAATTTTAAGACACACATTAGGAATTTGACCATTTTATACATATTATTTGTACACACATTAGGAATTTGGTTATTTTTATACATATAATTTGTACACATATTAGGAATTTGACCATTTTTATACATATAATATGTACACACATTAGGAATTTGGTTATTTGTATACATATAATATGTACACACATTAGGAATTTGGTTATTTGTATACATATAATATGTACACACATTAGGAATTTGGTCATTTGTATACATATAATATGTACACACATTAGGAATTTGGTTATTTGTATACATATAATATGTACACACATTAGGAATTTGGTCATTTGTATACATATAATATGTACACACATTAGGAATTTGGTCATTTGTATACATATAATATGTACACACATTAGGAATTTGGTCATTTTTATACATATAATATGTACACACATTAGGAATTTGGTCATTTTTATACATATAATATGTACACACATTAGGAATTTGGTCATTTTTATACATATAATTTGTACACACATTAGGAATTTGGTCATTTGTATACATATAATTTGTACACACATTAGGAATTTGGTCATTTGTATACATATAATTTGTACACACATTAGGAATTTGGTCATTTGTATACATATAATTTGTACACACATTAGGAATTTGGTCATTTGTATACATATAATATGTACACACATTAGGAATTTGGTCATTTTTATACATATAATATGTACACACATTAGGAATTTGGTCATTTGTATACATATAATATGTACACACATTAGGAATTTGGTCATTTTTATACATATAATATGTACACACATTAGGAATTTGGTCATTTTTATACATATAATATGTACACACATTAGGAATTTGGTCATTTTTATACATATAATTTGTACACACATTAGGAATTTGGTCATTTGTATACATATAATTTGTACACACATTAGGAATTTGGTCATTTGTATACATATAATTTGTACACACATTAGGAATTTGGTCATTTGTATACATATAATTTGTACACACATTAGGAATTTGGTCATTTGTATACATATAATTTGTACACACATTAGGAATTTGGTCATTTGTATACATATAATATGTACACACATTAGGAATTTGGTCATTTGTATACATATAATATGTACACACATTAGGAATTTGGTCATTTGTATACATATAATTTGTACACACATTAGGAATTTGGTCATTTGTATACATATAATTTGTACACACATTAGGAATTTGGTCATTTGTATACATATAATATGTACACACATTAGGAATTTGGTCATTTGTATACATATAATATGTACACACATTAGGAATTTGGTCATTTGTATACATATAATATGTACACACATTAGGAATTTGGTTATTTGTATACATATAATTTGTACACACATTAGGAATTTGGTCATTTGTATACATATAATATGTACACACATTAGGAATTTGGTCATTTGTATACATATAATATGTACACACATTAGGAATTTGGTCATTTGTATACATATAATTTGTACACACATTAGGAATTTGGTCATTTGTATACATATAATTTGTACACACATTAGGAATTTGGTCATTTGTATACATATAATTTGTACACACATTAGGAATTTGGTCATTTGTATACATATAATTTGTACACACATTAGGAATTTGGTCATTTGTATACATATAATTTGTACACACATTAGGAATTTGGTCATTTGTATACATATAATTTGTACACACATTAGGAATTTGGTCATTTGTATACATATAATTTGTACACACATTAGGAATTTGGTCATTTGTATACATATAATTTGTACACACATTAGGAATTTGGTCATTTGTATACATATAATTTGTACACACATTAGGAATTTGGTCATTTGTATACATATAATTTGTACACACATTAGGAATTTGGTCATTTGTATACATATAATTTGTACACACATTAGGAATTTGGTCATTTGTATACATATAATTTGTACACACATTAGGAATTTGGTCATTTGTATACATATAATTTGTACACACATTAGGAATTTGGTCATTTGTATACATATAATTTGTACACACATTAGGAATTTGGTCATTTGTATACATATAATTTGTACACACATTAGGAATTTGGTCATTTGTATACATATAATATGTACACACATTAGGAATTTGGTCATTTGTATACATATAATATGTACACACATTAGGAATTTGGTCATTTGTATACATATAATATGTACACACATTAGGAATTTGGTCATTTGTATACATATAATATGTACACACATTAGGAATTTGGTCATTTGTATACATATAATATGTACACACATTAGGAATTTGGTCATTTGTATACATATAATATGTACACACATTAGGAATTTGGTCATTTGTATACATATAATATGTACACACATTAGGAATTTGGTCATTTGTATACATATAATATGTACACACATTAGGAATTTGGTCATTTGTATACATATAATATGTACACACATTAGGAATTTGGTCATTTGTATACATATAATTTGTACACACATTAGGAATTTGGTCATTTGTATACATATAATTTGTACACACATTAGGAATTTGGTCATTTGTATACATATAATTTGTACACACATTAGGAATTTGGTCATTTGTATACATATAATTTGTACACACATTAGGAATTTGGTCATTTGTATACATATAATATGTACACACATTAGGAATTTGGTCATTTGTATACATATAATATGTACACACATTAGGAATTTGGTCATTTGTATACATATAATTTGTACACACATTAGGAATTTGGTCATTTGTATACATATAATATGTACACACATTAGGAATTTGGTCATTTGTATACATATAATTTGTACACACATTAGGAATTTGGTCATTTGTATACATATAATATGTACACACATTAGGAATTTGGTCATTTGTATACATATAATTTGTACACACATTAGGAATTTGGTCATTTGTATACATATAATATGTACACACATTAGGAATTTGGTCATTTGTATACATATAATATGTACACACATTAGGAATTTGGTCATTTGTATACATATAATATGTACACACATTAGGAATTTGGTCATTTGTATACATATAATTTGTACACACATTAGGAATTTGGTCATTTGTATACATATAATTTGTACACACATTAGGAATTTGGTCATTTGTATACATATAATTTGACCATAAAAGCTCTAGCTATCTATCTCCATGCCTTATTCATACACATGCACATATACATACAGACATATAAATGAAAGGACATACACATACACATGCACATATACATACAGACATATAAATGAAAGGACATACACATGCACATATACATACAGACATATAAATGAAAGGACATACACATACACATATACATACAGACATATAAATGAAAGGACATACACATACACATATACATACAGACATATAAATGAAAGGACATACACATGCACATATACATACAGACATATAAATGAAAGGACATACACATGCACATATACATACAGACATATAAATGAAAGGACATACACATGCACATATACATACAGACATATAAATGAAAGGACATACACATGCACATATACATACAGACATATAAATGAAAGGACATACACATGCACATATACATACAGACATATAAATGAAAGGACATACACATGCACATATACATACAGACATATAAATGAAAGGACATACACATATACATACAGACATATAAATGAAAGGACATACACATATACATACAGACATATAAATGAAAGGACATACACATATACATACAGACATTTAAATGAAAGGACATACACATATACATACAGACATATAAATGAAAGGACATACACATGCACATATACATACAGACATATAAATGAAAGGACATACACATGCACATATACATACAGACATATAAATGAAAGGACATACACATGCACATATACATACAGACATATAAATGAAAGGACATACACATGCACATATACATACAGACATATAAATGAAAGGACATACACATGCACATATACATACAGACATATAAATGAAAGGACATACACATGCACATATACATACAGACATTTAAATGAAAGGACATACACATGCACATATACATACAGACATATAAATGAAAGGACATACACATATACATAGATACAGGAGCCACTGACTTATTTGCAGCCCTGATTGTGTTCGTAGTGATCGCTATTATCTTCAAGTGTTTACTGACTATTTGTAAGTAATCTATCAGTCGTTGTGTTGTCGTTGTGTTGTGTTGTCGTTGTGTTGTCGTTGTGTTGTCGTTGTGAGGGCGTCAGTGATGGTGAAGATGGTACAAATGAAGATATTGGCGATGATTATATTGTTGACGGTATTTTGAATAGCGATGATATAGAGGCTAGGGACGAGGACTGATTGATTGCTACAATGATAACTGAAGATAATCATCGTCTGGTTCGCGCAGTTGAACATGATTAAACAGCAAGTCAGGGCTTCTTGATAAACTGAAGCTGCTGTTGAGAGCTTCTCACGACTTCTATACAGATTTAGTTACGTCTTGTCCTGTCTGCTATCTCTTACTTCGGCGCATATGCCTACTTGGACAGGACTGTGGTCCTGTTCGATGTATTAGCATGGCCAGGTCTGTCTTAGTTGTTAGCCTATGTAGGCTGGAATAAGCCCTATCCCCACCCTTCCCTGAAGAACCTGGTTTCGATGGAAATCCTAATGATGTTTCTTTTTTTCGATCCCAAGAATTCCGAGCAATGGAGCTCTTATCTTGAGTGCAATGGAGAGTTTAACCAGAACATTTCTTCATTATGTCAAACTCAAAGTTCATGCTTGAAAAGATACAACATTGTTGATGTTTTCTTCTTCTTCTTCTTCTTCTTCTTCTTCTGCGATCACCTGTTGAACATCCCGTCCAATATTGGTCATGTATAGAGCGGTTTATTTGAATGTCACCTTGGGTTCCCCACAACTTGTTTTGCTGAGAATCTTTCTTGGGCCAGATTATCGAACAGGAAACTGGGATATATCTGTAGTATGTGTTCTAGTGTCTGTGTTGCTGCTCTGCAGATACAGGCCACGGAGACACTGATACGGATTCGGTGTAAGTGTGCTTTTAGACGGTCGTGAACCTTTCTCAGTCAAAAAATATCATGGCCTGTTCATTTCTGCTCAGTTTTTTTAATGTTGTCTTGTTCGGGACTATAGTTTCCGTTAAGTTCTCTCTACTGAGGTCGCATATACTGTTGCAGAAGATACTTTACTTACCTGAAGCTTTTGATTTGTCGATATGAGTGGCTAGCGATTAAAGCTGCTTCCAACCTCAGTGACTTGACGTGAATCTACTGCCCGGGGCATGATGGTGTTTGTAGTAAATATAGACATACTCGAGAAGACATGCTTGACTCAGTTCATCATCATCTTCTTCTTCATCTGCGTTCGAATTTCTTTTGGACTTGCTAGATCTTCAGGCCAGTCGTCAGGGCGAGGCTCCCAGTCTTCTCTAGGTCAGATAGTTTGTCACAATATTTTATTAAGTTCAGACTTGTGTAGCCATGTCTTATGTAGCCATGTCTTATGTAGCCATGTCTTGTGTAGCCATGTCTTGTGTAGCCATGTCTTGTGTAGCCATGTCTTGCCTAGCAGATCTTTGTAATCTGGATATTCTTGTAGTATGTATTCAGAGGTCTGTGTGCTTGTTGCACATACTCAGTTCAGACGGGGAGTTGACACTGGGCAGGGAACCTGCTTCACGATCTCCCTGGCACAGTGGTTAATTTATTTGTTATGCATTCAAGAGGTCTCGGGTTCGTGACGTATTATTTACGAGTACATTTTTCTATTCCTGATAATATCACTTGAAACTACATAGTTACCTGCTATCAAGGTAATCTTCCTAGGGGGCATGTCTCTAGTTGAGGGGCGGACTGCATATGGGGAAACCTGAGATCTAAAAAGTCAATTCTCTTAGTCTTTTGATGTGTATTTGGGATTTAATAATTAGATCGTCCGTGAGTTACCGAGAATGGTGATACTGTTACTTGCTATGCAGGTCTTAAGACGTCCTTAAGGAAGTGGTGAGGAGGGGTGGTGTTGACTATCCCAGCTCGTACAGGATCAAAGTGACCCAGAAGAAATACGGAAGTCGCATGTGTCAGTCCGAAAGGCGCAGATATGGCAGTCAAACTGTAAATCCTGATACAACACATTCCGTCTGTTCTCCGAACTATACCCTTCTAATCTGTAAGAGTTTGAGAATGAACGCAGAAGAATAAGAATGATAAGATATTCAACCAGTGGTCACAGAAACGATTAGGATGCCATAAGCTTCGACATTTACTGGTTAGGGGGGGGGGGGACTAAACCCCTAAGGGTGCCCGCCAAAACAGGAAATTGCAACACAGTATGTATAATACGCAGATTACAGATAATCCATCTTAATAGATAAAACAGCGCAACTTCTGGAATTAACGGTAATCAGTAGATAAAACAGCGCAACTTCTGGAATTAACGGTAATCAGTAGATAAAACAGCGCAACTTCTGGAATTAACGGTAATCAGTAGATAAAACAGCGCAACTTCTGGAATTAAAGGTAATCATCGGAACAAGTTCCAAAAGTCTATTCTACTTGTTGACACGTGATGATGTTCCTCTTTCGCAAGCGAAGATGAGCATGACATGAACAAAACAATAAAAAGGTGGCGAACAAGTATAAAAAAAAAACATTTGTGGTTTTCTAATTTGGTTTTAGTTTGTAAGTTCGCAGATGCCCGATGAGTCCGAATCGTGCCAGGAATGATCTTTTGGATTGCGTGCAGAATTGCAGAGGGTCCAGAGTAGGAGAGTTTTACGATATTTCCTTCCGCTTCCGTCTCTTGTAAATTGCCCGCAGTGTTCTTTCTTTATCAAGTGTAGTGATGCCAGCAGTGATATGGGTGTGCCAAGCTAAGCGATCACGGACTGTAGTCTCCCAGTAGACTGAGTATCACAGGAGACTGATCAACGCTGCAGTGCTTGAGAGTTCTTTACGTGATAATTGAAGCACTTTTTCTGCCCTCCGCTTGAGCGTTTACCAGTACACGGCTCCCAATACTCTTTGGACGGCCCTTATCTAGCATACGGACGATGATTGACATGTAGCTTCAAAGCAACGACAGATAATTAGATCGTACTTGCCATGTTTGTTATGATACTAATGTTAATTATGAAAACAGCGATGTAAAAGTATCATGAGATGCTGATGATGTTAATGTCGATGATGTTACATGTGAAGGCGGAGATGATACTTATGATGATTTCACCGATGGCTGCTATGATAATTGTAATGAAAACTATAGAGGTAAATGATTTGACATAAATGACAACTACAATGATAAATAATACGACACAAATGACAACTATAACGATACGTGATATGACATAAATGACAACTATAACGATAAGTGATATGACATAAATGACAATGACAGTTTTGTTAAGTGCTATGGCGCTGGTCATTCTTCATGTTCTACATTTGCTCTCAAGTTCTTGCATGTCACAAAGATGTCATCCAAAGAACGTAACGCGCATGTCATGCATTACAACCTAGCTGCGACATCTGCGTATTTCAACCTGATATATCTGACTTGTACATGCATTTTGGGGCGCGCCAATCTATGGGACGTAACAATCAACCTCATCCCGAAGTCTTAATAGCCGTCTTGTACATGCATGACCGGTTATAATGGGTTTATTCTGTGCTGCCATTTCGGGCCGCGACACCAGACTGGCGATGCTGGGATACTTGTGGTATGTCTGACGTATAAGAAATGGAAAGGGCATGTCTCTATGTGTTACTTGGTCTTCCAGTTTCACTGTGTTACACAACAATGCCTGTTTTGCAATGCCTTAAAGGAATTCTTAATATATGCATTTTCCCAGTTTTTCGCCTTGTTTTGAACGCAATCTCTCTCTCTTTCTTTCAACCATTTCCTATTGACTCAGATATTCACATTGCACTTGACTGGCACAGTTTAGAAATAAAGACACAGAGGAAATCACTGAATCTCTCACACCAAACATACATGAATCTGAATACTGTGAGATACAGCATATCATACACCGCCTACATCATTATATGTTGTGTGGTTATTGTTATATGGTGTGTGGTTATTGTTATATGGTGTGTGGTTATTGTTATATGGTGTGTGGTTATTGTTATATGGTGTGTGGTTATTGTTATATGGTGTGTGGTTATTGTTATATGGTGTGTGGTTATTGTTATATGGTGTGTGGTTATTGTTGTATGGTGTGTGGTTATTGTTATATGGTGTGTGGTTATTTTTATATGGTGTGTGGTTATTGTTATATGGTGTGTGGTTATTGTTATATGGTGCGTGGTTATTGTTGTATGATGTGTGGTTATTGTTATAGGGGGTGTGGTTATTGTTATAGGGGGTGTGGTTACTGTTATCGTCTAACAGACTTGTTTAAAATACCAATTTGCTGATCCTTGTCGAAGCCAGTATTCAGGAAATTGATCCCAAAACGATTTCAGATAAATTAGTCTGGAGATGGATTTCCGGTGTGGATTCTTAATTCCACACATAAGGTGGATGGCAGGTTTAGATTCTTCATTCCATTCCTACGGTGGATGGCATATTTGGATTCTTCATTGCAACTATAAGGTCTGTGAAATGTCTTAGTCTTGTAGAAGTAGTTCTGTATATACTTATACTCTTGTATATCATTTACACTATCTCATCTGTAGATGTCATCCTTTCATCTGTAGATGCCATCCTTTCATCTGTAGATGTCATCCTTTCATCTGTAGATGTCATCCTTTCATCTGTAGATGTCATCCTTTCATCTGTAGATGTCATCCTTTCATCTGTAGATGTCATCCTTCTGTCTGCGGATGTCATACCTTTCATCTGTAGATGTCATGCTCCTATCTATAGATGTCATCCTAATCATCTGTAGATGACATCCTTCTGTCTGTGGATGTCATACCTTTCATCTGTAGATGTCATCCTTTCATCTGTAGATGTCATCCTTTCATCTGTAGATGTCATCCTTCTGTCTATGGATGTCATACCTTTCATCTGCATATATAATTCATTGATCTGTAGATGCCATCCTCCTATCTGTAGATATCATCATTCTATCTGTAAATGTCATAGATTTCATCTGTGGATGGTATCCTGCCATCTTTAGGTGTCATCCTTCCATATGTAGATGTCATCCGTAGATGTCACCCTCTCTACTATAGAACACTTGTATGTTGCCGGGCCCTTAAAAGGGACAAAAAGTAGCAACACCGATTAGCCATATGCATGTCATATGAGGCGACTAAGGAAATATGGTGTGGAATTGGCCGTCCCATTCCATTTACGGTCAAAGAGACCCGAAGCCATGCTGAAGTTGGATGTGTCAATCCTAAAAGCTAAACCATCGCATCAAAGTTGTAAACCATGAGAATGTAGATGTGACCCTACTATCTGTAGTTTTCATCTTCCCATACGCAGATGTCATCCTCTGGTTGTAGATGTCACCTACCTTGTGTTTTGCGTAAGTACGCTTACTACTGCAAAATAATGTCAGATAAATCTAGAATTGAAAGTGAAACACAGCTACATAGCACGTTCGTGTTTTCTAGGGAGTTTATCACCATCACAACAACTATCATCTTCACCATCACAACCACTATCATCTTCACCATCACAACCACTATCATCTTCACCATCACAACCACTATCATCTTCACCATCACAACCACTATCATCTTCACCATCACAACCACTATCATCTTCACCATCACAACCACTATCATCTTCACCATCACAACCACTATCATCTTCACCATCACAACCACTATCATCTTCACCATCACAACCACTATCATCTTCACCATCACAACCACTATCATCTTTACTATCATCACCATCATCATCATCGTTTAAAAAAAATCTCACTATGTTTTTATCATTATTACACTTTTCATAAATTTCAGATATCCTGCTACTGACCATAAGATGGCTAGAGAACACAATTAATTTCAAAGCTCAGTTACTGACCACAAGATGCCCAAAGAACAAAATACACTTCCAGTATCCAGTTACTGACTATAAAATGGCCAGAGAAAAACACAAAAATATATGAACGCACTTGAAACTGCATATTTCTCATCTTGATTACGATTTTCCAAGTGATTTCACAATTTTAAATTGACTTTATGAAATTTTCCAAGTGATTTCACAATTTTAAATTGGCTTTATGAAATTTTCCAAGTGATTTCACAATTTTAAATTGACTTTATGAAATTTTCCAAGTGATTTCACAATTTTAAATTGACTTTATGAAATTTTCCAAGTGATTTCACAATTTTAAATTGGCTTTATGAAATTTTCCAAGTGATTTCACAATTTTAAATTGACTTTATGAAATTTTCCAAGTGATTTCACAATTTTAAATTGACTTTATGAAATTTTCCAAGTCAATTTCCAGTTTAAAGTCTCATTGCCAGTGAAATGATGCATTTCATTGGGAATTTAAGCACAAAGAGTAGGATAAAGTTTTTGTATGTAATATCTGTCAATAATATCCGGGTTAAACTTCTAGTTAGCGACATGATTTGTAAAGCTATTGCCAGTGTGCTGGTCACGGAGGTGATCAACACCGCTGTTGCTAGGATTCTTGTTGCTGATGTACTTGAGACAAGTATAACACTTTTTCTAGCTTCGATCGAATCACGCGAGGGTGGTACCCGTTTTACAACGTTTCAAGTAATATATAAAATAGCAGCCGACTGTTTAATTACCGATGTAATAAATTCTATTGATTCTGGGTTTCTTATAACGAATGTGATGGACAACACTGATTCAGATCTTCTAATTGCAGAGCTGATGAATAGCGCGGAGGTCCGATCATTTATGGAGGATGTAGTCTATCACATAGCGGCCAATTGTCTGATCACTGACGTTATGAATAGCATCAAGGCCAGTGCACACGTTGCAGTGTTGGAAAACACGATTGAAACAACACAACATGTCAGAGAAGTGATAAAACATTCTCTTGAAAAACTTCTGGAGTTAGAGGTCAGAAGTGATCACGATGTCAATCTTATCCTTATGAATATCACAAATAGACATGCAGCCGGAGTTAGCGCTGCAGGCGTAATGAGCTCTTCAGATACGCGGCTTGCAATCACAAATACAATAAGTACCTCCGAATCACGTGATGTCAGAAAAATAATGAGCACGAACGAGATGAAGGATCTCGTGAAAAAGGTGACTAGTAATTCTGAAGCGGAGCTTATTATCGCAAAAGTATTGAGTACTCCTGAAATGAAGAACCTCTTCTCGGAACTAATGTCCACTCCCGAGGTGCAACACCTAATCTCTGAAGTAATAAACGCCCCTGAAACTCATACTCTCGTCACTGACTCTCTCAACACAACTGTAAACTACTTTGTAACGGACATGATTCACAGTAGCATGACTCGATTTTTCTTCACCGGTTTGATGAACAATTCATTACTACAGTATGTGGTCAGAGAAGTCAGAATCAATAGCACAGCGTATCACCTTGCTAGATCTGTCATAGACAGTGTCCTTACTAGCTTCTTCTTTTGAACATCGACATACGTCATGTTAAGTTCTATGCTGTGACACATCGTCACAACATGTCACACATCGTCACAATATGTCACAGAGCAATATAGCCAACCATCCAAAGTTTCGCGTCACACCATTAACAAATGTTGCTTAAATATAGCGTGCCGTTACACGTGTGACTCTTCGTTCACAATCTAGAGTATCGTTATACGGAGGGGTCAAGTAAACAATTTTTGACCACGTAAGTCAGATAGATCAACTTAATTTAAATTTCCTGCCATACATGTGATAATTTCCTGCCATACATGTGAAAATTTGATGTACTAAACACCCCCTCCCCCGCCGTCCTGTTAATAAACACCATTCTTGTCATATATTATCGTTTTAAGTGTTGTATTTGGTCAGAAATGTACTGAGCAGATATCACCACACATGTACATACCATATTAATCAACGTCAAGAATGCTGCAAATATATTTTGTCACACATATAACAGAAATCCCTGGTGACACACACATACATGGCTGACATAACTTATCACATATATGACAGATATCAATCGTCACACATACGGAAGACATCCTTCGTCACACATGTGACCGATTTTCCCTTTCACACAAATATGACAGAAATCCCTCGTCATGCAGAAGACAGCAATCCTTCGCTACACATATGACATATTTCACATCGTCACACATATGACAGACATCCTTCGTCACATGCGACAAGACACCGCTAGACACAATAATAATAATAATTCATCTTAATCTCCTTGCACCTTCATGCATATTACGTCATGACATCACAGCTTACACTAAGGTTGAATTCTATTTGATGGGACCAATGTTAGCTTCCTCTTTATTCCCTGGGTGCTTAGCCAGACTGCAGTTATATCGCCTTTTACCAGGAGGATTGATATTGCGTATTACTTAGTGAGTCGGATCATGATAATGGCGAAATAATCCCTTCAGCTGTGAACACGTAGCTCTTGACAGCTCATAGCCCTCCTGACAAAAATCGCGGTTCTTCTCAATTGTGTAACTTCTCAGGTGTGTATCTTCTCAGTTGTGTAACTTCTCAGGTGTGTATCTTCTCAATTGTGTAACTTTTAAATTGTGTATCTTCTCAGTTGTGTAACTTTTAAATTGTGTAACTTCTCAATTGGGTAATTTCTCAGTTGTGTAACTTCTCAATTGGGTAATTTCTTAGTTGTGTAACTTCTAAACTGTGTAACTTCTCAGTGGTGTACATTCTCAGTGGTGTAACTTGTCAGCTGTGTAACTGAGCTGACACATGCACTAGTATAAGGTTGTATCAAATGTATGGGTGTGTAAAGGGGTTTTGTGCCTGCATATATGAAGCATAACTTCTGATAATTATGTCTTTGACCCTGGATTTACACTCTGGTTTAGTCAAATACTAAATCTTCTTTTGCACTCCTTGTCACACTCCTCACACTCCTTGTCACACTCCTTGTCCCAATCCTGTGTATTAGCAAGATATGGTCTGGGAACAGAAGTCATTGTGTGGTGGTTTATAAAAAATTAATTATATAAAAAGATTAATTATAAAAATAAAAGAGCAACAACAAACGTATATAAAGAGCAACAAAAAACGTATATAAAGAGCAACAACAAATATATATAAAGCACACAAAAAGAAAAATCTCCAGAGAACTGTCTACCCCTGACCCTATTGTCTACTGTGTTTCCCCAGGGGGTTTGCTATCCACTTCTTGCATAGTTAAGCTTAGGGGGTGAATGGAGCTTGTACTTCAATGCCAGATGTGTTGCCTCGGCTGTTCTATTACTTTTTTTTCATAATTTCCATAACATTTTCTGTCCATCTTTTCCGTGGTCTTCCTCTGGTTTTTATCCCGATAACATTTGGTTATATGCCTTAACGGGCACTTGTGATGCATTCTCATAATGTGGCCAAACTACGTGATCTGCTGCCTCTCTATGTATTCTGTGCAAGGTATCCTTTCCATGCTGTTTTCTTTTCGTAATCTATCAAGCCTGGTTGATAGATCAAGCCTGGTTGATAGATCAAGCCTGGTTGATAGATCAAGCCTGGTTGATAGATCAAGCTGGTCTCTAGCTTTTCTTAAACATTTCATCTCCTGTCAGTATATTTCTAGAATGTGAAGATGAGAGAGACAAGGTTTGGTACTGGTAACACAGTGTTGGTACGAATATACTGTAAATCATTTTTTAACTGCCATCTCGCTCTTTGGATTTCTATGGATGAAATGCGATGTGTACAGATGACATGAACGTTGTACAGAAGAAATAGAAATAGTTGAGAGGCGAGAAGAGTTACACAGACGGAATGGCAAGAGTACATGTGAACCAAGGGTGGAACATGTGAACCAAGGGTGGAACATATCAACAGGGATAGTACGTATGAACTGGGATAGTACGTGCGAACTGGGGTAGAACTCGTGAACTTGGATAGTACGTGTGAACTATGATAGTACGTGTGAACTGGGAGTAGCATATGTGAACAGAGGGTAGCACATGTGAACCGAGGGTTTTATGTGTGAAATGGGAGTATTATGTGTGAACTAGGAGTAGTAAATGTGAACTGATGGTAGTACGTGTGAACTGATGGTAGTACGTGTGAACTTGGAGTAGTGCATGTAAACTGATGGTAGTACGTGTGAACTGTGGGTAGTACGTGTAAAATGGGTGTAGTACGTATGAAATGGGAGTAGTACGATGATCTTGTAGAGGTATAGATGAAATAAACGTGTGAACTGTGGGTAGTACGATGATCTTGTAGAGGTATAGATGAAATAAACGTGTGAACTGTGGGTAGTACGATGATCTTGTAGAGGTATAGATGAAATAAACGTGTGAACTGTGGGTAGTACGATGATGAATTAACGTGAAGAGAAAACTTTTAGTCGAAGATGATCAATATCGCATAATTGAAAACTACAAAATTCGTTCAGCGACACCTGACATGATTGTCCAGTAGAGGTGTCCATGTCGGTCATTTATAGAGAAATCGTATGGTCAATGAGTTTTAACGGTCTGCCATGTAATAATATAAACACAACAATCATTATTTGTGATAATCTCTTTATTTCTATCTGGTGTTGACGTCTAGAAATATCCAGTATTGAAACTACAGACCAGGAAACAAGTCGAGACAAGAGAAATATGTACGTGTAACAAGTTCAGAAAATGTGTGGAATCATGGACATATAGGGGTGACATAAAAATTGTACTTATAATTTGTGGCGTATAACAAAAGACAAAATGGTGGTACTTATGTAAGCAAAGGACGGGAAGAACGGTGGTACCTGTGTAAGAAATGCATGGGAAAAGGTGGTACTTGTGTAAGAAATGCATGGGAAACGGTGGTACTTATGTAAGGCAAGACGTGAAACAAGAGGTCAAATTTCTATACAAACATTTGGTTAATATAGGCACAATTTTTGTTTGTGTGGTACACACAGCACAAGTAGGCAGCATTAAAGTAAACAAGAAAGTTAAGTAGTAGTGGCATGGGATGTTAGCAATCTCACATTTCAGTGGCTCTTCTATATGAGGGCGGTAGCCATCTCCTCTCCTTGCAGTTTTTACTTCCCGTATTGATTCGTTACCCAATTAAGATTGGGTCAACCTAGGAGTCGTTGCGATCGAAAAACATTTCCGCCTCAACTGAGGAATCAACCTAGGAATACTTATATGCGACACCAGTGCGCTAACTACTGCGATACGTGGCGCTAATTAGGTAACATTAGAGAGTGGGAGATAGATAGAAAAAGAGAATGACACAAAAGTAATTAAAACACATGAACGTGAGCACTATAAACAATATTATTATGTCAGTCTGTCGTTTGTAGCTTCTCACTTACTATCTGTACATGTTACACTACATGATTAGAACATAGGAACATTAGTCGTCAGTGTTTCTAGGATGCCATGGTATAATATAAACATACTCCTTTAACTACTTTTAGCAGAGTGGGTGAAATGGCATACATTGTGTGGTTTGGACATGTATCCAGACTTAACTCAATTTCTAAAATTAGTTTTCCAAGTAACAGTCGAGGCTGGCCGGAGAAGAGGGGACGAGAAAATCTTGGATTGAAAACATGAGGGAATGGCCTGGATGGAATTTGTCTACATTTCTCTGAATGGCTGAGGATATAGTTGTCTGGTTCACTTCTTGTGCTGATGTCTCCAGTGTCACACCCATACGAACCGTGACGGGTTAGCCGTCTTATTATTATTATTATTATTATTATTATTATTATTATTATTATTATTATTATTATCATTATTATCATTATTACTTCGTCACAATGTCCTACGCAATTTATGAATGCCCAGTTTGGCTAATAGGTGTCTAAATACGTCATGTCCATTCCTTCTTCCAATAGTTCTTGAGTACCTAGTCAACTGCAGTCACGTGCTCATCGGGGATTCATCCTCCAAAAGTGACACTATTTAGCTATTCCCACGATTTTCATTGGCTATCGACAAAAAGTATACATAGTAACCAATGAAAATAAAGGAAAAAGCTAAACAGTGTCACTTTTGAAATTCACATGAGTCCTTCCGCCGAAGACGGATATTCGGGCCGTTGGCGAAAATAAAACGGCAACACAACACATTTCTATTATCAGGGCTACATCTAGCTGGGAATCAAGTAGGACGATTGTCCTACTGAAAGGACGATTGTCCTATTACAAGAGAGATTCAACGGAAGTTTGAATGCCGAAAAAGACGAAAATGAGTCCACGTAACTGTATCATTGACACGGGACTCGGATTAAGAAGTTTTTTGTGTGCACAATATGTCGTTGGTTCCATCCCTGATCATGACTTCGAGTTTACAGGTAACTTCTTTTCCTGCTAAATTATTTCTAGCCACAATACTTGCCTAGTATACCTTATCCCTTTTTTTGTTTCAGGAAATCAGTTACTTAACCTAGGATAACAAACCATTTTTTTTCGTCTGCCAAACTTGTTCCTATACACAAGTTCGAGAGCTAGGATGTTATATTGAGCCAATATTTTATGGAAGGGAAGCATGGACAGTAAACATAAGTGCCCAAGATAAGCTGGAGGCAATTGATGTATGGTTTTTAAGAAGAATGATGAAAATGTAATGGACAGCCAAGAAAACTAAGGTAGAAGTTCTCAGAGATGCTGGAGTAAAACGACAAATTATAGCAAAAATTAGAAACAGTCAAGATTTTTAGGTCATGTGATGAGAAAAGTAAAACTTGAACAATTGGTAACCATCGGAAATATCAAGGGGAGAAGATATAGAGGAAGACAAAGAGATAAATTTCTGGATGGGTGGTTACTGTGGTACAAAAAGTAGTCACCAACTGACTTATTAACACAAGAGACAGAGAGTTGTGGAAAAGCATGATCGCCTACGACACTCGGCACGGCTCTTGACTGATTGAACTTGTTCTCGAGTTCTTTCGCAAGTATTAGTTGACGCCATTTCATATTTATTTTTCATAATTTGGTTTTAAAAACATGTCATCAACTTTCTCGAAACAAAATAACAATAATGATAAATATCGAATTGCAAAAATTCAATAATACAACTAGAATCTGCATAAAATTGAGCATTTATATAAGAAAAGTATCTTTAGTAACAATAGCAAAACAGTAACGAGTATATTAATATTACATCATAAAAATAGAGGCCATAAGAAGTCAATAAATATTGAAGTCATTTTTCGATGAGTTGATAATATTTTAGTAAAAATTATTTGAAGAAATAAAATGCAAGTCATTTTAAATATGTTGATATAAATATGTGTAATATGATAGTAATTAAGGTCCTTGTCTGGAACGCGTGGCTACCAAATGTTGACAGCGCTCAAAGTTTTAAAATAATTGTCCGATCGTAATTTTTTCAGTTGTTCGTGACGTCATTATCGAATGCAAGTGTTTAGTAGTGTTTGAAAAAAAGGAATAACACAGTTTTTGACTTCTTTTACACACAGATGTATATAGTTTATAGGGGGAGGGTAGGGTGGGTGGTAGGGGTTAGAATTCGTTTTAAAACAACGTTCAACCCACCCCCTCTAGCATTATCCCTTCTCATTAAATCCTGGTATAAAAATGTAACCATAACGCACTTTCGATGAATCTGTGCATAATATCTAGGTTCGTTCCACATCCGCTTATAGACGAACTATTACGTAGGCACGCGTTCCAGACAAGTACCGCAATTAATAATTTAGTATAATAATTTGAGCTAAATTAAAATTTTTACCAATATCTACAAGGCACAAATAATTAATAATTAATCACAAATCATTGACCCTGGTTGCATTTAATGTGATTGACATGGGTTGGAGCTCAAAGAATGAGTTTCTGGCCCACATCAAACGAAATGAAACTCATTCTGGTCCACCGATCAAAAAAGATTACCAACCTCTGCGCTACAGCATCTACAAAAATCCTAACACTTTCAATAAATGTTTACATGGCAAGAATACAGTTTTCAACGATATAATTCTAAGAATAATTAATGATTGAAGGAAAAACATTTGAACTGTCAACTTAGCAATCACCGACAGCAATGGATCTCAAAGTAAACCGTACGGTCCTTTGGCGCCACAGTGTTCTATTGTGGGTGGGAGAGGGTAACACGAAGAAACCAATGGGATTTGGGAGGTAAACGGACCCCTCTTAAGGAGGGGGGGCACAGAAAGTTTATTATTTGTACGATATGCAGTAAGAAATAAAATTAAACTTTCAAGAAATTTTGAAAGTTTATATTTATGTTCCAGGAATTGGGAGGGGGGGCATGGTAGATAATGTATTCCAAAAAGGGGCTAAGGGCAAAAAAATTGTTGAGAACCATTGATCTGAAGGGCCTAGTTCAATTTTACTGGTATTGCATCTATCTACACTGTTTGATAAATTTTTAAAAATCTAAACATTCTGTACATAAGGGAGTAAATAAAAGCCACTTTTATGTTCGTCCCCAGAAATGTGGGTGTTGGGAGAAATTAAATGACAGACATAATTGTGAGTTCGGCCACAGCGATAAGTGATAGTTCATTGAACCCAACACATATTCGGAATACGGTCGAGGAATTCATCATTTTAAGTATGCATGGTTTGTTTCTTAATGAATGCCTCAGTCCTGGGTGCAGTTGTCAGAAACGAACGGTATATAATAGAATCCATGTATAGCGAATATAACACATTTCTCTATTTAACAACACTTTTTCAAAATCCTCAATTATATTTATACTTTTTTATATAGAAAATATATACAGAATTCCAAAAAGTATCTATATTTGCTTCACATACTACAGCAAGGCATTTGACAGAGTTCAACATGAAAAATTAATCAAATGTCTTCCAGAAATATGCATAGATGGAAAAGACATCAGACTGATTAGAAATATATATTGGGAACAAACTGCACCAATAAGGCGTGAAAACAGCTACTCACCATACATAGAAATAAAAAAGGGATAAGACAAGGATGCATTTTATCACACAGCCTATTTAATATCTACGCAGAGACTATCTTTATTATTGGGAAAATAAACAACCGTAGATATGCAGGTGACACTGTTCTTTTAGCAGAAAGTGAACAGGAACTACAAAGACTAATGGATCAAGTCGATAAATCAAGAAAAGAATATGGACTGGATATAAATATTTAAAAAACAACAAAAACCATTATAATCGGTAAAGTCACAGAAGCGCAGGCGCTAAACATACAAATACATGGAGAGAAACTACAACAAGTAAAACATTATCAATATCTTGGACACATAGTCACAAATGATGGCAGATGTGAAACAGAAGTTTAAAGGAGAATAGGAATGGCTAAAAGTACTTTCAAATACATGAGGAAAATAATAATATCTAAACAAATTACAAACAAGTTAAATATGAGAATTATAAAATGATACATCTATTCTATATGGCTCAGAAACATGGACAATAGACAAACAATAAGAATACATAATTTATGCCTTGGAGATGTGGGTATATAGAAGAATAGGGAGAATATCACGGAAAGAGAAGAAAACAAAATAAGAGGTTCTAACAACACTTAATATGAAGAAATAATTATCAAAGGAAATAAGGATCAGGCAAATAAAATATTTTGGTAACATTAAAAGACATGACACCTTGTTGAAGACCTTACTTGAGGGTAAAGTCACGGGGAAGCGAGCAAGAGGTAGGCAGAGATACAAGTGGAAGAGTAACATAAGAGGATGGACAGGTTACAGTCTAGCAGAGTGCACAACTAAGACATGTTGGAGGTCTGTTGCAACCAACCTTCGTGCGGAGACGACATTTATTGATGATGATTGCTTGTATTGTATATAGCGAATTTCTGTTATTACATAAATATTTCGTCTATCCGGACCAAGTTATTATAATGGAATTTGATTGTGTATATAACGAATTCTGTTATTACATAAATATTTCGTATGTCCGGACCAAGTTATTATAATGGAATTTGACTGTACCAGATTTAAAATCTGAATTAACCACTGGCACAGAACTTGGAATGTTAGATGCGACTTTCTGACTGACACACTAAATGATGGTACACGTGGATGATGGTGCTTTTACGATTGGTTGTTGTAAGAAGGGTATGGCAAAATGATAAATATGCATATAAGTTAACCTGTTTAATGGGTGTTTAATGGACGCCCGAAGGAGAAGCAAAAATGCAACGCTCTGATGTGCAGGAATCTCCAAAGGGGCAACAAAGGAAGTTGAGGGATGGATTCAATTATCACATCCAATAGTTACATTGGATTATATTGTTTGTTCAAATCTGATGTGTCAGACCGAAAGGCGCAGATATACCAACCAAGCGGTAAACAATACACATTGTTATAAAACATATTGTTCTATGATATGTACATCAATACATAAGATATATTGTTCTATAACATGTACATTAACACACGAGATATATTGTTCTATAACATTTACACATGAGGCATATTGTTCTTTAAAATTTACATTAACACACGAGACATATTGTTCTGTAATTTTACACACGAGACATATAGTTCTGTAACATTTACATTTACACACGAGACATATAGTTCTGTAACATTTACAGACAAGACATATTGTTCTATAGCACGTACATGCGAGACAGATTGTTCGCCGACATGTATATTAACACACGAGCTATATTGTTCAATGATAACAACTTCATTATTAACTAGGTGTCACAATGATGACAACTTCATTATTAACTAGGTGTCACAATGATGACAAGTTCATTATTAACTAGGTGTCACAATGATGACAACTTCATTATTAACTAGGTGTCACAATGATGACAAGTTCATTATTAACTAGGTGTCACAATGATGACAAGTTCATTATTAACTAGGTGTCACAATGATCTGCGGAGAAAACATTGACATTATTTCATTTTGGTAATGATTTGTATTGTCAGGTGACATTGTCGCTTGCATGTTGATATTGTCATTTGTATGTTGATATTGTCATTTGTATGTTGATATTGTCGTTTGTATGTTGATATTGTCGTTTGTATGTTTATATTGTCGTTTGTATGTTGATATTGTCATTTGTATGTTGATATTGTAATTTGTATGTTGATATTGTCATTTGTATGTTGATATTGTCATTTGTATGTTGATATTGTCATTTGTATGTTGATATTGTCATTTGTATGTTGATATTGTCATTTGTATGTTCATATTGTCATTTGTATGTTGATATTGTCATTTGTATGTTGATATTTATATACATCGTGATTTCTGATGACATAAAAGTATTTTTTATTGTAATCGCGAGGGAACTGAACATCCATTGAAATGGCAGCATAATTTGTGTGTGTGGTTGTATGTGTGTTGGAATGGGATCATAACACCATTTCTCCGTAAATAACATTACTATGACATAATGCCATGTAGCTAGACAGAAAACGCATCAACAGGGTCGTAGACGCTTTAGTCTTTATTCATGTAACCTTGTTTAAAAAAAAAAACCCCATTAACTTGAACCCACAAACTTTTTGGCTTCCTTCCAATGGCGAAATATCATTTCAAGATTCCCTAGAAGGTAGGGGGATTGAATCCAACACCCAGCCGAAGACGGATGTGTCGGGCCATTGGCGCAAATAAAACGGCAACACAACGCATTTCCATTCTCTGGACTATATCATGCTGGAAATCTAATAGGGCCATTGTCCTACTGCAATAGAGATCCAGCAGGAGTTTGAGAATGAACGCTGAAGAAGAAGAAGAATCCCACACTGCTATCTACAGAGAACCGCGTTAATAGATTTTACCACATACAGTATATATAAATATATCTTATTTTTCAGTGGAATATAAGTTAAAAACAAAAAAGACATCGCTTTCAACAGCCCCCTAATGTATTGTAGCATCTTGTTCGTTCAACTGCCTCCTAATGTATTGTAGCATCTTGTTCGTTCAACTGCCTCCTAATGTATTGTAGCATCTTGTTCGTTCAACTGCCTCCTAATGTATAGTAGCATCTTGTTCGTTCAACTGCCCCTAATGTATTGTAGCATCTTGTTCGTTCAACTGCCTCCTAATGTATAGTAGCATCTTGTTCGTTCAACTGCCTCCTAATGTATAGTAGCATCTTGTTCGTTCAACTGCCTCCTAATGTATAGTAGCATCTTGTTCGTTCAACTGCCCCTAATGTATTGTAGAATCTTGTTCGTTCAACTGCCTCCTAATGTATTGTAGCATCTTGTTCGTTCAACTGCCCCTAATGTATTGTAGCATCTTGTTCGTTCAACTGCCTCCTAATGTATTGTAGAATCTTGTTCGTTCAACTGCCTCCTAATGTATTGTAGCATCTTGTTCGTTCAACTGCCTCCTAATGTATTGTAGCATCTTGTTCGTTCATACTATGTCTTATTCAGTCATGAACATCTTTTCATTTCATATAATTGTGGTTGAAATATACATCATTCTCAGTGCATATCCTTCATTAACATATCCTTCATTAACATATCCTTCATTAACATATCCTTCATTAACATATCCTTCATTAACATATCCTTCATTAACATATCCTTCATTAACATATCCTTCATTAACATATCCTTCATTAACATATCCTTCATTAACATAGTCTTCTTTACTTTTAACATTACATTTTATCATGACAAATACATTATTGTCACCGACATCATGATTTTCATTGGCAGAAACATTGTATACGATAGTTCTAGAAAGCATTGATGATAATGGAGTCTTTGTCATCATTATTTGTCATCATTATTTGTCATCATTTGTCATCATTATTTGTCATCATTATTTATCGTTGATATTGATGGCATCGTGTTGTAATGTGTAAGTGATGGCATTAACATTGTCATCTCATTGACTGGAGAAACTAAAATCAATGACAGTGGTATGGTATCATTTCGCTGGATGACATTAGTTTAGTGGCAACACCTCACTGGATGACATTAGTTTAGTGGCAACACCTCACTGGATGACATTAGCTTAGTGGCATTACCACGATGGATGACATTATCTTAGGTTGAAAGGACATCAAACTTGGAGATGATATAAAAATAAAAGAAGTTATGACAATTTCTTGTGACATGGACATCATTGCTGTCAATAGTTTAGTGGCATCACATCGCTGGATGACATTGGTTTAGTGACAATATTTCACTGGATGACATTAGTTTAGTGACAATATTTCACTGGATGACATTAGTTTAGTGACAATATTTCACTGGATGACATTAGTTTAGTGAAAATATTTCACTGGATGACATTAGCTTAGATTCAAACAACATTATACTTGGAGATGATATAAACAATTCAGAAGGTAGGACACTTATCTGTGACATAGACATCATTCCCATTGACATAATACTATCAGGTGACATAGACATCATTCCCATTGGCATCATACTATCAGGTGACATAGACATCATTCCCATTGGCATCATACTATCAGGTGACATAGACATCATTCCCATTGGCATCATACTATCTGGTGACATGGACATCATTCCCATTGGCATCATACTATCTGGTAACATAGACATCATTCCCAATGACATCATACTATCTGGTGACGTAGACATCATTCCCATTGGCATCATACTATCTGGTGATATAGACATCATTCCCATTGGCATCATAGTTTGTGGTGACATAGACATCATTCCCATTGACATCATACTATCTGGTGACATAGACATCATTCCCATTGGCATCATACTATCTGGTGACATAGACATCATTCCCATTGGCATCATACTATCTGGTGACATAGACATCATTCCCATTGGCATCATACTATCTGGTGACATAGACATCATTCCCATTGGCATCATACTATCTGGTGACATAGACATCATTCCCATTGGCATCATACTATCTGGTGACATAGACATCATTCCCATTGGCATAATACTATCTGGTGACATAGACATCATTCCCATTGGCATCATCCTATCTGATGACATAGACATCATTCCCATTGGCATCATACTATCTGGTGACATAGACATCATTCCCATTGGCATCATAGTTTGTGGTGACATAGACATCATTCCCATTGACAGCATACTATCTGGTGACATAGACATCATTCCCATTGACATCATACTATCTGGTGACATAGACATCATTCCCATTGGCATCATACTATCTGGTGACATAGATATCATTCCCATTGACATCATAGTTTGTGGTAACATAGACATCATTCCCATTGACATCGTACTATCTGGTGACATAGACATCATTCCCATTGGCATCATACTATCTGGTGACATAGACATCATTCCCATTGGCATCATACTATCTGGTGATATAGACATCTTTCCCATTGGCATCATAGTTTGTGGTGACATAGACATCATTCCCATTGGCATCATACTGTCTGGTGACATAGACATCATTCCCATTGGCATCATACTATCTGGTGATATAGACATCATTCCCATTGGCATCATAGTTTGTGGTGACATAGACATCACTCCAATTGGCATCATACTATCTGGTGACATAGACATTATTCCCATTGGCATCATAGTATCTGGTGACATAGACATCATTCCCATTGGCATCATAGTTTGTGGTGACAAAGACATCATTCCCATTGACATCATACTATCTGGTGACATAGACATCATTCCCATTGGCATCATACTATCTGGTGACATAGACATCATTCCCATTGGCATCATACTATCTGGTGACATAGACATCATTCCCATTGAAATCATAGTTTGTGGTGACATAGACATCATTCCCATTGGCATCATACTATCTGGTGACATAGACATCATTCCCATTGGCATCATACTATCTGGTGACATAGACATCATTCCAATTGACATCATACTATCTGGTGACATAGACATCATTCCCATTGGCATCATAGGTTGTGGTGACATAGACATCATTCCGATTGGCATCATACTATCTGGTGACATAGACATCATTCCCATTGGCATCATACTATCTGGTGACATAGACATCATTCCCAATGGCATCATACTATCTGGTGACATAGACATCATTCCCATTGGCATCATAGTTTGTGGTGACATAGACATCATTCCCATTTGCATCATACTATCTGGTGACATAGACATCATTCCCATTGGCATCAT
Source organism: Meghimatium bilineatum (assembly GCA_034231615.1). Taxonomy (NCBI): domain Eukaryota; kingdom Metazoa; phylum Mollusca; class Gastropoda; order Stylommatophora; family Philomycidae; genus Meghimatium; species Meghimatium bilineatum. The sequence continues at coordinate 36,777,620 of CM067301.1, forward strand.
AGTTTGTGGTGACATAGACATCATTCCCATTGGCATCATACTATCTGGTGACATAGTCATCATTCCCATTGGCATCATACTATCTGGTGACATAGACATCATTCCCATTGGCATCATACTATCTGGTGACATGGACATCATTCCCATTGGCATCATAGTTTGTGGTGACATAGACATCATTCCCATTGGCATCATACTATCTGGTGACAGAGACATCATTACCATTGACATCATACTATCTGGTGACATAGACATCATTCCCATTGGCATCATACTATCTGGTGACATAGACATCATTCCCATTGGCATCATACTATCTGGTGACATGGACATCATTCCCATTGGCATCATAGTTTGTGGTGACATAGACATCATTCCCATTGGCATCATACTATCTGGTGACAGAGACATCATTCCCATTGACATCATACTATCTGGTGACATAGACATCATTCCCATTGGCATCATACTATCTGGTGACATAGACATCATTCCCATTGGCATCATACTATCTGGTGACATAGACATCATTCCCATTGACATCATACTATCTGGTGACATAGACATCATTCCCATTGGCATCATAGGTTGTGGTGACATAGACATCATTCCGATTGGCATCATACTATCTGGTGACATAGACATCATTCCCATTGGCATCATACTATCTGGTGACATAGACATCATTCCCATTGGCATCATACTATCTGGTGATATAGACATCATTCCCATTGGCATCATAGTTTGTGGTGACATAGACATCATTCCCATTTGCATCATACTATCTGGTGACATAGACATCATTCCCATTGGCATCATAGTTTGTGGTGACATAGACATCATTCCCATTGGCATCATACTATCTGGTGACATAGTCATCATTCCCATTGGCATCATACTATCTGGTGACATAGACATCATTCCCATTGGCATCATACTATCTGGTGACATGGACATCATTCCCATTGGCATCATAGTTTGTGGTGACATAGACATCATTCCCATTGGCATCATACTATCTGGTGACAGAGACATCATTCCCATTGACATCATACTATCTGGTGACATAGACATCATTCCCATTGGCATCATACTATCTGGTGACATAGACATCATTCCCATTGTCATCATACTATCTGGTGACATAGACATCATTCCCATTGACATCATACTATCTGGTGACATAGACATCATTCCCATTGGCATCATAGGTTGTGGTGACATAGACATCATTCCCATTGGCATCATACTATCTGGTGACATAGACATCATTCCCATTGGCATCATACTATCTGGTGACATAGACATCATTCCCATTGGCATCATACTATCTGGTGACATAGACATCATTCCCATTGGCATCATAGTTTGTGGTGACATAGACATCATTCCCATTGGCATCATACTATCTGGTGACATAGACATCATTCCCATTGGCATCATAGTTTGTGGTGACATATACACCATTCCCATTGGCATCATACTATCTGGTGACATAGACATCATTCCCATTGGCATCATACTATCTGGTGACATAGACATCATTCCCATTGGAATCATACTATCTGGTGACATAGACATCATTCTCATTGGCATCATACTATCTGGTGACATAGACATCATTCCCATTGGCATCATACTATCTGGTGACATAGACATCATTCCCATTGGCATCATACTATCTGGTGACATAGACATCATTCCCATTGGCATCATACTATCTGGTGACATAGACATCATTCCCATTGGCATCATAGTTTTTGGTGATATAGACATCATTCCCATTGACATCATACTATCTGGTGACATAGACATCATTCCCATTGGCATATTAGTTTGTTGTGACATAGACATCATTCCCATTTGCATCAAACTATCTGGTGACATAGACATCATTCCCATTGGCATCATAGTTTGTGGTGACATAGACATCATTCCCATTGGCATCATACTATCTGGTGACATAGTCATCATTCCCATTGGCATCATACTATCTGGTGACATAGACATCATTCCCATTGGCATCATACTATCTGGTGACATGGACATCATTCCCATTGGCATCATAGTTTGTGGTGACATAGACATCATTCCCATTGGCATCATACTATCTGGTGACAGAGACATCATTCCCATTGACATCATACTATCTGGTGACATAGACATCATTCCCATTGGCATCATACTATCTGGTGACATAGACATCATTCCCATTGGCATCATACTATCTGGTGACATAGACATCATTCCCATTGACATCATACTATCTGGTGACATAGACATCATTCCCATTGGCATCATAGGTTGTGGTGACATAGACATCATTCCCATTGGCATCATACTATCTGGTGACATAGACATCATTCCCATTGGCATCATACTATCTGGTGACATAGACATGGTTCCCATTGGCATCATACTATCTGGTGACATAGTCATCATTCCCATTGGCATCATAGTTTGTGGTGACATAGACATCATTCCCATTGGCATCATACTATCTGGTGACATAGACATCATTCCCATTGGCATCATAGTTTGTGGTGACATAGACATCATTCCCATTGGCATCATACTATCTGGTGACATAGTCATCATTCCCATTGGCATCATACTATCTGGTGACATAGACATCATTCCCATTGGCATCATACTATCTGGTGACATGGACATCATTCCCATTGGCATCATAGTTTGTGGTGACATAGACATCATTCCCATTGGCATCATACTATCTGGTGACAGAGACATCATTCCCATTGAAATCATACTATCTTGTGACATAGACATCATTCCCATTTGCATCTTACTGTCTGGTGACATAGACATCATTCCCATTGGCATCATAGTTTGTGGTGACATAGACATCATTTCCATTGGCATCATAGTTTGTGGTGACATATACACCATTCCCATTGGCATCATACTATCTGGAGACATAGACATCATTCCCATTGGCATCATACTATCTGGTGACATAGACATCATTCCCACTGGAATCATACTATCTGGTGACATAGACATCATTCTCATTGGCATCATACTATCTGGTGACATAGACATCATTCCCATTGGCATCATACTATCTGGTGACATAGACATCATTCCCATTGGCATCATACTATCTGGTGACATAGACATCATTCCCATTGGCATCATACTATCTGGTGACATAGACATCATTCCTATTGGCATCATACTATCTGGTGACATAGACATCATTCCCATTGGCATCATACTATCTGGTGACATAGACATCATTCCCAGTGGCATCATAATATCTGGTGACATAGACATCATTCCCATTGGCATCATACTATCTGGTGACATAGACATCATTCCCATTGACATCATACTATCTGGTGACATAGACATCATTCCCATTGGAATCATACTATCTGGTGACATAGACATCATTCTCATTGGCATCATACTATCTGGTGACATAGACATCATTCCCATTGGCATCATACTATCTGGTGACATAGACATCATTCCCATTGGCATCATACTATCTGGTGACATAGACATCATTCCCATTGGCATCATACTATCTGGTGACATAGACATCATTCCCATTGGCGTTATAGTTTTTGGTGACATAGACATCATTCCCATTGACATCATACTATCTGGTGACATAGACATCATTCCCATTGGCATCATAGTTTGTGGTGACATAGACATCATTCCCATTGGCATCATACTATCTGGTGACATAGACATCATTCCCATTGGCATCATACTATCTGGTGACATAGACATCATTCCCATTGGCATCATATTTTGTGGTGACATAGACATCATTCCCATTGGCATCATACTATCTGGTGACATAGACATCATTCCCATTGGCATCATAGTTTGTTGTGACATAGACATCATTCCCATTGGCATCATACTATCTGGTGACATAGACATCATTCCCATTGGCATCATACTATCTGGTGACATAGACATCATTCCCATTGGCATCATACTATCTGGTGACATAGACATCATTCCCATTGGCATCATACTATCTGGTGACATAGACATCATTCCCAGTGGCATCATAATATCTGGTGACATAGACATCATTCCCATTGGCATCATACTATCTGGTGACATAGACATCATTCCCATTGACATCATACTATCTGGTGACATAGACATCATTCCCATTGGAATCATACTATCTGGTGACATAGACATCATTCTCATTGGCATCATACTATCTGGTGACATAGACATCATTCCCATTGGCATCATACTATCTGGTGACATAGACATCATTCCCATTGGCATCATACTATCTGGTGACATAGACATCATTCCCATTGGCATCATACTATCTGGTGACATAGACATCATTCCCATTGGCATCATAGTTTTTGGTGACATAGACATCATTCCCATTGGCATCATAATATCTGGTGACATAGACATCATTCCCATTGGCATCATAGTTTGTGGTGACATAGACATCATTCCCATTGGCATCATACTATCTGGTGACATAGACATCATTCCCATTGGCATCATACTATCTGGTGATATAGACATCATTCCCATTGGCATCATACTATCTAGTGACATGGACATCATTCCCATTGGCATCATAGTTTGTGGTGACATAGACATCATTCTCATTGGCATCATACTATCTGGTGACATAGACATCATTCCCATTGGCATCATATTTTGTGGTGACATAGACATCATTCCCATTGGCATCATACTATCTGGTGACATAGACATCATTCCCATTGGCATCATAGTTTGTGGTGACATAGACATCATTCCCATTGGCATCATACTATCTGGTGACATAGACATCATTCCCATTGGCATCATACTATCTGGTGACATAGACATCATACCCATTGGCATCATACTATCTTGTGACATAGACATCATTCCCATTGGCATCATACTGTCTGGTGACATAGACATCATTCCCATTGGCATCATACTATCTGGTGACATAGACATCATTCCCATTGGCATCATAGTTTGTGGTGACATATACACCATTCCCATTGGCATCATACTATCTGGTGACATAGACATCATTCCCATTGGCATCATACTATCTGGTGACATAGACATCATTCCCATTGGCATCATACTATCTGGTGACATAGACATCATTCCCATTGGCATCATACTATCTGGTGACATAGACATCATTCCCATTGGCATCATACTATCTGGTGACATAGACATCATTCCCATTGGCATCATAGTTTTTGGTGACATAGACATCATTCCCATTGACATCATACTATCTGGTGACATAGACATCATTGCCATTGGCATCATAGTTTGTGGTGACATAGACATCATTCCCATTGGCATATTACTATCTGGTGACATAGACATCATTCCCATTGGCATCATACTATCTGGTGACATAGACATCATTCCCATTGGTATCATAGTTTGTGGTGACATAGACATCATTCCCATTGGCATCATACTATCTGGTGACATAGACATAATTCCCATTGGAATCATACTATCTGGTGACATAGACATCATTCCCATTGGCATCATACTATCTGGTGACATAGACATCATTCCCATTGGCATCATACTATCTGGTGACATAGTCATCATTCCCATTGGCATCATACTATCTGGTGACATAGACATCATTCCCATTGGCATCATACTATCTGGTGACATAGACATCATTCCCATTGGCATCATACTATCTGGTGACATAGACATCATTCGCATTGGCATCATACTATCTGGTGACATAGACATCATTCCCATTGACATCATACTATCTTGTAACATAGACATCATTCCCATTGGCATCATAGTTTGTGGTGACATAGACATCATTCGCATTGGCATCATACTATCTGGTGACATAGACATCATTCCCATTGACATCATATTATCTTGTAACATAGACATCATTCCCATTGGCATCATAGTTTGTGGTGACATAGACATCATTCCCATTGACATCATACTATCTGGTGACATAGACATCATTCCCATTGGCATCATACTATCTGGTGACATAGACATTATTCCCATTGGCATCATAGTTTGTTGTGACATAGACATCATTCCCATTGGCATCATACTATCTGGTGACATAGACATCATTCCCATTGGCATCATACTATCTGGTGACATAGACATCATTCCCATTGGCATCATACTATCTGGTGACATAGACATCATTCCCATTGGCATCATAGGTTGTGGTGACATAGACATCATTCCCATTGGCATCATACTATCTGGTGACATAGACATCATTCCCATTGGCATCATAGTTTGTGGTGACAAAGACATCATTCCCATTGGCATCATACTATCTGGTGACATAGTCATCATTCCCACTGGCATCATACTATCTGGTGACATAGACATCATTCCCATTGGCATCATACTATCTGGTGACATGGACATCATTCCCATTGGCATCATAGTTTGTGGTGACATAGACATCATTCCCATTGGCATCATACTATCTGGTGACAGAGACATCATTCCCATTGACATCATACTATCTTGTGACATTGACATCATTCCCATTGGCATCATACTGTCTGGTGACATAGACATCATTCCCATTGGCATCATAGTTTGTGGTGACATAGACATCATTCCCATTGGCATCATAGTTTGTGGTGACATAGACACCATTCCCATTGGCATCATACTATCTGGTGACATAGACATCATTCCCATTGGCATCATACTATCTGGTGACATAGATATCATTCCCATTGGCATCATACTATCTGGTGACATAGACATCATTCCCATTGGCATCATACTATCTGGTGACATAGACATCATTCCCATTGGCATCATACTATCTGGTGACATAGACATCATTCCCATTGGCATCATACTATCTGGTGACATAGACATCATTCCCTTTGGCATCATAATATCTGGTGACATAGACATCATTCCCATTGGCATCATAGATTTTGGTGACATAGACATCATTCCCATTGACATCATACTATCTGGTGACATAGACATCATTCCCATTGGCATCATAGTTTGTGGTGACATAGACATCATTCCCATTGGCATCATACTATCTGGTGACATAGACATCATTCCCATTGGCATCATAGTTTGTGGTGACATAGACATCATTCCCATTGGCATCATATTTTCTGGTGACATAGCCATCATTCCCATTGGCATCATATTTTGTGGTGACATAGACATCATTCCCATTGGCATCATAATATCTGGTGACATAGACATCATTCCCATTGGCATCATAGTTTGTGGTGACATAGACATCATTCCCATTGGCATCATACTATCTGGTGACATAGACATCATTCCCATTGGCATCATACTATCTGGTGACATAGACATCATACCCATTGGCATCATATTATTTGGTGACATAGACATCATTCCCATTGACATCATACTATCTGGTGACATAGACATCATTCCCATTGGCATCATAGTTTGTGGTGACATAGACATCATTCCCATTGGCATCATACGATCTGGTGACATAGACATCATTCCCATTAGCATCATACTATCTGGTGACATAGACATCATTCCCATTGGCATCATAGTTTGTGGTGACATAGACATCATTCCCATTGCCATCATAGTTTTTGGTGACATAGACATAATTCCCATTGGAATCATACTATCTTGTAACATAGACATCATTCCCATTGGCATCATAGTTTGTGGTGACATAGACATCATTCGCATTGGCATCATACTATCTGGTGACATAGACATCATTCCCATTGACATCATACTATCTGGTGACATAGACATCATTCCCATTGGCATCATACTATCTGGTGACATAGACATCATTCCCATTGGCATCATACTATCTGGTGACATAGACATCATTCGCATTGGCATCATACTATCTGGTGACATAGACATCATTCCCATTGACATCATACTATCTTGTAACATAGACATCATTCCCATTGGCATCATAGTTTGTGGTGACATAGACATCATTCCCATTGACATCATACTATCTGGTGACATAGACATCATTCCCATTGGCATCATACTATCTGGTGACATAGACATCATTCCCATTGGCATCATACTATCTGGTGACATAGACATCATTGCCATTGACATCATACTATCTGGTGACATAGACATCATTCCCATTGGCATCATAGTTTGTGGTGACATAGACATCATTCCCATTGGCATCATACTATCTGGTGACATAGACATCATTCCCATTGGCATCATAGGTTGTGGTGACATAGACATCATTCCCATTGGCATCATACTATCTGGTGACATAGACATCATTCCCATTGGCATCATACTATCTGGTGACATAGACATCATTCCCATTGGCATCATACTATCTGGTGACATAGACATCATTCCCATTGGCATCATAGTTTGTGGTGACATAGACATCATTCCCATTGGCATCATACTATCTGGTGACATAGACATCATTCCCATTGGCATCATTGTTTGTGGTGACATAGACATCATTCCCATTGGCATCATACTATCTGGTGACATAGTCATCATTCCCACTGGCATCATACTATTTGGTGACATAGACATCATTCCCATTGGCATCATACTATCTGGTGACATGGACATCATTCCCATTGGCATCATAGTTTGTTGTGACATAGACATTATTCCCATTGGCATCATACTATCTGGTGACATAGACATCATTCCCATTGGCATCATACTATCTGGTGACATAGACATCATTCCCATTGGCATCATACTATCTGGTGACATAGACATCATTCCCATTGGCATCATAGGTTGTGGTGACATAGACATCATTCCCATTGGCATCATACTATCTGGTGACATAGACATCATTCCCATTGGCATCATACTATCTGGTGACATAGACATCATTCCCATTGGCATCATACTATCTGGTGACATAGACATCATTCCCATTGGCATCATAGTTTGTGGTGACATAGACATCATTCCCATTGGCATCATACTATCTGGTGACATAGACATCATTCCCATTGGCATCATAGTTTGTGGTGACATAGACATCATTCCCATTGGCATCATACTATCTGGTGACATAGTCATCATTCCCACTGGCATCATACTATCTGGTGACATAGACATCATTCCCAGTGGCATCATACTATCTGGTGACATGGACATCATTCCCATTGGCATCATAGTTTGTGGTGACATAGACATCATTCCCATTGGCATCATACTATCTGGTGACAGAGACATCATTCCCATTGACATCATACTATCTTGTGACATTGACATCATTCCCATTGGCATCATACTGTCTGGTGACATAGACATCATTCCCATTGGCATCATAGTTTGTGGTGACATAGACATCATTCCCATTGGCATCATAGTTTGTGGTGACATAGACACCATTCCCATTGGCATCATACTATCTGGTGACATAGACATCATTCCCATTGGCATCATACTATCTGGTGACATAGACATCATTCCCATTGGCATCATACTATCTGGTGACATAGACATCATTCCCATTGGCATCATACTATCTGGTGACATAGACATCATTCCCATTGGCATCATAGGTTGTGGTGACATAGACATCATTCCCATTGGCATCATACTATCTGGTGACATAGACATCATTCCCATTGGCATCATACTATCTGGTGACATAGACATCATTCCCATTGGCATCATAGATTTTGGTGACATAGACATCATTCCCATTGACATCATACTATCTGGTGACATAGACATCATTCCCATTGGCATCATAGTTTGTGGTGACATAGACATCATTCCCATTGGCATCATACTATCTGGTGACATAGACATCATTCCCATTGGCATCATAGTTTGTGGTGACATAGACATCATTCCCATTGGCATCATATTATCTGGTGACATAGCCATCATTCCCATTGGCATCATATTTTGTGGTGACATAGACATCATTCCCATTGGCATCATAATATCTGGTGACATAGACATCATTCCCATTGGCATCATAGTTTGTGGTGACATAGACATCATTCCCATTGGCATCATACTATCTGGTGACATAGACATCATTCCCATTGGCATCATACTATCTGGTGACATAGACATCATTCCCATTGGCATCATACTATCTGGTGACATAGACATCATTCCCATTGGCATCATAGTTTGTGGTGACATAGACATCATTCCCATTGACATCATACTATCTGGTGACATAGACATCATTCCCATTGGCATCATACTATCTGGTGACATAGACATCATTCCCATTGACATCATACTATCTGGTGACATAGACATCATTCCCATTGGCATCATACTATCTGGTGACATAGACATCATTCCCATTGGCATCATAGTTTGTGGTGACATAGACATCATTCCCATTGGCATCATACTATTTGGTGACATAGACATCATTCCCATCGGCATCATAGTTTGTGGTGACATAGACATAATTCCCATTGGCATCATGCTATCTGGTGACATAGACATCATTCCCATTGGCATCATACTATCTGGTGACATAGACATCATTCCCATTGGCATCATAGTTTGTGGTGACATAGACATCATTCCCATTCGCATCATACTATTTGGTGACATAGACATCATTCCCATTGGCATCATAGTTTGTGGTGACATAGACATAATTCCCATTGGCATCATGCTATCTGGTGACATAGACATCATTCCCATTGGCATCATACTATCTGGTGACATAGACATCATTGCCATTGGCATCATACTATCTGGTGACATAGACATCATTCCCATTGGCATCATAGTTTGTGGTGACATAGACATCATTCCCATTGGCATCATACTATCTGGTGACATAGACATCATTCCCATTGGCATCATACTATCTGGTGACATAGACATCATTCCCATTGGCATCATACTATCTGGTGACATAGACATAATTTCCATTGGCATCATAGTTTGTGGTGACATAGACATCATTCCCATTGACATCATACTATCTGGTGACATAGACATCATTCCCATTGGAATCATACTATGTGGTGACATAGACATCATTCCCATTGGCATCATACTATCTGGTGACATAGACATCATTTCCATTGGCATCATACTTTTAGCTGACATAGACATCATTCCCATTGGCATCATACTTTGTGATGACATAGACATCATTCCCATTGGCATCATACTTTTAGCTGACATAGACATCATTCCCATTGACATCATACTTTTAGCTGACATAGACATCATTCCAATTGACATCATACTTTTAGCTGACATAGACATCATTCCCATTGACATCATACTTTTAGCTGACATAGACATCATTCCCATTGACATCATACTTTTAGCTGACATAGACATCATTCCTAGTGTCATCATAGTTTGTGATGAGATATACATACTTCCTGATGGCATTAGTTGTTGTCGCGACATTGTCATTACATGTGACATTGACTTCATCCCATGTGACATCATGCTTCGTTGTGATGGGCTCATAGTCTTAGATGGTCTGAGATTCTGGGATGACGAGTGTGTCCCAGACTTATTTGGAGTCGGTGGACATTGATATTTCTCCGTGTTGTTAACGTAACTTGGTAGGTTGCATATAGAAACATATAACAGAACCAGATTTTGAAGCTTGCCACGATTAATAGCTTGTTGTATAACGTTAATTGCAGATAGTTTGATAGTCGACAACTTCTCTACGGCTGCTTTAGGAAATAGCAGTTTGTAGAGAGCTATTATGCTGCCATTTCTGTGAAATAATTCAAATGAAGACAATTGTAATAATTTGCTGAATGTGAATGATTAGTACAATCAATTTTTGAAGATTTTTTTAGTTATATGTAAATCGTATTTCTGAGTGACTCCATCGACATGATCAGTAATATTGAAATACTGATATGTGAGTGAATAATGAATTGAGACAGTTATGTGGGGGAAAAAAGAGGGTGGGGGATGTTGTTTTAGCAAGGGTATCATTTAACTAGTGCATGTTTGGCAGGTGTTCAGGGAAATATGAGGTGAGACAGTCTGGTCATACGGGTGTTCAGGGCAATATGAGGTGAGACAGTCTGGTCATACAGGTGTTCAGGGAAATAAGAGGTGAGACAGTCTGGTCATACAGGTGTTCAGGGAAATAAAAGGCGAGACAGTCTGGTCATACAGGTGTTCAGGGCAATATGAGGTGAGACAGTCTGGTCATACAGGTGATGAGGGCAATAAGACGTGAGACGGTTTGGTCATACAGGTGTTCAGGGCAATATGAGGTGAGACAGTCTGGTCATACAGGTGATGAGGGCAATAAGACGTGAGACAGTCTAGTCATACAGGTATAATAAGAGAGTAGACATTCTGCTGACAAGAGTCTTCGGGGCAGCTAGATAGCAGATTGTCTGGTCATGTAGGTATTACGAGTAATGATACATCACACTGTCTCACCAAAATGAGCTCCGGAGAATAAGAGGTATTGGTTGGTCATGTGCTTATTAGGGGCAATGAGACAGCAAACAGCATGTCCAAGAAATATAGTTCAATGTTGAAAGGCAATCGACTACTGAAAATTGATTATGTAATGTTGAACGTAAATTGATTATGTAATGTTGAACGTAAATTGATTATGTAATGTTGAGCGTAAATTGATTATGTAATGCTGAACGTAAAATGATTACGTAATGTTGAACGTAAAATGATTATGTAATGTTGAACGTAAAATGATTATGTAATGTTGATCTTAAAATGATTATGTAATGTTGAACGTAAAATTATTATGTAATGTTGAACGTAAAATGATTATGTAATGTTGAACGTAAAATGATTATGTAATGTTGAACGTAAAATGATTATATAATGTTGAACGTAAAATGGTTATATCATTTTAAACGTAAAATGATTATATAATGTTGAACGTAAAATGATTATGTAATGTTGAACGTAAAATGATTATGTAATGTTGAACGTAAAATGATTATGTAATGTTAAACGTAAAATGATTATGAAATGTTGAACGCGTTTGACCAAAAGACGAAGATATCTTTACCAGGCTGTGGTAACTACCACAATTCCGATGTTGGCCTACATCCTGTTAACAACCAGGAGTTTGAGCTGAACGAAAAAGTAGGACAACTGACAAAGATTGTAACCAGCTCTAGATAGCCGATATTTACAATTAATCTCCGTTCGATTTAAGACAGTCAAACCTGTTCACAACGACTAACCTGTTCACAACGACTAACCTGTTCACAACGACTAACCTGTTCACAACGACTAACCTGTTCACAACGACTAACCTGTTCACAGCGAGATATAATTATTTGTACTATAGATTATATATTTGTCCAACAATCGTCTCTGAGATATTGTACGAAATGAGTTTAATCAGGAGATTCTAGATCGTTCTGAGTTGCCGGGGTTCGAAAGAGGAATACAGAACAGTCACTCTATTTACCTTACATGCATGTCGTTACAGGCGACTAAGGAGGTAACGAGGGTGGAGTTGACTATCCCATCCCATATAGGGTAATTGTGAGCCATAAGTCTCGCTGAAGTTGGATGTCTCAAGTCTACAGGCGTAGATATCTCCAGATTATACCCTGCTAATCTACAGGAGCGTGAGAACGAATTCACAAGAATAAGTCTCGCTGAAGTTGGATGTCTCAAGCCTACAGGCGTAGATATCTCCAGATTATACCCTGCTAATCTACAGGAGCGTGAGAACGAATTCACAAGAATAAGTCTCATCTAGATATCGTTCACTCATTCATAAACGTGGAAGAGATTGTCTCATTCATAAACGTGGAAGAGATTGTCTCATTCATAAACGTGGAAGAGATTGTCTCATTCATAAACGTGGAAGAGATTGTCTCATTCATAAACGTGGAAGAGATTGTCTCATTCATAAACGTGGAAGAGATTGTCTCATTCATAAACGTGAAAGAGATTGTGCCATTCATAAACATGGACGCGATTGTCTCATTCATAAACGTGGAAGAGATTGTCTCATTCATAAACGTGGACGCGATTGTCTCATTCATAAACGTGAAAGAGATTGTGCCATTCATAAACATGGACGCGATTGTCTCATTCATAAAAATGGAAACGATTGTCTCATTCATAAACGTGGAAGCTATTCTGTCATTCATAAACGTGGAAGCTATTCTGTCATTCATAAACGTGGAAACGATTGTTTCATTCATAAACGTGGAAGCTATTCTGTCATTCATAAACATAGACGCGATTGTCTCATTCATAAACGTGGAAGCTATTCTGTCATTCATAAACGTGGAAGCTATTCTGTCATTCATAAACGTGGAAACGATTGTTTCATTCATAAAAATGGAAACGATTGTCTCCGAAACCAATTTACTCATTGCAGAGATTTTATGCAAGCACCTTTCGAATATCAATGACGCTACATTCATATATTTTTATTTTAGAATATCCATCTAGTTTAAAAAAAAAAAATTCCTATAGGATATAGATGTATCAACCTCATTGAATTGAAGGTAATATAGCATTTTCTACGGTAAACAGTTTTCTCTTTATAAAAATAGTATTTTTAGCAGTGAAATGCACCATACAAAATTATCCCTTTATCACCGCACACCTCACTACCATAACTGTCATTATTGTCGGAATAGAAATCAATTTTTGTTTATTACAATATTGATTATTTTTCAATAAATATTGATATAGTTCAATGGTGATACTTACTGAAAACTTTCAACAACACAATTCAATTCTTCTTGAATTCCAGCATTGCTTGTAATCTCGTCTGTAATCTGTAATAAAGCAATAAATAATACATCTATATGTGGAAACGTAATCCCTTTAGCTGTGAGCAGGTAGCTCGTGGCAACGAATAGCCTTTCGGACAGAATTCCAGGCTCTTTTATATAACTCAGTTATATAACTGAGGCTACACCCGGACTTTTATATAACTCAGTTATATAACTGAGGTTACACCCGGACTTTTATATAACTCAGTTATATAACTGAGGCTACACCCGGACTTTTATATAACTCAGTTATATAACTGAGGCTACACCCGGACTTTTATATAACTCAGTTATATAACTGAGGCTACATCCGGACTTTTATATAACTCAGTTATATAACTGAGGCTACACCCGGACTTTTATATAACTCAGTTATATAACTGAGGTTACACCCGGACTTTTATATAACTCAGTTATATAACTGAGGCTACACACGGACTTTTATATATAACTCAGTTATATAACTGAGGCTACACCCGGACTTTTATAGGTTTTTTTCAAAGGAATGATTGTGTAAGGGAGGTTTATGGAAGCATGTTTAGCCCACATATGGACGCTTAACTAGATCTCTCTTAACCAGATCAGTAACCACCTTATAAGTATCACTATCTCGCTTAACGAGTTCAGTAACCGCTTTACAAAACATCACTACCTGGTTTCTCTCTTAACCATATCAGTAACCAACTTACAAGTATCATTATCTCTCTTAACCAGATCAGTAACCGCCTTACAAACATCAGTATTTCTCAGATCAGTAACCATCTTACAAATATCATTATCTCTCAGATCAGTAACCATCTTACAAATATCATTATCTCTCAGATCGGTAACCATCTTACAAATATCATTATCTCTCAGATCGGTAACCATCTTACATACATCACTATCTCTTAACCAGATCAGTAACCGCTTTACAAACATCACTATCTCTTAACCAGATCAGTAACCGACTTACAACCATCACTATTTCTCAGATCAGTAACCATCTTACAAATATCATTATCTCTCAGATCAGTAACCATCTTACAAATATCATTATCTCTCAGATCAGTAACCATCTTACATACATCACTATCTCTGTTAGCGAGTTGAAAGACTTACCCCGTTACAAATAGCAGCCTCCAATGCCTTGAAGTTGGCAGATGTTGGATCGTTGAGATCAGGTGTGTAAGTCTGGTTGAGTTTCAAGAAGGATCTCAAAGTCCTAGCTTCTGGCAACAGAAAGAAAAGATGGAAAGTAGTTTTGTTAAAAATATTCTGCAAGTTTGCATGTACAGCAACTATGGCTGTTGTTAACAACAACTATGGCTGCTAAAGCTAGTATGTTCCAACATCACGATGTGAGAATGTTAACATGTCACATTGGCAGCATGATACATGGATAAGATGTTATATCACAAATGTTAACATATCACATTGTCAGCATGATACATGGATAAGATATTATATCACAAATGTTAACATGTCACATTATCAGCATTCACATGGATAAGATATTATATCACAAATGTTAACTAATAATATATCGTAATACGAGTGTGTGCCGCCAAATACGGATGCGTCGGGCCACTGGTGCAAATATAGCGGCAACACAATGTATTTCCATTCTCTTAAGTACACCATGCAGGAAATCTAGTAAGACCATTGTCCTGCTTCAAGAGAGATCCAGCGGGAGTTTGAGAACATTGTCCTGCTTCAAGAGAGATCCAGCGGGAGTTTGAGAACATTGTCCTGCTTCAAGAGAGATCAAGCGGGAGTTTGAGAACATTGTCCTGCTTCAAGAGAGATCAAGCGGGAGTTTGAGAACATTGTCCTGCTTCAAGAGAGATCCAGCGGGAGTTTGAGAACATTGTCCTGCTTCAAGAGAGATCCAGCGGGAGTTTGAGAACATTGTCCTGCTTCAAGAGAGATCCAGCGGTAGTTTGAGAACATTGTCCTGCTTCAAGAGAGATCCAGCGGGAGTTTGAGAACATTGTCCTGCTTCAAGAGAGATCCAGCGGGAGTTTGAGAACATTGTCCTGCTTCAAGAGAGATCCAGCGGGAGTTTGAGAACATTGTCCTGCTTCAAGAGAGATCCAGCGGGAGTTTGGGAATGAAAGCTAAAGAAGAAGAAAACAGGATAAAAATAAGACATTCATGGCGTCACATCATGTGTCACAGTATTAATATCTGATACTATCGTAATTATGTCATGTCATAGAGTTGTCATGTCACAGAGCTGTCATATCATGGTACCATTCGATTTTATTATCACTACTCCACAGTACCATCACCTCACAGTACCAGCAGGCGAAAGTACCATCTATTCACAGTGCCATCAACTCACAGTACCAGCAGGTGAAAGTACCATCTATTCACAGTGCCATCAACTCACAGTACCAGCAGGCGAAAGTATCATCTATTCACAGTGCCATCAACTCACAGTACCAGCAGGCGAAAGTACCATCTATTCACAGTGCCATCAACTCACAGTACCAGCAGGTGAAAGTACCATCTATCCACAGTGCCATCAACGCACAGTACCAGCCGTCTCTCCAATTCACAGTTCCATCAACTCGCAGTACCAGCAGAACAGAATGTCATGATGGTACCTTACCATCATCTCACAGAACCAGAATGACATAGTTCCATCATGTTACAGTAAAATCACCTCACAGTACCAACAGAACACAACACCATGTAGTTACATGGAAAAAAGTTGAAAGTAAAAGTAAGAACGAGACATCGATACAGTACTCCGTTGTATTTCATGTACCCAGCTGCACTGTTGAAAGTTTGCCAGAAGAATACTGACTACTTTCGCCTTCGGCAGGCATTGCTTTGTTTTTTAATAGCGTAAACCATGTTCTTAATTACTGGCATCAGGGTAAACCATTTTTATTCTGTGCAAACCACCGTCTGTGACATCACCGTTGCCTGCGGTTCATGAGTCTGAGTTGTCTAAATGTAGAAATATTTAGTGACTGTACTATCTTGGTACTATTTTGAAGGAAGACCTTCAAGATTTAATTAATGTAGTGGTCACAGAAAGTAAAGAGAAAGGACTCTTCCTAAATATCAAGAAAACAGAAGTAATGGTTATTTCAAAGAAACAAAATAACACACCCTGCAAGATCAAAGGGATTGATATAATATTAAAACAGGTCCATCAATTCAAATATTTAAGTACAACGATTACAGCAGATGGAAGAAGTTCAACAGAAAAGGACAGGCAAAAACAACATTCAGAAAAATTAAGAAATATACTGTGTAATATGACCTTGTCATTAGAGGTGAGAAAGAGAGTTCTGCAGTGCTATATAACCTCTATACTAACATATGGATGCGAGTCTTATGATGCGAGATTATGACTAGGGATTCGACCACCGGATGTTCTAATCCTAATCGTAACAGGATATAAATTATATATATATATATACTTACCCGTTGTGTCTTCGCTGTCTGAATTTCTGGTCACTGTAGATATAATGTGTAGAAAAATATGAAACTGGGTAATGTGCAAATAAGGAGAAATTGGATATAGTATGAAAATATGGTGAAACTGGATATAGTGCTGAAATACAGTGAAACTGGATATAGTGCTGAAATACAGTGAAACTGGATATAGTGCTGAAATACAGTGAAACTGGATATAGTGCTGAAATACAGTGAAACTGGATATAGTGCTGAAATACAGTGAAACTGGATATAGTGCTGAAATACAGTGAAACTTGGTATATTATGGACATACGGGTTATGAGTCTTAATATTAATATTTACAATGTTAGCTACTTTCTCGAGTTTGATATCTATTTGTCTTTTCTCTGTTTCTGCTGTACGGTTTCGCAGGATTGAAGCACGATCTGTTTTCGGACTATGACACGTTTGGTCGCTTGATATGCAGTAATATTGTGACGTTTCAGAATGTTAACAACTCCTTGTATTCACATTTTTCTTGGTCTTCCTTGTGCACCTCATTCTTTTCATTGTCATGTTGCATGCACTTAGTGTTGGACAATAATGTTTCATTTTTTCAGCATGCTTTGAAATAAATAAATTGAAGATTTTATACAGAATTTGTATCACATTATATACAGAATTTGTATCACATTATATACAGGATGTAGTCATAAACCCAGCATACTTTGATTGTACGTTTAGTGACTTTTGTAACAATTTTAACATTCAGTAGTTTGTCATTTATTTCCGAACGGTCCGGTTGTACAACTCGGTTACCTGGCCGTCACAGAAATGCTATGTACCTCTCCGCCCTAGAACTGGACAATACAATTATTAACAGTAGTAAACATGAAATACTAGCAACGAATTACAAGGACAGACGACGTTTCGGCTAACAATCTTTCACAATGACGAAAAACAACAGACAAACAAAGACAGATCTTCTTTAATTTGCTCATTTCTATTCATACTGACACTTACCCTGTGTTAACACAATTCCTAGGTTAGCTAGTTGAGTTATTCCTGAAGCTTTCATAATTAATCTCTACATTGATTATTTTTGACAACTCAGATCATATTCGTTCTTCTTTTGTGTTCGTTCTCAAACTCCTGTAGATTAGCAGAATGTAGTCCGGAGAACGGAATGCTTGTCATAGTTTACAGCATCACTGTAACATTTTTGTCTTTCGGCCTGAAAGATCCGACTTTAGCATTGCGTCTGGGTCACTTTGACTCTACATGGGATGATGACAGGCAACTCTATCCTACAAACTCCTTAATCGCCTCTTACGACATGCATGGACAATAAAAAGTATTACTAATGTTTGCTATGTTCTCGGACCTCGACAGCACGCCGGTGACAGATCATATACGGTTACAATCATGAATCTCTTGATACAAGGATGCGCTAAAAGGAATTGTTACATCACGGCAAAGGTTTTAAACACAACCATTACAGCGAGTTCTCTTACAGTGCTATACGTTTTCTCTAAGTTTTTTAGCTCTATTGGTGGAAACTTGTCAAACTAGTTATAGCATTTTCAATAAATATAGATAGGAAACGTATATACTGTAAGAGTACTACGTTTCACAAGTACGATAAATATACACATTCAACGTTTCGACCACAAGACCTTCGTCAAGAAAAAAGGCAAACACAAAACACGTCGTATATCTCCGTGTCTCGTTGCCAGTTATGTTTTGTTATCAATATTATGCAATAACTTATACCTATTTATATTTATCTCCGTATTTGTCGTGTGTTACCCTAGCCCCACTCATTTACAGCGCGTCTGGTTGTTTCCCGAAGATGGAGGTTTACCTTTATCTTATCCTCCATCGTCAGTGAAGCACCCCATATTTATAACTTATTAATTAATCACATTTTCCAAATCAATGTGTGTGTCCGCCGAAGATGGATGTATCGAGCCATTGGCGGAAATAAAACGGCGACACAAGTTATTTTCATTCTCTGGACTACATCATGCTGGAAATCTAGTAGGACCATAGTCCTGCTACAAGAGAGATCCAGCGGGAGTTTGAGAACATAGTCCTGCTACAAGAGAGATCCAGCAGGAGTTTGAGAACATAGTCTTGCTACAAGAGAGATCCAGCAGGAGTTTGAGAACATAGTCCTGCTACAAGAGAGATCCAGCAGGAGTTTGAGAACATAGTCCTGCTACAAGAGAGATCCAGCAGGAGTTTGAGAACATAGTCCTGCTACAAGAGAGATCCAGCAGGAGTTTGAGAACATAGTCCTGCTACAAGAGAGATCCAGCAGGAGTTTGAGAATGAACGATGAAGAAGAAGAAATCACTGTGATATAGATGACGTTAATGGATACGAGCATGGAGGTTGTTGCTGATGTTAGTTTGATTTCCAGGAATTACGAGCAATTACCTCTAACTTCCTATATGTAATAGAGGGGTTTTGCCTGAGTATTATTTCATACCTAGATGACTAATGGCCGTGACAGAAGACTAACTGTCAGCTGTGACAGAAGACTAACTGTCAGCTGTGACTAATGACTAACTGTCAGCTGTGACAGAAGACTAATCGTCAGCTGTTTACATTGCCTTGCGAAGTTTCCTACTCTGAGGGGGTACATTCTAGTTGTGTGGGTTGTCTATCCATCCACAACATATGGAGTCAAGGACTTCAATGTCCCTGCTAAGTATCCCCTCTTGTCAGGTGTCCATGATTACCCAGCTATGGATGATAGTCAGTAGTAAGGATGGAGCAGCCAGCTATGCATCCCCGCCGTACATGGGAGTATCTGCAATTATGCAGGGCTAATATTTTTTGTCAGATACTGAACTCACCCAAGGGATTGTCACGTCAGACATAGAGTTTCTTTTCACAACCCATGTTGGTAGCTGTGACACCACGTAGACACTGACAGGACAATGGTCAGAGTTGGAGCTTATATGATTTCTAGAGTGGCGTTGAATCTTGGGTTCTATTGAAGCCATTCAGCCATATGGACTGTGTGGTCATATGTACACCACCAAATTGCTTGCAGGCTTTCATGAGATTGAATATTTAAAAAAATCGTAGAACAAATCTTATACATACGCACAGCCCCCATATACGTTGGATACACACAACCCCCATCTGTTGGATACACACCGCTCCATCTGAGTTGGATACACACAGCCCCCATATATGTTGGATACACACAACCCCCATCTGTTGGATACACACCGCTCCATCTGAGTTGGATACACACAGCCCCCATCTGAGTTGGATACACACAGCCCCCATCTGAGTTTGAGGCTTCTACTCAAAGGATTGGATACTGTTGAAGGTTGGAGTCTTCTGTACATTAAAGAAAGCAACGGAAGGACAAGTGCACATAGGAAACAATAGCTTCATCTCTCGTAATTTTTGTGGATCGAAAAACACTGTTGTAGAAAATAGGGCTTACACATAGCAGGTACAATCACACAAAAAACAGTGCTGACACATGACAGCCAGGACAATAGCTGGTACAATCACACAGACAACAGTGCTTACATATGACAGCCAGGACAATAGCTGGTACAATCACACAGACAACAGTGCTGACACATGACAGCCAGGACAATAGCTGGTACAATCACACAGACAACAGTGCTGACACATGACAGGCAGGACAATAGCTGGTACAATCACACAGACAACAGTGCTTACATATGACAGCCAGGACAATAGCTGGTACAATAACACAGACAACAGTGCTGACACATGACAGCCAGGACAATAGCTGGTACAATAACACAGACAACAGTGCTGACACATGACAGCCAGGACAATAGCTGGTACAATCACACAGACAACAGTGCTTACATATGACAGCCAGGACAATAGCTGGTACAATAACACAGACAACAGTGCTGACACATGACAGCCAGGACAATAGCTGGTACAATCATACAGACTACAGTGCTTACACATGACAGCCAGGACAATAGCTGGTACAATAACACAGACAACAGTGCTGACACATGACAGCCAGGACAATAGCTGGTACAATCATACAGACTACAGTGCTTACACATGACAGCTAGGACAATAGCTGCGACAATGATGCAGACGACAGCCAGAACGAGGACTACGAAGGAGACGATCTTGCATGTGGATCTCTTCTTGAAGGACGACGAGGCAGCATCTTCACTGACACTACTGGTTTCAGTTTTGGGAGGACTCTGTGAAGAAAGACATAGGCAGCATGAGAGGCGTATTTTCTGAGTAAATGGAAGTTGCCATTGATGGTAGTGGTGAATGATGATTGTAAATGTAATTGAATGTAGTGATGGATGTAATAGTGATTGATTGTAGTGATGGATGTAACAGTGATTGATTGTAGTGGTAGTTTTAACGATGACTTATTGTGGTGGAGATAATACTTGTGATTATGAATGATTGTAGTTACAGTTTTAATGAGTGATTGTACTGATGGTTGTGATTATGAATGATTGTAGTTACAGTTTTAATGAGTGATTGTACTGATGGTTGTGATTATGAATGATTGTAGTTACAGTTTTAATGAGTGATTGTACTGATGGTTGTGATTATGAATGATTGTAGTTACAGTTTTAATGAGTGATTGTACTGATGGTTGTGATTATGATTGATTGTAGTTACAGTTTTAATGAGTGATTGTACTGATGGTTGTGATTATGATTGAATGTGGGGGTTGTTGGTAATGACGATTGATTGTAGATATGGTTGTAATTATGATTGATTGCTGTAGTGGCCGAATGTTGTAGTTGATGTTAGCTGCTTGTGATTGTAATGATGGCTTTGACTGTGGTTTTAACTAGTAGTATTAAGATTAATCTGTGTTACAATTAGGACGTACCCAAAATATGATGTTAATCTGACATGTTTCTTTATAACTAATACAAAAAGGGTGATGTGGTCAGTATCGCGCCACACAGCCGAAATATTTTCTTGATTTGTCATAGTTTCAATTGTCTAAATTTCGATAGATTTGAAGCCATTTGTGAGTACAAATTCCCTCAAGTGAAACTCGAATTATTATATTTCGCCATATCATAAGACAAGTGTTACTTTCTCAACCTTCCACCGTTACCAGATAGGCAGGTGTAGTGGCGACTAGTTGTGGGTGTAGACAGATGTAGTGGCCACTAGTTGTGGGTGTAGACAGATGTAGTGGCCACTAGTTGTGGGTGTAGACAGATGTAGTGGCCACTAGTTGTGGGTGTAGACAGATGTAGTGGCCACTAGTTGTGGGTGTAGACAGATGTAGTGGCCACAAGTTGTGGGTGTAGACAGATGTAGTGGTCACAAGTTGTGGGTGTAGACAGATGTAGTGGTCACAAGTTGTGGGTGTAGACAGATGTAGTGGCCACACGTTGTGGTTGTAGACAGGCGTTGTGACCACCTTTTGTGATTGTAGACAGGTGTAGTGGCCACACGTTGTGGTTGTAGACATGCGTTGTGACCACCTTTTGTGATTGTAGACAGGTGTAGTGGGTACTAGTTGTGGTTGTAAACAGGTGTAGTGGCTACTAGTTGTGGTTGTAAACAGGTGTAGTGGCTACTAGTTGTGGTTGTAAACAGGTGTAGTGGCTACTAGTTGTGGTTGTAAACAGGTGTAGTGGCTACTAGTTGTGGTTGTAAACTGGTGTTGTGGTGATTAAATGTACAGAAAAAGTGGTTATACTGATATAATTAAACAATAAATAAAATAGATAAAATTCTCAAAAATGTGTTACCGGGATCAGAAAGGGGAACAAAGCATAGAAACACTGTTTACCTTCCATGCATGTCGCAAGAGGCGACTAAGAAGGTTAATGGTGTGAAGTTGGCTGTCTCATCCCATTTAGGATAATATTGGCACATGCCAAACCAGGCCGAAGCGCGCAGATAGCGCAGCAAAGTTGTCAACTATGACACAACGCACTCCATTCCCTCAGACTACATCCTGTTAATCTGCAGGAGTTTGAGAATAAAGGAAGAAGGAGATACATTTCTAGTGATCGTTGATAACACCATCCTTGTCTCACACCATAACACATTCATTATTTGTTTGTGTAAGGTATTTCTTGACAAAGGCAAACGTGTTGCCGGAACGTCGAATTCGTCAATTGATTATAATATTTAATTATATTACTTATGCCGTTTTAATTTACCACTTTACCTTCGGATCTCTCTTATTGGGTCAAATGTCATGTACGAGATCTCCGGCAGGATGTAGTCAAGAGAACGGAATGCTTTTTGTCGTTGTTTTATTTGCCCGACACATCTAACTTCGACGTTATTTATCTGCTGTTTCTCCTTCATATGTAACAACTCCTGTCATTGCTAATTCTACCTTTTATTGATGTTGCTGTGGTCAGTAATTGTTGGTCAGATCTTCTTTGAATAGATATCTAGAGGATGTCTGTGGCTATGTCGATAGCCACGAAAGGCAGCGGCAAAAAGGGAAGCATGACCGTGATTAGCTTTGAGTTTGATGACCAGTTTGTAAATACAAGAATCACACCTCTCGTACGGTTGGTCTACTACACTAGCGATATGGTTGCAGACTTCCAAGGTTCTCGTACGGCTGGTCTACTAGCGATATGGTTACATACATTCACCGTTCAATGCAAGTGGTAAAATACTGAACGTATTAGATACCAACGCTGAGATCGGGTATGTCAGGCCATTGGAGTAAAGAAAATCACGATTAAGCGCATTTCCGTTATCTGGTCTACGTCCTGCTGGAAATCTAGTCAGACCATTGTCCTGCTATAAGAGAAATTTGGAGGGAGTATGAGAAGTTGTAAAAAACGAACATATATATAGTTATATGAATTTTTCCGCGTCCTATTTGGGGAACAAAGAATAACAACACTGTGGAATATTATCAATGTCGTAAGAGATGACTAAGGAGGTTCGGGGTACCATTGACTGTAATATTTCATTGGTTAAATGAACCCCAACCCATGTTTATGTCGGATGTGTCCGGCGGAACGATTTAGATATCTTCCAAGCTGTAACACTAGACACAAGACATTCCAGTTGTTGTAACACCAAGCACAAGACATTTCAGTTTCTGGACTATATGCTGTCAAGCGGGAGGAGTTTGATCAAGTCTCAGAGAGAAAGAAATAGCTGTTTAATTTGCCCGTGTGTTGCCGGGGTGCGAAAGGAGAGTAAAGAGTAAAAGTACTTTTACCAGACATGCATGTCGTAAGAGAGAACTAAGGAGGTTTTTTGGGTAGAGTTGACTGTCCAATCTCATGTAGGGTCAAAGTGACCCAGAAGCTATTCATGCTGAAGTCGGATGCGTCAGGACGTAAAGTGCAGATATCGCAGATAAGCTGTAAACTATGACACAAACACATTCCATTCTCTGGCCTACATCCTGCTATTCTGTGTGCGACTGAACGCTGAAGAAGAATAATTTTGTCTTCTAGTTTTTATTGTCTAGGGACTGCATCATTTATTCTATAATAATTTGTGATGTAAATTTTGTATATTTCAATCAGTCAATTAATCAAACAATCAATCAATCAATCACGAGCCATGCTGAGTGGCGTAGGCGATCATGTTTATCCACAACTCATGTCCCTTGTGTTGTTAATAAGTTCAATTGGTGACTTCTTTTTGTGCCTCAGTGACAACTTATCTAGACATTTCTCTCCTTGTCTTCCTCTGTCTCTTCTCTCCTTGATCTTTCCGGTTGTTACTAAATGTTCAAGTTTGACTTTTCTCATCACATGCCCCTAAAAATCTGCATTGTCTTCTTCCAATTTTCGCTATAACTTGTCGTTTTACTCCAGCATCTCTGAGAACTTCTACATTAGTTTTACTCCAGCATCTCTGAGAACTTCTACATTAGTTGTCTTGGCTGCTCATGGCATTTTAATAATTCTTCTTAAAACCACATCTCAGTTGTCCCCAGCTCACACTGAGTTCTTGTGTTTACAGTCCATTCTTCACGTCCACACAGAAGAATTGGTTTAATATACCACATTAGCACTCGAGTAGTAAATTTAGTATATTTAGGTTCACCGAAAACCTGAAATCATGATGATGATGTTAGAGAAGGTGTAGTCATAAATAATGACAGAGGTAATGATGATGATAATAATGATGAGATGTCTGTAGTCACGAATAATGACACATAATAATGACAGAGATAATGAGGATGACGCCGATGTTGATAGCAATACCTGGGACCCGCTGTAGTATGATTTTGTAGTTCCGTTCTTGTCGTATTGAGGACGGAGTGGGTCATAGTGGGTCAGCATCACGTCGGCTTTTCCTCCTGGTTCGACTTCATACGCCACGCTGTCGTGAAGCGATGACATGTATGGCCACTGTTGATGTGTACGTGGTGCAGAATGTCAATGTGGAAGAGCATACAAAATGTGGATTAGTAATGAACATTTAAGACGTTTGCTAGGGGGGGGGGAGAAAATATGAGAGGTTGGAGAAACGTTTGCTGGAGGAGAGAAAATATGAGAGGTTGGAGAAACGTTTGCTGTGGAGAGAAAATATGAGAGGTTGGAGAAACGTTTGCTGGAGGAGAGAAAATATGAGAGGTTGGAGAAACGTTTGCTGTAGGAGAGAAATTATGAGAGGTTGGAGAAACGTTTGCTAGGGTGGAGAAAATATGAGAGGTTGGAGAAACGTTTGCTGTAGGAGATAAAATATGAGAGGTTGGAGAAACGTTTGCTGTAGGAGAGAAAATATGAGAGGTTGGAGAATGTAAGACTTGTGACTTGAGAATGACCAGTAAAAATAGAAATAAAAATTTTACGTAATTTGTACAACAATTGATACACATTTTACATAATTTGTACAACAATGGATACACATTTTACTTAATTTGTACAACAATTTGTACCGATTGCTCCTAATTTATGCAGCAATTGGTACTTATTTTCCGTAATTTGTACAACAGTTGGTACATAATTTTCGTAACTTGTACAGAACACATGCATATTTCTTTGAGTGTGTCTATATTGGTGTTCGTACTTCCCTTTAGTGAAGTGTATTTTGTTCAAAATATGGAGAGAAGTGTAAGCTTATTTACAGCTGAAATAGAGAATGATTCTTCTGGAATTTGACAGGCATGCTATTGCAATCATACAATCAATGGTTTATCATGGTAATTGGTATAGTACAATCATACAATCAATAGTTGAACAAGGGAGTTGGTATTTCACAAAATAATATCTCAATATTAAACATGGCAGATAACTGCTGCAAGGTAGAGTGAAGTAAGAAGGATAACTCGTTGAAGTAAACAATATCCGATTACAAGATTGAGAGAGAATTTAACCCGGTCAGTGCAACTGGCTACTGCGTCTCAGATTACTAACTTCAACAAGGTCATCCCTATAAAATAATAACCAATTTGAATCAAGTAATTTCATCAATTCAAGATCCATCATTGCCCGCCCGCCCGTCCGTCTATCCTGTAATGTAATGTAATTTATCCATATATCTGCATTAATTCACTCCTCAATTATCTAATTTAATCCTTGGGGTCTTTGTTACCTCTAATATTTTATGGTAGTGTGTCCTGATATAACCTAATTGGACTTTGTCCGCTGGTTGAAAGAGGCACGCCTCTCCAAAAGAGGCAAACTCATTAACTACCTACCTCAGTGATCTAACGTTTCATCGACAACACAGACAGTTCTATAAAAAGACAAGAGTTTACAATATGTTAACTAGCGGACTATATGAACTAAACAGAAAGATTTCAGAACATTTTACATGTACATACAACTAACCATAGCCGAAGCTTGGAACAGAAATTTTCTTCCTTTATTTTCTTCTCACGGTATATTACCATTAGTTTCTAGTTTATCGTTTACGTCATGTGCTATAGTTTTTTTGTTCTCATTTATATGAATTATTACTTGATAAAGACATTTTAATCGATGTAATCTACTTGAGTAAAACTCCAGAATGAGTGTTTCGATCTGACACACATCAACAGATGTGATATCTTTGATGGGGCCGTGTTCAGCTGTCTTTGTTGGTACTGCATCTAGAGTGTCTTCCAGATACCATACATCTCAATACTGTCATCAAAGAGTTTCAAAGTTCTAGACACAAGACGATTTCCTTTCTAATCTTCACAAACATTGGCGGTTCACAATAAATCTATAACTTCTTCATAGTTGTTATAAACCGGGACTCAGGGACAGATAATGTTGAAACCGGGACGATACCGAGTATACCAAGTATTCTTGAATATTTTGTTATGAAAGTAATCTGTTACCTAGGTTGCGTCAAAGCAATGCTCGATAGATCTAGTATAACACTGTCGTAGGAAATTTGTTATACCTTCGGTGTATCGTAGCTAGTTACTGCGCCGATGCAGTATAGTGGCTAGAGTGCTGACGTACTCAAGTGTTTAATGCAAAACATTTAATGCCAGTTTAAATATCTTTTAAATTACAAGACCACATATACAAATGAACTTGATAAATCAAAGACGATTTGAGACATTTAATAACAAAGAAAGGCATTAATTTCTGTACGGACTATGGTCAGTCGAATATGGATGTGTCGGGTCATTGGGACAAATAAAACAACGACACAATGCATTTCCATTCTCTGGACTACATCCTGCTGGAAATCTAGTAGGACCATTGTTCTACTACAAGAGAGATCCAGCAGGAGTTTGAGAATGAACGCTGAAGAAGAACGGACCAAAGCAAAACTAATTTAGTAGAACAGCCCTCCCTTCTCTCTCTCATCTCTTTCTTCACCCCCCCCCCACTCTCTCTAGTTCTATTTCTCTAATGATATATATGGTTAGCCAAACCCGACTACGATTACATGAAGATTAACTTTCTCATTCAAGAATTCACAACACACAACAAATAAACAAAAATTAGACTCAAGAATTTACAACAAATAGGCAAAAATTAGGCTCAAGAATTTACAACAAATAGGCAAAAATTAGACTCAAGAATTCACAGCACGCAACAAATAGGCAAGAATTATGCTCAAGAGTCCCGCTGGAACTCAAGGACTACATCCTGCTGGAAATATAGAAAGGACCATGGTCCTGTTACAAGAGAGATCTAGCGGGAGTTTGAGAATGAACGCTGAAGAAGAAGACTCAAGAATTCGCAACACACAATAATAAGCAAGAATTCGACAAGAAAGCAAGATGCAGCAATCAGTTTAAGAGATTTCTGTGAACTGATCAAGTGACATTCTGCACACAAATTTGAATGTCATAAACGTAGCCAATCTGGCTGTGCTTGACTAGTTTCCAACAGCCATTGTGTAGTTAATTAACTGAGAACTTGTGCTTGCCACATACGCCTTTGTGTAGGTAGGGGAGACGGCAAGGAGTCGGTTATTGTCAGTCATGCGTGGAAATTGCTAGAATATTTGGTTACATAAAGTCGTGAGATGCAGATCTTTCTTCTTCTGAACGTTTCAAACAAAGAAGACTAATGCGTTTTCTCTCTACGCATCCTGATGATTGTTACCTAATTTTTGATCCATTATTCTAATGTCTTCCTTTATGGCATCCATCTATCATCTTCCTTTATGGTATCCATGTATCATCTTCCTTTATGGTATCCATCTATCATCTTCCTTTATGGTATTCATCTATCATCTTCCTAATCCATCTCTAATATTTCTTTCCTGTACGACATTTGTATTTACCAGTTTGATCATTTATATGTCCTTCATTCTGTGTCCATGATATAACTTCCTATGTGTAAGGTCTGCAGGTTTCACAAGAAGCACAACAGACTAACCATCACACATAGATACAGGGACATAGAATAGATGTTAGAACATAGAATAGATGTTAGAACATAGAATAGATGTTAGAACATAGAATAGATGTTAGAACATAGAATAGATGTTAGAACATAGAATAGATACAGGAACATAGAATAGATGTTAGAACATAGAATAGATACAGGAACATAGAATAGATGTTAGAACATAGAATAGATGTTAGAACATAGAATAGATGTTAGAACATAGAATAGATGTTAGAACATAGAATAGATGTTAGAACATAGAATAGATGTTAGAACATAGAATAGATACAGGAACATAGAATAGATGTTAGAACATAGAATAGATACAGGAACATAGAATAGATGTTAGAACATAGAATAGATGTTAGAACATAGAATAGATGTTAGAACATAGAATAGATACAGGAACATAGAATAGATGTTAGAACATAGAATAGATGTTAGAACATAGAATAGATACAGGAACATAGAATAGATGTTAGAACATAGAATAGATGTTAGAACAGAGAATAGATATTAGAACATAGAATAGATGTTAGAACAGAGAATAGATGTTAGAACATAGAATAGATGTTAGAACAGAGAATAGATACAGGAACATAGAATAGATGTTAGAACATAGAATAGATGTTAGAACAGAGAATAGATGTTAGAACAGAGAATAGATGTTAGAACATAGAATGGGTCGAAGAAAATATCATAGATCCAAGAACACAGCATATACAAAAGAACACATCATAGATCCATGCCGAAATCGGATGTGCTAGGCCTACAAGGCGCATAACGGTGACACAATGTAATCACGCTCCCGGCGGAAATCGCACGGATATCCGTGATGGTTACAATGGAGCGAACCAAAACAAACAAATAAACATCATAGATCCAAGAACTCATCACTTCCCAAGAACACAAGACAGCATGGAAGAAATACCATCTACAGATGGAATGGTTAATTTCGTGAGAAAATACACCATAACAATGTGCTATTGATTCGATAAGTATTTGTTATTAGATTTCAAACATTTCTTGTTGTCAAGTTGACCATTCTGCGCTAGAGATATCATATTCTAAGTTCTCATGCTAATCTTTCGATTTATTCTGATATTAGTTCGCGTAGTGTCGGTGCTTGCAACACTGTGATCTACTATGTATGTAGCAACAAAAGACTAAGGAGTTCGGTGAGGGTGGTGTCTGTTTCATAGAATAGGTAAAAAACTGTTCTAAAAGTATGTTTAAGTCGGATGTGTTTGACCAAAAGGCGCAAATATTGCAAGCAAGCTGTAAATAATACAATTCATTCCACACTCCGAACCACATCCTGTTGACCAACAGGATTTTTTGAGCGAACGCCCCGCCGAAGACAGGTGTGTCTGACGATTGGTGCAAATAATACGGTGACGCAAGGCATTTCCATTCTCTGAACTACATCCTGCTGGAAGTCAAGTAGGACAATGATCCTGCTACAAGAGAGATCCAGCAGGAGTTTGAGAATTAACACTGAAGAAGAAGAAGAAGAAGAACGGCCAGAGATGAAGAATTTTACCTACAGTTGAATGCTGGTAATCTGGTAGGATATCACCTGTAGCAGACGATTCGTTTGCTAATCCAGGTAAAACTTTTGCATCCAATATGTACATTGATCTCATGTAAATCGACCCTGGTTACAGAAATCGATACCAGATTGACTGAGAATACGAAGACCATAAACCTAGATTACAGAAATCGATACCAGATTGACTGAGAAAACGACTAGATTGACTGAGAAAACGAAGACCATAAACCTAGATTACAGAAATCGATACCAGATTGACTGAGAAAACGAAGACCATAAACCTAGGTTACAGAAATCGATTCCAGATTGACTGAGAAAACGAAGACCATAAACCTAGGTTACAGAAATCGATACCAGATTGACTGAGAAAACGAAGACCATAAACCTAGGTTACAGAAATCGATACCAGATTGACTGAGAAAACGAAGACCATAAACCTAGGTTACAGAAATCGATTCCAGATTGACTGAGAAAACGAAGACCATAAACCTAGGTTACAGAAATCGATACCAGATTGACTGAGAAAACGAAGACCATAAACCTAGGTTACAGAAATCGATTCCAGATTGACTGAGAAAACGAAGACCATAAACCTAGGTTACAGAAATCGATACCAGATTGACTGAGAAAACGAAGACCATAAACCTAGGTTACAGAAATCGATTCCAGATTGACTGAGAAAACGAAGACCATAAACCTAGGTTACAGAAATCGATACCAGATTGACTGAGAAAACGAAGACCATAAACCTAGGTTACAGAAATCGATTCCAGATTGACTGAGAAAACGAAGACCATAAACCTAGGTTACAGAAATCGATACCAGATTGACTGAGAAAACGAAGACCATAAACCTAGATTACAGAAATCGATGACAGATTGACTGAGAAAACGAAGACCATAAACCTAGGTTACAGAAATCGATACCAGATTGACTGAGAAAACGAAGACAATAAACCTAGATTACAGAAATCGATACCAGATTGACTGAGAAAACGAAGACCATAAACCTAGGTTACAGAAATCGATACCAGATTGACTGAGAAAATGAAGACCATAAACCTAGGTTACAGAAATCGATACCAGATTGACTGAGAAAACGAAGACCATAAACCTAGGTTACAGAAATCGATACCAGATTGACTGAGAAAACGAAGATACTAAACATGATTTTGAACATATCAATCATAAGAAGCCGTTGATCAATAGAATATTACAGGTGCAACACCGTGTATACACCTGTAACTCCCGACAATAGAATATTACAGGTGCAACACCGTGTATACACCTGTAACTCCCGACAATAGAATATTACAGGTGCAACACCGTGTATACACCTGTAACTCCCGACAATAGAATATTACAGGTGCAACACCGTGTATACACCTGTAACTCCCGACAATAGAATATTACAGGTGCAACACCGTGTATACATCTGTAACTCCCGACAATAGAATATTACAGGTGCAACGCCGAGTATACACCTGTGGCTACTCTTGTGCAACGCCGAGTATACACCTGTGGCTACTCTTGTGCAACGCCGAGTATACACCTGTGGCTACTCTTGTGCAACGCCGAGTATACACCTGTAGCTACTCTTGTGCAACGCCGAGTATACACCTGTAGCTACTCTTGTGCAACGCCGAGTATACACCTGTAGCTACTCTTGTACAACGCCGAGTATACACCTGTAGCTACTCTTGTGCAACGCCGAGTATACACCTGTAGCTACTCTTGTGCAACGCCGAGTATACACCTGTAGCTACTCTTGTGCAACGCCGAGTATACACCTGTAGCTACTCTTGTGCAACGCCGAGTATACACCTGTAGCTACTCTTGTGCAACGCCGAGTATACACCTGTAGCTCCCGACAATAGAAGACTTAGAGCGAAAATCAAAACAAGATCTAGTTTGCAGTGATGATGATGATGATGATCCGACGACTAACTAATCAAAACAAG
Organism: Meghimatium bilineatum; assembly: GCA_034231615.1. Lineage (NCBI taxonomy): Eukaryota > Metazoa > Mollusca > Gastropoda > Stylommatophora > Philomycidae > Meghimatium > Meghimatium bilineatum. The sequence continues at coordinate 36,811,070 of CM067301.1, forward strand.
CCTGTTTGCTTCATGTTTTCGATAATTTACTTGCATTTCGTTGGTTATTCTGTATGGGGATGTGTACGACACATGTCAAACATACGAACATACATACAGGACTGAAAGACAGGCAGAGAGACAGACAAGACAGATACACAAACATACAGGACTGGAAGACAGGCAGAGAGACAGACAAACAAACATACAGGACTGGAAGACAAGCAGAGAGACAGACATACGAACAAACATACAGGGCTGGAAGACAGACAGAGAGACAGACATACGAACAAACATACAGGACTGAAAGACAGACAGAGAGACAGACAAACAAACATACAGGACTGGAAGACAAGCAGAGAGACAGACAAACAAACATACAGGACTGGAAGACAGGCAGAGAGACAGACATACGAACATACAAGACTGAAAGACAGACAGAGAGACAGACATACGAACAAACATACAGGACTGAAAGACAGACAGAGAGACAGACATACGAAAAAACATACAGGACTGAAAGACAGACAGAGAGACAGACAAACAAACATACAGGACTGGAAGACAAGCAGAGAGACATACGAACATACATACATGACTGGAAGACAGGCAGAAAGACAGACATACGAACAAACATACATGACTGGAAGACAAGCAGAGAGACAGACAGACATACCAACATACACGACTAGGATATAGACGAACATACGCGACTATGAGACAGACTGGAAGACAGACAGACAAACATCACGACTGGGAGACAGACAGATAATCGAACATTGTAACTCGAAGAGAGACAAACGAATATACATTAATGTGAGAGGCAGGCAGACAGACGAACATACATTAATGTGAGACAGGCAGACAGACAGACGAACATACATTAATATGAGACAGACAGGCAGACAGACGAACATACATTACCAAGAAACAGACAGACAGACACTATGACAGAACACAAATGGCATAATGATCAAGATAGCATACTGAATTTCTGATGACCACTCTATGTTCTGGCAGCTACTGCCCCTGCTAATAGACAAATTAGTGTAGCGTTAGACCATCGTCGGCGTAAGGCGTACGTTCAAATTTAGACATAAACAACAACAACGGTGACAAAACTTGCATACCTTTTCATGAAACCTGGTTCTCCAAGACATTTTACTACTGTCAAGTAGGCTTCAGTTGTCAGGTCTGTGATGTGTAATAGTGGGTATTTCTTACTTTAATATGTTGTCCAACGATTAGCGATGACCAGTACAGACCAAGCACGGGCTATGAGTGTCAGTTGTTTTTGTGTGAGTGTGTGTTAACACTATCTCATTAAGACAGTGTTTTTTTAGTTCCTGGTCCTTGTAAGGAAATGAGTTGTGTTCTTGTGGTGTCCCTTGTAGGGGAACATGTGTTGTCCGTGTGGGTAACTCTCAGCGTCGTCGTAGTTTGTTCTTGTTCTGTATGATTGTGAGCGGTGTTTTATATACTTATACTCAGTTCCTGGTATCTCTGTGAGCAGTACTTGGTATCTCTGTGAGCAGTACTTGGTATCTCTGTGAGCAGTACTTGGTATCTCTGTGAGCAGTACTTGGTAACTTCGTGAGCGGTACTTGGTATCTCTGTGAGCAGTACTTGGTAACTTCGTGAGCGGTACTTGGTATCTCTGTGAGCAGTACTTGGTAACTTCGTGAGCGGTACTTGGTATCTCTGTGAGCAGTACTTGGTATCTCTGTGAGCAGTACTTGGTATCTCTGTGAGCAGTACTTGGTATCTCTGTGAGCAGTACTTGGTATCTCTGTGAGCAGTACTTGGTATCTCTGTGAGCAGTACTTGGTATCTCTGTGAGCAGTACTTGGTATCTCTGTGAGCAGTACTTGGTAACTTCGTGAGCGGTACTTGGTATCTCTGTGAGCAGTACTTGGTATCTCTGTGAGCAGTACTTGGTATCTCTGTGAGCAGTACTTGGTAACTTCGTGAGCGGTACTTGGTATCTCTGTGAGCAGTACTTGGTAACTTCGTGAGCGGTACTTGGTATCTCTGTGAGCAGTACTTGGTATCTCTGTGAGCAGTACTTGGTATCTCTGTGAGCAGTACTTGGTATCTCTGTGAGCAGTACTTGGTATCTCTGTGTATCCGTGTTGGTGTCTTCAGAGCTTTGACAGAAAAAGAAGAAGAATATTCATCAACAATTTTACTGCTAACATTTCAATAATCAGTAGACAAAATCTAGTTACGTGTCCAAACTACCTTCGGGCATGTTCGAGACACAACTCATTTTATAAAGTTATCTTGCAAGAAATAGGTGACTGTGGAAGAAAAAGAGGCGGTCGTAGGAAATCCTGGTTTGACATCATGTAATGTTCCGGGCATAATTTGTTTACACTCTATATCTATCAGAATATTATATATTCAATATAATATTCAATATTATATAACTCTTCTGAATCTTTCACTTTCGACGGTTCCCTACAGTATTGTTTTTGTCAAGGAATCATGTCGGCATGTTTGGTGAGCCGCGTTAGCGCAGTGGTTAGCGCACTGGCTTCGCATATGAGTGAAAAACATGAAAAATATGAAAAACATTTCCGCCTCAACTGGGGAATGAACACAGGACAGACAGAAATGTTTTTCAGATCGCAACGGCTCCCGGGTCGACCAGCCTTAAATGGGTACCGGATTAATTCAGGAAGTAAAGACTGCGAGGGAGAGGAGATGGCTATCGCCCTCATTTGCAGAGCCTCTGAAATGCGAGATCGCTAACATCTCGAACCCCTACGGTATTAATAAATGCTATGGGTTACTTTACTTATGTCTGCATATATGTTCTAACCCTGTAAGTTTTTGGCAAGGAATCATGTCTGCATACATGTTCTAACCCTGCAAGTTTTTGACAAGGAATCATGTCTGCATACATGTTCTAACCCTGCAAGTATTTGACAAGGAATTTTAAAAAAAGGCAGAAAGGACTCGTGACGTCTGTGAAAATCGTTATACATGTACGCTAATACTTCTTTATCTGAACACATTTTTGTCATATATCTAAACATGCGTTTTGTCATATATCTAAACATGCGTTTACTCATTGTATCCTATGCGAGGCCAGTACGATTATAGTATGACCTCGGATGCACAGAAGAAAAAGAACTTGAAATATGAACTGCTACATAACGCATAGTATATTTTCTGTGTACATAATCTGGTGTCAAATATATCATTTTTGTGGATTATTTTGTATTGAAACAGAATGGGCCCGCTGAACAATATAGAATATTTTGTGTTGAAACACAGAAAGGCCCGCTGAACGATATAGAATATTTTGAGTTGAATCTCACAATAACGTTATTCTGTAAGTATAGATAAAAAATTGCACAGCTTAAAAAAACTTATTAAAATACATTTTTGTAATGTATTTTTGTGATTTATGTATATACATTTGATATCACACCTGTTAATAAATTTATTACAATTCACATTTAATGGAAGACACAATCAAACGTCTGCTGTATTGATACATTCACTATGTAAACTGCTCCTGATAATCCGTGCACTGCCCCTTACATCCACCCACTAATCCCTGCTGACAGATAAACCGGTTTTATACGTCTGTTAGAAATAGTGTCTACAACATGGGCTAATCGTTTTTGAATGCCTACAGTCGTACATCTACAAAATAGACGGGATAATTGTGCTTGAGGCCCTGTAGTAGAACAACTATTATTGAATGGCAGTCATTCCACATGTCATGTTTTCTTATAAAGCTTCTATAAATATACAAGAAGACAAGTTTTGAAACATGAGGACATCGATGACTTGACAATGCTGAGAACTAGGCTGCGCTAACAAAGTCAAGTGTTCCATGACAAGATACATTTTTCATTTAAAGTTAGATAAGGAAAGAAAAACAATGAAACAAATTATGTGAATGGATAAATCATATAAAATATTTATAACAATTAACAATATTTGTAATAAAATAAAAATGAATGCCTGTCTATATTCCGAACATCATTAAAACTCCTATAGGTGCACATGTCCCTAACTTGTCTTCCATCTTGTCTATACTTCAGCAACTTATTTCTCATCTCTTTCATAACTTGAACATTTAGTTTTATATTTCTGTTAGTAATTCTTTTAAGTCTTGGTTGTCCACATGTTTGCAATTTCTTGGTTGTCCAATGTGTTGAACCCCTCCCGTTTTGGAGTGGTCATACAAAATGACCGTTTAAAGTTTGAGTTAAACGTTCCTAGTTTTGTATGTGATACCAGCTTATGTGTGGTTTCCAAATACTTTCCAAGGCAAAAACATTTTCAATTGATTTGTGTATGTGAATCTAAACATTCTTCTTTCGTGTTCTCTCTCAAACTCAACAAGATGTTGTCCATTGTATGTAGTGTGTCCTGGTTTACAGCTTGACTTTCTCAAACTCAGCATGATGTTGTCCATTGAATGTAGTGTCCTGGTTTACAGTTTGACTTTCTCAAACTCAGCATGATGTTGTCCATTGAATGTAGTGTGTCCTGGTTTACAGCTTGACGTCGATATATTTACTCTTGCGACCTGACACATCCTACTTCACCCAGATATCTGTAACAGTATTGCTGGTCATCGCTTCAATTTCTAATCCTGACAAGGAATCGGTTGTATGATGTAAATATAAATAACGTATACGACGTTTCGACAGTAGTGACCTTGTCAAAAGAAACAAAGACAAATGAATGTAACGAATAGGTAAAACACAGAGAACTCACACAAGAAGTATCTGACAATAACAGTCAGAAAATTTTGTCTAAGAAAGAGATTGTGAGGAGAATCTAAGGAGAAACTGTCTGACAGTATTCTTCCATTGCCCCCAGCATCAGCACGTGACATTGTAAGTGATCCCTTGCAGGGATGTTGTTATTGGGGCGGGGGGGGGATATAGATTTGGAGGAAAGAGGAATGGGGATGGAGTGAAGGTGAAAGATTTCAGCCGTTGGGGTGAGAATACAAACTCCTACCTCATATATAGCAGGTTACTGTGGTATAGGATCAGTGGTTTTCAGTGTGTACTAAAGAGCCCCATGGGAGCACAGAGAACTATGAGTGGGGCAAGGGAGAAACATTTTGAAATTTTAAAACACCGCATTTCCATTTTCTGGACACATCCTGCTGGAAATCTAATACGATCATTGTCCTTCTATCGTCTTGGCGAATATTCATTATCCACTTTCGCGCGAGTCGACAGATAGGCAGGCTGTCACTGGCTATGGAAGTCTACTACCTGAATTAAAGGCATGCCGACAACGGATGTGCTGGGCGTCGGATATCCCGGTCACAAAGTGAACCAACAGAGGTGCAAATAACACAGTTCAACTGTGGAACTTGCAGTACAATGTACTTCACGCTCCCAGGGGGAAATCACACGATTTATTCGCTGTGGTTATAAGAGAGCGAACTAAGAAGAAGAAGAAGAAGAAGATTGTCCTTCTACAAGAGAGATCGAGGTGGAAGTTGAGACTGAATGCTGAAGAAGAAAATGACGGTTCTACTCACAGACTTTATTGTTGATAACCACGACTTATATATATATATATATATATATATATATATATATATATTGCTTGCCACAACCACAAACAAATCATAATCACGCATACAGTGTATTATCTGGTGTATGTCCTGCTCATCTGCAGGAGTGTGATCATAGGCGTAGGAGAATACACATCATCAGAAAAGTTAGACTATATGAGACATACAGATCAGTGTATCAGATAGGACATACAGATAAGTGGAACAGATAGGACATACAGATCAGTGCACCAGATAGGACATACAGATCAGTGCAACAGATAGGACATACAGATCAGTGGAACAGATAGGACATACAGATCAGTGCAAGAAATAGGACATACAGATCAGTGGAACAGATAGGACATACAGATAAGTGGAATAGATAGGACATACAGATAAGTGGAATAGATTATAAAGTTAAAATAAATTGAGAGAGATATTGAGAGGCGTAATAAATGAAATGGAACATTAATTGATAATAAGAGTTGCCATGTTAAAGTAAAGGAAATAACTCTGCAAAATAAAGTGTAAAGAAACGAGAGAGAGAGAGAGAGAGAGCGAGAGAGAGAGAGAGGGGGGGAGAGATAGATAGAGGCAACCAGATCACACAACCAGTGTCTGTACGAGATATGGAAGAGAAGTGAGCAGTGAAATTAAGCTGACAAACAAGCCTGGGTACTGTGATATCTGTGTAAACACAGACAGCACTGACTTACCACGATGTTTGTTGGTTACAGATGTGAGGTAAGAATTATGTGACCACGATGTTTGTTGGTTACAGATGTGAGGTAAGAATTATGTGACCACGATGTTTGTTGGTTACAGATGTGAGGTAAGAATTATGTGACCACGATGTTTGTTGGTTACAGATGTGAGGTAAGAATTATGTGACCACGATGTTTGTTGGTTACAGATGTGAGGTAAGAATTATGTGACCACGATGTTTGTTGGTTACAGATGTGAGGTAAGAATTATGTGACCATGATGTTTGTTGGTTACAGATGTGAGGTAAGAATTATGTGACCATGATGTTTGTTGGTTACAGATGTGAGGTAAGAATTATGTGACCATGATGTTTGTTGGTTACAGATGTGAGGTAAGAATTATGTGACCACGATGTTTGTTGGTTACAGATGTGAGGTAAGAATTATGTGACCACGATGTTTGTTGGTTACAGATGTGAGGTAAGAATTATGTGACCATGATGTTTGTTGGTTACAGATGTGAGGTAAGAATTATGTGACCATGATGTTTGTTGGTTACAGATGTGAGGTAAGAATTATGTGACCACGATGTTTGTTGGTTACAGATGTGAGGTAAGAATTATGTGACCATGATGTTTGTTGGTTACAGATGTGAGGTAAGAATTATGTGACCATGATGTTTGTTGGTTACAGATGTGAGGTAAGAATTATGTGACCACGATGTTTGTTGGTTACAGATGTGAGGTAAGAATTATGTGACCACGATGTTTGTTGGTTACAGATGTGAGGTAAGAATTATGTGACCACGATGTTTGTTGGTTACAGATGTGAGGTAAGAATTATGTGACCACGATGTTTGTTGGTTACAGATGTGAGGTAAGAATTATGTGACCATGATGTTTGTTGGTTACAGATGTGAGGTAAGAATTATGTGACCATGATGTTTGTTGGTTACAGATGTGAGGTAAGAATTATGTGACCACGATGTTTGTTGGTTACAGATGTGAGGTAAGAATTATGTGACCACGATGTTTGTTGGTTACAGATGTGAGGTAAGAATTATGTGACCACGATGTTTGTTGGTTACAGATGTGAGGTAAGAATTATGTGACCATGATGTTTGTTGGTTACAGATGTGAGGTAAGAATTATGTGACCACGATGTTTGTTGGTTACAGATGTGAGGTAAGAATTATGTGACCACGATGTTTGTCTGTATGATAGTCTGTTAAAAAATATTGTGAATTATGTATTTTCACCTGTGTCACACAAGCGAGTTTTGAAATTGCTAACTTGTCAAATAAGCAAGTTATTTCATTGTCAGTTTTCAAGTTTGCTATTTCATTGTCAGTTTTCAGGTTAGTTATTCCATTATCAATTTTCAATAAAGTTTTTAGTAAAGACATTACCAGTTTTCAAGTTATGTTATTGTCAGTTTTCACGTTATTTCATTGTCAGTTTTGAAGTTATTTCAATATCTATTTTCAAGTTATATTATTGTCGATTTTCAAGTTATTTCATAGTCAGTTTTCAATTAAGTTATTACATTATCAGTTTCAGGTAAATTATTACATTATCAGTTAGAAAAAGAAATGAGTTTTGATAATGTTAGTTTATTATAAGAGTACTTCAGAATAATGTTAGTTTGACATAGAAATGAATTTGAGAAATGTTTATTGAGGCTAAATGTTGAAAACACAGATGAAAAATTCTGACGTTTCTCAGATGTGATCTCTTCTTCTTCTTCTTCTGCGTTCGTTCTCAAACTCCTACAGATTAGCAGGATGTAGTCCAGAGAACGGAATGCGTTGTGTCATGGTTTATAGCATTGCTGCTATATCTGCGCTTTTCGGCCTGACACATCCGACTTCAGCATGACTTTGGGTCACTGACCCTATATGGGATGGGACAGCCAACTCCATCCCATAACCTCCTTAGTCGCCTTTTACGACATTCGTGAAAGGTAAAGAGTGTTGCTATTCTTTGCTCCCCTTCTGGGCTCCGGCAACACACGGACGAGACGTGATCAATACCGTTCAATGTACAGTAGAGACAAACGTGATAGCAGATATATATATATATACCTTAACAGTGGAGATACGTCTCACAGTGGAGATACGTCTCACAGTGGAGATACGTCTCACAGTGGAGATACACCTCACAGTGGAGATACACCTCACAGTGGAGATACGTCTGACAGTGGAGACTAATAACAAATATCTCAGTGATTGTAATTATTGGCGTGAAGAAAATGCGGCCTAAAGTGATGGCAGTGATAAGTTTCCATTGAGAACTAAGAACTCCCCCCCCCCCCCCCACTCCCGTGCTAAGGAAACAGTACACGATACTTAGGTACTAATAAACACGTAAGCAAGAGATCCCCCCATTCTCGGCTCCAGACCATGTAACTGCCCCGCCACCCCCCCCCCCCCCCCAACGATCATTAACTACCCCTCTCAAAAGCGAAGCTGAAAGTTTTTCTAGGAACCCTTTCCCGAAAACGAAATCGTACCCAAGGGCTTGCTAAGATTGGCGTACGGGCCTGCCAAGATAGGCGTACGGGCCTACCAAGAATGGTGATTTGACAAGATGTTGGTCTGTTTACTGACCTGCCAAGAATGGAGATTTGAGAACGTGTCGGTCTGTTTATGGGCCTTCCAAGAATGGTGATTTGAGAATATGTCGGTCTGTTTACTGGCCTACCAAGAAAGGCGTACGGGCCTGTCAGAATGGTGATTTGACAAGATGTTGGTCTGTTTACTGACCTGCCAAGAATGAAGATTTGAGAACGCGTCAGTCTGTTTACTGGTCTACCAAGAATGGAGATTTGAGAACGCATCAGTCTGTTTACTGGTCTACCAAGAATGGAGATTTGAGAACGCGTCAGTCTGTTTACTGGTCTTCCAAGAATGGAGATTTGATAAAGTTTTGGACTGTATATTCTCAGAATTTATGGCACATGATGTTATTGTATTTATCTAAACTTTCTGCTGTGTTGTTAAACGCTGTTCTTGATCATTTAATTTGTACTTCTTGTGATGAGGTACGGTCATTTCCACCGCGGAGATGTTTCTTATCTGATTATATCAGAGCTTTTCCACCATTCAAAAAAATTGGAGATTGTTGTTCAGGTAATCTTGTCACAACGACTCCGAAGGTGTATCTTTCTTGACTAGATTCTAGAATCTTGATCAGAAACCAACATCACTGTTCTCCCCTCTACCCTGGTCACTCCAATTTCTAACATTCACTGAACATGAATTCCCTTTTATTTCAACACAAAATGCTACCAATGACAACAACAACAAAATATATTATCCAAAGTATCTTCATTCCAACTCTGTGCTACCAATGAGATGTCTGAGAAAAGCCACATGAGTGACCAGAAGACACAGAATTAGAAATGATGTCATAAGAGAAAGAGTGGGTGTCATATCAATTCTACAATACATACAAAACCAACAGATACAATGGTTTGATCATTTGGAAAGAATGCCGTGTGATTCATTAGTTTATAAAGCATATACGAAGAGAGGAGAAGCAGAAAGAAGAACCAAGGGTAAACCTAGAGTACGCTGGATCGACAACATCAAAGTGACATTACACGAACACCAAATAGCATTATCTGAAGCTGCCAGAAAAGCGAGAACAAGAACATTGTATCTCACTCGACACCAGTAAATGATAAAAGAAAGAAGAAGAAGAAGACTGAATATGTACATTGCCTTGTTTAACATCCTCTTCATCGTTTTGTTGTGTATCAATGAATTTCCTGAGTACTTGCTTGCCCTTGATTAACCACATTCATATTTCTGGTAGATTACCCAATCAAGTCTTTCTCTTCCTGCAGGATGGATAACGTTGTTGGTAACTGTTCTCAAGTTCAGGAAACTATTGAGAGCGCTATAAGGTCAGACACACACGCTTTCTTCCGTAATAATGTTTCTATTATTGTTATATTCTGTAGTAATATGTATTCTGTATGCTATATGACATCATATTACCACCACTAAATGCTTGTATTCTGGTCTGTTAGGGTTTAAACACGGAACTTGTGAAACAGATTGTTCTATCTCATGGCGGAACTCGAAGTAACAAGTATTGAGGGGAGTGGGAAATAGGGTGCACATACACACACTAGAATCTTGTCTTTCTTTTGTGACATATTAGCAACATTCAAATAAGGAACCCACTTAGATAATCACTCAGGCGTCGTTCTCGCCTAATAATATCAGAGGTTCGAGGGTTGTGTAGCGTCTCACTCGACCATGCCTGATTGGCGAAGTGGGGCGCAACTGATAATTATGTTTGTGAAACAAGGATTTTGTTGAGATGACATAACTAGCTAGAGTTAAATTTGAGAAACAACCAGGGGAGGTAAGAGATAACTAGGGGAAGTAAGAAATAATCAGGGGAGGTAAGAGGTAACCAAGGGAGGTAAAACGTAACTAGTAATGTTCTCTCTAATTTTCTTCAATTATATGCAAATCTAAAATTCATATGAGCGGTGAATATTTTCATGTAGGTACCTGCTACCTACGAAAATAATTACAGTAGAAAAGGGCGTTGGATATTAATTTATGCGCGCGAGTGCTACATTTTATGAGCGATACCTTTTAAAGACGTGCGCGACCGCGCATCGTGCACCTTATATAAGGAACATTGATAAATAGTGAAATAAGACATAACTAGGGAACACAAGATATAACTAGGGAACACAAGACATAACTAGGGAACACAAGACATAACTAGGGAACACACAATATAACTAGGGAACACAGGACATTACTAGGGAACACAAGACATAACTAGGGAACACAAGACATAACTAGGGAACACAAGATATAACTAGGGAACACACGATATAACTAGGGAACACACGATATAACTAGGGGTGATAAGACATAGCTAGAGTAGATTCGACATAATTAGGGAACATCCGAGCCCTCAAGATCCACCTCCGTGATGTCTCCTTTCATCTGACCCACTCACCAAATTTGACTTCCCCATTCAGTGCAGGATTTACTTATAAGCGAAACATGCTATAAATTAGGGCTGCCACTTTCTTGGGGGCCCCAAAATGTTTTTTAAATTTCACTATCTATATACTTCCTAATTGTTAAAGGGCCCCTAATCTCAAATAGCTTAGGGCCCCTAATCTCAAATAGCTTAGGGCCCCTAATCTCAAATAGCTTAGGGCCTTATCAAGTCTAAATCCGGCGCTGTTCCCATTCCACACACTGTGGTCTTCCGCAGAGCCTAATTGGAAATCCAGCCTTTAAAAATGCGTCCTTTTGACTATTCCTTGAATTCCATTGGCTGCCACACAAAGTATAATCATAGTGAGCAATGAAAATCGTGGAAATAACCAAATGAATCATTATTATGTCTTGATCCAGTAGGGCTTTATTTCCGAGGGTCACAGAACACAATGCTTCATGTTACTCTGTCCATGAGTGTCTCAAGATACTCAAATCCCTCCTATTCTTCTTCTTCTGCGTTCAGCATCTGCGGTCATGTTATATTGTCTAGCCTGTCGTCACGACGAAGTCCACTGTCTTCTCCAGGTCAGAGCGGCTGCCCCATAGCTTTTGCCTCAAGTCTGTATCCTCTGGCCAGGTCAGCTGTTTATGCTCTTTGCATATTAGGCAGTCCTGAAGTATGTGTTCCGGAGTCTGAGTTCCGGACCCACATGGACATTCATCTGTGTATGAGATACTCAATCGGTAAAGGTGACCCAACAATCTACAGTGGCCTGTTCTAAGGCGAAATATTGTGGTCGGTTGATATCTTTGGAGGAGATGTATTGCATCATGTTCGTATTCCTCTTCCATTTGTTTCTTCCACTTTGCTGTGTATGTGTTGTGGATTATTGTTAAATTAATATGTTTAGTGAATAGTTAATTAGTTCAATGTGTTAAGTGTTTAGTTAGTTCTATGTGTCGAGTGATTAGTTAGTTCCTTTCCTACGAAAGATGATACATAGGGCAGTAGTCTTTTCTTTCTATGTTGAGTGATTTTTCGATTATATTTTTTGAAATTCGATCTTTCTTGTACACATTATTTTATATATGAATTCGATCTTTCTTGTACACATTATTTTATATATGAATTCGATCTTTCTTATACATTATTTTATATATGAATGTATATTTCCTCTGCAGATTTGGAAACATCTTGATTATCTACATTTTACCGGTAATTATATTCCCTGGACTGATACTCAACGGTATATCGTGTTTGGTGTTCACTTCCAGGGGACTCAGAAATTTCTCATCAAGTATCTACATCTTCGCCTTACTTGTCTCTGATACCGGCGTTCTGATTGGTCTCCTATTTGTATGGTTAGAGGCTATTGGCTACCAGATCAACCAATTAAATGGAGTGTGTCAATGTTTAGTGTTATTGACGTATGTGTTTAGTTTTTTATCAGTGTGGTATGTTGTGTGTATAACAGCAGAGAACTATATAACCGTCTGCCGTCCTACACAGTTTGTTGTAGCCTGCACTAGACGACGTGCGACAGTAGTTGTGACCTGTATTCTAATGGTATCACTGATGTTGTATATGGTGACTGCAGTTGCCGCAGAAGTAACGCCCACAGAGTTCGCTAAAGGAGTTGGCAAGTGTTGGCTACGAATAGAACTGTTGTCTCTGATGCACGTGATGACATACATCGATTCCGTGGTGACATTATTGATTCCACTCATTCTTATCTCATCTATGCTCATTACAATCGTTATATCAATAATCCACAAATCAAAATGGCAGAAACGTTTTAGTAGCTTACCAATGATGAATGTGTTCGAACTCAGACCAATCCGTGGCTACAGACACAGCTTTGTGCGCACGAGTGCTCGTGTGCGTGTGACTACAATGCTCTTCACGTTATCAGTGTCATACGTAATAATGAACGCACCTAGTCACGTGACAAGATTATATTATCTGATTCGACCTCGAATTCCGGGAGTCAGCGAAGTGACCTCTTCTGAAGGTCTAATCCAGTTGGCGCTTCAATATGTTAGCTATACAAACCACGCGTCCAAGTTTTGGATATTTCTGGTCATTAGTCACAATTTCAGGAACAATCTGAAACAGTGCATCCCTGATCTATCCGGATGTTGAACTTGATAGCTGTAGATATTTGCCGGGTCGGCTCTGAACATTTGCAAGAATATCATACAATTGTTCTACTCAATATTCTAGTCTCAAAATGTTCTATAAATTTTAGAATCACTTGTCCAGTTTCCAACACGTTACAGAGATTACATTGTTGCAATCAACGTTCTAGGTTCAGGAATGTTATACAATATTTACAATTGTTATATTTAACTTTTTAGTTTCAAGAATGTTATGAAATAGCTATATCAATAGTCAAGTTTCAAGAATGTTATGAAATAGTTATATCAATAGTCAAGTTTCAAGAATGTTGTTCAAATGCTATTGTCAACTTCACAATTTACTGGATGTTATACAATTGTTATATTCAGTTTTTAAGTGTTCAACAAGTTATAAAATTGTTATATCACCAGCATTCTAGTTTGTGTTTTCCTTCCAAAGTTTTTCTTTCCAAATCTATAATATAATTGCCGTGTTCTGTCAATTCTCTCCGGAACGCTCTATAAAAAGCGCATTTACGTCATGTAATTCCGTGCGACATTCAATAAAAATGATTGGTGTCGTGATGTTATTCAAAGCATACGAAATTTCTGTATACATATGTTATTGATGCGCTAACAGGTAAACTTATGAATCGGCTTGTGGTTAAAGTTATCTAAATACATTAAGCTTTAAATGATGGATGAAAATTATCCAATCGCAATAAAACGTCAAGAAACAAAAGAGCAGAACGCTAGGTGGTTGCGTCGTCAGTCAAGACTCACTCACTCGGATTCGTGCTGAAAATGTTGCAGAATATAGACATAGAATTGAAAGAGAGATGCAAAGAATTGATGAAGTAACCCTTCAACAAAGACAAACACGACTTGTCAAGGAAGCTGATTTGTATCGACGTCGAGCTAAGTAAGAATCACCAGCGCAAACAGAAAAACGACAAGCTATGAAAAAATATTACCAACGTCTTCACAGACAGCATGAAAATGTTAAGTAAACGCAGAGACGTCGAGTTACAGATGCCGAGGCTTATTCATTGTCACAAATACGTCAAAGTCAATCAATTTCAAATGAAGAAGCAAATTTTGCTGAGGATCGTGTCGCTGCATATAACTGGGGAATTTTCTATATTATATATCAACTTTGTGGTGTTCAAATATTTGTGAACGAACGTCCTAACGTTGACAAGTTTACAAGTTGTTGTCGAAAGGGAAAGATCATGCTTCTAAAGCCACAAGACATCCATGGTAATAAGCTGGAGTATCCCGGGTTCCTGCGCTTGATGCTCTCTGATAATACACACCATAAATATATACATTCTCGCGAGAATATTCGCTCTTATAATAGCGCTCTTTCTTTCGCGTCAATTGGAGAAAAACTTATGGATTTTCAAGATCGAGGTCCATATCCTTTAAAACCTCATGGATAAACTTATCATCGAACGTCTCATATACAACCGTCATACATCAAAGTTCCACAGTTCGCTCAGTTGTATGTTTTGGACAGTACTCAAGCAACAGGCGTTCGACAAGCATAAACAACAAGTGCTACATGCGAAAGAGAAATTCTTGAAAACTTCGATATATTTTTCTGTCAACACAATAGACTAGCACAGTCGTATCAGTTAATGTGTGATATTAAAACAAGAGAGTTTAAGAATGCTGCTCAAACTGGAAGAGGTATCCCAATAGTAAACATGGTCTTCAAGTGCGACCGTCAAAATGATCAACGTCGCTATAATGAACCAACATCAATAGTTTTCGTCAACGAAGATGGAGAACCACCCTTTCATACCGACATTCTCATTTATTCATTTATAAAATATTGCTTATGGACTGTATTCGCTAAATTGGTTATGGACTGTATGATGTTATACTCGCTTTTGTTCCCAGACGGTGAGCTGGGTTGGCAAGCATATTGGCAATGTGACACATATCTGGGTAAGCAACCTAATAAATTTTGTCCCGACGGGACGACGGGTCCCGAAGGGATCCGAACGAATCTAGTGTTATATAATTCTTCGAATATTAATTAATGTCTGACAATCCGATATAATGATGGCAAGCCTGAGATCTGACACACCCTTCGTTCTCCAACAAAGACCTGGTTACATGTGAACACGTAAACACATTTCTAACATAACACAATCCAACTGTCATTCATTTGTTGCGGTTGAAGTTATGTGAAGTAAGCATTAACAATAGTTAGAACTGTTCCAGTCAGGGTAACCTGTCCTGAGGTGAGGTTTAGTTGGACACAGATGTCTACAAACATTCTCATTGAGATATAATTCTTTGTTGGATGATGTATGAGGAGATCTTCTGTTGGATGATGTATGAGGAGATGTATGCATGTGTTCTGATCAGCTTACAAATTATTAAGCTGTGCAAAATTTATCTTGATATTTTAAACAAATAACTTATCCATATTCTTCCCCTACATCTTCATCTTCCTCTTTATCTTCCTCTCCTTCCCCTCTTCCTCTTTATCTTACTCTTCATTTTCTTATTCCCCTTCCTGTTCTTCTCCCTCTTCCTGTTCCTCTTTTCTTCCTATTCTTCATCGTCCTCTTCTTCTTCTTCCACTTTCTTCTCTTCTTCCATTATTTTTTCGTTTTCTTCCTATATTTCCCCTTCCTTTTCTATTTTTTCCTTCCTTTTCCCCTTTCCTTCCTATTTTTTCTTCCCATATTTTGTCCTTTTCTTCCTTTTGGTCTTCCTCTTATATGTCCTTTTCCTGATTTTCTTCTGTTTCCTCTTCCTTCTCTATTTCTTCTTCCTATTTGCTCTCCTTCTTCCTTTTCTTTTTCCTCTTCTATTTTATCTTCCTTTTTTATTCCTCTTTCCCTTCTTTTTCATGTTCATTTTCTATTTGACCTTTTTTTAATGGTTTGTCTCTTCTTCTTTTTTCCACTTCTTTTTCCTCTACTTCTACTTCTTGCTCCTGCTATCAGCCATAAAGATTGATTTCTTCAGCCAGAATTCTGTCGTTGAACTCTATCCCTGATATTAGTTCTTTAATTTCTGCTCCATACTTGTGTAAGTCTCTTGTAGCTTGTCCATCCATCTTCTTCTTGTAGATCTTTACCTACGTTGTCCTTCCATCTTCATTACTGTGGTAGACATAACGTTCTATTAATATTGTGTCTCCAATTCTCTGTCTCAACATGTCTCAACCATCTGTTTGCTTTCAACATGTCACAACCATCTCTTTCCTCTCAACATGCCTCAACCATCTATTTGCTCTCAACATGTCACAACCATCTGTTTACTCTCAACATGTCTCAACCATCTGTTTGCTTTCAACATGTAACTCCTTCAATCAACCTTCTTTTTGGTCTTCCTCTGTATCTTGCAGTTTCCATTTTCATATTGTATGCTATTGCCGCTGACCAATAAGGGTTCATTCTAATTAAGTGGCAGGACCATTTCAATCTCTGTTTTTCAATATATTTGACTACAGATGTTGTTCCAACAGTTCTTGTAATCTCTTCATTCCTCACATGATCTCTTCTTGTTCTGTTTGCTGCTTTTCTTAGACATCTCATTTCACAGGTAGTAAACTTTCTTTCTTGTTCTTTAGTTAGTGTCCATGTCTGACACTGATAACAAATTGTTGGTATGAAGATTGAATTCATATTTACATTTGTGTAAACAGATAATTAAAATTATAAGATATCTATAATATGTCTCATGTAGAGGTATTTGGGCGTGAGGTGTGATCTGTTGTTGGTGTGAATTATTTTGTTTTCTTGATGTCCAGAGAAAAATTATGTACCTGCTGTTGTCTAGTGAACGTCTGTATGTCATGTATAGGCACAGCTATACGTAGACACAATCAAACATATATACATACTTACATACAAGCACACACTATATCAGGGGTTCTCAACTTTTTCAGACGGTGAATACCAGCCACATGTAATACTGAGTGTGCCAGCACTGGCCAAATGTAATAGGGAACAGCTATATTTTTATATTTGTAGCCACATAGCATATACAATTATACACTAGAGAACTTTTAAACAACATCGGTATCAGAAACAATGAAGATCTAAAGCAAATCTAAGACGTCCGCCCTATGTGCCGTCTTTGATCCTAGAGGAATAACTAACTAAAGCCATATAGCCATCTTCATTGCACCGTACAGATCCCACTCCCTCGTTCTTTTGCCCCATAATCGTGGATAGTAACACTGATTTGATTTGTACAAGAACGTTTCCTTTGTGCAGGGAATATATGATCGTTAGTGCACGCATGCCATCAGCACCATATGACAGGAAAATTCATGATAAGAAAATAGTGGAAACACTGGTCTCAACAATGGAGCATGGGTCTACTGTCCCAACCACGGGGGATACAGGGGCAACGAGAGAGATGACATGTTCATGGGTAAAGCTAAAATGGATGGCACAGTGAGCAGAAGAGACAGCTGAAATAATTAGAGTAGTCATGGATACACTAAAAAACGACGAAGAGGACGCCGAAAGAGACACTTTACAGGTTCCGAGAATTATAGAAATGGGAGTGACCAGGGAAGAGAACAGAAAGTGCGGTCTCACTGGAAGGACCAGAAGAGCCCCCAACCAACAACTAACTGGGAGACTGAGTTATATATTATTAGATAACCGACAGAATGACATACAGAACATTCATGGGAATGTTCCTTTGTGCAGTGATGCTGGTTCACAATGAAGAATCAATCACGAGCACAAACATGTCCTTACGTGAACACCACATGTCCTTGCGTGAGCACCAAATATCCTTACGTGAGCACCACATGTCCGTACGTGAGCACCAAATATCCTTACGTGAACACCACATGTCCTTACGTGAACACCACATGTCCTTACGTGAACACCACATGTCCTTGCGTGAGCACCAAATATACTTACGTGAGCACCACATGTCCTTACGTGAGCACCACATGACCGTACGTGAGCACTAAAGTACTCGCGAGCAATAGGTTGAAAACTATTGCACTATACCTTCATATATATATATATATATATACATATATATCTAGTATACGCATACAAACACACACACACCACATATACATATAATGTACACACACGCATATATTATTCAGTTTTATAGCGAAGATAAAATTTACATATGATGTGACACGTGACAAGGCAACAAATCCAATTGGTCCAAGTATTGTGCTCCGCCCAGTTACCTGAAATAGACAATGTTTAGATTCACGTTAAAATGTAGTGCCATAGGAAGGAACAAATTAACGATTGATGTGGACGTTCTAAAGGTCTTACTATTGACCTATCAGATGAGCCGTTATGCAACATTAAACCCTCAGTAGATGACATGCCAATATAGCCAGACTTTCATCTTGTGCAAGTCCCACAGACTTTTATCTACAGTTGTGTTACCTTTTTGGAGGTGTAACATTTAGAAAACCATGCATTTGGCACCAGTACAGCATTCAGAGAACCATGCATTGGATCATGCAGTGTGGCGCATGGCTGGGAGGTTAGAACGTTGGTCTCACATTAGTGAGGTCTAGAGTTCGATTCCCCGGTAAGGACTAGATTTTTTTTCTGTCGGAGGGTAAATTAAAAAAAAACCCACCCTGTACATGACGTGACGACAGTAAGCGCATGCGGCCTCTATAACACAGCTATTCAATCGCCTCCCTGCAACTCCTTAACCGGCAACATGCAGTATTGACAGGTTTTTTTAATGCATTGGGCACCGGTACAATATTCATAGAACCATGCATTGGACACCGGTACAATATTCTTAGAACCATGCATTGGGCACCGGTACAATATTCATAGAACCATGCATTGGGCACCGGTACAATATTCATAGAATCATGCATTGGGCACCGGTACAATATTCATAGAATCATGCATTGGACACCGAGTTTGGAGAAACCAGATGAACCCCAGTCCTGACCAAGATCCTATCTGCTAATATGTACTCAGTGCCCTTACTATGAACAGATGGCACGCACGGGGTATGATGACAAGCAACTCTGTGTAAGATAGAACAATTCACTGAGAGAGCCCAGAATTAGCTCTGTGTAAGATAGAACAATTCACTGAGAGAGCCCAGAATTAGCTCTGTATAAGATAGAACAATTCACCGAGAGAGCCCAGAATTAGCTCTGTGTAAGATAGAACAATTCACTGAGAGAGCCCAGAATCAGCTCTGTGTAAGATAGAACATTTCCATGAGAGAGCCCAGAATCAGCTCTGTGTAAGATAGAACAATTCACTGAGAGAGCCCAGAATTAGCTCTATGTAAGATAGAACAATTCCATGAGATAGCTCAGAATTAGGAGAACATGTTAACATTGTTCATGATTTTTTAAAAGTCTTTTTTAACTTTTTGTGAGGCCTTTGTAAAGACAAACCCATCCCCTCTAAAATGAAGACGCACATCTGGCCATGCGGGACCGAAAATGCATTGCTGGAAGTATTACCTGCGGGGAATACATGGCTGGCAGTCTTACCTGCGTGGAATGCACGGCTCGCTGTCTTACCTGCGTGGAATGCACGTCTCGCTGTCTTACCTGCGTGGAATGCATGGCTGGTTGTCTTACCTGTAGGGAATGCATGGCTGACAGTCTTAACCATCCCTGTAATCAAGAATATGGATATTCTGGTAATCTAGTCACCAGGATCTCCTCAATATGTACGCGTATGAAATATGTATTTGCTGGAGTGTAATATGTATTTGCTGGAGTGTAATATGTATTTGCTGGAGTGTAATATGTATTTGCTGGAGTGTATACTTACCAGAGTTGTTGGTACTGCAGTTTTTGTTGTATTCTTCCCTCGCTTCATCAATCACTTTAACTAGTGATGCCAGGTATTCTGTGCCAGAATCTTCAGGAGTCATGTGTTTGTAACTTCTCGAACCATCGTTCCCAGTATGAGAACCGTTCATTAGTTGGTCGTTTTTATTCTGTGAGTTGTTCTTATCTCCCATTACAGCTTCATCTGATTGGCTAATCTCGTTATCTGCAATAATAGCGTTATCCGATTGGCTGATCTCGTTATCTGCAATAATAGCGTTATCTGATTGGTAGATTTCGTGACTTTCTTGCATACCGTCATTTGATTGGTTCATTTTTGCTTGTGGTCTGTGCGCAGGGATGCCACAATTACTAGCCTCTGATGGGTTTAGACAGTTGATAGCATCTCCCAGTTCTCTGCGGAAAACAGTTGAACATGTTTTTAAACAAAAGTGGAAACTCAATTAAACGTTCAGCAGATATTGATAATTTCTTCTTCTAAGTCAACTGTTGTGTTTTCTCATTCTGTTTCTTGTTGTTACTTCGAGAATTTTGCGTAGGCATGTCATTTCTGTTGTGACTAGTATTTAAATATTTTTTGGTCAGTGTCCATGTTTGACATTGGTAGCATAGTTCTGGTATAAGATAATCGTGTTGTATAATGCTATTTTAGTGTTCGTGTTTATATTTTTATTTTGGGGTATATGACCTGGTACGTCATGTTGTATCTATGTTATACAGAGGATATCTCACCTAGGACCTGGTACGTCATGTTGTATCTATGTTATACAGAGGATATCTCACCTAGGACCTGGTACGTCATGTTGTATGGGGATATCTCACCTAGGACCTGGCACGCCATGTTGTATGGGGATATCTCACCTAGGACCTGGTACGTCATGTTGTATCTATGTTATACAAGGGATATCTCACCTAGGACCTGGCACGCCATGTTGTATTCCTGTCGTGCTTTTTCACTTGCTGAAGTTTTTATCCGTATATGGAGATAGTAGTGTTTTTATCCGTATATGGAGATAGTAGTGTTTTTATCCGTATATGGAGATAGTAGTGTTTTTATCCGTATATGGAGATAGTAGTGTTTTTATCCGTATATGGAGATAGTAGTGTTTTTATCCGTATATGGAGATAGTAGTGTTTTTATCTTATTTGGATAAATATGTACAATTTTTCACCAGTTATGGTCTTAACCTGTGGCGGTCTGTGGCGAAGTGGTACAGAGCTCGTCTGTGACCGTCAAGGTACCGAGTTCGATCCCAGCCAAAGGTAATTGTGCATCCGGACCGTTCAGAAAGCAATGGCAACCTACTGAACGTATTTATATTGCCTAAAAGATCACCACAGTCAACAAATGCTTGGTTGATAGCTATGTCCTGAAAAGGATGTTACCAATTTGTTACCAAATCTCTTAACAAATGAAAAAATGTAAGAAAGGGAAAGAACACAGCACTGTAAATAAATTAGTAATGAAGGAGTTAACTTTCTTGTCTAATATGTGTGTAGTTGAAACATGATGGCTTTCTAACCACTCTCCGCTGTTGAGCTGCTGCATTTCTTCTCTTTTCAGAAGATGATGCGTTCTTTTTGACTGTAGAACGCCATGTAGATCTATTTTGTACAAGTTCTTCCCATGTATCTTAGTCTATTTCAAATGCTTTCGGTTAGGTCTTTAATGAGTCCTTGTAGCGATTCTTTTGGTCACCTTTAGAAAGTGAACCCTTCTCCAGCTCACCATAGAGAAGTACCTTTGGCAGGTGATGTTCTGGCATACGTACCACATGACCTGCCCAATCTGTGTCTGCATCAGGATAGTGTCAATGCTGGGGATACCAGCTCTGTCAAGGACAGTGATATCTGGAATCTTGTTTTGCCATCTGATGTTCATAACTTTTCTGAGACAAGTTGTGTGAAAGTGATTCAGTTTCCTCACATGACGTCTATACACAGTCCATGTTTCGTTAGCGTATAACATCACTGGAAGTACCACTGCTCTGTAAACTTTCAGCTTAGTCTGTAGGTTAATGCCATTTCTAAGCCAAACATATGCGTACAATATGCTGAAAGTGCTACTTGTGGCGATTTCTGTACACACTTCAACATCAACGTTGGCATTTTGTGATAAAGTACTAACTACTCGTAGATATGTGAATCTGTTCACACATTTCAGTGCTATGCCATTTACCTTTATGCAGGGCTCGAGATAGCTTTTGCCAGGTGCTGGTTGTAGCATGACTTCTGTTTTCTCTGTGTTTATAGTAAGTCCAAAGTTGGTACAGGCTTTGGAGAATCTGTCTGTAATACATTGGAAATCAGTCTCAGAGTTGGCATTTAGGGCACAGTAATCAGTAAATAGGAGATCCCTGATTGTGTGTGGTTTGACTTTGGTTTGTGCTCAGAGCTGCCGAAGGTTGAACAATTGACCATCTATGATGTCTACTCCCAAGTCTAGATCTCTGAAAGCATCATCCAACATAGCAGAGAACATGATGCTAAATAGGGTAGGTGCTAATACACATCCTTGCTTTACTCCATTTGGGACAGGAAACGTTTCAGATAACTCTCCATCATCCTGAATTAAGCTTGCATTCCATCATGCAATTGCTGCACCATTGAGATAAATATCCGTGAGAATCCATATTTTGCCAGAATCTTCCACAGCCCCTCTGTACTTACTGTGTCAAATGCTTTTGTTAAGTCTATCAATACTGTGTACAGGTTACAGTCTTGTTCTTGACATTTCTCTTGAAGTTGTCTTTCCGCAAAGACTATAGCAGTTGTTCCACGTTCTTTTCTGAAACCACATTGGCTTTCGGGTAATAATCCTTCACTAAGATGAGATGTAAGTCGGTTCAAAAGGATTCTAGTAAATTACGCACATATATAACACACATATCACAGACACACATATAACACACATATCACAGACACACATATAACACACATATATAACATATGATATATAAGACTGTATATCACTAGGTACACACCGGCATAGACGGTTGTTTTCAAATTGATGAAACATCTTCAGACATCCTTTAATCAGATCCAGGCACTTCCTGTTGACAGATACTTCACTTCCAGCAACTTCGCTACCTGCAAGAAACGAGACGCATCGAGTAGTAATATATATCACATCATACACATGAACAACATCACTGACTCACACATATCAAACATCATCACTGACTCACACATATCAAACATCATCACTGACTCACTCACATCTCTCACACACCACTGTCACAGACATATTAAACACCCCATAAAAAACTGTCTCACACAAATTTTTCACACATCAGTCTCACAAATATCAATACATCTATAAAACATCACTACCTCACACATCACTCTTACACACAATTCTCTTACACATCACTACCACACATAATTCTCCCACACATCACTTCCACACACAATTCTCTTAGACATAACTACCACACATAATTCTCCCACACACAATTCTCTCCCATATCTCTCACACATCACTCTCACACACAGTTCTCCCACACATCACTACCACACACAATTCTCTCCCATATCTCTCACACATCACTCTCACACACAGTTCTCCCACACATCACTACCACACACAATTCTCTCCCATATCTCTCACACATCACTCTCACACACAGTTCTCCCACACATCACTACCACACATATTGATGTCTAACACTGTGTACAACACATTTTTCTCACAGAATATCTGAGATCAATCAAAGACTACATCCCTCCCTCCCCCCTACAATTTTAATATCCTTATTAGGACACTCGAACCAGACCCCAGGTCAAACCAACAGTCCTCCACAGGGCAGCCCAGGTCACTAGGCCATACAACAGGCCCTGATGTAACAAAATAAAGTAGCTTTCAAGGTTGAAAACATCTCGTGTCTTGGACTACCAAGTCAAATACATCAGAAAACTAACTAAATCAAGTAAACAGATACACAGCAATAATATACCACACAGTGACCGTCAAGTAAACAGATACACAGCAATAATATACCACACAGTGACCGTCAAGTAAACAGATACACAGCAATAATATACCACAGTGACCGTCAAGTAAACAGATAATATACCACACAGTGACCGTCAAGTAAACAGATACACAGCAATAATATACCACAGTGACCGTCAAGTAAACAGATACACGGCAATAATATACCACACAGTGACCGTCAAGTAAACAGATACACAGCAATAATATACCCCACAGTGACCGTCAAGTAAACAGATACACGGCAATAATATACCACACAGTGACCGTCAAGTAAACAGATACACAGCAATAATATACCACACAGTGACCGTCAAGTAAACAGATACACAGCAATAATATACCACACAGTGACCGTCAAGTAAACAGATACACAGCAATAATATACCACAGTGACCGTCAAGTAAACAGATAATATACCACACAGTGACCGTCAAGTAAACAGATACACAGCAATAATATACCACAGTGACCGTCAAGTAAACAGATACACAGCAATAATATACCACACAGTGACCGTCAAGTAAACAGATACACAGCAATAATATACCACAGTGACCGTCAAGTAAACAGATAATATACCACACAGTGACCGTCAAGTAAACAGATACACAGCAATAATATACCACAGTGACCGTCAAGTAAACAGATACACGGCAATAATATACCACACAGTGACCGTCAAGTAAACAGATACACAGCAATAATATACCCCACAGTGACCGTCAAGTAAACAGATACACGGCAATAATATACCACACAGTGACCGTCAAGTAAACAGATACACAGCAATAATATACCACACAGTGACCGTCAAGTAAACAGATACACAGCAATAATATACCACACAGTGACCGTCAAGTAAACAGATACACAGCAATAATATACCACAGTGACCGTCAAGTAAACAGATAATATACCACACAGTGACCGTCAAGTAAACAGATACACAGCAATAATATACCACAGTGACCGTCAAGTAAACAGATACACAGCAATAATATACCACACAGTGACCGTCAAGTAAACAGATACACAGCAATAATATACCCCACAGTGACCGCCAAGTATTGATAATTTATTAACATAACTAATTAATAACACGCATGATAATACTTACACATACAGATTCCAAGAAAAATGAGAAAACATGATATTCCAGGAATCATATTTTTTTAATAATTGTGTCACTTCTACACCAAATTTTTGTTTACTTCACTCTAGTAATCGATTCATAGACAATGGTATCGTGTATGTATTTATACATATATATCTTTCCGATTATTTTGAGGCGATTCCAAGTCAGGTCGGTATATAAGTAATATTTCCTTCACTACTACTGTAATGTGTGATGTTTCAGTTAATGTGTCCAGTTGTGTCTGAGTGGTCTACTGGACTAGTTAAAGCATCAGCGATGCTAGAATTTGTCAACTGTTGGATGGACAGGCCTAGTCAAAGTTTTCCCAGAACAATGGTGGACAATTAATCGTGAAACCAATAGGAGATTGATTGATCAGTGAAAGCAGATGGAGAAGAATGGGTAAGCACGCACATTTTGTGAGCAGGGACTGCATTTGGGGGTACAGTGGCGTAGACCATTAACAGTGATTGGGGACAGTCAAGGGCGTTGATTTAATATCTTACATGGAGAATATGTGCGAGGTGGATTTTTTATTTTAAATTAATACATTAAATTTGAAAATTAAATGTATAACAATGTAACATAGAAGTAAGAACAATGTAACATAGATGTTAGAACAATGTAACATAGATGTTAGAACAATGTA
The DNA here is from genome assembly GCA_034231615.1 of Meghimatium bilineatum. Taxonomy (NCBI): domain Eukaryota; kingdom Metazoa; phylum Mollusca; class Gastropoda; order Stylommatophora; family Philomycidae; genus Meghimatium; species Meghimatium bilineatum. Next base: position 36,836,974 of record CM067301.1, read on the forward strand.
ACATAGATGTAGAACAATGTAATATAGAAGTAAGAACAATGTAACATAGATGTAGAACAATGTAACATAGATGTTAGAACAATGTAACATAGATGTAGAACAATGTAACATAGATGTAGAACAATGTAACATAGATGTAGAACAATGTAACATAGATGTTAGAACAATGTAACATAGATGTAGAACAATGTAACATAGATGTAGAACAATGTAACATAGATGTAGAACAATGTAACATAGATATAGAACAATGTAACATAGATGTAGAACAATGTAACATAGATGTAGAACAATGTAACATAGATGTAGAACAATGTAACATAGATGTAGAACAATGTAACATAGATGTTAGAACAATGTAACATATATGTAGAACAATGTAACATAGATGTAGAACAATATAACGTTGATGTATAACAATGTAACATAGATGTAGAACAATATAACATAGATCACTTCTTGGGACATGAAAGTTGAGTTCTGGACAAAAGACAATAAGGGAGTGTACAGAGAAAGGAGTCATCCTTTTATCTGCGGTATATTTCTGTAGAAAGGAGTCATCCTTTTATCTGCGGTATATTTCTGTAGAAAGGAGTCATCCTTTTATCTGCGGTATATTTCTGTAGAAAGGAGTCATTCTTTTTTCTGCGGTATATTTGTGTAGAAAAAGCCTGTTCAGCTCCTAGTATTGCATCAATTAATCACGTTTCATGCCGAGTGGCGTAGGCGATAATGCTTCTCCACAACTCTCTGTCTCTTTTGTTGTTAATAAATTCAGTTGGTGACTTATTGTTGTGCCCCAGTGACAACTTCATCCAGAAACTTCTCATTTTGTCTTTGTTTCTTCTCCCCTTGATCTTTCTGGTGGTTACAAAATGTTCAATTTTAGCTTTCCTCATCACGTGACCTAAACAAAATGTTCAATTTTAGCTTTCCTCATCACGTGACCTAAACAAAATGTTCAATTTTAGCTTTCCTCATCACGTGACCTAAACAAAATGTTCAATTTTAGCTTTCCTCATCACGTGACCTAAACAAAATGTTCAATTTTAGCTTTCCTCATCACATGACCTAAACAAAATGTTCAATTTTAGCTTTCCTCATCACATGACCTAAACAAAATGTTCAATTTTAGCTTTCCTCATCACATGACCTAAACAAAATGTTCAATTTTAGCTTTCCTCATCACGTGACCTAAAAATCTTGATTGTTTGTTGATTGAAGTACATACTGTAGGCATAATATATAATCAATCTACCCACTGTGTGGAGAGAGGTATGTGAACATCTCCCCGTACGTATGTATACAGGAGATAGTAATAGTGATAACAGAAACAGTTATAGTAGTAGAAGCATCAACAGCGGCAGAAGCAGCAGTAGTAGTAGTAGTGGTAGTAGTAGTAGTAATAGTAGTAGTAGTAGTAGTGGTAGTAGTAGTAGTGGTAGTAGTGGTAGTAGTGGTAGTAGTAGTAGTAGTAGTAGTAGTAGTAGTAGTAGCAGAAGTAGTAGTGGTAGTAGTAGTAGTGGTAGTAGTAGTAGTAGTAGTAGTAGTAGTAGTGGTAGTAGTAGTAGTGGTAGTAGTAGTAGTAGTAGTAGAAGTAGTAGTGGTAGTAGTAGTAGTAGTAGTAGTAGTAGTAGTAGTAGTAGTGGTAGTAGCAGCAGCAGTAGTAGTAGTAGTAGTAGTAGTAATAGTAGTAGTAGTGGTAGTAGTAATAGTAGTAGTAGTAGTGGTAGTAGTAGTAGTAGTAGTAGTAGTAGTGGTAGTGGTAGTAGTAGTAGTAGTAGTAGTAGTAGTAGTAGTGGTAGTAGTAGTAGTCGTAGTGGTAGTAGTAGTAGTGGTAGTAGTAGTAGTAGTAGTAGTAGTAGTGGTAGTAGTAGTAGTGGTAGTAGTGGTAGTAGTAGTGGTAGTAGTAGTGGTAGTAGTAGTAGTAGTAGTAGTGGTAGTAGTAGTAGTAGTAGTGGTAGTAGTAGTAGTAGTAGTAATAGTAGTAGTAGTAGTAGTAGTAGTAATAGCAGCAGTAGTATTGGTAGTAGTAGGAGCAGTGGTGGTAGTAGTAGGAGCAATAGTGGTAGTTATTGCTGTTGTAGTAATTGTTGTTCATGTGATAGTAGTAACGAAGTGGCAGGTGTGATAGTAGCAGTCCATACCGGAACTTTGTAGGATCGGTGTGATGATGCGGAGGATGTGAACACACACACAGAGATATCATTGTCTCCGGCGTCAGCAAGTGTGAGGATGTCAACAGAGATATCATTGTCTCCGGCGTCAGCAAGTGTGAGGATGTCAACAGAGATCTCATTGTCTCCGGCGTCAGCAAGTGTGAGGATGTCAACAGAGATCTCATTGTCTCCGGCGTCAGCAAGTGTGAGGATGTCAACAGAGATCTCATTGTCTCCAGCGTCAGCAAGTGTGAGGATGTCAACAGAGATCTCATTGTCTCCGGTGTCAGCAAGTGTGTTAAAATCCTGAAAGTTGTTAATGCATTATTTTTCTGTCCTTGAATGCGTCTTTCACCCACCCCAATTGAACAACAGTGGTATCTTCTTTTTCCTCTGCCATGGTTCTCAAACTCCTGCAGATTAACAGGATGTAGTCCGGATAAGGAATGTGTTGAGTCATGGTTTACATCATTGCTGCGATATCTGCGCCGTTATGTCTGACACATTCTACCTCAGCATGACGTTTGATCAATTTTATCCTATATGGGATGGGACAGCCAACTCCACTGCCATAACCTCCTTACTCGGCTCTTATGATATGCATGAATGGTAAACAGTGTTTCTATTCTTTGCTCCCCTCTCAGACCCCACAACACACGGATGTCACAAATCATATTGTGTTTTTGATAATTCAGTCACTAAGATACCCGAATGTCACATATATTATTCCGGATAGCCCCTTAAGAAACTCCTGCGTGGTGGATGCCAACATTACTCGGAAACTCCTATGCCTCTATGTTTTTTTTAATTGTTCCATGTTTTAGAATATCTATAGAATATCTAGATATTATCAGGTGCCTGCATCAATTGTTTTAGAAGTGGTCACTCATTAAGAAATATGGGAGATGGATCGATTTGTCAATGACTGTTTCATTTCCTGTCTGGTGGCTGGTCATTTATCACAATACCTCGGTAGTTATATCCCTTTGATGAGGACAGCTGGGATTATCCTTCCTGGCTAGATCCAGAACTCAACTGTGTGTCTGTGCGTGTGCGTTTGTGTGTGTATGTGTGTGTAAGTCCGCGAGTGGGAGTCTCTGTGTGTGCTTATTTGTGTCTATTTTCGGGTATGAATGTGTGTGTTTGCGTGTATTTGTGTGCGTATGAGTACATGTGCGTTTCTATGTGGTGTCTGTGTGGTATTTCTATGTACCTGTGTGTATGTACTTCAGCGTTGCCACAGCAGTGTTTTTTCCTACTATAACTGGCGTCTTATGACGTCGTCTGGCATGCTGGGGTTATTTTGGTCAAACGTGCATCAATCTGGTTTTTCGCCATGAAATCCTATTTATATTGCGAAATAAATGAGTAAATACTCCCAACTTCTAATACACAGATCACCAAAAATCTTATGAAGACGAAGGCATTGGACACACAATCTCGCGAATGATCTTTCTTGAAGTATATTAACTACGGCCCTGTCTTATTTTTAGATATATATATATATATCTATATAGTCTGGAGTTATCTGGGATATTTTATGGGAGCCATCTGGGGTTATTTCCAAAACAGCAGTGGTAACACACTGATGTACATGTGTGTGTGTGTCTGTGTGTATATACCTGAGTGTACATTTGCCTGTCTGTATATGTGTGTGCGGTCGCTCGAGTGTGGTAGACGTGATAAAGCTGGTATCACACGCATGTGCTAGTTTTTGAGCTCATTGTTTGTCTTTTATTTTCTTGAAAAAAAGAGACCTAGTTGTAACTCTGAAACTGTTTATCCAGACTGGATCATTTGATTTTGTTGCAAATGGATATAGATAGATATATCAATCAATCAATCAATCAAGTGCCATGCCGACTGGCGTAGGCGATCATGTTTCTCCACGACTCTCTGTCTCTTGTGTTGTCAATAAGCTCGATTGGTGAGCTTCTACCGTGCCACGATACAAGCCCATCTAGTAACTTTTCTCTTTGTCGACCTCTATCTCTTCTCCCTTTGATCTTTCCAGTGGTTATTAAGTATTCAAGGTGTGTTCTTCTCAGCACATGCCCTAGAAACCGTGACTGTCTGCCTCTAATGTTTGATATGATTGATCTTTTTACGCCAGCATCAATGAGAACCTCTGCATTAGTTTTCTCGGCTGTCCATGGTATTTTCATCATTCTTCTCAGAAACCACATTTCTGTAGCCTCCAATTCACTTTGAATTTTCTTGTTTATAGTCCATGCTTCACATCCATAAAAAAGAATCGGTTCGATATAACATCTCAGCACCCGAATTCGGGTCTGCATTGATAGACTTCCATTGCAAAAAATGGTTCTCATTTTTTGGAATGCTGATTTGGCTTGTGCTGTTCGGCTCTTTATTCTCACTTGAGCATCTACCTTCTGATGTTAACAGGGTGCCAAGATATTTCACTTTTTCAACTTGTGCCAATTTTATGTTATTAATTATTATGTTGCACCGGCTAGGCTGTGAGACTTGGCAACATACGGCGGACAGTCGTAGCAACATACAGCTGCAAGATTTGGCAACATACAGCTGCAAGACTTGGCAATATACGGCTGCAAGACTTGGCAACATACGGCTGCAAGACTTGGCAACCCTTAACATATGCCGCGAGTGCTCGTGACACTGCCTGTCCATAATTCACTTTCATACAGGAGCATTGACTCTAAATAACATTATACATCATTCACATCTTGGGTACAGTGACAGGTAAATAGATAGACCACAGAATAATTTATTCGACATAACCGGATTTGTCTCCATTTTAAAGCATGGTTGTGTCCCTTGAGCTTCCATAATGGCCAGATAAATGTCAGTGAGCAAAGCTATCCGAAACCAACTATAGCCAAACACAGAGACAGTCTCATATTTGCAATTAATGTCTGTATCAGTTCGGGTATGAAATGTGTGTATGAAAATAATAAAACAAATAATATAATCTTATCCTATGTGGTATGTGAATTAATATCTCACATAAGTTGTCATATCAAATACGTTCTTAAAAAATAGATGTCATGTGAGTTATGTTAAAAAATATATGTCATGTGAATTACTCTATTGATTAACATAGATGTCATGTCAGTTACTTTCTCAAAATAGATGTCATGTAAATTACGTTCTTAATTAACATAGATGTCATGTGTGTTACTTTCTCACCATAGATGTCACGTGAGTTACTTTCTAAACATAGATGTCATTTGAGTTATTTTCTCAACATAAATGTCATGTCCGTTTCTTTTTCAACATAGATGTCATGTAAGTTACTTTTTCAACATAGATGTCATGTCAGTTACTTTTTCAACACAGACGTCATGTCAGTTAATTTCTCAACATAGATGTCATGTCAGTTACTTTTTCAACACAGACGTCATGTCAGTTAATTTCTCAACATAGATGTCATGTCAGTTACTTTCTCAACATATATGTAATGTGAGTTACTTTCTCAACATAGATGTCATGTGAATTACGATCTTAATTAACATAGATGTAATGTGAGTTACTTTTTCGACATAGATGTCATCTGAGTTACTTTCACAACATAGATGTCATGTGAATTACTTTCACAATTACGAAACAATTTATGAATTATTTTCATAATAATTACATCTTTTTGGTGAATTTCTTAAAAAAATTATGAAATAATTTGGTTAATTACTTTCACATATTTTCTGTCATGTATATATTGTATTGTATTGTATTGTATTGTATTGTATTGTATTGTATGGTATGGTATGGTATGGTATGGTATGGTATGGTATGGTATGGTATGGTATGGTATGGTATGGTATGGTATGGTATGGTATGGTATGGTATGGTATGGTATGGTATGGTATGGTATGGTATGGTATGGTATGGTATGGTATGGTATTGTATTGTATTGTATTGTATTGTATTATATTATATTATATTATATTATATTATATTATATTATATTATATTATATTATATTATATTATATTATATTATATTATATATTACTTTCACATATCTTGTCACGCATTTTACTGTCTCATGTCCTCTGCCTTGAAGATTGTTTTCTCGAATATGATTCCACGCGAAATGGTATTTGAATGTTATGTGAAATGGTATTTTAATGTTATGTGAAATGGTATTTGAATGTTATGTGAAATGGTATTTGAATGTTATGTGAAGTAGTATTTGGATGTTATGTGAAATAGTATTTGAATGTTATGTGAAATAATTTATCAACATATTGCCCTTACGGTGAACGGTCTCACAGATTTTCTCATAGACATCCAATTGGCAATAGAAGACAGACTAAGTGGAATGGTACCAATGATTGACGAAGATACAAGGAAAGCAAGCACTCAACAAACACATTTATCTGAACAAACATAAAACAACTGTTTCAGTTAAAAGCCTTTATTCATGAACAAGGGCATATCTTGGACAAACAGCAATAAACACAAGCATAATACATCACGGCAATGGAGAAATATTGATCAAATATTGATCGAAATGCAACATTCCTTACAATCAAGAAATTGCCTCCGATTTTTGACAGACAATTTGGAAAATTGATGACTTGAGCAATAAACTGATGACATGAACAGTAAACTGATTATATGAACTGTAAACTGATCACCTGTACAGTAAACTGATGAGGCGACCAGTAAACTGATGACATTTGAACTGCAAACTGATAATGATAAAGTATAAATCTATCATAACAGAGTATAAAAATTAATCATAAATGATAAATAAATGACAAGAGTATAAATCAATGATACAAAAAAATATGCATCGATATCATAGATATTTGTCAATGATAACACAATAATGATTGTGACAGCAACATATTTGTCAATGATAACACAATAATGATTGTGACAGCAACATATTTGTCAATGATAACACAATAATGATTGTGACAGCAACATATTTGTCAATGATAACACAATAATGATTGTGACAGCAACATATTTGTCAATGATAACACAATAATGATTGTGACAGCAACATATTTGTCAATGATAACAAAGTACTGTAACAAAATATTGTAGAAGACAAATTGTCATAAGAAAAGGCCTGGTCTACAGACTGTCATAAGAAAAGGCCTGGTCGACAGACTGTGTCATAAGAAAAGGCCTGGTCTACAGACTGTCATAAGAAAAGGCCTGGTCGACAGACTGTGTCAACAGAAAAGGCCTAGTCGACAGACTGTGTCATAAGAAAAGGCCTGGTCGACAGACTGTGTCATAAGAAAAGTCCTGGTCTACAGACTGTGTCATAAGAATAGGCCTGGTCAACAGACTGTGTCATAAGAAAAGGCCTGGTCTACAGACTGTCATAAGAAAAGGCCTGGTCGACAGACTGTGTCATAAGAAAAGGCCTAGTCGACAAACTGTGTCATAAGAAAAGTCCTGGTCTACAGACTGTGTCATAAGAAAAGGCCTTGTCGACAGACTGTGTCATAAGAAAAGGCCTGGTCTACAAACTGTCATAAGAAAAGGCCTGGTCGACAGACTGTGTCATAAGAAAAGGCCTGGTCGACAGACTGTGTCATAAGAACAGGCCTGGTCGACAGACTGTGTCATAAGAAAAGGCCTGGTCTACAAACTGTCATAAGAAAAGGCCTGGTCTACAGACTGTGTCATAAGAAAAGGCCTGGTCGACAGACTGTGTCGTAAGAAAAGGCCTGGTCGACAGACTGTGTCATAAGAAAAAGCCTGGTCTACAGACTGTGTCATAAGAAAAGGCCTGTTCTCAAATGTGAGACAATATCTGTGTAACAATGGGGGGGGGGGGCTACCACAGACATCCAGATTACAAGAGGACTATCTACGGCGTCATAGAAAGGGTTGGTTGTTCCCAAAATGAGCCTGGATCACCTATACTTCTTCTTCAGCGTTCATTCTCAAACTCCCGCTGGATCTCTCTTGTAACATGACAATGGCCCTGCTAGTTTTCCAGCAGGATGTACACCAGAGAATGGAAATGCGTTGTGTCGCTTTTTCATTTGCGCAGGTGGTCAAATCCATTTCTGTGTGGATACAATAGTTACCAAGTCCTTCTTCAAAATAGTTCCTGCGTATTTATTTCACAAAAATGTCATTCATTTTGGCTGGTATATCTGATTATTGGTTGTTTTGCGTGCACGCTGTGTCGCCAGCCAATAAGAAGGAGGAATAAATGTGGATAAACACAGCTATGTGGCGCTGCGGGAGATAAACAAAGCTATGTGGCGCTGCGGGAGATAAATAAAGCTATGTGGCGCTGCGGGAGATAAATAAAGCTATGTGGCGCTGCGGGAGATAAATAAAGCTATGTGGCGCTGCGGGAGATAAATAAAGCTATGTGGCGCTGCGGGAGATAAATAAAGCTATGTGGCGTTGCGGGAGATCAACAAAGCTATGTGGCGCTGCGGGAGATCAACAAAGCTATGTGGCGCTGCGGGAGATCAACAAAGCTATGTGGCGCTGCGGGAGATCAACAAAGCTATGTGGCGCTGCGGGAGATAAACAAAGCTATGTGGCGCTGCGGGAGATCAACAAAGCTATGTGGCGCTGCGGGAGATAAACACACAGGAATATTTTAGAGTACACTGTTACACTAGCATACACTGTTTAAAGCATGGTAGTCAGCGGTGTGTATGTCTTCTATCCCATTCCTCATTATACTTTCTGCGTAGATGTTGAACAGGTATGGGAAGAGTGTGCATCCCTGCCTTACTCCACCCTGTACTTCAAACCACTCTGAGATATCGCCCTCTAACTTCACTGCAGCCTTTTGATCTTTGTAAAGTTATTCTATTAGGTGAATCAGATGAATTGGGAAGCCCATGCTGCTCATTATCTCCCATAATTCTTATGTGTTTTCTTTACGGTGTTCGATTAGCGGTTGTTCCTTCCCGAAAGTAATGGCAACCTACGGAAATATTATGCCTAGAAATTTCCAATGGATTAATCTCAGGTTAGTAGAGTATCAATATCTCAGGTTAGTGGCTGTCAATGTATCAGGTTAGTGAGTGGTCAATATCTCAAGTTAGTGATTGATAAGTGCTTCAAGTCAGTAGATGACTATAGGCAGTAGATTATATCATGCCAAGTGAGCGGTCAATATCTTAAGGAAATGTCATACAACACTGCTAGTGGTTGGTCATATATGGGTAATCGGTGTGGTCATCTCTTAGGTTAGTGAATGGTGATGTCTAAGGATGTGGGGTTGATCTCTGGCTAGCCCATGGTCACTTCTGAAGGCGGTGTAATAATAAATAAGATACTGAGGTATGTCAAATGTCCAGTCTAACCTCCCCACAGGCATGTGTTGACAAGCGTCAAATGTCCAGTCTAACTATGATTCAGGCACGCGATGACAACATGGATCTCTAATATACATTTGCACGTTTACTTTTTGTACATGGCATTGACCGCTGACCTGAAACGGTCTTCTATGGCCTTTCGTTTAAGTTTGAAGGCATCAGTGACAAGGCCGCTGTCTGGCATCCAGGTTTCATGTAACAATGTGATGTTGGTAGGGATCTCTACTCTCTGAAGCTTATCTGTGGATGTAGGTAGGATAACTCTTGTACAGGTGTTCACGCAGGTAATACAAATATTGTCTATAGTTAACCGCTTATGTCATATATCAAGGTAGGCGAACTCGCGTACAGGTAGGTAATGCAAATATTGTTACCTATGTCAAGGTAAGCGAACTCGCGTACAGGCAGGTAATGCAAATATTGTTACCTATGTCATCGTAGGCTAACTCGCGTACAGGAAGAAAACGCACATATTGCTACCTATGCCAAGGTAACAATACCTACCTCTTTTATGCCGTGTGCTGTATGTTTTTTTTTTTTTTTCAGAACGTAGTCTTCCTTATCAATCTTCTGAAATCCCGTCGGTATCTGGCAAGTTGTCTCGCTCCTCTAGCGACATGTGTACGCATTCCTGAATATCTCTTGTCCAACGACGTCTTGGCTGGCCTCTGCCTCTAGTGACTTCTATCGCCCCCTCCAACAACAGAAATTACCTCTTTTTACTGGCAAGTAGTACAATTATATGCTTTGTGGCGGCAAAGTTTCCGAGTTCAAAACCCGTCTCGGGCAATTGTGCATCTGGACAGTTCAGAAAGAAATGGCAAGCTACTGAACGTAAATACTGACGATAACATCACTACAGAAAAAGAATGCAGGATTGATGGCTACACCCTCTATAGGATTTCGCTGTCAATTTTTAAAAATAAATAATACAAACATTGCTACCTATTAAAGCAAACTAACTCATGGACAGGTAGGCAATACAAGCATGTTACCTGTGGCAAGGTAGGCTCATTCGCTTACAGGTAGGTATTACAAATATTGTTACCTATTTCAATGTAGGATATCTCTTTCACAGGTAGGCAATACAACTGTTGTTACCTATTCAAGGTAAATTAACTCTTTCGCAGGTAAGTAATACAAATAGTGTGCAGCCACATCTTGTACAGGTAAGTAATACAAATAGTGTGCAGCCACATCTTGTACAGGTAAGTAATACAAATAGTGTGCAGCCACATCTTGTACAGGTAAGTAATACAAATAGTGTGCAGCCACATCTTGTACAGGTAAGTAATACAAATAGTGTGCAGCCACATCTTGTACAGGTAAGTAATACAAATAGTGTGCAGCCACATCTTGTACAGGTAAGTAATACAAATAGTGTGCAGCCACATCTTGTACAGGTAAGTAATACAAATAGTGTGCAGCCACATCTTGTACAGGTAAGTAATACAAATAGTGTGCAGCCACATCTTGTACAGGTAAGTAATACAAATAGTGTGCAGCCACATCTTGTACAGGTAAGTAATACAAATAGTGTGCAGCCACATCTTGTACAGGTAAGTAATACAAATAGTGTGCAGCCACATCTTGTACAGGTAAGTAATACAAATAGTGTGCAGCCACATCTTGTACAGGAAAGTAATACAAATAGTGTGCAGCCACATGTTGTACAGGAAAGTAATCACCCACAATGATTTCATTTTCCCAGGTTGTTTCTCCTAAAAAGAATGCCCGCACGATTCATTGCTCTACTGCAAGACACTTGTATATCCCCTATGATATGGAGTGACAAATCCACCCTCACGACTCCTCAGTCTCCTCCTGTGACATATATTGAAGGTAACATTACTGTTACTTTTTTTCCCCTTTCGGTCCCAAGCAACGTACAGCCCGAACAAATATACTTACATTTCAACCCATGGCTTGTCAACTGCTTCAAAACTGCATCTATTATTAATTTATTCTTGCAGAGCTCTTTCAGATCAGCGTTTGGGACTCCAATACTTTTGGCCAAGGATTCCAGCTTGGCTTCATTAGGTACCACCAGAGCCACGACGCTGCTTTCATTGCTGTCAGCTACAACGCAAACCTGCTCCACAAGCGGGCACATCTGAAGCACAAGCTCGACTTGAGCCAGAGAGACGTACTCTCCGTGCTGAAGCTTGACCAGGTCCTTCTTACGATCTGAAATATTTATGTCGCAACTAATTAGTATTTATTTACAAACTGTTACTTTACAATTTTGTACTACTATTCATCTCTGACCAATAACTTAAACAGATGAAGGCATTCGCTTATCGTAGAAGAATCTTATCATCAATTGGGGAAAAACAGCACAGAAATTTTAAACAGATTAACATAGCATATCAGATCTTAGGGCATATGTCTTTTATTTTCAAAAACAAAACATGTGAACATTAAAGAAAAACTGCACTATATAAAATAATCATCATACCACCAAACGTGGACACTAGCAATAAAAAACCAAAAGAAAACTTATTCCAGCAGAAATGACTTGTCCACATATAATTCTCGGAGCAACAATACTAGACAGTCAGAAATGAAATCATCAGAAGACTAACAATCACAATGTTAATCCTAGATTATATCAGAAGAAAACAGATTAAGTGGTTCTCACATGCTTCCAGCGTACTATCAGATAGTGCCCCTCAAAAAGTATTGCTATACAGACACGATGGATACAAAGCCAGGGGCAGACCATTCACAAGAAAGATTTCAGTCCACGAAATATAACAAGCCCAAATAAAACGGTGACACAACGCATTTCCATTCTCTGACTACATCCTATTGGTAATATAGTGCAACCGTTCTTCTTCTACATGAGAGATCCATCGGAAGTTTGAGAATGAGCACTGAAGAAGAAGAAGAACATCACGACACCAATCGTTTTGATTGAGTGTCGACGGAATTCCTTGACGTAAATACGCTATTTATAGAGCGTTCCCGGGTGTAACAGATTAAGGCTATTATATTATAGATTGATCACTTATTCGTTTGGCTACTGCTGCACTCTCCATACTGTCGGACCTCCTCGGACACTCGTTATTTATATACATACAAGTATGATGACATGCACATACAAATATGATGACGTGAACATACAAATATGATGACGTGAACATACAAATATGATGACGTGAACATACAAATATGATGACGTGAACATACAAATATGATGACGTGAACATACAAATATGATGACGTAAACATTCAAATATGATGACATGAACATACAAATATGATGACGTGAACATACAAATATGATGACGTGAACATATAAAGAATGACAGAAATCCCACACACGTAAACACGAGGGAATTGAACCCCACCTCCTAAACATTGTTATCCTGACTTTGTACATGTTCAATTCATGTTATCTTTTTTCCTTAACTTGGAATGTGCCTATATCTGAGGTGTTGTCACCTCTATAAACTTGACAATCCATGCATGAACTATATACTCATGTTGTTATCTCTCCTATAAACTTGACAATCCATGTGTGAACTATGTACTCATATTGTTGTCTCCTCTATAAACTTGACAATCCATGTGTGAACTATGTACTCATATTGTTGTCCCCTCTATAAACTTGACAATCCATGTGTGAACTATGTACTCATGTTGTTGGTTTGGCCTTATAATGATTAGTCCTATAAATACGAATGAATCGAGCTTGCTTATAGATCGAAGGCCGACCGTGAACGTTACACTGAAAATGTTATTATATTTATTGGTGACGCCTCAAACTTGAACAATAGTTGTATAGCTACGTCCTGTGTACGTTACGCTTCAATCGTTACTGATTATCAAAGTGTCATATGACATTGCTAACATGTCAGTGTTATCTCTACCATCCCTATGTCATCAACACTGTTCACGTCGCGTGTCAAATGTCACCTGTCACATCAATTGTCATCGGTGTTATCTATTTTATCAATGTCATGATATGGGTTCGTTTATCATTCCATATGACATTTACATATATACATAATGTCTAGTAAATGTCATTCATATGACATATACATTATACATAATGTCCAGTACATAAAATCTCAATGAAACATAAGGGGCAGATTGACCACGTACCAATAATCTTGAGACATCCATCGTCCTCGAACTGACCAATGTCCCCTGTACAGAAGTAGCGAATTCCATTTAGTGTTATAAAATCTTCAGAAGTCTTTTCTGGGTTGTTAAAGTAACCCTGTGAGACATTGTCCCCACCAATAAGAACTTCTCCCTGGGGGTATGGTTTATTGTCTACTGTATAGTTTCCTGGAAAAAATAATTGTAAAGTAAAGATGAGGGAATATGTTACATAAACAGCCAAGTTTATTCTTGATTAGTTACATAAACAGCCAAGTTTATTCTTGATTAGTTACATAAACAGTCAAATTTATTCTTGATAAGTTACATAAATAGCCAAGTTTATTCTTGATTAGTTACATACACAGCCAAGTTTATTCTTGATTAGTTACATAAACATCCAAGTTTATTCTTGATTATTTACATAAACAGGCAAGTTTATTCTTGATTAGTTAAATAAACATCCAAGTTTATTCTTGATAAGTTACATAAACAGCCAAGTTAATTCCTGATTAGTTACATAAACAGGCAAGTTTATTCTTGATTAGTTACATAAAAAGCGATTAATTCTTGATTAGAAACCAACACCACAGAACACTGTACATTCTCGTGTGTGTGTTTCCTTCCAGCAGCCATACAAGATTATGCAGACTCAATGTCCAAGTCAATGTTGATTATGTAATCTTTGGATCTTTCCAGGGACAAACGTTCTCCCCTCACACCTGGTCATTATTCTCCCGTCATGTCTTGGTAATTATACATTATCACACTCAGCGTTATCTTCTTCATTCTAGCAATAAATAAATCAACAACATCGTTACCCTCCAATGTGTCTGATCTTTCGTTGCCTCTGACCCCACATCATTAGGTCAGTGTATCCACTTATTTCTCTATATGGAGTACCACACTATTTGTCTGCATGTGGAGGATCACACTTATAACTCCATATATTCACCCCTGATATGAAAAAAAGCAGCTCCATTGTTAGTAACAATCCGCTAAAAGAAAAGTGGAGACATTGTTAGTAACAATTCGCTGAAAACACAGTGGAGACATTGTTTGTAAGAATCCGCTAGAAACAAAGTGGAGACGTTGTCAGTTACAATCTGCTAAAAAGAAAATTGGAGACATTGTTAGTAACGATCTGAAAAAAATAAAATAAAGTGGAGACATTGTTAGGAACAATCTGCTAAAAACAAAAGTAGTGAGATTATTAGTAACAATCTGCTAAAAACAAAGTGGAGACATTGTTACATTAACACAAGAATAGAACATAGCAACAATTACCTTCTGGCCAATCCCGAAGTCTAATCTCGCTACACAGAACAGGCGCACCAACTCTCTCTGTCGTCAGGTCTGAGACTGGAATTAACGCAGACATGACATTAATATTCCACATGTCATCTTATGACAGATAACCACATCACGTGTAATTAGAAAATAAATCAATTTTAAAAATGACATTTTGCCAACCGAACGCCCTGCCCTGGTGAGTCAATAACATCAATCAATTATGTGCCATTCCGAGTGGCGTAGGCGATCATCCTTCTCCACAACTATTTGTTGTTCATAACTTTAGTTGATGACTTCTTTTTTGTGTCACAGTGACAACCCATCCAGAACCTAATAAAACATAACAGTAACATGAAACATAACATAACATAACAGTAACATGAAACATAACATAACAGTAAAATGAAAACGAAATAGAATTAACCATTTCACGCCGTGTTTTATCTATTATTGTCATGAATTTTGTCGATCGACGTTTTAAAGCGACACACAGTATGTAAATAGTGGCCACCAACACGCACAACAATTATCGAAAACTGGATGTAAAAAGGCAGATTCTGTTTTGTTCTGGTGTTCGGTTTTGATTTGAGGATTACTCGCACCAGAGACACTACACAAAACTTATATTATACCATGACGTTACAATCTTCTCAATTTAATGAACTTTGCTATTGTGTAGATTACCATTGTTATTGTGTAGATGAATGTTGTTATTGTGTAGATGAACGTTGTTATTGTGTAGATGAATGTTGTTATTGTGTAGATGAATGTTGTTATTGTGTAGATGAACGTTGTTATTGTGTAGATGAATGTTGTTATTGTGTAGATGAACGTTGTTATTGTGTAGATGAACTTTGCTATTGTGTAGATGAACGTTGTTATTGTGTAGATGAACGTTGTTATTGTGTAGATGAATGTTGTTATTGTGTAGATGAACGTTGTTATTGGATAGATAGTACATTGTTATTCTGAAAGTGACAACTATAACTAATTTAATAACAGTACAATCTAGATTGTACCAATGACTAAGGGCAAACAGGGCATATATTTATCCGATTAATGTCAAGGGGCAATAAATCAACATTATACATACGACAAGAGAGATACTGGTAAACTAAATCATGACAGAGTGTGTGTTGGTCTTATTGAAACGGATACAAGTATCATTTTGTATAGCAGACACATTACCGCCAACTGTTTCAGCTTGCATCTGAGATTGTGTTCAAACAGCACACGAACATCTGAGATTGTTCACAGAGCAGACACACATCTGAGATTGTTCACAGAGCAGACACACATCTGAGATTGTTCACAGAGCAGACACACAGCAGAGATTGTTCACAGAGCAGACAAACATCTGAGATTGTGTTCAAACAGCACACGAACATCTGAGATTGTTTACACAGCAGACGAACATCTGATATTCGTCATACACTCACACGTACGTGCACACACAGCCACACATACGCACACACATACAATATTTGGAAGAGAGGAAAACAAACGGTAAGTGCATACTTCACATCAACATTTAGGGGGAGTGAGGGGGTATGATAATACTTGACAGTTATTGACAAGGGGTGGAGAAGGTTTTGATAAAAGTTGACGTCAATAATACTGATTTATACACAAATTAAATTGTTTGAACTGGAATTTCTTTCTATAAATGTTTTCTTAGCAAATTTTCTACTAAAAATTGTTTAGATGTTGGGAGATTGTTTCAAATAATTCAGCTGGAGAGTGGGGAGCGGGGTGGAGGTGAGCTGGAGAGTGGGGAGCGGAGTGGTGATGTTCAGTTGGAGAGTGGGGAGCGGGGTGGTGGTGTTCAGCTGGAGAGTGGGGAGCGGGGTGGTGGTGTTCAGCTGGAGAGTGGGGAGCGGGGTGGTGATGTTCCTGAATTCTTGATATTTGTGGATGGGGGAAGGAGGTGATCAAAAATTATTAACGAAATTCATGGACACACAGACACATGTACCTACACACAACAACACACATACACAAACACACAGACACATGTACCTACACACAACAACACACATACACAAACACACAGACACATGTACCTACACACAACAACACACATACACAAACACACAGACACATGTACCTACACACAACAACACACATACACAAACACACAGACACATGTACCTACACACAACAACACACATACACAAACACACAGACACATGCAGCTACACACAACAACACACACACACAAACACACAGACACATGTACCTACACTCAACAACAGTTCCGGCACCGCATGTTTCCGTTAGTCCGTAACCTTGACCTACTGGACAACAGAAACATATGTTCATGAACCTCTGTGTTGTTCCAGACAATGGGGCGCCTCCAGATATCATTAGACGTACTCGGCCACCAAGCAGGTCTGTCACAGTTTTGAAGACATACCTAGAATGGAAAATATTAGTCAACTTTCACCCCTTGTAACCTTGACCTCTGCATCACTTGTAACCTTGACCTCTCGTATAATTATTTTGCAGTTGATGTGGCCGTAACCACTTAACATTAATATAAAAAAATATTTTATTACTGCCAGTTTTCCTGTGAAGGAATGCAGGGTGGCTTTCTATGGGCTGTAGAAATAAATGACGCTTTGCCATAGCAGGCGCCGCGATATGTACACGAAGGATTTTGATTGTACCTCCAAAAGAAAACATCCTGTCCCAGCCGTGGATTGAACCCGGGATCTCAAGGGTCTGACGATACAACACAAACGTACATTGTCTAAATAGAACAACAACCTCCAGCTCTTTCTTTTAATGTTGTTGCCTTTGTAGCCATCAGTAGGTAAACATTTTCTTTTCACATTGTTGCCTTTGTAGCCATCAGTAGGTAAACACTTCTTTTCACATTGTTGCCTTTGTAGCCATCAGTAGGTAAACATTTTCTTTTCACATTGTTGCCTTTGTAGCCATCAGTAGGTAAACACTTCTTTTCACATTGTTGCCTTTGTAGCCATCAGTAGGTAAACATTTTCTTTTCACATTGTTGCCTTTGTAGCCATCAGTAGGTAAACACTTCTTTTCACATTGTTGCCTTTGTAGCCATCAGTAGGTAAACATTTTCTTTTCACATTGTTGCCTTTGTAGCCATCGGTAGGTAAACACTTTCTTTTCACATTGTTGCCTTTGTAGCCATCGGTAGGTAAACACTTTCTTTTCACATTGTTGCCTTTGTAGCCATCGGTAGGTAAACTCTTTCTTTTCACATTGTTGCCTTTGTAGCCATCGGTAGGTAAACATTTTCTTTTCACATTGTTGCCTTTGTAGCCATCAGTAGGTAAACACTTTCTTTTCACATTGTTGCCTTTGTAGCCATCAGTAGGTAAACACTTTCTTTTCACATTGTTGCCTTTGTAGCCATCAGTAGGTAAACATTTTCTTTTCACATTGTTGCCTTTGTAGCCATCGGTAGGTAAACACTTTCTTTTCACATTGTTGCCTTTGTAGCCATCGGTAGGTAAACACTTTCTTTTCACATTGTTGCCTTTGTAGCCATCGGTAGGTAAACTCTTTCTTTTCACATTGTTGCCTTTGTAGCCATCGGTAGGTAAACACTTTCTTTTCACATTGTTGCCTTTGTAGCCATCGGTAGGTAAACTCTTTCTTTTCACATTGTTGCCTTTGTAGCCATCAGTAGGTAAACACTTTCTTTTCACATTGTTGCTTTTGTAGCCATAGGTAGGTAAACTCTTTCTTTTCACATTGTTGCCTTTGTAGCCATCGGTAGGTAAACACTTTCTTTTCACATTGTTGCCTTTGTAGCCATCGGTAGGTAAACACTTTCTTTTCACATTGTTGCCTTTGTAGCCATCGGTAGGTAAACACTTTCTTTTCACATTGTTGCCTTTGTAGCCATCGGTAGGTAAATACTTTCTTTTCACATTGTTGCCTTTGTAGCCATCGGTAGGTAAACACTTTCTTTTCACATTGTTGCCTTTGTAGCCATCGGTAGGTAAACACTTTCTTTTCACATTGTTGCCTTTGTAGCCATCAGTAGGTAAACATTTTCTTTTCACATTGTTGCCTTTGTAGCCATCGGTAGGTAAACACTTTCTTTTCACATTGTTGCCTTTGTAGCCATCGGTAGGTAAACACTTTCTTTTCACATTGTTGCCTTTGTAGCCATCGGTAGGTAAACTCTTTCTTTTCACATTGTTGCCTTTGTAGCCATCGGTAGGTAAACTCTTTCTTTTCACATTGTTGCCTTTGTAGCCATCGGTAGGTAAACTCTTTCTTTTCACATTGTTGCCTTTGTAGCCATCGGTAGGAAAACATGTTCTTGTTTTTTGGTGCCGTTTCACTCTTAGTTATTATACACGCACATGCATAAACACTCACACGCACACTCATGCTCTACACATAAACCCTTACTTGTTACAGAGCGGCGTGTTATACCCTGTCGACACAACTTACTGGTTACAGAGCAGTGTGTTATACACTGTCAACACAACTTACTTGTTACAAAGCGACGTGTTATACCCTGTCAATACAACTTTTTTGTTACATATCAGTGTGTCATACCCTGTCAACACAACTTACTTGTTACAGAGTGGTGTATCAAATCCTGTCAACAAATGTTTTTGTTTGTAACCGTAAGCAAATGTAAACAAGGTTTGTTTGATCAAAGATGAGGAATGGACATTCTCCCAGACATTTTTGTATATCCTGTCCATGATTACCTGCCACAGAGAAATAATACATTTGTGACAAAAACGTGACAAACCACATGGTTAACTAATGTCACATATACAGATACTGATACACGTGGAGAAGTGACGGTATTAACTAATGTCACAGGCAGTTATGCGTATAAAGTGACATTATTAACGAATGACTAAAGAGATGTCACATTTTAAAGAAGTGATACATACAGAGAACGGACACAGACACATGATAGAGGAAGAGAAAAAGAGAGAGAGAGAAGTGACACCAACACATGACAGAGGAAGAGAGAGAGAGAAAGAGAAGTGACACCGATACATGACCGTGGAAGAGAGAGAGAGAGAGAGAGAGAGAGAGAGAGAGATGACATATTTCATGAAATAACTGACAGATACAATTTATTTGTATCTCTTGAGAGTTTATTTTTTTCAAAGACAGTATTTGAAAGAGAGGGATAGTAAGAGAGAGAGAGAGCGAGAG
Organism: Meghimatium bilineatum; assembly: GCA_034231615.1. NCBI lineage: Eukaryota > Metazoa > Mollusca > Gastropoda > Stylommatophora > Philomycidae > Meghimatium > Meghimatium bilineatum. The sequence continues at coordinate 36,857,005 of CM067301.1, forward strand.
AAAGAAAGAGCGAGCAATAGGAAGAGAGAAAAAAGAGGACGAAAAAGAGAGGAAGAGAAAGAGGGAAAAAACGCAAGATAGAGAGGAATAAAGAGGAAGAGGGAGAGAAGAGAGAGGGAGGAAGAGAGAAAGTGTGTATGTGTGTGTGTGTGCACTTGCGTGCGTGCGTGTATGTGTGTGTGTGAGGTGAGAAATTGTAGTGAGCATCACGAAATCTGTCATCAAATAACTACAACATCAGCAAATAACTACAATATCATCAAATAACTACAATATCATCTAGAGCAAGCTAAAATAATGAGAGTGCCACCTACCGGAACAGCTGCTATCAGTGTTGGACGAAGAACTGACACGTCTCCTTTACATCCTCTTTTGATTTTACTGGACTGAAACGGTCACAAAATAGGCTACAGTATAAGTGTATTAATGTCACAAGTGCATCTTTACACTTTCATCGCGGTGCATACATAATGTATAGCGTTAAATGTTTGTGGTTCTGGAGTAATTGTCGTACCTGTGAATGTGTGATGTGGCGATCGATCATGTCATATTCACAGTATCTTGGGAAAAACACATGTATAGTCTTGACTCAAGTCGTATCTTTTGTTAATGATGCTGTGTGGTCGAAGGTAGAAAACATCTGAACTCAAACTTCGAGGCGAATAAGTGCCATCTAAACGGATCTTTTTGAACTCCCGTTTGCTGTTTTGCGATTATTTCTACATATATAATGATATTCCTAGGATTTCAACTTCTTTCCAACACACACACACACACACACACACACACACACACATATATATATATATATATATATATATATATATATATATATGTGTGTGTGTGTATATGCTTGCTTGTCCTGCTTTTTTTCAATTCCCATGATTTATGAGCAATACAGCTCTTGCACCCGTCTGTATAATATGGAGGTTCCTCTAGAGACTTACAATATTTCATACGCTGCAAACCCTACAAAATGTGTAATAATTTCTGAAGAAACCTTAAGTCTTCTACACAGAGAAGGTAAAGATGTAAATGTATAGAGCGGATGTGAGAAAAATACAGCCCGCGGACCAAAAGTAGCCAGCCAAGTCGTTTTGTTTGGCCCACTAGTCTGATTTACATTTACTGTAAGCACGGACCTCTAAATTCAGAATATATCAGATCATAAACTATCTCAACCAAACTGTAAATCTCGATACTGAACGGTGGTAAGGAGGAAATTATTGAGTCACACCGCTACTATTCATGTTGATAGCTGTAAACAGAGTTGCTAGCCATCATCCTGTGTGTTGCCGGGGCCTGACATTGTTATCTACCATTTACGTCCCCACGAGGCGAATATGGAAGTTCTGAGACGTGGATGTGGCTGTTTAATCCCATAGAAGGTCAGGATAATCCAGAAGCCATGCTGAAGTCGGATGTGCAAAACCAAAAGGCGCAGATATCACATCAAAGCTATAAACTCTGACACAACGCATTCCGTTCTCTGGACTACACCCTGCTAATCTACGGGAGTATGAGAAAAAAAACGCAGAAGACGAGGAGGTACAAGATGTGTTGCATGAATGGTTAGATGGGGCCACGGGAATTTTTTTTCTACAGGAATCCAAACACTTTATAGCCGTTGGATGATTTGTACCTAATGCAATGGTGATACTGCATAATCTCTTGAAAAAAATATTTACGGCTTTCATTTGAAGCAGGGACTTATTTCTTCGAGGCAATTTCTATACCAGCCACTTTCATGGAACACATTCAGTAATGAATTGTCTAGAAGATCGTACTAATGTTGCAAGTACTAAATGTTTCTGTTCATGTTGCAAGTACTCAATGTTTCTGTTCATGTTGCAAGTACTCAATGTTTCTGTTCATGTTGCAAGTACTCAATGTTTCTGTTCATGTTGCAAGTACTCAATGTTTCTGTTCATGTTCAAGTACTCAATGTTTCTGTTCATGTTGCAAGTACTCAATGTTTCTGTTCATGTTCAAGTACTCAATGTTTCCGTTCATGTTCAAGTACTCACTCTGCATGTGATAGATTCGATGCATTCGCACTCAAATCACTTCACCATCTATAGACTTCACCAGCAACAGACTTCACCATCAACAGACTTCACCATTAACAGACTTCACCATCAATAGACCACCATCAACAGACTTCACCATTAACAGACCACCATCAACAGACTTCACAAACTACAGACTTCATCAACAGACTTTACCATCTACAGACTTCATCCACAGACTTTACCTCTACAGACTTCATCAACAGACTTCACCATCAACAGACCACCATCAACAGACTTCACCATCAACAGACTTCACATCAACAGACTTCACCAACTACAGACTTCACCAACTACAGTCTTCACCATTAACAGACTTCACCATCAACAGATTTCATCATCAACAGACTTCACCATCAACAGACTTCACCATCTACAGACTTCACCATTAACAGACTTCACCATCTACAGACTTCACCATCAACAGACTTCATCATCAACAGACTTCATCATCAACAGACTTCACCATCAACAGGCTTCACCATTAACAGAATTGTCCATCAATAGACTTCACAATTAACAGACTTCACCATCTACAGACTTCAGCATTAACAAACTTCACCATCTACAGACTTCACCATTAACAAACTTCACCATCTACAGACTTCACCATCACAATGATTATTTACAAACGCCCATGCCCATAATGCTGAAACTCGGGCTTATGACATTATGTAGATAACAGTTAGTATCTAAGTTGTTCTAATGCTTTCTAGTACAATCTATAAATTATTGCTTGTTATTCTATGCATAAATCTCTAAATTGTTTCCCAATTCTTCTATCTAGACATAAATCTCTAAATTGTTTCCTATTTTGTTTAGCCAACAACATACAAAACTCGACTACTTTTAGCACTAAAGTACGAATTAGCCAAACTGGTACTTACCTTGTCAGTTAGAGTTGTAGGAGAAGAGTATCCAATCCTCGTACCAAACGCTAGACATGAGACTTCTGTATCCAAATAAAATCACAGTATAGTGTGCACGTTTGGTCAATGGCATACTACTCATGCACATTTATTATGTGTGTGTGTGTGTGTGTGTGTGTGTGTGTGTGTAGTGTCAGTATCAAAATGAAGGGGAAAAGGTACAATTGTTACCAATATTAGTAATCAAGCCACACTAACAACGAGACACAGCGACATGCGACGTTTCGACTAACAACCTTCATCGAGACATAAGACAATAAACAAAACTAGCAATATAATAAACAGGAAAAATATGTGGTGTAACGATGGCGGATGGAACAGATTAAAACGCAGTATGAAACATGTCACATGTCACGGGGGAGAGAAAGATAAACGCTGGAATGGTCCAGTAAAGTAAGAGAAGACAGACAGCATGACGAGAAGAAATGGCGGGAAAGATATTAATGATGAGATTGGCGATAAAATGAGACAACAATTTAATAATAAAACGGGTTGCTTATCTCATTGTGAGTCATGGTGGGAACCGGCGGTATAATGGCCCGGAAAACATTGTATTTTACCAAGGTAAGCTGTGTCCAAGGTTACGGTGTGGACACTAAAATATCGAACGGCACAGTGCACAAAGTCCATTGTCAATTATATAATAATGTACACTCATCGGCATCATTCATCTAAAGTGATGCTATTTGACTTTGCCCTTAATTTTTATTGGCTGTCGGCACAAAGTATACAAAAATGGCCAATGAAAATCACGGAAAAGAGTCAAACAATATCACTTGTTTCCATTGGTGTAAGGATCGGAACAGTCCGTAAAAACAAAAATAATACGACGAGACTGATAAATTAGCATCGAACTAGAACTATTGGAGGCTACACTCTGTCCATGTCGTTTTGATTAGGTTCCAACTCCGCTAGACCGGCCACGTCGTTCGTATGCCAGACAAGCACCTTCCACAGAGATTGTTCAATGGGAAGCTGTGCGCTGGTGGAGGGCAGAAAAAGCACTTCAACGGTTACTTAAAGATACTTAAAGATTACTTAAATCACTGTAGTATTGATCCCAACCTCTGGGAGACTACAGTTCTTGATCACTCAACTTGACACACTCAGATCACTGCTGGCATCACAAAATTTGAACAAGAAAGAACACTGCGAGCAATCTTCCAGAGACAGGAACGGAAGGAAAGATCTGAAAACGTTCTTACTTGAGACCCCGTGCACGCATTCACACACTACAACACATAATTTGTGGCACGAATCGGACTCCTCGGGCATTTATGAACTCACAAAATTACATCAAAAATAGACAACCACCAATTATTATTTATTTTTCCCCATCATTTTTCCTGGCACATGTTTATAGTTGTTCATGCCATGCTCATCTTCGCTTGCGATGGAGGAATACTTAATCGATGGAGGAAAACTTAATCGATGGAGGAATAGATAAACGAATAGATGGAAGGATGGGTGGATAGACAGTGTATGGATGTACAGAAACGATAGATGAAGGGTGCAGGAATGGGTAAATTGATCGACACGATAGATAAAAGGCTGAGGTGATAGATAAACACGATAGATGGATGGGTGGATAAGTGAATAGATAGGTTGGTGAGTGGGTGGATTGATCGACACGATAGGTGGATGGATTGATGGATAGACAAGCACGATCAATGGATGAAGAGAAAGACAGACACGATAAATGGATGAACAGACATACAATATAGATGGATGGATGGATGAACAAACAGACACCTATGATTAATGGATGTATTGATGGATAAATGGATGAAAAGACAGACGGAGGGATAGATATGATCTGATAGGTAAAGTGAACAGTTCAGACAGGTCAAGAGGTAAGACAGGTAAAATGACCGGCTACATACCTGCACATAACTCCAGGACATGAGCCAAGGGCAGGTAACCAACATAGGTATCTTTGTTTCTGAAAGTAAGAGCATATATGTTTGAGATTTACTTGACATTATATGTCTTCCATCTCATGGGGAAATAGAGCTTTACTTGAATTATGATAATTGTCTCCGTTCTCGATGAGAAATATAGATTTACTTGGTATTTTGATAATTGTCTCCCATCTTAAGGGGACTAGTCGAATCACATGTGACTAGACACATTGTCTTCTATATCAAGGGGGACTAGTCGAATCACATGTGACTAGACACATCAATTGTCTTCTATATCAAGGGGGACTAGTCGAATTACATGTGATTAGACTTGTCAATTGTGTCCCATCTCTTGTTGAATAGTCGAATCACATTTGACTAGACACGTCAATTTTGTCCCATCTCAAGGGGAGTCAGTTAGTCACCTGGGACTAGACATGTCAATTGTGTCCCACCTCGTGGTGACTAGGTGAGTCACCTGGGGCTAGATGCGACAATTGTGATTACAAGTGACCACGTTGAATAAGTAAGATCACAATGGTCACAATAAAAACTGTTGACTTTCATACATAGGAAATACCAGACAGGAAAATACCAGACACGGAAATTCTTGATAAGTCCCAGATGCAAAGCATCCAGGCCGTTTTGATTAGGTCCCAACTCCACTCTATCGGTCACGTCGTCCGTATGCCAGACAAGAGTCTTTCTGCAAAAATATTCTATGGGAACTGTGCGATGGTAAACGTTCAAGCGGAGGGTAGAAAAATATTCTATGGGAACTGTGCGATGGTAAACGTTCAAGCGGAGGGTAGAAAAATATTCTATGGGAACTGTGCGATGGTAAACGTTCAAGCGGAGGGTAGAAAAATATTGTATGGGAACTGTGCGATGGTAAACGTTCAAGCGGAGGGTAGAAAAATATTGTAAGGGAACTGTGCGATGGTAAACGTTCAAGCGGAGGATAGAAAAATATTCTATGGGAACTGTGCGATAGTAAACGTTCAAGCGGAGGGTAGAAAAATATTGTATGGGAACTGTGCGATGGTAAACGTTCAAGCGGAGGGTAGAAAAATATTCTATGGGAACTGTGCGATGGTAAACGTTCAAGCGGATGGTAGAAAAATATTGTATGGGAACTGTGCGATGGTAAACGTTCAAGCGGAGGGTAGAAAAATATTGTATGGGAACTGTGCGATGGTAAACGTTCAAGCGGAGGGTAGAAAAATATTCTATGGGAACTGTGCGATAGTAAACGTTCAAGCGGAGGGTAGAAAAATATTGTATGGGAACTGTGCGATGGTAAACGTTCAAGCGGAGGGTAGAAAAATATTCTATGGGAACTGTGCGATGGTAAACGTTCAAGCGGAGGGTAGAAAAAGCTCTTCAACTATTACTTGCAGAACTTCTTCAAACACTGTATCAAGGATCGTATTCCCTGGGAGACTATAGCTCTTGATTACTTAAAGAACTTCTTCAAACACTGTATTATGGATCGTATCCCCTGGGAGACTATAGCTCTTGATTACTTAAAGAACTTCTTCAAACACTGTATCATGGACCGGATCCCCTGGGAGACTATAGCTCTTGATTGTTCAGCTTGGCACACTCAGATCACCGCTGACATAACAAAATTTGAACAAAGAAAGTTTACTGCGGAAAATCTGCAGGAGACAGAAATTGAAGGAACGATTTGAAAATGCCCCAAATCGGGACATTCTGCACACACGCACGCAACTGCAATAGATCTTTCCTGGCACAAATCGGACTCCACGGACATCTACGAACTCATAAAACTAAACCTACATAGACAAACTCCAAAGTTTTTTTTGGTCATCATTTCTCGTTTCATATGTGTATTGTCTTTCATACAATGCTCATCTGCGCTTGTGAAGGAGGGACATCCATTAACAAACCAATAAGCCAACGAAACAATGTACTAACAATAACAAATAAACAAGGCAACCAACCTGTAAATTACGAAATAAACAAAGTGAATGCTACATGACAAATAACTTATTTACAAACTAATCATTAGGCCAACTATTTCTGTTACTTCAGCTCCGAAGCCACAAATCTCTGATACTTCAGCACCGAAGTCAATTATTTCTGTTACTTCAGCACGAAGCCACATATTTCTGTTACTTCAGCACGAAGCCAACTATTTCTGTTACTTCAGCAAGAAGCCAAATATTTCTGTTACTTCAGCACGAAGCCAAATATTTCTGTTACTTCAGCAAGAAGCCAAATATTTTTGTTACTTCAGCACCGAAGTCAAATATTTCTGTTACTTCAGCACCGAATGCAATGTATATGGCAAAAACCAATGTTTTCCAGCTTGAGCAATGCGAAACTGATCTATGTAATTCTTGCATGTTGTTGAGACCAAGTCATACCCTTTATTGATGGATGTTCTGCGAAGAATGTTTTATTATTTCTATTTGTTTTGCTTTATGTTGTTCATTTTGCCATCTGGTACCCGCTTTGCCATCTGGTACCCACTTTGCCATCTGGTACCCATTTTAGTGAGTGTGGTAGCAATCTATTTTCATTTATTCTAAGAACATTTCCGCTATAAGTCCCCGTTTACTTCTTATTGTTGTAGAAATTAACTAAACAAGTAAACAGGAAACGCACTAACCCTAGTTCTGGAATTCTCTGAGTAAGCCCAGCGGTTGCACTCATAATGTTTCTGTGAGAAATCATTACACCTGGGGACGTAGACAGAAGATATATGAAAACAAAGATTCAAATGTCACTTGTATACACATGTTCGGTAGGACATAGGGCAATGTTTAAGGGTCGATAGGACATATTAACATCTAAACAAATTATAAGCTAAACATAAGATTGATTAAATACTACATCTATTTTAAATTAATGTATGGCTCAGAAACATGGACAATGAACAAGTAACTAGAAGACACAATTAATGCCTTTGAGATGTGGATATATAGAAGAACACAGAGAACATCGTGGAAAGAGAAGAAAACGAACAAAAATTCGTATGAGAAAACAAGAACTATTTAAGGAAAACAAAGATCCAACAAATAAAGTATTAAAAGACATGACGCCTTGTTGCAGACCTTACTTGAGGGTAGAGCAAGAGGTAGGCAGAGATACACTTGGGAGGGGAACATTACGAGATGCACGTGAGAGGGGAACATTACGAGATGCACGTGAGAGGGTAAGATTACGAGATGCACGTGAGAGGGTAAGATTACGAGATGCACGTGAGAGGGTAAGATTACGAGATGCACGTGAGAGGGTAAGATTACGAGATGCACGTGAGAGGGTAAGATTACGAGATGGACAAGATACATTTCTAGCAGAGTACCAAGATACAGAAGATGTTGGAGGTCTTTTGCAGCCAACCTTCCATGCAGAGACGGCACCTGATGATGATGACTAATGCCGCGATAATTAAAAGTATGTGTGTGTGTGCGCGTGTGCTATAAATGAACACCCTGATCTAGTCGGTACATTCCAGATGGTTCGGGGGAAATACTGAAACTACTTGATGGCTTCCTGCTGATAGTAAACACTGCAATAAGTGCGGCATGCAGATCACAATTGAGGACAATATTTGGGACACAACTAGCACTAAGGGTTTGCTGGACAGAATAAGGATCGTTCTTAACCAACTAGATGAAAACATTTGCATGTTTACATCGAGGGGGACTGAGAACACCTGGATGTGACCCGCGTCATATGACTTCGGCTCATGTTGTTCGTCCATCACAAGTATGATGACCATATGTTACATCCACTTTTGAAAATTCAATTTAGTTATGTCCTTGATTATGAGTTCGTAGATGGCTAATGAGCCCTATTCGAGCTGTAAATGTCCTTGGACAGTTTGGACATGGAATGACGACTGTAGACAGATCTTGGTCTATCCGTGACTTTCTAGCTGCTCTCCGCTGTTGAGCTGCTGCATTTCTTTTCTTTTCACAAGATGATGCGCTCTTTTTTATTTTAGAACGCCATGTAGATCTATTTTGTGCAAGTTCTTCCCATGTATCGTGGTCTATTTCAAAGGCTTTCAGTGAGTTCTTTAACGAATCCTTGTAGCGCTTCCTTTGGCCACCTTGAGATCGTATACCCTTCTCTAGCTCACCATAGAGAAGTATCTTTGGCAGACGATGGTCTGGCATACGCACCAAATGATCTGCCCAACGAATCTGTGTCTGCATCAGGATCGTGTAAATGCTTGGGATACCAGCTCTATCAAGGACAATGGTATCTGGAATCTTGTCTTGCCATCTGATGTTCATAACTTTTCTGAGACAATTTGTATGAACATGATTGAGTTTTTTCACATGACGTCTATACACAGTCCATAGTCTGTAGGTTAATGCCATTTCTACGCCAAACTTTTGCGTACAATCTGTCGAAAGTACTGCTTGCTTTGGCAATCCTTGTATACACTTCATCATCAACGTTGGCATTTTGTGATAACGTACTGCCTAGATATGTGAATCTATTCACAACTTTCAGTTCTACACCATTTACCTTTATGCAGGGCTCGAGATAGCTTTTGCCACGTGCTGGTTGTAACATGACTTCTGTTTTCTCTGTGTTAATGGTAAGCCCAAAGTTGGTACAGACTTTGGAGAATCTGTCTATAATACATTGTAGATCAATCTCAGAGTTGGCCTTTAGGGCACAGTCATCAGCAAATAGAAGATCCCTGATTGTGCGTGATTTAACTTTGGTTTTTGCTCGAAGCCGCCGAAGGTTGAACAATTTTCCGTTTATCGATAGGTGATGTTTACTCCCAGGTCTAGATCTCTGAAAGCATCATTCAACATAGCAGCGAACATGATGCTAAATAGGGTAGGAACTTCGGCTCATAACCACAAACCAGACCATGCTTGCTCTAAATGTGATAGTAGCAGGGAGAACTGTGCGTTTGGGATCTACATTTTATCATAATGATTATTAGTAATGATTACAACTCCGAAGGAAGTTGCCGAGGTAGATGAAGACAGACTCAGAGATTAGATGACATACATCTGCAACCTTCAATATGGAAGGACAAGCCACCAGCAGAGATCACGTGACATAGATAAGAATATATAAACATGAACTTCAACAAATGAGCCCATGATTTTTTATGATTTTATTAAGGCTTTTTGTGTAAGAATATATACAATTTGTTCCCGTGTCAATACAAAGATATTGTAATGCGATAGAGAAACACACCGTAGCCACATGTTCACACACTGTAGCCACATGCTCACATACTGTAGCCATATGCGCACACATGCTCACACATTGTAGCCATATGTTCACATGCTGTAGCCATATGCTCACATACTGTAGTCACATGCTCACATACTGTAGCTCACACACTGTAGTCACATGCTCACACACTGTAGCCACATGCTCACACACTGTAGCCACATGCTCACACACTGTAGCCTGGTATAGCAAGTTACGCCATCGTGTTGCCGAGCCCAAACGGGAGTAAAGTATGACGTCACTGTGACCTGCTGTAATGGTCAAACATGGACGTTTTGAGAGTCTAATCAACAATTACATCCCGTAGACGGTCAAAGCGACCCAGAAACAGTGCTACAGTCAAATATATCAAACGGATAGGCGGAGATATCGCAGTCAATCTGTAAACTATGAAATAACCCGTCTCGTTTTCGGATAATATCCTGCTAATCTGCAGGAGTTTGAGAAAGAATGAAGAAGAAATAACGGGTATAACAATCGCACAATTAAAACAGACATTATGACCAGAGGTCGTACAATCCATCCATACAGATTTAAATACGCAATCTATCTGTCTACGTGTGTGCCGTGTCTGACTTTCTGTCAATTACCTGTCAAGCGCAGGTAGCCACCAAACCTATGCCATCTATCTGACTGTCAACTGCTTGTCAAGCACATTTAGTCATTAAACCTCTTCCACTTGTTTACATCTTTATATTGTCCTTCCATCCAGTTCCTTCCATCCAGTTCCTTCCTTCCAGTTCCTTCCATCCAGTTCCTTCCATCCAGTTCATTTCATCCAGTTCCTTCCTTCCATTGAGTTCCTTCCATCAGGTTCCTTCCATATTTGACATATGGAGTCAGCCACTAACACTGTTCTGTGAGTTCATTTTAGATTATGACGAGACAAACAGATGACGTAGTAAACACATGACGTAGTAAACACATGACGTAGTAAACACATGACGTAGAAAACACATGACGAAGTAAACACATGACGTAGTAAACAAATGACAAACCAAGCAAATCATGAACTAAAGAAATGAAAGAATAAAGAACATAAGAAGAAATGTGTGAATGAATAGTATAGAAACTATAACTTATCCTTACTACAGCCACAAAAGCAACAAAAAAATAGTTAGTAGTACATTCTTTTATCCATTTCGTATACTACAGTAACCTGCTGAATACATAAAAGGGAAATAATTAAATTACAATCCTTGCGGATGAAATGAGGATAAGTATTCCCCCCCCCCCCACCACTCCCCAAATTTATTTCGGGTAATATTTACCTTTAGGTAGACCTGTAGAACCACTGGTATACATGACAATTGCCGTGTCATCAAGTTTGGGCTTGACTGGACCAATGCTCACTGAAAGAAATGAGAAAACTTGCATTAGACTGCACTCAACATTGAAGGACAGTTACAAAATGAAATAATGACGCAGTCAATAATGTAGGACATGTAGGACAGTCACAATTGGTGTTATGACTCAATCAATAATGGGAGAGTCATAACTGTAATTGTGATTCAATAAACAATGCAGGAAAAATACAATAGTAATTATGACTAGGTCAGTATAAATACAAACATTCAGGCCGTGATTAAGTTATTTCGGCGAAGTTGCTTTTATAATGTTCTTCTTCAGCGTTCATTCTCAAACTCCTGCTGGATCTCTCCTGTAGCAGTACTACTAGATTTCCAGCATGATGCAGTCCAAAGAATGGAAATGCGTTGTGTCGCCGTTTTATTTGCGCCAATGGCCCGACACATCCGTCTTCGGCGGAATAATGTTCACATTTTATTGTAATCATGAGTTTCCTTAAAACATTCAAGTTTCTGTAATATGTGATTTTATAACAATCAAGTTTCTGTAATATGTGATTTTATAACAATCAAGTTTATGTTATATGTGATTTTATAACAATCAAGTTTCTGCAATATGTGATTTTATAATAATCAAGTTTCTGTGATATATGATTTTATAACAATCAAGTTTCTGTAATATATGATTTTATAACAATCAAGTTTTTGTAATATGTGATTTTATAACAATCAAGTTTTTGTAATATGTGATTTTATAACAATCAAGTTTTTGTAATATGTGATTTTATAACAATCAAGTTTTTGTAATATGTGATTTAAAACAATCAAATATTTATAACAATCAAGTCTTTATGACGAACACATATTTAGAACAGTCAAGTATTATATTAGTAAGTGATTATTTATGCCCAACAAGCTAACATCTCAAAGTGTACACGAGCTAAGATGGCAGGGAAATAAAAGACATCAATCCAAGTCCGTAATGACATCAGTAGATACCTCATTTGCTGGAGCTGACCACCGAGTTTTATATCAAACATAGAACATATACCTCCCGTGTTTACATGTACATTCAAATATGTACATACACTAGCTAGAATGTGACTCGAACACACACAGCAGGTGTATTTACATGCACAGCAGCCAGTCATGTCAAGATTACACACCAAACATATTTGTCATTCCAACATGTACAGTTACATAGACAACAGTAGGTGATTGTACATCATCAAATAACAACACACAACATCACGTAGCAATATATGGCGGCACATGACACTACATGACATCACGTAGCAATATATGGCGGCACATGACACCACATGACATCACGTAGCAATATATGGCGGCACATGACACTACATGACATCACGTAGCAATATATGGCGGCACATGACACTACATGACATCACGTAGCAATATATGGCGGCACATGACACTACATGACATCACGTAGCAATATATGGCGGCACATGACACTACATGACATCACGTAGCAATATATGGCGGCACATGACACTACATGACATCACGTAGCAATATATGGCGGCACATGACACTACATGACATCACGTAGCAATATATGGCGGCACATGACACTACATGACATCACGTAGCAATATATGGCGGCACATGACACTACATGACATCACGTAGCAATATATGGCGGCACATGACACTACATGACATCACATAGCAATATATGGCGGCACATGACACTACATGACATCACGTAGCAATATATGGCGGCACATGACACTACATGACATCACGTAGCAATATATGGCGGCACATGACACTACATGACATCACGTAGCAATATATGGCGGCACATGACACTACATGACATCACGTAGCAATATATGGCGGCACATGACACTACATGACATCACGTAGCAATATATGGCGGCACATGACACTACATGACATCACGTAGCAATATATGGCGGCACATGACATCACGTAGCAATATATGTCGGCACATGACATCACGTAGCAATATATGTCGGCACATGACATCATGTAGCAATATATGGCGGCACATGACATCACGTAGCAATATATGGCGGCACATGACATCACGTAGCAATATATGGCGGCACATGACATCGCGTAGCAATATATGGCGGCACATGACATCAAACAATGTACTTACTCCTGCCAGACTTCAATCCTATGTTCTCCACCTCCTGCAGAGTTACAACTGTTACAGTATCCGGAATCTTTAGTCCAGCTTTGGATAGGTGTACCCTAGAGCAGGCCATCACAACTACATGAGTAACATTGGGAGTCTGAGGCAGAACATCCTAGATAGAAAACAGACAACCAGGCATGTACATTAACCAGGTCATCGAAGACAAGGACACTACAATGTGGTTGTGTTTGCTGGGGTAGATAATAACGTGTAGAGGTTGTGTGTGATGTCATTGTTCACGTAGATGGCACCAAGTAGGTTGTGTGTGATGTCATTGTTGACGTAGATGGCACCAAGTAGGTTGTGTGTGATGTCATTGTTGACGTAGATGGCACCATGTAGGTTGTGTGTGATGTCATTGTTGACGTAGATGGCGCCAAGTAGGTTGTGTGTGATGTCATTGTTGACGTAGATGGCACCAAGTAGGTTGTGTGTGATGTCATTGTTGACGTAGATGACATCAAGTAGGTTGTTTGTGATGTCATTGTTGACGTAGATGACATCAAGTAGGTTGTGTGTGATGTCATTGTTGACGTAGATGGCACCAAGTAGGTTATGTGTGATGTCATTGTTGACGTAGGTGACATCAAGTAGGTTGTGTGTGATGTCATTGTTGACGTAGATGACATCAAGTAGGTTGTGTGTGATGTCATTGTTGACGTAGATGGCACCAAGTAGGTTGTGTGTGATGTCATTCTTCACGTAGATGGCACCAAGTAGGTTGTGTGTGATGTCATTCTTCACGTAGATGGCACCAAGTAGGCTTTGATGTAATTCACCAAGTAGGATGATAGTGGTGACGACAGTGACGACGAAAGTAGTGATGTTAGTAATGATGACTATGACGATGATACTTATGATTATAACGACAGTATCCACAATGATGTTTATATGATACGTATAGTCATGCCGATAATGGTAATGATAATGATGATAGATATAATGATAATGATGATAGATTTGATGATAATGATGATGATAAGAATGAGATGATTTTTCTCACCTGGAATTTAGGCAGAAGATCACTGCTAGTAACGATCAGTGAAACAGCTGTTTCATTGATTCCGTGTATCAATGCTTCAACTCCCAGAGTAGCATACAAAGTGACCACTGTAGGATGATGATATTTGACAGATAAAACTGCAGTAATACTGTTATTCGACAGCCAAAAGTGAATACAAGAAACGATGACATTATATGAGTTACTAAAAGCACACAGAAACACAAATAGGACGTTTCGATAAAAATAAGAAATTTATTTAAAAAAGCAAATACACATGGCAAGTACAAACAGTACATTGTATAAGCACATTATTGTAGGATGAATAAAAACACATTACTGTAGGATTCATATAAACACATTACTGTAGGATTCATATAAACACATTACTGTAGGATTCATATAAACACATTACTGTAGGGATCATATAAACAGATGAATGCCGGAGGGAAACACATTAACTGAACGGAGACGAAATACAACGAACAAAAGATAGAGTATAAGCCAGGGTATCTGTGTTAGAATGAAGGGTGTTGAATACCGAAGGGTACAAACGTACAGTAACAGCACACATTACTACTTCAACATCAGAATCTATTGACTGATTATAATGTATATGTCCAATCCTAACGTCATGGAAGGACTCATATAGCATACCACAATGAGTAGATACAACGTGATACTATTTGGGCTATAGTAGGGCGTATGATATTTTTATCTAAGAATGATGGCATGGTTTAGAACTATCCATGACGACTTTGTGAATGAAAGTACCTGGAAAGTTGTATCTGAAGCATGTCTGGGCTGTCAGCATCCATTCTGCTCTGGTCTCAGCAAAGATAATCAGTCTTGTCCTAGGCTTTAGTCCTAGCTCACACAATCCGCTGCCTAAATTATTGATTCTGTTGTCGACTTGGCCGTAAGTCTCCCACTGATAGCCTCCAAGGACCAGCTGTACAACAAAATACAACTTTTATTTGTGTCAATCATGTGTCTCTCAACTTTCACGTTCTCGTGGCTATTTGTCAGATTCACTACAACAATAACTTTCGTATGTCGCACAAGATTAACTACAACATTAACTTTCTTTTCGTTATCTGCAAGATTAACTTCCTAAATTCTCTTCTCGTTATCTGCAAGATTAACTTCATAAATTCTCTTCTCGTTATCTGCAAGATTAACTTCCTAAATTCTCTTCTCGTTATCTGCAAGATTAACTTCCTAAATTCTCTTCTCGTTATCTGCAAGATTAACTTCCTAAATTCTCTTCTCGTTATATGGAATATAGTACTCACGTGTAAAACAGGTAATGAAGTCCTACTGAATGATGACTAAAACACTACACACTATCACTAACGGATGTAAATATGATACATATAACAAAACAAAACACAGAATATAATCTACAGATGACAGTACACAGGACAAAGTCGACGTTTCGGACCAATAGGCCTTTTTCAAGACACGGACATAACATACAAACATAAAAAAACCACAAGTAAAAATGAATGCTATCCGAGTGAAATGTGGTACTAAGATAGATACCGGAAGCATCGATAGTGGTGCTATCTTAGTACCACATTTCACTCGGATAGCATTCATTTTTACTTGTGGTTTTTTTATGTTTGTATGTTATGTCCGTGTCTTGAAAAAGGCCTATTGGTCCGAAACGTCGACTTTGTCCTGTGTACTGTCATCTGTAGATTATATTCTGTGTTTTGTTTTGTTATATGTATCATATTTACATCCGTTAGTGATAGTGTGTAGTGTTTTAGTCATCATTCAGTAGGACTTCATTACCTGTTTTACACGTGAGTACTATTTTCCATTATGTTCTACTAGCAGTACCACCTTCTATTGATTATCATGTTATATGGAATACTAACTTACAACATCAACTCTCTTCTCGTTATATGGAATACTAACTTACAACATCAACTCTCTTCGCGTTATATGGAATACTAACTTACAACATCAACTCTCTTCTCGTTATATGGAATACTAACTTACAACATCAACTCTCTTCTCGTTATATGGAATACTAACTTACAACATCAACTCTCTTCTGGTAATGTAACAGACTAACTACATCATCTCTCTTCTCGATGTACACAAGTACAATCCGTTATATAGATAAAAAGGCTATATGTTAAAATTCGTAATACAAGTAAGGAAGGTAAAAGTACAAATAAATGACACTGATAAGGAACGTGAAAGTACAAATATATTACACAGGTAAGATGAGTGAAAGTACAGATAAATGACACTGATAAGGAACGTGAAAGTACAAATACATGATACAGGTAACGAAGGGAAAAGTAAACATAGATGATACAGGTAAAGAAAGTACAAATAGATGATATAGGTAAGAAAGGTGAAATTACAAATAAATTATGCATGTAAGGAAGATAAAAGTACAAATAAATGATACAGGTAAGAAAGGGCAAGGTACAATTAGGTGATATAGATCCATAATCTACCTTTTTGAATACTTTTCCATTGGGTTGTGTTTCATCCTCCTCATTGATGACTTCTCTTGTCCCCATGCAAGGGTGGTTGGAGTAGATGTGACAGGCACGAGAGAACAGGTCATCCAGAGTTTTACAATCTGGGAAGATGGACGTGGTTAGACCAGTAGAGGGAACATCTACAGATCTCCATGGATCCGAGAGTTTTCCTGAGACAGGCTTTGCCTAACAGCCGAGAAATCATAACATGCGTTTCATTTTTTGAACTTGCTGTCGTTGTAATGTGATTATAAACAGTGGTGACTATTGTATAGTGTTGAGTGGTGACTATTGTATAGTGTTGAGTGGTGACTATTGTATAGTGTTGAGTGGTGACTATTGTATAGTGTTGAGTGGTGACTATTGTATAGTGTTGAGTGGTGACTATTGTATAGTGTTGAGTGGTGACTATTGTATAATGTTGAGTGGTGACTATTGTATAATGTTGAGTGGTGACTATTGTATAGCGTTGAGTGGTGACTATTGTATAGTGTTGAGTGGTGACTATTGTATAGTGTTGAGTGGTGACTATTGTATAGTGTTGAGTGGTGACTATTGTATAGTGTTGAGTGGTGACTATTGTATAGTGTTGAGTGGTGACTATTGTATAGTGTTGAGTGGTGACTATTGTATAGTGTTGAGTGGTGACTATTGTATAGTGTTGAGTGGTGACTATTGTATAGTGTTGAGTGGTGACTATTGTATAATGTTGAGTGGTGACTATTGTATAGTGTTGAGTGGTGACTATTGTATGGTGTTGAGTGGTGACTATTGTATAGTGTTGAGTGGTGACTATTGTATAGTGTTGAGTGGTGACTATTGTATGGTGTTGAGTGGTGACTATTGTATAGTGTTGAGTGGTGACTATTGTATAGTGTTGAGTGGTGACTATTGTATAGTGTTGAGTGGTGACTATTGTATAGTGTTGAGTGGTGACTATTGTATAGTGTTGAGTGGTGACTATTGTATGGTGTTGAGTGGTGACTATTGTATAGTGTTGAGTGGTGACTATTGTATAGTGTTGAGTGGTGACTATTGTATAGTGTTGAGTGGTGACTATTGTATAGTGTTGAGTGGTGACTATTGTATAGTGTTGAGTGGTGACTATTGTATAATGTTGAGTGGTGACTATTGTATAGTGTTGAGTGGTGACTATTGTATGGTGTTGAGTGGTGACTATTGTATAGTGTTGAGTGGTGACTATTGTATAGTGTTGAGTGGTGACTATTGTATAGTGTTGAGTGGTGACTATTGTATAGTGTTGAGTGGTGACTATTGTATAGCGTTGAGTGGTGACTATTGTATAGTGTTGAGTGGTGACTATTGTATAGCGTTGAGTGGTGACTATTGTATAGTGTTGAGTGGTAACTATTGTATAGTTTTATAATATCTTAGAAATAGTTATAAAATATGCCAACAGTTAAAACATCTTAGAAAATAAAAAAAAAACAAGAATCTAGAATTAACCTTAATTCTGTTAGACTTCAGCCGGATACGATCTGGTCTCTGGGCGATGAAATATGGAACAAATGTCACAATGTCATATACTAGGGCTATAGCTTTGAGGATCAGAACCAGGATGTTTCCTACAGCATCTGACATGGTGTCTGACGACTTTCACAGGTGGCAAAACTGTTCCTAGTGAGTCTAAATCACACCTGGAAGATTAATTATATGTATCAGATTTGTTTGTCTGTCTGTATGTATGTTTGTTTGTCTGTATGTATGTTTGTTTGTCTGTATGTATGTTTGTTTGTCTGTATTTATGTTTGTTTGTCTGAATGTATGCTTGTTTGTATGTTTGTTTGTCTGAATGTATGTTTGTTTGTCTGTATGTATGTTTGTTTGTCTGTATGTATGTTTGTTTGTCTGAATGTATGTTTGTTTGTCTGTATGTTTGTTTGTTTGTCTGTATGTCTGTATGTATGTTTGTTTGTATGTGTTTTTTGTTTGTTTCGATTCCCAATAATTATAATCGATTCCCTCCTACTTCCTATAGTGGGATAGTTTCTTAGAGATTTATTGCATACCCTGGAGACTACTACACGCAGAAGCTGTCTTCCATTCAGATGTATGAAAAAGCTGTATGTTTATTCTGTTCCCAGTAATTATGAACAGCACAGCTCTTGCAACCTTGCGTGCAATTGGGAGGTTGTTTCAGAGATTTAATACATACCAACAAGACGTCACTCTTAGCGGAGTGAAAAGGCTTTGATAAAAAAACCCATGGTCAGGGAGATCCAATACAAATAAGAGGAAAATGGGTTGATAACATTTTAATATATCCGTATTGCGCAGTATTATGTATTCAAGTTACCAGTTGTCGTGGATCAGGTACTCTCACTTCGGTGATCGCGAGTACCAAAGTGCTCTCGTAGTGACATGTGGTGCTCTCGTAGTGACATGTGGTGCTCTCGTAGTGACATGTGGTGCTCTCGTAGTGACATGTGGTGCTCTCGTAGTGACATGTGGTGCTCTCGTAGTGACATGTGGTACTCGAGCCATTCGACTATTCAGAAAGTGCTCGCTAGTACTAACGACATGAGTAACTTTTCCTAATTTCTTCATTTCCTATTTTATCTAGTTTAGAAACAATTGCTGTTAGACACTTCATTTCACATATAACAGCAGTCATATATATATATATAGTATATCTATCCACATTTGAAAAGCACCATCTCTGACATCTAATTGTTTTTTCAATATCTAATGTTTCTCAGCAATACAAGTGTGTAGATTAGGTGTATCATTAACATTTAAGATCGTGTACAAACCATGTCTTCTTGTGTTACCTCTATGTTATACTACACATTTGTGCAACCACTTTCTTATCTACCGTAACCTAATTTATTCGAGAGTAACCTGCAAACTTTGTACTGTAGTAGTGCATCTGATATCATCCACTGATCTCTAGATAAGAAGGATGTGTTACGGTATTTGGGACGTCAAATCAAGGGTTGTAAAAATATTACTAATTTATTAGTAGTTTCATTATCTAACTATACTGGTGAAACTTGTCTTCCTGATGTTATGGTTGGTTGGTTGCTGATACGGTTGTATTTCCAGCAGGACGTAGTCCAGAGAATGGAAATGTGTTGTGTCGCCGTTTTATTTGCACCACTGGCCCGACACATCCGTCTTTGGTGGATACATGAAACAACACTTCAGATATAGACACTACTAGGCAACAATTTATATATGAAACAACACTTCAGATATAGACATTATCAGCCAACGAAAGAAGAAGAAGAAGAAGAATTGTAACAACTCTGGCAATGTTTGCATTTACTAGCAACTCTTGCTGTGACGTATGAAATGCCTCAACGTTGGCCTATACTTGTTTCTAGAGATCCGTGTATCAGCTGTAAGGGTCTGAGCTTTCTATTATATTACTTACGATTGAGATGAGAGTTTGTTTCTGCCCACATGATGAGAACTCATGATGAGAACTCATGATGAAACATGATGAGAACTCATGATGAGACATGATGGGACATGATGAGAACTCACGATGAGACATGATGGGACATGATGAGAACTCATGATGAGACATGATGGGACATGATGAGAACTCATGATGAGACATGATGGGACATGATGAGAACTCATGATGAGAACTCATGATAAGTCATGATGAGAACTCATGATAAGTCATGATGAGAACTCATGATGAGAACTCATGATAAGTCATGATGAGAACTCATGATGAGACATGATGGGACATGATGAGAACTCATGATGAGACATGATGAAAACTCATGATAAGTCATGATGAAAACTCATGATACGTCATGATGAGAACTCATGATAAGTCATGATGAGAACTCATGATGAGAACTCATGATAAGTCATGATGAAAACTCATGATAAGTCATGATGAAAACTCATGATAAGTCATGATGAGAACTCATGATGAGACATGATGGGACATGATGAGAACTCATGATGAGACATGATGAGACATGATGAGAACTCATGATGAGACATGATGGGACATGATGAGAACTCATGATGTCATGATGAGAACTCATGATGAGACATGATGGGACATGATGAGAACTCATGATGTCATGATGAGAACTCATGATGAGACATGATGGGACATGATGAGAACTCATGATGAGACATGATGAGACATGATGAGAACTCATGATAAGTCATGATGAGAACTCATGATGAAACATGATGGGACATGATGAGAACTCATGATGAGACATGATGGGACATGATGAGAACATGATGAGAACTCATGATGAGACATGATGGGACATGATGAGAACTCATGATAAGTCATGATGAGAACTCATGATGAAACATGATGGGACATGATGAGAACTCATGATGAGACATGATGGGACATGATGAGAACATGATGAGAACTCATGATGAGACATGATGGGACATGATGAGAACTCATGATGAGAACTCATGATGAGAACTCATGATGAGAACTCATGATGAGAACTCATGATGAGACATGATGAGACATGATGAGAACTCTGAGGCAACTCTAGTCTAAGAAGCTTTATAAACACTAATTTCATTTGTCATCTAATGCTAAACTCACTTGTCATCTAATACTAAACTCACTTGTCATCTAATGCTAAACTCACTTTTCACCTAATGCTAAACTCACTTGTCATCTAATACTAAACTCACTTGTCATCTAATGCTAAACTCACTTGTCATCTAATGTTAAACTCACGTGTCACCTAATGCTAAACTCACCTGTCATCTAATACTAAACTCACTTGTCATCTATACTCGTATCACATTATCATAAACACACGCAAAGGTTTAGTAGCCATGAAGGTTATGGTTGTTGTGCAGTGAAGGATATGGCTGTTGTTGTGCAGTGAAGGATATGGCTGTTGTTGTGCAGTGAAGGATATGGCTGTTGTTGTGCAGTGAACGTTATGGCTGTTGTTGTGCAGTGAAGGATATGGCTGTTGTTGTGCAGTGAAGGATATGGCTGTTGTTGTGCAGTGAAGGATATGGCTGTTGTTGTGCAGTGAAGGATATGGCTGTTGTTGTGCAGTGAACGTTATGGCTGTTGTTGTGCAGTGAACGTTATGGCTGCTGTTGTGCAGTGAAGGATATGGCTGTTGTTGTGCAGTGAAGGATATGGCTGTTGTTGCGCAGTGAAGGATATGGCTGTTGTTGTGCAGTGAAGGATATGGCTGTTGTTGTGCAGTGAAGGATATGGCTGTTGTTGTGCAGTGAAGGATATGGCTGTTGTTGTGCAGTGAACGTTATGGCTGTTGTTGTGCAGTGAACGTTATGGCTGTTGTTGTGCAGTGAAGGATATGGCTGTTGTTGTGCAGTGAAGGATATGGCTGTTGTTGTGCAGTGAAGGATATGGCTGTTGTTGTGCAGTGAACGTTATGGCTGTTGTTGTGCAGTGAAGGATATGGCTGTTGTTGTGCAGTGAAGGATATGGCTGTTGTTGTGCAGTGAACGTTATGGCTGTTGTTGTGCAGTGAACGATATGGCTGTTGTGCAGTGTGAACAGAGGTTATATATTTTGTACCAGGGTGTGGTGGTGGCTGTGGTGGAATATGCACTGGTAATTCTGATTCTTAGCCAAACTCAGATCGAAAGACTGGATAGAATCCAGAACTCAGCAATGAGCATAATTCTTGGGTGCACAAGAGACACATCGACAAGATGAGGTATCTACTCGATTCTCCAACGGAAGAGCACAGATTACAGTATTGCCGTGCACGGGCTTACCTTCAAATACGTGCAGATAAGGAACACCAGTTGTATTCCGAAATACAGAAACGTAAAGGTAGCAGACTTAACAGAGGAAGGTCGTAGATGGGACATGCCGAGGATGTAATACACAGCGTGTGCAGATTGCAAGATGTGGCAGCAGATGCGGAATGGATAGGTCTACCCACAGATTTCAAAACTTGTTTGAGAATAGTAATAACACTTAGCAGGGAATGCAGAGAATGGTGACCCACGATTGTGGAGCAAGAGGTGCAGGCTTTGGTCAGTGAGAATACCAAAGAGGGCGGGATGATGCGATTATATACACAGATGGATTTGTGATTAGACATGTTCGCAGTGCATGGGCTTTCACAGCTCAGTGCGCAGGTAAAACGATCAGGGAGGAGCGGCGTCTTTGCTGTGATTAAGAGTAGCATGACCATGGAGATTGTGGTGGTGACCAGGGCATTTGAGTGGATAGGTACACAGAAGGTAACACGGATCTGCATCTTGAGTGACTCTATGAGTATTATTAGGAAGGTACAAGTGGGTCTCTAAACACCTTTGAAAATAAATGTCTTAGAAAGCTACTGAACATACGTTGGTCAGACTTCAAATCAAACACAGTTGTCAGACAAGAATCAAAACAAGAATATGTATCCACCTATATTAGAAAGCGTCGCTGGAATTACATCGGACACGCACTACGAATGGGTACTGAAAGACTCACCTGCCAAGCTTTGATGTGGTCACCAAAGGGCAAGAAAAAAATGAGGAAGACCAAAAGAAACTTTACGTTGAACTATTACAAGAGAACGTTTCACCATCGGTATCAGAAACAATGAAGATCTAAAGCAAATTGCAATGAAACGAGAGACATGGAAATCTATGACATCCGCCTTATGTGCCGTCTTTGGCCCTAGAGGAATAACTAACTAACAAGTTGGTTTACTTTGCGATCAGTGGATTGAGGCATTGAGAAAGGCGAGTTTGAAAGTAGCTACATTTATTTTCGTGCCAGGACATGTAGATGTTCGAGGCAATAAAAGAGCAGATCAACTGGCGTCATGCGCTATTGTAGCACAGGCGATGGGTAATGGATCGAGCGGACGTTTTTAAACTCCATAAGAGATATAGCATGCAAGGTATAACGGAGTATAAAGCGAAACGAAAAGAAGAAGAAACATTTTATTTATAAATGCCAACTAATACACATTCCATTTATACCTACAATCCAGAAGTTATACTAAATCAACTTTAAACCAAATTTAATGAAGAAACATTTAAAAGCAAACACACATTAAAGTGGATGAAACTGCTTACCTGACACCAACTGCCAACAAAGATCCAGACAGTGACAATACCTGTCAGAAATGCCAGGTTCAGGTACTAATATTTCACGTTGTCTATGCTTACTACTCCGCCATGGACCTTATACCCCAAACAATCAGACCAAGGTATTAAAGTCCACATTATCCACTCAACCGCATTCATGACCCCATTGCCGCCCTCCCCCCTCCCCCAAACCAATATATTTTTTGTAATGTCGCAAACACCCAAAACAAGTTCAGTGATCAAATACTGCGCAGATAATGTGAACTGTGCGTGTTCGCGTCTTATCAATCTACAAACAGGGGAGAGAAGTCGTATCAGTAAATGAATTAATGGGAGATGATTGTATTTGCTAACTGACATTCATGTTCTATCTGTAACATAGCCGTGTCCTTTCGACAATAACAAGCCTACGACTAGGCCATCTACATCGCTGCGAAAGGCTGATCTAGTCTCTGATCTAGTGGCTGGCAACACATGTATATGGAAAGTGACCGGATAGATAAATATAAGCCAATATGAGTTGGACTTTTCCTCTCTTTGTTGTCTTTAGGACTGGGTTATTATTTAAAACTTCAGAACTGTCTTTTCCCCCCAAAATCTTGAGTGGTAACTAAGTTAGAAGATAGTTCAGCGTCAGACTGGATGATTCTCTATATTATTCAGGGAATATCTGCTGCCTGACCCAGAAGCCATGCTGAACTCTAATGCGTCAGGATAAAAGGTGCAGATATCTCATTCCAGCTGCTAACCACGACACACCTCATTTCATTCTCCTGACTGCATGCTGCTAATCTGGAGGAGTTTGAGAACGAACGTAGAAGAAGAAGACGCGGCTTAATATGCATTATACAGCAAGATTTGATTGTTAATTTGTATTCACGCAGCAAGATTTGATTGTTATGTGAATTACACAGCAAGATTTGATTGTTAATTTGTATTCACGCAGCAAGATTTGATTGTTAATTTGTATTCACGCAGCAAGATTTGATTGTTATGTGAATTACACAGCAAGATTTGATTGCTATGTGAAGTACACAGCAATATTTTATTACCACTTAAAATATTTGGGTAAGATCAAACCAGAATCTGCACTAGTTGTCGGGGAGTTCTGCGAGAAAACTAACATGTCAGGGAGTTCTGAGAAAAAACTAACATGTCAGGGAGTTCTTATAGAAAACTAACATGTCCGGGAGTTCTGAGAGAAAACTAACATGTCCGGGAGTTCTGAGAGAAAACTAACATGTCCGGGAGTTCTGAGAGAAAACTAACATGTCCGGGAGTTCTGAGAGAAAACTAACATGTCAGGGAGTTCTGAGAGAAAATATGTCAGGGAGTTTTGAGAGAAAAACATGTCAGGGAGTTCTGAGAGAAAACTAACATGTCAGGGAGTTCTGAGAGAAAAACATGTCAGGGAGTTCTGAGAGAAAAACTAACATGAATATCTTAAATGTCTGGGAAAAC
Source organism: Meghimatium bilineatum (assembly GCA_034231615.1). Classification (NCBI taxonomy): domain Eukaryota; kingdom Metazoa; phylum Mollusca; class Gastropoda; order Stylommatophora; family Philomycidae; genus Meghimatium; species Meghimatium bilineatum. The sequence continues at coordinate 36,882,667 of CM067301.1, forward strand.
AGCAAGTCTGTAGCTCGATAAGGAATGTCATGAAATGCACATGGAAGAAGGAGAAAGGGAGACATAGATAAACATGGAAGAAGGAGAAAGGGAGACATAGATAAACATGGAAGAAGGAGAAAGGGAGACATAGATAAACATGGAAGAAGGAGAAAGGGAGACATAGATAAACATGGAGATAGGAGATTCCATGGAAGGGAGGATAGGCAGGATCCTTGACTGTAAAGGTAATTGAGAAACAAATCAAAAGGTGTAGATTGTTAGGAGGGTCGTAGACAAGCTTCCGTAGAAAGGGAAGGGAAAATTTCGCCCGCCCCCTCCCTACCAAAAAAAACCACCATACTGATTTCAGATTGTTGCGATTATTTTTGAAAAGTGGTTGAAAGAGGGGAGGGTGGTTGAAAGAGGGGAGGGTGGTTGACTCAATTCCAATTACTAAAAGTCATGTTCTTATTTCCTAAGACGGTTTTAGCCTACTCCACTCTCCACTCCACGAACACCCAACCCTCATTCTACGGACTTGTTTCTTACTTAAATAAGACAAATGTACACGTAAGCAATAACAATAGAGTTGCATGCAAGTGTACACGAATCACTGCTTTCTAAATCACGACCAAAACTTGACTTATGTGTTCCTACCTCCATGTGATTTCCCATCACAAACTTGACTGTTATGTGTTCCTACCTCCATGTGATTTCCCATCACAAACATGACTGTTATGTGTTCCTACCTCCATGTGATCTCCCATCACAAACTTGACTGTTATGTGTTCCTACCTCCATGTGATCTCCCATCACAAACTTGACTGTTATGTGTTCCTACCTCCATGTGATTTCCCATCACAAACTTGACTGTTATGTGTTCCTACCTCCATGTGATCTCCCATCACAAATGATCACGTATAAGGTACTTGATAATTGAATAAAGAAAGAGAAAGGCAATAATGAACTGACAACATCAAACAGAGGACCAGACACAATTGTCCCTCATCAATTCGCGTCGCTGATGGTAGCAATCGTTGCAAGACTGTGTTTGGTGCCTCTAATCTGGTACATAACATAAACAAATTATGAGTTTGAGGATCAAATGAATGGAGACAAATTTCTCTGTCATTTTCGTATTCACCGAACTATGTTTAACCAGACTCGCATTCACCGGAATATGTTTAAACAGTCTCGTATTCACCGAACTATGTTTAACCAGACTCGCATTCACCGGAATATGTTTAAACAGTCTCGTATTCACCGAACTATGTTTAACCAGACTCGCATTCACCGGAATATGTTTAAACAGTCTCGTATTCACTGGACTTTGTTTAAACTTTCTCCTTGATCTAGTGATAATTGATTGTTATATTTCCCACACAATTCCAAGTCACAACTTGAACGTTTCAATTATTCTCTAACATGTAAACACATTAAACATTAGAGGCTATATTCATCCTCACCAATATCTATTATCTAGTGTCTTTCCTCGTGTGAATGATGTTTGATCATTTCCACACTTGACGTAAAGAGTAGAGGTGGGTGCCTCATTTGTCGTTCCAGGGCCAGATATATCGCCTTGGTTACATTGAGTCTATGTTTGTTCATGGCTATCTTCTTGTGTCTACATTGAGTCTATGTTTGTTCATGGCAATCTTCTTGTTTACATTGAGTCTATGTTTGTTCATGGCTATCTTCTTGTTTACATTGAGTCTATGTTTGTTCATGGCTATCTTCTTGTTTACATTGAGTCTATGTTTGTTCATGGCTATCTTCTTGTTTACATTGAGTCTGTTAGTTCATGGCTATCTTCTTGTTTACATTGAGTCTGTTTGTTCATGGCTATCTTCTTGTTTACATTGAGTCTGTTTGTTCATGGCTATCTTCGTGGTGTTTTCTTTCCACCGTTTTCTTGGATCACCTTTGGCTTTATCTTCGGATATTCTTTTGTTATATTCTTTTATTGTTATATTCTTTTATTGGTATTTGGTTTGACTTCATTCTCATAAGGTGACCGAACCATTTTACTTGCTGTCTTTCAATATGTTCAATCCATTATATTATACCAATTTCTTCATTTCTTATTTTAGTAAGTTTAGTAAGCATTAATAATACTGTTCTCGAAGATCTTGACTACGCAGATGACGTGGCCCTTTTGAGCGCAAACCACACAGATGCTCAATCTAAGCTTGACAATCTCCAACACTACTCAAATCAGATAGGGTTGAAAATCAACACATCAAAAACTCATATACTAGATTTTACGAGATCCAACGACAACATAGAAATTCAAAATGTTCCATTATTAAAAGTCAACAATTTTACATATTTAGGCACCAATCTAGCATTGGATGGAGACTCATCAAAAGAAATTTTACACCGTATTGCCCTTGCAGCGGGTGTTTTCAATAAACTACGCAACATATGGACGTCAAACACACTAAGAAACACCACAAAACTCAGGTTGTTTAACTCCAACATCATCCCTATTCTATCATATGGGTGCGAAAGTTGGAAAGCCACAAAAGCCACAGATAAAAGACTCGACTCCTTTGAAAACAAATGCCTACGTACCATTCTGAACGTTAAGTGGAGTGACTTTAAATCTAACACTACTATAAGAGAAGAAAGCAAACAAACCTATATATCTTCCTTCATTAGACAAAGGCGTTAGACTTACATTGGCCATGTTCTCAGAATGAACAGCCTAAGAATTCCCCAGCAGTCACTATATTGGGTGCCACCTGGAGTAAGAAGAAGAGGGAGACCTAGAGAAACTCTACGAAGAACCATTAATAGAGAAGGCATGTCAATGAACCTAAACAACACGCAACAATTGAAAGACCTGGCAACACAAAGACAGAAATGGAAAGCTATGGTTTCTGCCCTATGCGCCGCCTATGGCCCTGGAGGAACATAACATAACATAACATAACAATAAGCATTGCAGCTTTTCTCAGACACTTCATTTCACGTGTAAAAATTGTCCTCTGCTGCGAGGCTGTTAATGACCATGTTTGACATTGGTAGCAGAGTGTTGATATAAAAATTGTAGATATTATCTGTCTTTTGATGTTCATCTTGATCTTTGGGTAGAGAAAATATGGTGATAGTTGATAAGTCACCGTGTTTGCTTTCTAGCATATGGTTACTCGTCTGAACCATCCAAGATCTCAGAGGGGAATTAATCATGTTTATACAGCAGCAACGATTTTATTTCGAGTTATCTGATCATGTTTAGGTAAGATTTGCCTCTTATGATGAACTACGCCCCTGTGATATACAGACGTTATAGTCAAATATGGTTATCTTCTTCTTCTTCTTCTGCGTTCGTTCTCAAACTCCTGCAGATTAGCAGGATGTAGTCCATAGAACGGAATGCGTTGTGTCATGGTTTACAGCATTGCTGCGATATCTGCGCATTTCGGCCTGACACATCCGACTTCAGCATGGCTTTGGGTCACTGACCCTATATGGGATGTGACAGCCAACTCCATCCCATAACCTCCTTAGTCGCCTTTTACGACATGCGTGGAAGGTAAACAGTGTTGCTATTCTTTGTTCCCCTTTCGGGCCCCGGCAACACAAGGGAGAAATATGGTTATATTCCGCCTGTTAACAATACATAATAGTGAAGATCGCGGTTCTGGTAATCCAGTCAGCACAACTTTGCAAGTTATAATATATCGTATTTCTTCATTGCAGTTCGTTGTTTATATCTAGTCGGCATGTACATAGACATGATTTACCTTGATAAATCCCTTGGCTACCCTTCCGACCATTTATTTGAAGGAAAAAAACCCACTATGTTCCTGGTAATAGTACATGGTAATAGTACATGGTAATAGTACATGGTAATAGTACATGGTAATAGTACCTGGTAATAGTACATGGTAATAGTACATGGTAATAGTACCTACGTACAATACACAGTCGATCAACTTTACAATAAACGCACAGACAAAACGGTATGGGTATGAAATAATACAAATTAAAGTATACATGAAAATTTCAACTTTTCAACCGTAAGGTCTTTTTCAAAAAATACCAGACAGTGAACAAGCAGTGAAAATAATGAAGCTATCACAAAAGCATTAGACGGCATACATTTAACAGCAGAGACAACCAATGTAACCATGACGTGTACAAAAGTATTGTCACAGAGATAGGCAATGTAACCATGACGTGTACACAAGTATTGTCACAAAGACGCGTATTAAAAAAAATATAAGGGAAATTAGAACGAAATAAAACAACTACTTGAATAAAGAGTGGCGGGTGGATATATGTATTATATTTTATCTTAATTTGTTGCAACTAATGTTGTGTGTTTGTTATATGGAAAACAAAGAGGGAGGGGGGAGTGTGTTGAAAGAAGTTAGTTGGTAATCATCATTAGGTGCCGCGCCAGCGGACGTAGGCGATTACGGATCTCCACAGCCCTCTGTCAATAGTATTGTGTTTTATTCTGGTGATCTTGTTGCAAAGTGGTCCACCTCCAATAGTTATTGATGTCTGGCGATCTTGTTGCAAAGTGGTCCACCTCCAATAGTTATTGATGTCTGGCGATCTTGTTGCAAAGTGGTCCACCTCCAATAGTTATTGATGTCTGGTTATCTTATTACAAGGTGGTCCACCTCCAATAGTTATTGATGTCTGGTGATCTTGTTACAAAGTGGTCCACCTCCACTAGTTATTGATGTCTGGTGGTCTTGTTACAAGGTGGTCCACCTCCAATAGTTATTGATGTCTGGTGGTCTTGTAATGGCTTCTGTGTTATATATTTAAGATACATGTTCTTCTTGTTCTTCTTCTGTCGTCTTTCTCAAACTCCTGCATATTAGCTCCTGCGTGGGACCGCGAACTCAACCACATAACTTTCTCAAACTCCTGCATATTAGCAGGATGTAGTCCGGAGAAAAGAATACACTGTGCCATCGTTTACAGCATAATTGGAATACCTGCGCCTTTCGGTCTGACACATCTATATTCAGTATTGCTTTCTTTGGGTCACTTTCACCCTATATGGGATGGGACCGCGAACTCAACCACATAACTTCCTTTGTCGCCTCTTACGACATGCACGGGGGGGGGGGGGGTAATAAACGTCGCTATTTTTTGCTCCCCTCTCGCGTCCCGGCAACACAAGGGCGGAGATATTTGTTCCCCGAATGTGCTGGGGAAAGTATGCAACCTTTACGCACTTCAATATACGTCTTTATAAATTCGCCAACGTCATTATTTATAAAAAACATCATTGCTTTATATCTTTCTTTATACACCGATTGAATAACTGGTTTAGTTTTTGGTAAACATCATACAATAACCAATTCTTCTAATATTTGCACTGTACATCCAGGTAATGGGTTCAACGCTGTTTGACCTGGGGGTGAATGTGACACAGACAGTCAAGTATCTCGGTTTGTGGTAAAAAACAAATATAGAAACATTTCTCTGGTTTATTTGCTGTTAGCTATTCCATCCATCTATGCCGTATTTATCCATCATATATCCAACAACTAATCCATCCATTTATGCCGTATTTATCCATCATATATCCAACAACTAATCCATCCATCTATGCCGTATTTATCCATCATATATCCAACAACTAATCCATCCAGTTATGTCGTATTTATCCATCATGTATCCAACAACTAATCCATCCATTTATGCCGTATTTATCCATCATATATAAAACAACTAATCCATCCATTTATGCCGTATTTATCCATCATATATCCAACAACTAATCCATCCATTTATGCCGTATTTATCCATCATATATCCAACAACTAATCCATCCATTTATGCCGTATTTATCCATCATATATCCAACAACTAATCCATCCAGTTATGCCGTATTTATCCATCATGTATCCAACAACTAATCCATCCATTTATGCCGTATTTATCCATCATATATCCAACAACTAATCCATCCAGTTATGCCGTATTTATCCATCATGTATCCAACAACTAATCCATCCATTTATGCCGTATTTATCCATCATATATAAAACAACTAATCCATCCATTTATGCCGTATTTATCCATAATATATCCAACAACTAATCCATCCATTTATGCCGTATTTATCCATCATATATCCAACAACTAATCCATCCATTTATGCCGTATTTATCCATCATATATCCAACAACTAATCCATCCATTTATGCCGTATTTATCCATCATATATCCAACAACTATTCCCAGAAAGTAATAGCATCCACAGTATCTATAGGTAATTAATCTTTTCATTCTGTTGTTGCCATGGTAACACGTGTGTGAGTTTTTTTGGACAGGCACTGTAGTGATGGGCAGGTAGATACTAGTCATTACTGTCACAGAGTCAGGTGTGCTGCACTGTCACAGAGTCAGGTGTGCTGCACTGTCACAGAGTCAGGTGTGCTGCACTGTCACAGAGTCAGGTGTGCTGCACTATCACAGAGTCAGGTTGTGCTGCACTGTCACAGAGTCAGGTGTGCTGCACTGTCACACAGTCAGGTGTGCTGCACTGTCATAGAGTCAGGTTGTGCTGCACTGTCACATATCCAGGTGTGCTGATGTTAAAACATTGCTAGCATATCCTATTCAGGACGTAGCCACAGAATCCATAATTTCTTGGCTGTACTGATTTATTTTCTACTACTGCTGTTACCTAGGGTTTATTAACTTGTCGTGTTACCTGTCTTTGAAGTTTTTAGTGCATTGTTACGCAGATTCAATTCATACCCTGCAAATGCTTTGATAATATGCGACTGACAGTTTACAGACATCTTTGAATCGAAGCAACTGCAATAAAAAACAATAATAATAACCGTAACAATAACAACAACAATAGCAACAACAATAACATGCGGAAAAAATACCAATAACAACAATAGCAACAACAATAGCATGCAGAAACAATACCAATAGCAACAACAATAGCAGCAACAATATTAGCAATAACAATAATAATGGCAACAACACTAACAATAACCATAATAGCAACAACAACAATAATAATAATAACAACAACAGTTACAGTAATAACAACAACAGTAACAATAGCGGCAACATTACACAACAACGACAATAACAATAATAGTAACAACAACGACTAGGAAGTCATACAGTTGTCTGTTGAGAGTGTGGATGATGATTCGGATGTGGGAGTAAAGATGAGTGTTGAGAGTGTGGATGATGATTCGAATGTGGGAGTAAAGATGAGTGTTGAGAGTGTGGGTGATGATTCAGGTGTGGGAGTAAAGATGAGTGTTGAGAGTGTGGGTGATGATTCAGGTGTGGGAGTAAAGATGAGTGTTGAGAGTGTGGGTGATGATTCAGGTGTGGGAGTAAAGATGAGTGTTGAGAGTGTGGATGATGATTAGGATGTGGGAGTAAAGATGAGTGTTGAGAGTGTGGGTGATGATTCAGGTGTGGAAGTAAAGATGAGTGTTGAGAGTGTGGGTGATGATTCAGGTCTGGGAGTAAAGATGAGTGTTGAGAGTGTGGGTGATGATTCAGGTGTGGGAGTAAAGATGAGTGTTGAGAGTGTGGGTGATGATTCAGGTGTGGGAGTAAAGATGAGTGTTGAGAGTGGTAAGATACTGATGACAGTTGAAAATTTCGGATTTAGATGTGGAGTGCTGGCTCTCTGTCGTAGCGGTTAATCTATTCGTTCTGTGCTCCTGAGGTTGTGTGTTCGAGTTCCGCTTGCGACGTCTTGCTTATATTCGATTTTGGAGATCCCTGTGGATTATCTATTCTTCTTCTTCTTCAGCGTTGATTCTCAAACTCCTGCTGGATTTCTCTTGTAGCAGGACAATGGTCCTGCAAAGTTTTCAGTTGAATGTAGTCCAGATAATGGAAATGCGTTGTGTTGCCGTTTTATTTGCGCCAAAGGCACAACACATCCGTCTTCGGCTAAAGGATTATCTACTGAATCCATGAAGTTGTCTACTGCAAGTGACACTCGCTTTCAGAAGGACGGAGCGCATATGGGACAACCTGACTGCAGGAAGTCAATCCTCTGCGTCTGTTGAACTCTGATTTATTTCATAGAGCGTATCTGTGGCGGCCAAGATAGTGGGATCAAATCCTGTCGCAGACAATTCTGCATCCCGACCGTTCAGTAAGCAATGACAAACTACTAAACGTATTTATATTGCCTAGAAAATCACTACTGCCAAAAAATGCCGGATTGATGGCTACGTTTCCGATAGTATCACTAATAGCACGTAACTTCGTAGCTTCAAGTGATAATCTACAGGCGACACGAGACGGATTCGAACCCGTGACCTCTTGAACACAAGGCGAACAGCTTAACCACTACGCCAGGGAGATCCCCGAATCAGATCAACCATCATTCACCTGGGGACAGACAATAGACAATGTACATATCCCGCTGTGTCTGTATGTGATTAAGATGTGCATATAAACAGAATGAAAGACTAGTCGACTTGAAGCTGTAACAAGGTCAACTTTTCCTGTAGCTTAATCTAAATACATCAGGGTTGCCAGATGATTGGAAATGTTTTGACCAAATTTTTGGTTTTAAAGAAAATTGCTAAAAAAGATGAAATGTGAACATTATGTATAAACTATTACAATGTATTAAAACATGTTGAATTTTTCAGAATGCTACCTTTCTATAAATATGTTTTACCTCTCTTTAATTATCAACATTCAATAATTGCAGAATGACAAATTTCATTGGTTAGAATGCTATTCTCACACCCTTGAGGTCCCGGTTCAATCCACGGTTGGGACAGGATTTTATCTTTCGGAGGTACAATCAAAATCCTTCCTGTACATGTCGCAGTGTCGGATATTACAAAGCGGCCTTTATTTCCACAGCCCATACAAAGCCCCACTCCACTCCTCCATAGGCAAACATGCAGTAACGAAAGTTCACTTAATTTTAGATTTTCTTATGTTATTTTGACAATGTGGCGCATGAGCCAAACGTTAAAGCGCTGGTCTCACATACGTGAGTTTCAGGGTTCAGTGTCACATACGTGAGTTTCAGGGTTCAGTGTCACATACGTGAGTTTCAGGGTTCAGTGTCACATACGTGAGGTCCAGGGTTCAGTTTATGGTAAGGACTGGCTTATTTTATGTCGGAAGATAAATTTTTTAAAAAAACAACCTCATTCTGTACATGCCGTAGTGACAGCAAGGACATGCGGCCTTTAGCACACAGCAAGAACATGCGGACTTTAGCATACAGCTAGGACATGCGGACTTTACCACACAGCAAGGACATGCGGACTTTAGCACACAGCAAGGACATGCGGACTTTACCACACAGCTAGGACATGTGGACTTTAGCACACAGCAAGGACATGCGGACTTTACCACACAGCTAGGACTAGCGGACTTTAGCACACAGCTAGGACATGCGGACTTTAGCACACAGCTAGGACTAGCGGACTTTAGCACACAGCTACTAATACAATTTTCATTATACGCGCTGCAAAAAAGTAAATGTCAATGCTAGTAGCCTTTCCTCTTTTTCTTCTTCTCCTTCTTGCTCGAAGTTTAACAAGTCTACACAGCAAGTCCGGTTTCTTCAATAAATGCTGCTGTATTAGACAAGCTTCTGATTGATCCCTTACATTTTTCTGTGGATATCTCTCACTGTTCTTCCCTTAACTGGTTTAGTGTATTGCAGGATATATTCAGCGATCTGTGCTGTCTGCCCACATGGACATAAAGGTGATGGGACCAGTCTTAGTCTGTTTAAGTGGCTGATTAATCTGTAGTGTCCTGTCCTGAAGCGGAAGATGATAACCTGCTCAACTCTGTCGAGATAGTGATAACTGTCTTGTGGGGGGGGGGAGCCGACTTCCTGATAGCTTTGATGAGGGTCCTCTTTTACTGGTAGATAATTTCTTGGCCTTTTTGTTCCTGCGTTACTCCATCTTGTGCCAGCTTAACTGCTTTTTTCATTTCCTGTTACGCCACAATGGGATGGTATCCACTGCAATGCTACCCTTCTTTGGATGCTCACTTCTCGCATGGCTTCCTTCAGGTCTGGTAGTTTATTTCTGTCAAGGTCTTATAGGACAGATATTGCATCAGTAAGAAATACCACCTATTGACATTAGCTTGTTTAAAAAACAAATATTTCTGCAGTAATGTTTATGGCATGTACTTCGGCAGAGTAGTTTGAGCAGAGGATTCCAGTTGGTGAACATGTGGATTCATTTTCTTTTCCTGGATATTTTATGTAAACTTTCAGCACCTCCATTCTTCACTGCTTTGGTTGTTGATCCATCGGTATATACTTGTATCCACACTTCTCTGGGGTACATATCTCCATCGGTATATACTTGTATCCACACTTTCTCTGGGGTACATATCTTCAATCGGTATATACTTGTATCCACACTTTCTCTGTGGTACATATTTCCATCGGTATATGCTTGTATCCACACTTCTCTGGGGTACATATCTCCATCGGTATATACTTGTATCCACACTTCTCTGGGGTACATATCTTCAATCGGTATATACTTGTATCCACACTTCTCTGGGGTACATATCTTCAATCGGTATATACTTGTATCCACACTTTCTCTGTGGTACATATCTTCAATCGGTATATACTTGTATCCACACTTTCTCTGGGGTACATATCTTCAATCGGTATATACTTGTATCCACACTTTCTCTGGGGTACATATCTTCAATCGGTATATACTTGTATCCACACTTTCTCTGGGGTACATATCTTCAGTCGGTATATACTTGTATCCACGCTTCTCTGGGGTACATATCTTCACTCGGTATATACTTGTATCCACACTTTCTCTGGGGTACATATCTTCAATCGGTATATACTTGTATCCACGCTTCTCTGGGGTACATATCTTCAATCGGTATATACTTGTATCCACACTTTCTCTGGGGTACATATCTTCAATCGGTATATACTTGTATCTACACTTCTCTGGGGTACATATCTTCAATCTTGTTGCATACTATTGTTTTCTTGTGGAGATGATTCAGTTCTCTCATCAGTGTAGTTGTTGTTTATGATGGATCTGATAGTGGTGTTTTGATATTGCTCTCACGGAACTGAGAAATGTGTGGGTGTTATTTCTCTTGTTTTCTGGTAGTTCTTCCTTATATTCTCTGTTTAGTTATTATGTTCGGTAAATAAAACTGCTTCTCTTCAGCCTTCTACTGGCTAGATCACCGAACCTGGTCTTCATTGGTTGTTGTGGCATGTTCCTGTCCTTTTCTGCATGAATCATGGTCTTAGTGTTCCGTCTGTATGGTAAGAGGGTGATGCCTGTATTGTTTTTCCATTTATTTATGGGAGATGTCTTCATGGCACCTGTGATAAGACGAAGTGCTTGATTTGTACCTTGTAGATGGGAAATGACCGCTGAAGTCCATGCTGTTGAACCATATTCTAGTACTGGTCTAAATGCACCTGAGTATATCTTATTTAAGGTTGCCTCATTTGACCACCACCCTAGTTTGTTCCTGCCAATTTCCTCAGAATGACACGCTTCTTTCTTGCCTTTGCTTCTACTTTCTCAATGTGAGGCCTCCATTGTCAGTCTCTTATCTAGTGAAGTGCTCAAGTACACCGGCTCGTCTTCTGTTTAGATATGTACATTTCCGAGTTTTATCTCTCCTGCTTTGTCCTTATTTTAGAATGTTAAGAGTGTTGTTGAGGACTTTTCAGCATTGATCTTTACCATCCATTTCTCTGCCCATGCTCCTATGTTGTCTGCTGCCTTTTGTATTTTCTTGTGCGCGATCTTTAGATGTTCTTCTACACACCACACCACCAGGTTATCAGCGTACATAACAGTTCTTACACCTTGTGCCAGTTCGCAGATTAGATCGTTTATGAACACAAGAAACAGAGTTGGAGACAGTACTAAGCCTTGAAGACCATGCTTTAGAATAACTTTTTTGCTCTTATGACCTTTCATGGAGACTTGCTTTTAGATTGTGTAGGAAGGATAGTATCCACTTGCTCATGTTACTCCTGATTCCAAGGCAACTTTACTATCAGTCCATCTTTCTAGACCTTGTCAAAAACTTAATTTTAGGAAGCTTAATTATAGCCATGTGGCTAGAAAAATTATCAAAATGGCAACCTTGTTTACATTTCACTTAGCTCAGTCGTGGATAGGGGAAGAGTGTCGTGCATTTCCGTTGTTCGTGTGCTGTTCCCGACGTGTCCTCTCATCACTAAATTTCAGCCCTCGTCGTTGTGTATGTATGTAGTCGCGTAGAAACAGGATGTGTGCAAGGATAGGTTACCGATACGCTAGGGCTATTTGTTGATTTGAAACCGCAGATAATTATACATACCAAAATAAATTGAAATGGAAGACGATCATAGATATTCTCCCACACCCACACATGATTCGAGGATTATATCTGCACTTCAAGATCTCAAACGTCGGTCTGGGATATCTGTAGAAAGTGGATTGTTAGATCACGCGCCTACTTTTACAGATAAAGTTAAGAGAAAGTTTATTAATACTAAAACATTTTGTACGCTAGCTACAAAACTGTGCACGAACACTCAGACTCCACAACAAGAGGATTGCTCACATAAACAAGGGTGTGATCACACGACTAGTTGTATCTCACATGCCAGTTCGGACGACCTAGACTGTAACCGATGTGATAACGAAGGTGATATTCATCAGATGAGTATCAGTTCTGAAAGTGATATCTTACCAAACGCCACAAGTTCAACTTTACTATCACAATCCTGTTATAATCCGTGCCCAGTTTCTGCACTGGATAATAGAGAAGAATCTGGACAAGAGTTATTGACAACTGAAGAACATCGAATGGGAAGCCTGTTCAAAAGCGCTTGTTTTGTTTTGGGCAAGCCTGATAGTTTAGGATTTTCTGTCAGTAATGACAGACACGTGGAAGATGTTGCTTTCAGTGATGACAGACATGCGAAAGATGTTTCTGTCAGTGATGACAGACACGTGGAAGATGTTTCCCACAAACGTAGTAAGGAGCTGTCTAAATTTTTCTTCGGTGACAGAAGAGATTCTCAGGAAAACAAAGATGACAACCATTGCCTTGACAACGACGCTAAAAGAGCACAGTTGCCATGGGAACAGTGTGTACACGTCACTGAAGGTGACGGATTAGACTCATTTCAAGGACATTCAGATGCTCTCCCGGTTAACCACGAGATGATCGATTTTCAACATAGACATGAAGACAAGATCTCTACAGGAGACACTTTCTCCCACGAGCCAATGGTTACAGACAACGACCATGCGCCCATAGTTTCACAATCTCCTTCAGACGACAAAATATATCATCCACCATGCCCCCCTTCAACGACTGATAAACCAACATTTCGAAGACAATTAAGCAAACGAAAAAGCGATCAATTTGAAGCATTTCTACCCGAGTCAGCCTACTTAAATCTTGAAGACAGTGATGACGATGATGAGGACGATGAGTTTTATTCTGTGGGAGGTTCTATGGGTCGACCAAGTGATCCATGCACTCCAACCACCCCAAAGACAAGACGCCTAGAGAAGTAAGTACTTTTTACTTGTCCATCTACACCAATAGTTATACTTGTTAAACTTTACACAAAATAGAAGTTAGCTGTTAAACTTCACACAAAATAGAAGTTAACTGTTAAACTTCACACAAAATAGAAGTTAGCTTTAGTTATACTTGTTAAACTTCACACAAAATAGAAGTTAGCTGTTAAACTTCATACAAAATAGAAGTTAGCTGTTAAACTTCACACAAAATAGAAGTTAGCTGTTAAACTTCACACAAAATAAAAGTTAGTGTTAGTTTTACTTGTTGAACTTCACACAAAATAAAAGTTTGCTTTCGTTATACTTGTTAAACTTCACACAAAATAGAAGTTAGCTTTAGTTACACTTGTTAAACGTCACACAAAATAGAAGTTAGCTGTTAAACTTCATACAAAATAGAAGTTAGCTTTAGTTACACTTCTTAAACTTCATGCGAAATGTAAATTATCTTTAGTTACACTTGCTAAATTTCACACAAACTGGAATTTAACTTTTGCTAAACTTGCTACAATTTGCACAAGTGATGCAAGTTTTGTCTTCTTTTAGTGAAATAGTATACTTCTCATTCTGTTATAATAAAGGATCGTTTTTTGGACAAAGACCGTTTAGTCGACACGTCAATCTAGTCCGGTATTGTACTGTCTAATGTTGAATATATCCAACTTGACAGTGCCGGTTGTAATAGATCTCCAACTTGACAGTGCCGGTTGTAATAGACTTCCAAATCTCCAAGATTATAAGCAACTTCCCGCCGAAGACGGATGTGTCGGGTCATTGGCACAAATAAAACGGCGACACAACGCATTTCCATTCTCTGGACTACATCCTGCTAGAAATCTAATAGGACCATGGTTCTGATACAAGAGATATCCAGTGGGAGTTTGAGAATGAGTGCTGAAGAAGAAATATGCAACTTGACAGTGCCGGTTGTATAGATCTCCAAATCTCCAAGATTACTTGTTTCTAGTGATGTTAGTGTACTAATCACAATGTTATATGAGCATCTATTTATGTGTGCTTCTCTATGTCTCTCTCTCTCTCTCCAAAATATATAATTGTTCTTCTCTTATCCATCTATCCACAATCTTGCTCCGTATAGTTTCTTTCTGAGTATCATTTCTTTTTATCTATGCCAATCATAATATTTATTTGTTGTTGTTTGTTTTTGTCCTGGTGAAGACTTTTTACTCGAAACATCGTTTTTTTCTGTTGCAAGTAAATTCAAGTAGGAAGGATAAGAAAAAATGAAAACAATTCTTAACACATGACCAGGTCACCCAATCGCCTTGCAACTAATGTAAACAGGTTTTCCGTACTTGGCCAATCACATCCCACCAAAGTGGTATGATGTGTCAAGATATTTCAAACTGAACAATCGACACAGGGACTATTACAACATCAGCAAACATCGACACAGGGACTATTACAACATCAGCAAACATCCCGTACAAATATTACAGTAGCACCAGGAACACAAACATAAAACATCTGTATTCCTACTACAAGGATTACACTAGGAACACAAACATAAAACATATGTATTCCTACTACATGGATTACACCAGGAACACAAACATAAAACATATGTATTCCTACTACAAGGATTACACCAGGAACACAAACATAAAACATCTGTATTCCTACTATAAGGACGTCAGCTGTAAGAATTATTTTCATTTATCCCTATGTTTTCTACGTGAATTTACTTGTATAAGTTTGTTGTTTTTTTTTGAAGCAACATTATCCTGTTTCTATGTTGTTGTTTTTTTTAAAATGTGTATAAGTAGCCCTATATGTCCTTATAGTAGGAATACGGATGTTTTATGTTTGTGTTCTTGGGGATACTTCAATACATGTACGGGATGTTCGTTGTTGTTGTAATAGTCTTTGTCTCGATTGGTCCGTTCTCAGTGACTTAAGTGTGCAGGTTGAATGTCTTGACGAAATCACATCTTTTTTTTGTGGGAGGTGGGGTCGGGAATGGAGTTGGTCAAGTACATAAAACCTGTTTACTTGAGCAAGGCGATTTGGTTCCGCTAGAACGGGCGTGGTTCAATTCATTATTTGTTTCTGTCGGTGTCGTTAGTGTGTTTTGTATTTTGCCGCAACACCCCTTACATATCTATGTTTTGCCCCCCCCCCCCAATTGCTCTGTGTTGCACTAGCCCTCACATCTTTAGTAAGTTAGGATGTTCTCTAACACTGCGGATTTATTCATTCATGTATATCAATGACTTAATCTGTCTGTTTATAAAGTTATGTGTATCAGCGACTTGATCTGTCTGTTTATAAACTTAATAATTCTCTAATTATTTTCTAATGTTGCCAGGGTCAATTTATTTCCGACTAGACCAAAACTAGAACACTGAATATTGTATAGGCTATAATTTGACTTGGAAAGAAAGATCAAATTTGAAACAGAAAACACGTATAGATGAAACATTAGACATAACTTGCATAGAAAACTGGCATGGTAAAAACATGCAGATTATTCAATGTCGCCACACGCCTATATGTAAGTTTTATATGCTGCGTGATTGTCTGATCCTGACTTTATGAATAGCGAAGAGCTTGTGTACAAGAATTAAATACAGGTCACCCAAGTCTATACCGTACATCAGTGTTTCCCACCACAGGTGGGGGGGGGGGGGCAATTTGACTGTTCAGAGGGGTCTTCTTCTTCTTCTGCGTTCGTTCTCAAACTCCTGCAGATTAGCAGGATGTAGTCCGGAGAACGGAATGCGTTGTGTCATGGTTTACAGCATTGCTGCGATATCTCGCCTTTCGGCCTGACACATCCGACTTCAGCATGGTTTTGGGTCACTGACGCTATATGGGATGGGACAGCCAACTTCATCCCATAACCTCCTTAGTCGCCTTTTGCGACATGCGTGGAAGGTAAACAGTGTTGCTATTCTTTGCTCCCCTTTCGAGCCCCGGCGATACACGGGCGCTTCAGAGGGGTAATTAGATCAAGTTGTAATTAGGCTTCATTTAGGAATAATTAAATTTTATAAATATTAAACAAATATGGTATATGTTACATTGGGGGGGGGGGCATCAGAATTATAGAAAGACTTAGGGCCTCTTACTAAAAATAAAAAGGTAACAAAAAAAGATATGGTATATTTTTTTAAACATGCTGGGAAACACTGCTCTATAGGGGTGCAAAGGGAACGCATTGCTCTAGGCGGACTCAGGGTTAGCAGATAACCAAGATCCCAAATGTACCTCCACGCGGTGCACCCTGGAAACAGAAATACAGCAGCTCGAGCTGATTCTGGCCAAATCATTTGGGGATCGTGTCCGAGAATGTGGAGGTAGCAGATGGAAAGAGATTTGACTGCACAAGAGACAGACAATATCTCCGACACCACCAGCATCACCACATATAGCGACACTGTCGACATACAGTGAAGCTAGTCAGTCCAGTCCGAACATTGGAGGGGCGGCCAATGTAAAATGCACGTAAAGATAGATGCATGGCGAGAGACAAATAGATTTCATACCGAGTACAATGAAACAATGAAATGGCAGAACAGCGCTAGAGGGCAGCGCGAACTGCAAATAGAAAGTGAAAAGTCCCTAGGAAAGGGGAACTACAAGCTCCGTCAGCTCGAGACGAGCTTCTAGTTACCTGTGTTCCTTACAGGCAGAGACCCAGACCCATCCATTGGCGTTTGGTAAAGCAAGAAGACCTAACCCAACTCTAATGTCGAGCCTTCCTAAACCGGAAATATGCTCGCGAAGAGAAAGGGTTCCGTACTCGATGCACTCAGGCACAAAAGGGACAACGATTTAGCCCTGGCCCAACTCTACTGTCAGGTTTTCCTACACCGGAAATACACTTGAAGAGAGAAAGGGTTCAGTATCTGATGGGCTCAGGCGCTATTGGGACAAGGACGCTCAGCTCGTGAACGCCTTGCTCTCAAACGCGTGGTGTAAGACTCGAACTTGGACAAGGGGTACACGATGTCGGTGAATAACACCTCGGCTAAGAGGGCGAAAGAGCCAGGGTCCAACTCCTCTGTTGAGTTCTTCCCCTTAAGGAACCAGGTTCACGGATGAGAAACGGTTCAGTACCCAATGGGCACAGGCACAGCACGTCCAATTACACGAGGCAAGTTCATAGACAGTGGAACACTTCGTTCAAGTCAGACGAGAGCAAAAAATCGCATGGGCGAAGAGTCTCCACTACGCGTGCCTGGAGACAGATATAGAGGCTGTCACAGGCTAAGGGTAGCCCACCCGAATTGTCAAGGCATGCCGAAATCGGATGTGCTAGGCCTACAAGGCGCATAACGGTGGCACAACGTAATCACGCTCCCGGCGGAAATCGCACGGATATCCGTGATGGTTACAATGGAGCGAACGAAAAACAAACAAACAAACTGCTCTATATACATTCCACTTTATTATATTTGGTTTAACAAATGTTTCCGAGTTACTATGACGTCATCGAAACCTGCGTACGCTTTTGTTAACTATAAGTTTGTGCATGGTTTCCATCGATTTGTATAAAATCAAGGTTTTATTTATTTTAAAAAAAAGAGATGAGATCAGTATTACAATCATTATATTACAATATTACATATACAATCATTTTTTTCTCCCGGGACGGATATCTAAACATCAGCCGCGATCCTCGACAGTAAACACCTCTGTACAGAAAGTAAACATGACCTGAAAGGCTTATTTTGTATTATTTCCATACATTTCGTTGGTCGGTCTTATCTCATTTTGGCATTCAACTCCAAATATATAAATAGTGACCAACGAAAACACGACAATAATCAAAAACGTCACGAATGAAGTCTTGTTTACTTTCTGTTGTGAGGTATATACTGGTATCCGGTTATGCATGAGCGCACACATTCTTGCATTCATTCTCAAACTCCCACTGGATCTCTATTGTAGTAGAACAGTAATTCTAATAGATTTCCTACAGGGTGTAGTTCAGAGAATGTGGATGTGTTATGTCTCCATTTTAGTTGGCATGATGGTCCGACACATCAGACTTCAGTGATGGTATATAGCTTTATTCAAGAGGCATGTCATACATGTGAAAGTTATCTGTCAAGTGTGTCATACATGTGAAATGTATCTGTCAAGTTTGTCATACATGTGAAAGTTATCTGTCAAGTGTGTCATACATGTGAAATGTATCTGTCAAGTTTGTCATACATGCGGAAGTTATCTGTCAAGTTTGTCATACATGTGAAAGTTATCTGTCAAGTATGTCATATATGTGAAAGTTATCTGTCAAGTTTGTCATACATGTGAAAGTTATCTGTCAAGTTTGTCATACATGTGAAAGTTATCTGTCAAGTTTGTCATACATGTGAAAGTTATCTGTCAAGTGTGTCATACATGTGAAAGTTATCTGTCAAGTTTGTCATACATGTGAAAGTTATCTGTCAAGTTTGTCATACATGTGAAAGTTATCTGTCAAGTGTGTCATACATGTGAAAGTTATCTGTCAAGTTTGTCATACATGTGAAAGTTATCTGTCAAGTTTGTCATACGTGTGAAAGTTATCTGTCAAGTTTGTCATATATGTGAAAGTTATCGGTCAAGTTTGTCATACATGTGAAAGTTATCTGTCAAGTTTGTCATACATGTTAAAGTTATCTGTCCAGTTTGTCATGCATGTGAAAGTTATCTGTCAAGTATGTCATACATGTGAAAGTTATCTGTCAAGATGTGTCTCGTGAGATATGTTGTATGTAATGAAGTAAGTAAATGAAATGGAGTGTACCCATTGAGAGACAAGCAGAGAACCGCTAAGTATGCAATGCCACATACACTGCTCTGTGAACTTGCATTCCAGAAATATTTTCATGCTCTAATGCCGCTATTATATCAAAACACAAGAAATATGACCATATTTGGGTGGGGCTAGAATCTTAATATTTAGGGGGTGTGGATCGAACTCACAGAAACTGTTCCGTCTTCTATTGGTTGATAGTGACGTCATAGATTTGTAGACTGGGTCGACACGGTATCTGGTTTCTCATAATCCCAGGTTTTATGTTCTGAATGGATCATATGTATTTCATGGTTTATGAGACTTATTTTCAGAGCAATGACGAACCCATCCCTATGGCTTTAAGTATATGCTTTGCAGTCTGGCCGGTGCGGTAGATTTGCTGAGTATGATAGAAGTCTTCGAAATACCGTCCCCTTAATCCCCTCCCGCCCCCACCCACCGACAATGTATTTTGATTGATGCCACCTGATGCGGCCGTCTGCCTCCATCATAGCACGACGCGGCCCTGCTTGCAGTGAAGACGGTAAATGACCTATGTGTGTCTTTAGCATTTGCATTACCTTCTTACATTTCATCGTCGTGTGTTGTCTTCCATCGTCAGGCTCTGTTCTGTTAAACCATGTAATGCATCCACATGACGTATTCTAGCTAAATTTCATTTGAATATATATGTATTAGAAAACTCTTAAAATTTCTTTGAGAAGAATTCCAAGTCAAAGAATATCAAGAGAAGACACCGAACAACAATGCTCCTACAACAATAAGAAGAAAATGATGGACTTATATCGGACATGTACTTAGAATGAATGAAAACAGACTGCCAATACAAACATTAAAATGGGTACCAGATAGAAAAAGAAAAAGAGGAAGACCAAGATATACTTTTCACAGAACAACCATTTAAGAGAGATCTCAACAGCGTGCAGGAATTGCACACAGTAGCATCACCTCGCTCAAAGAGGTGGTATCTGCTCTATGCACCGCACCGTATTCGGCGCAGAAGGTACGAGTGTCTGACGAGCCTCTAGGCCGCTGTGTGAAATGGGATCCCCCAATGGAATCCCAAGGTCGGGTGTTTCAGGACTAAATGCCCAAATATCGCAGCAAAGCTGTAAAACATGACCCAACGCACTCCGTTCTCTGGACTACATCCTGCTAACCTGCAGGAATATGAGAATGTACACAGCAGAAGAAGAAGAGTTATTAAGAAGTTACAGATGGTCTGCAAGACGGACAATGTGGCACATACATATATGGCACATAGGTTTGCCATCTGGGTGTGATGGTCCGCCATTCTGTAGTGTCTCCTCTCAGAAAGTAACATGCGTACATAACCATACCACGACCAATCTCAACATAAGACCTAACAGAAAAATAGAAAAAATAGGAAAATCAGCCTCCTTACGTGATGTTTTCTCTTTGCGTGATGTTTTTGGTTATTGTCGTATTGTGTATTGGTCACTTTGTATATATTTGTGTTGCATACCACAGTCGATCAACGAAGCGCATGGGAGTAATCGACAACATGACCCATGCATGGGCCTGATAGAATTCTGTTAGTAGTTCTGCATTAGCGAGACCATATACGTTTGAGTGACACCTCCGTTGCTCAACTGAGGAAGGACCTGGGGTAATTTTTATTCAGAAATGGTATGGGATGTTAAGAGTTGCCGTCTCACAGATACAGGTATTACTTCACCATCATCATTATCATGTGTATGAACTTCTATCTGGAAGGTTGGACATGTTCTGTGTGAACTTCTATCTACAAGGTTTAACATGTTCTGTATGAACTTCTATCTGGAAGGTTGGACATGTTCTGTGTGAACTTCTATCTACAAGGTTTAACATGTTCTGTATGAACTTCTATCTACAAGGTTGAACATGTTCTGTATGAACTTCTATCTACAAGGTTGAACATGTTCTGTATGAACTTCTATCTACAAGGTTGTACATGTTCTGTATGAACTTCTATCTGTAAGGCTGAACATGTTCTGTATGAACTTCTATCTGTAAGGTTGAACATGTTCTGTATGAACTTCTATCTGCAAGGTTGAACATGTTCTGTATGAACTTCTATCTGCAAGGTTGAACATGTTCTGTATGAACTTCTATCTACAAGGTTGAACATGTTCTGTGTGAACTTCTATCTACAAGGTTGAACATGTTCTATATGAACTTCTATCTGCAAGGTTGAACATGTTCTGTATGAACTTCTATCTGCAAGGTTGAACATGTTCTGACTAGGAAGACAACCGCGGAGTCATCCAGAAATAAGGTTGTCATAGCAACTGATGCGATCATAGTTTGTCAGTCGTGATAAATTGGATAGAGTTGTAGCGTCTTACTGTAAATTGGGGTGCTCCGTGGCGGAGTGGTGAAGTCGTTTGTCTTTTACTCAAAAGATCGTGGGTTCGAGTACGGTATGTTTTTTAAATTGTTTTTTTTTTTTTGGAAAATGTGAGTTTCTAAGACTTATCGCTTCTTCGTTAAAAAGACGGATTATATATGGAAAAAAATCGAAGTGCAATGAAGTTAATCCTCTACACCTTTGGGGTCTATTATAAGAAATAATGTATAAATCATTTCACTGTTTGACCAGACGTTTGTTTTTAAAACAAGTGTGTAAAGCAGTGCTTACTGGGTTTTCTAGTTTTTAAAACATGTGTGTAAAGCTGTGCTTACTGGATATTCAAGTTTTTTTAAAATGTGTATAAATGACAATAAGTAATGAAAATCATCCAGTCATCAAATCCAGTGAACCGGAATAAATAAATCCAGTGATCATAACAATAAACAAAACTAGAGAACATAGCAACATACAAAACTAAAGTGAAACGAACTTCTGAATCTAAATACCTGAGAAGTATATTGGCATACAACGGAAAATTAGACAGAAATCAAGACAAGATGTCAGAAAGCAAACATAGCGACATACAAGCTATCACCATTAATGCACAACCCAAAGATTAAGATGGAAGTCAAGAGACAGATGATAAACAGTATTTTTATGCCAACACCCTGCTATCAATACTAGACATGGGCACTGAAAGCTGCCCAGCGGCGAAAATGTACAACATGTGAGATGAAATGCCTGAGAAAAGTCGCAAGCGTGACCAAATTAGACAAAATGAGAAATGATGAAATCAGGAGAAGAATCGGTGTACGACCATGCACAGAATACATCGAGAAACAATAGATACATGGTTTGGACACTTTATGAGAATGAACAATAATAACTAGCAACAAGAACATATAACATAAGGGGATCCAGATACAAGGCCAGAGAAAGATACAAATTACAGAGAACCCACTGGTTACAGAGAACATACTGGTTACAGATAACTCACTGGTTACAGAGAACCCACTGGTTACAGAGAACATATTGGTTACAGAGAAGTCACTGGTTACAGAGAACATACTGGTTACAGAGAATCCACTGGTTACAGATAACCCACTGCTTACAGAGAACATACTGGCGTTACAGAGAACCCACTGGTTACAGAGAACCCACTGGTTACAGAGAACTCACTGGTTACAGAGAACTCACTGGTTACAGAGAACCCACTGGTTACAGATAACCCACTGCTTACAGAGAACATACTGGCGTTACAGAGAACCCACTGGTTACAGAGAACATACTGGCGTTACAGAGAACCCACTGGTTACAGAGAACCCACTGGTTACAGAGAACTCACTGGTTACAGAGAACTCACTGGTTACAGAGAACCCACTGGTTACAGATAACCCACTGCTTACAGAGAACATACTGGCGTTACAGAGAACCCACTGGTTACAGATAACCCACTGCTTACAAAGAACATACTGGCGTTACAGAGAACCCACTGGTTACAGAGAACTCACTGGTTACAGAGAACCCACTGGTTACAGAGAACCCACTGGTTACAGAGAACCCACTGGTTACAGAGAACTCACTGGTTACAGAGAACTCACTGGTTACAGAGAACCCACTGGTTACAGAGAACCCACTGGTTACAGAGAACTCACTGGTTACAGAGAACCCACTGGTTACAGAGAACCCACTGGTTACAGAGAACTCACTGGTTACAGAGAACCCACTGGTTACAGATAACCCACTGCTTACAGAGAACATACTGGCGTTACAGAGAACCCACTGGTTACAGAGAACCCACTGGTTACAGAGAACCCACTGGTTACAGAGAACCCACTGGTTACAGAGAACCCACTGGTTACAGAGAACCCACTGGTTACAGAGAACCCACTGGTTACAGAGAACTCACTGGTTACAGAGAACTCACTGGTTACAGAGAACCCACTGGTTACAGAGAACTCACTGGTTACAGAGAACTCACTGGTTACAGAGAACCCACTGGTTACAGAGAAGTCACTGGTTACAGAGAACCCACTGGTTACAGAGAACCCACTGGTTACAGAGAACCCACTGGTTACAGAGAACCCACTGGTTACAGAGAACTCACTGGTTACAGAGAACCCAAGACAGGTTTAGCCGTGGATAAATAGACAGATATAATATGAGAGCTGCTGGCTCGTTGAAAATCATCCTTGTAAATCCGGCGGTTCTCATGAGCACATTTGGTGCTCTCGTAATGAAATAACTGTGCTCGCGCCATGAGAGTTAAAAAAAAGTGCTTTTAAGTACTAACGTTTACTTGTGGGTGGTGCTCGCGAGCACTTACGTTTTAATGTCGGCGGTGCTCCTGCATGAACCGGTTAAGAACTTTTTTTTTTTTAAATACGTTACTGCATGTTTTCATGTGAAGGAGTGCTGGGAGGCTTTCTATGGGATGTGGAAATAAATGCCGCTTTGCCATGACAGACCTCGTGACATGTACAGGCATTGACAGGACGGATTTTGATTACACCTCCAAAAGAAAAAAATCATGTCCTATCCCTGAAGTGAACCCAGGACTTCAAGAGTCTGAGAACGGGGCACTAAATACACCGCCATGCGCACCTCTGTTCTAAAGTGACACGTGATTTTTCCCCGGCATGCTCATTAGTCACTTTGTGTATACTTTAAGTCAAACGCCAATAAAAATTACGGGAAAAGTCAAATGCTTCAGTTTAAAAGGATGATTCCCAATTAACGAGCAGGTTTTTTTTGGTCAGATTATTTGGTCAATTGCAGTTCATTAGTCCATGGTTACGGTTTAGCAAGGGATCGAGTCTGTTTCTGCATATTTGTAGAACTAGTTGACTTCTTACTACTTAATTGGCAACTATCTTCGTTGTAACTACCATATAAATATACTTCAAAACAGAGAAAAATCTCATATTTTACCACTTCAAACATAGCCATCACGTATTCAAAGCGTGTCACAGATTGACCTCAGCGTTACCACAGCTGAGGTTTTTTTTCACTAGATCTGGTCTTTTTGGCCGCCGTCTGGTGTGTTGTGGTTCTTTTTAACAAAATTTGTCTTACTCTGGGGTTTTACATGAAACTAAGAATTTAGCCAGAAGACGGGTCAATTCTCCCGACTATCCAAAAATTCACTAGAAATCTCATGAAGACAATGGAAATGCACATGAAAATTGACGATTGCTTTTGTTTCAAGTATTTACCTACTTCCCGAGTCTTATATATATTTAATTACATATTCTGGGAGTATCTGAAATTTGTACAGTGCGACCTGCGTTATTTCGAAAACGTCATTGGTAACTACGTTTGACTTTCGATGGTCTGCAGCCATGTTATCTTAGTGTGTCACGAAAACACTTCTGGTTTAGAATATTCTGAGCGAGTTCGAATCTTCAGGTAACCCAACTTCGTTGTAATAATATCTAATTGTTTGTCTCGATGACCAGTTTCCTCTGTAATTTCCCCCAAGTGTAAGATTGGACAAGATAGTTGACGGTTCTTGCAAAAATGTTTCATGGTTATGAATGACGGTCGTGATGTTTTCTAAGAGTAAATAATCTTGGCCTAATCTTATCTGGTCAAATGTTCAAGAGGGAAGTTTGGCTCATCTCATAGTTGACATTTCTATCTGGCAATTACCATTTGGAGAACAGAAATTTCGTCAATAATTATGGAGGAAGGTTTGAGATAATTTGACAGTTTTTGACAAGGGAGAGAGGGGGGGGGGGAGTCTGATATATTTTGATAATTGTTGACAAGGGTAAATGGGGGAGGGGGTCCACTGAGATAATTTTGCAGTTGTTGACAAGGGAGGGGGTTCTCAGATATTGTGACAGTTGTCAGGAAAGAGGGTTGAGGTTTTTCTTTGAAATTTTGACAGTTATTGACAAAAGAAAAGAGGATGGGGTTATACTATTCCCGTGCTTCGGTCACGGCTGGTTGAATATTTATGCTTCGGTCACGGCTGGTTGAATATTTATGCTTGGGTCACGGCTGGTTGAATATTTATGCTTCGGCCACGGCTGGTTGAATATTTATGCTTCGGTCACGGCTGGTTGAATATTTATGCTTCAGCCACAGCTGGTTGAATATTTATGCTTCGGTCACAGCTGGTTGAATATTTATGCTTCGGTCACGGCTGGTTGAATATTTATGCTTCGTCACGGCTGGTTGAATATTTATGCTTCGTCACGGCTGGTTGAATATTTATGCTTCGTCACGGCTGGTTGAATAATCATGCTAAGTAACTCCGTCATTATTTTCTTACAGTGTCTAATCTATTTTATCCTTGACTTTATAAAGGTAATATCTGAACAAAATAAAGGAACTGCTGATTTTTAGTATTATGCTTCTTCAATTTTCCTTGTCCGACTCCCGGCAAGTCCGACAGTCTGTCACAACTCCTTGTACATACTGGGGAAGACTCTTTTTAAGAAACATGACGAGATGGACATATTACAGTTTAGTAGAGTGCAATACAATGACATGGCTTCAGTATATACCTCTGAACAGAAAGTAAACAAGATTTCACTCGTTACATTTTTTTATTGTCTTGGTTTTCGTTGGTCACTATTTATATACATGGAGCCGCATGCCAAAAAAAAGATAATGCCGACCAATGAAATGCACGGAAATAATAAAACATCAGCCTTTACGTCATGGTTACTTTCTGCTGACAGGTCTTATAGTACATTTGAAGGTCAATGCTCCACCAACGCAAGAGATATGGAATGTGGGAGGTCTGTTGCAACTACCCTTCTTTCCGGAGACGGTACTTATTCTAATCTATTAAAACTACTTTCTCATTCATGTCTGTATTGTTCGCTCAGTTGCTCAACCAGGAAGGGATGAAGTGTGACCACATATAGACCTAATTACATTACCAGATGCAGACATGACTGGACAATCCCACCAATCAGAATGTAGCATTTAACTTCTGACATCCAACAGACATAACAGGCACTCCTACATCCGGCCACTCATATCAAATATACTCACTATTTAAAATAATCATGCAATGCAGGTTAAAATATGTATCTTTGTTTCCCTGGCCATTTTTCTCTTCGTTTAAGAATATTCCACAAAATATTGACAACCCAACTATAAGTCCCCAAGTTCTGATGACGCGTAAGCCAGATGTACACATGAATGCTTCTACAGAATTTGGTTTTGTATGTCAGAAATATGGACGAACTGTGTCAATAAAAGACTTTTACATTTCAGTCTTTTTATATTTCATCCTTGACATATGACTAGCACACTATCTCAATAGAACTGTTTGAAAGAGCACACAGCCGGGCGCTACTTGATGTATTTATACACGTTATTCGTGAATGAATCATCCAAGCTTCGTCTATTTGAACGAAGATATTATGAATGAAATGCATGCATTTAATGGTCCAGTTATTTAGATTGAACAGGGGCGTTTCAATAAAGGAAATCTTTGACGTAATCAAACGAATTAATTAATTTTTGAGACAGTTTCTTCTTCTTCTGCGTTCGTTCTCAAACTCCTGCAGATTAGCAGGATGTAGTCCGGAGAACGGAATGCGTTGTGTCATGGTTTACAGCATTGCTGCGATATGTGCGCCTTTCGTCCTGACACATCCGACTTCAGCATGGCTTTGGGTCACTAACCCTATATGGGATGGGACAGTCAACTCCATCCCATAACCCCCTTAGTCGACGTTTACGACATGCGTGGAAGGTAAACAGTGTTGCTACTCTTTGCTCCCCTTTCGGGCACCGGCAACACACGGGGTACATGAGACAGTTAATTGGCAACACTGCATTAATTAAAACTGACAACTAAGTGGAATTATGAAAAACACGAGAGACGGTAGTTTTATGATATATATATAGAAGACATATGATATATATATAGAAGACATATGATATATATATAGAAGACATATGATATATATATAGAAGACATATGATATATATATAGAAGACATATGATATATATATAGAAGACATATGATATATATATAGAAGACATATGATATATATATAGAAGACATATGATATATATATAGAAGACATATGATATATATATAGAAGACATATGATATATATATAGAAGACATATGATATATATATAGAAGACATATGATATATATATAGAAGACATATGATATATATATAGAAGACATATGATATATATATAGAAGACATATGATATATATATAGAAGACATATGATATATATATAGAAGACATATGATATATATATAGAAGACATATGATATATATATAGAAGACATATGATATATATATAGAAGACATATGATATATATATAGAAGACATATGATATATATATAGAAGACATATGATATATATATATAGAAGACATATGATATATATATAGAAGACATATGATATAGACAATATTGTATACATGTTGTGTTTCATATTTCTTTGAAAACGGGAATATTCTCCCGAGAAATACACTTTTGTTTGAGATCATTTTATACATTCTGACTATTGTGTAGTTTTTAAATGAAATAATACGTTCTTCTTCTTTTGCGTTCGTTCTCAACTCCTGCAGATTATCAGGGTGTAGTCTGGAGAATGGAATGGGTTGTGTCATGATTTACAGTTTGGCTACGATATCTGCGCCTTCTAGCAGGACACATCCGATTTCAGCATGTTTTCTGGATCACTTGACCTTCTGTGTGATGCGACACAAAACCCCATTATTCACCTCTTACGGCGTGCATGGCAAGCAACAGTGTCACTATTCTTTGTTCCCCATCTTGATCCGGCAATACCCGGGCGTAATATGTTCTATTAGGATATATTTTGTGCGTGCGTGCGTGTGTGTATGGGTGTGTGTGTAATTAGGCCCTATTAATATTTGCTGTTCTTCCTCCATCACATGATGATGATGACCATCTGTTACTTCCACTTTCTGAAATCTGCAGTTCCAGTTATGTCTGTGATGATAAGTCCTTAGGTCACTAGTAAGCCATATTATGTCTGGAAATGTCCTGGCAGACAGATACATGCGCCTTCGAACACAAGTGTTACATACGAATTGTCCGCATATCCTGAAGAGAGTATAACACAACTGTAGAGATAAGAAATAAAATAAAATAAATAACAGGCTGGTTTCAAAAAAAATATCTGGTTTCAAATAGTAAAATAAACTAACACTTGCATGTTTTTTTTTTACATGTATGACAAAAGAATCACTGTAAAAAACGATATCGAAAGGAACAGATTAATGTGGAAAAAAATCATAGGACAAAGATAATCATGGACAGGTAACATAAAAGGTTGAGCTGGTCAATATAGCATCAAAAGTTGGGTCGATCAAGATAACATCGCAGGTTGTGTCTATCAAGATCTTTCCACGCTCATTTACATCCATGAAAATAGAAATCGCTGAATGACTATGTGGGAACATCATTTTGAGTACTCCTACGCTCTGACGGATTATAGGTTTGCTGGTGGATGTTTCAATTAGTCCATACATCATTTTGAGTACTCCTACGCTCTGGCGGATTATAGGTTTGCCGGTGGATGTTTCAATTAGTCCAAACATCATTTTGAGTACTCCTACGCTCTGACGGATTATAGGTTTGCCGGTGGATGTTTCAATTAGTCCAAACATCATTTTGAGTACTCCTACGCTCTGACGGATTATAGGTTTGCCGGTGGATGTTTCAATTAGTCCAAACATTATTTTGAGTACTCCTACGCTCTGACGGATTATAGGTTTGCTGGTGGATGTTTCAATTAGTCCATACATCATTTTGAGTACTCCTACGCTCTGACGGATTATAGGTTTGCCGGTGGATGTTTCAATTAGTCCAAACATCATTTTGAGTACTCCTACGCTTTGACGGATTATAGGTTTGCCGGTGGATGTTTCAATTAGTCCAAACATTATTTTGTAAGATGCTTGTGTTTGAGAAACATAATAAGTGAGACTGCAGTAAAACGTTATAACCAATAAGATACGTACGCAGAACACAAGGGAGTGAGCTTAATCGTTTACAATCAGAGTAACGGACACGACAAAATATAGATGACAGTATACACAAAAAATACTAAATCAACGTTTCAACCATAGTGTCTTTCTCAGTAGGAACAATTTAATCACAATAAGCCAACGTCAACAGGTGTAACGTCAACAGGTGCAACGTCTTACTGATGTAATGGCTGTCCTACAAATTCTTGACAGCGGTAAACTGCCAGGCCTGAAGGAAGCCATACGAGAAGTGACTATCCAAAGAAGGATAGTACTACAGTTGATACCATCCCACTGTGGCATACCAGAAATGAAGAGGCAGATATGATGGCAAAAGATGGAATAAAGCAGGACCAAATAAAACAAGAAATCACTAACCAGGAAAAGAGAACCCTCATCAAAGCTATTAGGAAAGTCGACGACCCAAAAGACACCTATCACTATTCTAACAGAACTGAACAGATTATAATCTCCCGCATCAGGACAGAACATAACAGACTAAACAGTCACTTTTATAGACAAATACTGGTTCCATCATCTCTGTGTCCATGTGGGAAGGCATCACCGAGAGCGGACATGTCCTGCACTACACTAAAACAGTTAAGGAAGGAATACCGGGACAGATATCCATAGAAAGCTGATTTCAATAGTCATAATCACCTCGGTGCACTTGACATCCAGGTCACTGCAATCAAATTTTATTTGCACTCACGGTAGTTCTAGGTACGCACTTTGAAAATCGTGATATATTGTAGTAAGCTATGCGGTTTTAATACAAACCATTCATTCATTTAGATTGGGGTTGGCGTGTCAGGGGAAGGGCTTCTTCTTCTTCTTCTTTCATTCGCTAATAATGTCTATATCTGCAGTGTTGTTTCTTGTATAAATTGGACAGTTTTTTCCATTTCTTGTTTTGTACCATAAAGTTTAACATTCATTGGTGTATCAGAAGGCCAGTATGTGCATCTTAATGTGTCATAGTTTGCACATTCTTGAAGGATATGTTCTGAAGTCTGGTTGAATTGTCCACAATTACACTTTGCTGTTGTGCCAATTTTAAATTTTGTATACATATGGCTGTTTAGTCTATTGTGTCCAGTTCTCAGTCGAAATATGATGACCTGTTCTTGTCTGTTAAGTAGGTGGTAGTCGTAGGGGAAGGGCATCTTGTGTTGTCATTCCTATTGTTGTGTCATTCCATTTGTTTTCAGTAATAATTGTTTTATTTCGTTCGCATCTCTCCATGTTTTTAATTTGCCTATTTCCTATTGATGATAGTAGTGGGGTATTTGTGTACATACGTCATCGTTACCATGGATTTTTCAGTTGTTAAATTTCTGCTGTCTAGTCTTTGTGATTTTATTATTATATTTATCGCTTGTTCTCTCTGTATTCCTCTTGAGAAAGACATTATGACTGAAACCATGATTTAATTTGTTTTGTATACAGGCATCTATATTTGTTCGTGTCCCTTAGTCTGTTTTTTAATAGTAAAAACAGCCACCCTGTGTTCTAAGTACGTACGTTATAGATCAAATACTTGATTGTTCAGATCATTTTTCATTGGATACAATGTATGTATATCATATAATCTGACCAGGTAATCGATAAAATCGGATATAAAATGTATTAAACTGAAACACTACTTGTGTGACCAGTCGATCGTAACGTGTTTCACTCAGAAGTTTGACGCTTACCTAGTTGTGAGACTAACATGCTAGTTCCAATAATAAACAGATGTGTCTAGGCGTGAACAAGTTGGTGGCGGCGTGAGAACACTTCTAAAGACACTGAGAAAATATAGAACGTGGGCCTTCTCATTATAAAACTGTGCCACACCCATGCACCATGGCCATGTTTTATATACAGCTGAGTAGAAATGTCACAGAAATGTACCTGAAGTTTACCTGTGTAAGTTTAAAAACGTGAACTAGCCCATTGTAAAAAGGTACAACCATAAGGTCAACAGAGTAGGTGAAGACTGCACGTCAAAAGCCGCAATGTTTTGGAGTGGATTAAATTTTGCCTCGGAAACGGATTTAGATATCTTCGACAGGTAAACATTATCTACAATTTACTTATTTATTTGTCAATGTATTCCCTTTATCCGTGGCAAGCTTCTTGAATTTATACATTTCTGTACATAAATTACATCAATATATATTTGGGAATTTTTTCCACTTCCCCCTATCAACAACTTGTCAAGAATTCTTGGACTCCTCTCCCCCACCCCATTTACTTTAAGGGTCCAAACACCCCCCCCCCCTAAAATATGTTTTAGCAGAAACAGTGCGGAAAAAAACTATACATTTTTTTATAATTATTATAAACATTAATTTCATTTTCAATCAATCTAATTGTTGTGTATAAACATTTTAAAATTTCAATCTAATTGTTGTGTATAAACATTTTAAAATTTCAATCTTATTGTTGTATATAAACATTTTAAAATTTCAATCTAATTGTTGTGTATAAACATTTTAAAATTTCAATCTAATTGTTGTGTATAAACATTTTAAAATTTCAATCTTATTGTTGTGTATAAACATTTTTCTCAATTTCAATCAATTTAATTGTTGTGTATAAACATTTTAAAATGTCAATCTAATTGTTGTGTATAAACATTTTTCTCAATTTCAATCTAATTGTTGTGTATAAACATTTTTCTCAATTTCAATCTAATTGTTGTATATAAACATTTTTCTCAATTTCAATCTAATTGTTGTATATAAACATTTTTCTCAATTTCAATCTAATTGTTGTATATAAACATTTTTCTCAATTTCAATCTAATTGTTGTATATAAACATTTTTCTCAATTTCAATCTAACTGTTGTATATAAACATTTTTCTCAATTTCAATCAATTTAATTGTTGTGTATAAACATTTTAAAATGTCAATCTAATTGTTGTGTATAAACATTTTTCTCAATTTCAATCAATTTAATTGTTGTGTATAAACATTTTAAAATGTCAATCTAATTGTTGTGTATAAACATTTTTCTCAATTTCAATCTAATTGTTGTGTATAAACATTTTTCTCAATTTCAATCTAATTGTTGTATATAAACATTTTTCTCAATTTCAATCTAATTGTTGTATATAAACATTTTTCTCAATTTCAATCTAATTGTTGTGTATAAACATTTTTCTCAATTTCAATCTAATTGTTGTATATAAACATTTTTCTCAATTTCAATCTAATTGTTGTGTATAAACATTTTTCTCAATTTCAATCTAATTGTTGTATATAAACATTTTTCTCAATTTCAATCTAATTGTTGTGTATAAACATTTTTCTCAATTTCAATCTAATTGTTGTATATAAACATTTTTCTCAATTTCAATCTAATTGTTGTATATAAACATTTTTCTCAATTTCAATCTAATTGTTGTGTATAAACATTTTTCTCAATTTCAATCTAATTGTTGTATATAAACATTTTTCTCAATTTCAATCTAATTGTTGTGTATAAACATTTTTCTCAATTTCAATCTAATTGTTGTATATAAACATTTTTCTCAATTTCAATCTAATTGTTGTATATAAACATTTTTCTCAATTTCAATCTAATTGTTGTATATAAACATTTTTCTCAATTTCAATCTAATTGTTGTATATAAACATTTTTCTCAATTTCAATCTAATTGTTGTATATAAACATTTTTCTCAATTTCAATCTAATTGTTGTATATAAACATTTTTCTCAATTTCAATCTAATTTTTGTATATAAACATTTTTCTCAATTTCAATCTAATTGTTGTATATAAACATTTTTCTCAATTTCAATCTAATTTTTGTATATAAACATTTTTCTCAATTTCAATCAATGTAATTTTTGTGTATAAATAAGAGTTCTGTTAACATCATTCATGGACTGCCCCGTAGTCACGTGGACAAGACATGTGATAGTGTTTATTTGCAACTGTCAATAATACGATTACACTATCTATCTATACACTGTGGCCCTTGTTTGCCTTGCGGCGTCAGGGGTGGAAGAGTTCTCTGGAGATGGCCTTCTTGTGTACTGTTTGTAAGCTTGTTCCTGTGGCTTCTTTGATTTCTGTGATCCATCTTTTACATGGTCTGCCTCTGACTTTATAGCCGTGATGTCCATGTGTCATGGCCATTTGTGGAATGATATCTGTTGGTAGTCTGGAAGCGTGTGAAAACCACTTGATCTATTGTCTTTTGATGTGTTCCAATACTGGTATGTTTTGTTTATCTGTCTGATGTTATCGTTTCTAATT
Source organism: Meghimatium bilineatum (assembly GCA_034231615.1). Lineage (NCBI taxonomy): Eukaryota > Metazoa > Mollusca > Gastropoda > Stylommatophora > Philomycidae > Meghimatium > Meghimatium bilineatum. The sequence continues at coordinate 36,916,567 of CM067301.1, forward strand.
CTATCTCTTAATGACACTCCGAGTATTCTTCGTAGACATGTCATTTCTGCAGTCATTATTTTTCTTTTGTCTTGTGCTGTCATTGTCCAGGTTTGGCACTGGTATCACAGTAATGGAATAATAATAGTCTTGTATAATGCAACTTTAATGTCTATGTTTACATTTTTGTTCTTGAAAATACGTGTCATCTGTCCTAGGATCTGGTATGTTTTGTTGCATCTATTTTGTATCTCTTGACTGTTTTTCCCTTCACTGGATATAATGCTTCCTAAGTAAGTGAACTCCTTTACCTGTTTAAAGTGTTTGTGATTACACGTAATCAGGAAAACGTAAATGAGGTATGTCGCCGTTTTATTATAGATAATTATAGATTATTTTTATTTAGAAAATGCCTTTCTTTAATGTAATGCTATCGACGGTATTGTGCAAGACTTTCAGATAATGTACTCCACATGAACGAGAACCATTGTGCGAGACTTTTAGATAATGCACTCCACCTGAACGAGAACCGTTGTGTAAGACTCCAACTGAAGTCGCAGCAATGGTAAAACGGTTACTTCTATAATTGTAGTTCTACGATGTGTTTAACTGTATGATAAAACACGGTGGAGAGATGTGATGCCTGTGGAGCAGGGATGGGAGAAATGTGACACGGGTCAAATATTTTTCCGACAGGCTGATTTCAAATTTCTGTCTTCTTTGGCCCCTGAGTTGAGAACATATGAAAACACAACCTATCTCAGTCACAGGTACTTCCACCAGGACTAAAAAAAAACAAATCTGTTGATCCCATCCTACGCAGGAACATCCCAATCGAGCCTGCCACCCAAAAAAGTTGCCTACATTTGGTGTTGAGCATGCTATCTGTCTACTGTGTTCCGTCTGACAATATAATGTCTTGTTGGATGTGTGCATGCAATGGAACCGCCCTGCGCCATTAGCCACGATAGTGCCCATCTTACATTGTTAGTACACTGACCACTGTTAGTACACTGACCACTGTTAGTACACTGACCACTGTTAGTACACTGACCACTGTTAGTACACTGACCACTGTTAGTACATTGACCACTGTTAGTACACTGACCACTGTTAGTACACTGACCACTGTTAGTACACTGACCACTGTTAGTACACTGACCACTGTTATTACACTGACCACTGTTAGTACACTGACCATCGGTGTAGATTATTACATCATTTTTTTGGTAGTAGTTATCAATGGACGCCTAGACTTGTACATGCCCCCCCCAGCAGATTTGTGTTCCAACTTGTGACAAGTGTGATGACATCGTGTTACCGTAAATGTACCACATTCTATTGGTGTCAATCTTCAGGTACAATGTCGTGCATGTTTATGTGAGTACATCGTGTAGGAGTTATACAGTATTTATATTTTGTGGGTGGACATAACGTTTCAAATTTGTGGGTGTGTACAGTATAATTATTAGCCGAAGCCGTTACAGTATTTAAACCCACTGAAGTGTGTTATTTATAGTAAGTTGTATTTATAGAACATGGATCGCAGAGACGAGAACTGGTGCGTACAAATAGAGAATAGATATAAATGTTTAGTTGAAGTATTACCTGTCTTCATCAAATACAACCTCCACGGCTCAGACATCACGATCAGGGCCGCGCCGTGCTATGATGCACAGAGGAGGATGCATCAGACGGCACAATAACGAGGCGGCATAAGACAAGAAATTAAAATACAATTTGAACCATTCAAAAAATTTTTTTTTAAACATTTAAGGGGCTGCATTTAGAAGACTGACATGATACTGAGATAATCTACAGTACACGCCCCTGATCGCAATTATCATATATATTTTATTCTTCTAGTCCCATGTTAGCCGGTCTAATCGATTACTGATCACTACAACTATCCGTTCCTAGTCCCATGGTAGCCGGTCTAATCGATTACTTCTTCTTCTTCTTCAGCGTTCGCTCTCAAGTAACCACATCGAAATTATCGTGTGATTTCCGCAGGGGAGCGTGAAGTACGTTGTGCTGCAAGTTCCACAGTAGAACTGTGATTATTTGCACCCCGGTTGGCCACTTTGTGACTTGGACGTCCGAGGTCCAGCACATCCGTTTTCGTCATTCCTTTATTTCGGGATTGGTCCCTATAATAGATTACTGATCACTACAATTATCCGTTCCTAGTCGCATGGTAGCCGGCCTAATCGATCACTTATCACTACAACTAACCGTTCCTAGTGCCATGTTAGCCGGTCTAATCGATCACTGATCAGTACAATTATCCGTTCCTAGTCGCATGGTAGCCGGCCTAATCGATCACTTATCACTACAACTAACCGTTCCTAGTGCCATGTTAGCCGGTCTAATCGATCACTGATCAGTACAATTATCCGTTCCTAGTCGCATGGTAGCCGGCCTAATCGATCACTGATCGCTACAACTATGCTTTCTTAGTGTTGGCACACAACGCATGTGTTTCAACTGAAGATATACAGCGATATACAGTGATATACGAAACTGTATATTTATCTTATGGGGCTGTACATAATCTCAGTTAACAGTTAGTGGGAGGGTGATCTGAACAAGTGTGACACTTGTTGACATGGGAGGACGAGGAGGGGGTAAGTTGACGTCAAATATTCAGGTTTTTTATTTAAAAATTTATATTGTATCTAAACATTTAGAAATTAATTATGTAAACAAAAGAGAGAAAAATTCGTCACATTTTTTAATAATATTGTCGAGATTTTCGTTGGTCACTATTTATACACTAGGCGTCGCATGCCAAAAAAAGTCAAGACCGACCAACGAAACTCACGAAAATAACCAAAATCAGCCTTTAATGACATGTTTACCTTTCAGTACCCAGGTCTTTATTAAGTAGACCGGTCATGGTAAGAGTGTACAGATGACATTGAGAGAGATTAAGAGGTCACGCGCTGTAAAAGAAATATAAAAGACATTGTTTGGTAAGTGGGTCTGTTGTGTTTCATAGACAGTGGAATGTGGACAACAATGGAATCTATATAAACCTACCACGAGTATCTCATGTTATGTTATGTTCCTCCAGGGACATAGGTGGCGCATAGGGCAGAAACCATTGCTTTCCATTTCTGTCTTTGTGTTGCCAGGTCTTTCAATTGTTGCGTGTTGTTTAGGTTCATTGACATGCCTTTAAAACATTATTTAAAAAATCTGATTTTAAAACATCATCAGATGCCGTCTCCGCAATCAAAGTTGGCTGCAATATACCTACCATTATCGTGTGTCGGCGCAACTAAGGATCAACTCTTCACTGTGACCTTTGTTCTAGTTTCGATGTATAACCTAACCTTTTGCAGTGTGATCTCAGAAGTTGTAATTAAAATTAAAAGTATGTTATTTGAAACAAAACATTAATTTGGCATTAGCATTTAGATTAGTAGGGGCGGTAAGGGTTAGGATAAGTTATAAATTAAAAAATGAATTAGTTATAAAAGTTATAATTTTAAATGTGGCTGATATCGTTCGCGTCGGAAGATGTGACGCCACGGCAGCCATTAATTTTATTGGTGTTACACGGAAATCCATGACATCATTTAGTTAAAAATGTAAACATTGTGTGTTATTTATAGACTGCCACATATATGTTACAGTATTTCTTCTGTTTTGTACCGACTTCTGTTTTCTGCCGACTTCTGTTTTCTGCCGACTTCTGTTTTGTGTATTGTCAATTATTTTTTCTTATCGTCCCTGCAGTTATAATCTCTATCCACATCCGGTATCTGTTGCAGATACGGAGTAAATAGAATCAAATTATTTCATTGACAATATTTATGTAGAAGTTGATCGTCAGTCTAATCATGAACTTCTCTAATAAATACTTTTCGACAGAATCAATTAGGTCTTACTTCGTAATATTTTTTACTGTTGTCGTCATTTCGGTTACTCACTATTTATATACTTGAAGACACGTAGGCTATTTTTGGCATGCGACTCCGGGTATATAAATAATTTGTCATGTGACGTATTATCTCCAGAACGGTGTGTTCCCATGAACTCTCTGATCCCTTCTCTGTCCTGGGCGATGCGACTTGCATTTTCAAATGATATATACATAATTACCGACGAGAATCACGAGAATAATAAAAAACACTACGAATGTGGGTTCTGTTGAATAAGTACTGTCGACTTCCCGGGTCAAGTCATATGGGTAGTTCGTGGCGTCACCCAGTCATGTGACAATTTATGCAAATATTGCTGTAATTTGTGACGTACTGGAGTGGTTTTTTTTAAATTTAAGAACGAACTTGCAATGAACCCGTGTGTGTTCTTGAATAGATGTATCGTGTGAACACATCTTCTCACATCTGTGGGAAGTTAGGGATTGGATCAAGCAAACGTGTGTCAGTTACTGACTGACAAGCAGTGTTACCACTGACATTTTATAAATAACCCCTTTTTGTCCTGTACAAATAGCCTAGATAGCTCATTATTCAATATAAATACGGTCAGTCAGCAGGTTATATACCAAAAAAAAGTATATTGCTCGTTTGTGTGTTCGTATCGTTTTCATGAAAAATTTGGTGACCTTTTTTTGAACATCGGGAGGATTTCCCCATATTTTCGCGAAATTCCTAAGATTTCCTGGAAAAAAACTTAGATTACGACAAATTTGGCCCAAATAATCCCAACACCCCAAACAACTGCTAAGAATCCAAGATTTAGTGGGGGGAAAAAACCAGCTGTGGCAACGCTGCTGACAAGTCTACATATCCACTAGCTGACATCGTAAGTCTACCAGTTAAGTGTTGCCATGAACTTTGCTTAGTGCGTGACATCATGTTAAACTTCACCATCTCATCTCTCACTGTCTCTAACCTTTCTTCATCAAATTTATCATCTGCTATCTCATTTATTTCCCAATCGTACCCTGTCCATCTCATTATGTTGTTCCGGACACTTGTTGATATCATCTTCAGAACCACTGCATTCAGGAAATAAATCTTGAGAACCACTGCATACAAGAAATAATTCCAGTTTTGAATATAGTATTATATATATATATATATATGTTACATAGGGAGGGAGGTCAGAATTTTAAATAGACTTAGCTGGGGTTAAAGAAAGGATGGGAACCACTGATGTAGATGGTGCTGAACTTTCCATCTAATTTAGATTTTGCTATGAAGGGCACATCTAGGCTGCGACTCGGGGAATTGTGTATTAAGTGTGGTACATGTGGTGATGGGAACACGCAAGACAGAATGAGGAATGTGTTATTAGCCAGACACGGAATCTACACATGCTGTGATTACTGTGCAACTATGTGTATGCGCGGTGTACAAAAGTGTCATTTGTAAACTAACAATGTATAAAAGGTTTGCTGCACTATTCACCATCCGTAGCTAGTCGCGTGTGGTTGTGATGGAATACCCGTTGGGCCATGACCAACAATCACTTTGTGATAAGTGTATTTTTTTTTGTATCTTCAATTTATTTATTTTTGTGTTTGTTCTCAAACTCCCATATGATCTCTATTGTAGCAGGATGTTCCTACTAGATTTCCAGCATGTTTTGATCAGGAAATGCTTTGTGTTGTCTGTTTATTTGCGTCAATGACCTGAAACATCAGACGTCGGCATTAGTAATTATTATTATATTGAGTGTTTTATCACTTGCACTGAACGGTGGACGTTATGCAACCATATCGCTAGTATGGTAAACTAACTGTACGAGAGAAATGATTATCGTAGGTACACGCAGGTCGCTATGCTCACAGCTAACTACGGTCAAGCATGCTTGATATTTCTGCTGCAGTTTGTATCACCATCGAGGTGGCCACGGACATCTTCAGTTCTGCCTGATCAGCCCTGATAACATCTAAAATAATTAGCCTGCTGACAACATCTAAAATAATTAGCCTGCCTGACAACAACTAAAATAACTAGCCTGCCTGACAGCATCTAAAATAATTAGCCCTGACAACATCTAAAATAATCAATCTGCTAACAATATCTAAAATAATTAGCCTGCTGACAACATCTAAAATAATTAGCCTGCTGACAACATCTAAAATAACTAGCCTGCCTGACAACATCTAAAATAATTAGCCTGCCTGACAACATCTAAAATAATTCGCCCTGACAACATCTAAAATAATAAATCTGCTAACAATATCTAAAATAATTAGCCTGCTGACAACATCTAAAATAATTAGCCTGCTGACAACATCTAAAATAATTAGCCTGCTGAGAACATCTAAATTAATTAGCCTGCCTGACAACATCTAAAATAATTAGCCTGCTTGACAACATCTAAAATAATTAGCCTGCCTGACAACATCTAAAATAATTAGCCTGCCTGACAACATCTAAACTAATTAACCTGCTGACAATATCTAAAATAATTTGCCTGCCTGACAACATCTAAAATAATTAGCCTGCCTGACAACATCTAAAATAATTAGCCTGCCTGACAACATCTAAACTAATTAACCTGCTGACAACATCTAAAATAATTTGCCTGCCTGACAACATCTAAAATAATTAGCCTGCCTGACAACATCTAAAATAATTAGCCTGCCTGACAACACCTAAGATAATTAACCTGCTGACAACACCTAAAATAATTAGCCTGCCTGACAACATCTAAAATAATTAGCCTGCTGACAATATCTAAAATAATTAGCCTGCCTGACAACATCTAAAATAATTAACCCTGACAACATCTAAAATAATTAGCCTGCCTGACAACATCTAAAATAATTAGCCTGCTGACAATATCTAAAATAATGAGCCTGCCTGACAACATCTAAAATAATTAGCCTGCCTGACAACATCTAAAATAATTAGCCTGCCTGACAACATCTAAAATAATTAGCCTGCCTGACAACATCTAAAATAATTAGCCTGCCTGACAACATCTAAAATACAGGTCTAAATGTATTCATTACTCTCAACCAAAATTCCAATTGATCCCATGTCTCAAATGTTCTGATCTATGACGTCTGACCTATGACGTCGGCATTCTACACAACTAATATAAGAACATAATGTTCTAGTGAGTCAGGCACGTGATCGCATGGCTTGCACGTGAGAACGTTTAGAAGAATGTCAGACGGCTCTAGCCGAAATTTGTGAGTGGGTAAACATATTTGTACAGTTCACATGCGTAATGTATATGTTTGGTGGTTACCGTGTGATTGGCACACTGGTCTACTCATTGCAAAACGTACATTATTTGACTGCATCTATATTTTTCTCTCTTCGTCTTGTATATATCTATATCTCCTTTCTTGGTGGTACTCTTCACTTTGTGCATGGCATGTGTTCGTGGGTGTATCTGCATGAGATAAATAGAGAGAGAGAGAGATTAAGTATTCCTCAGATAAATAAAAGTTTAGTATGAACTTCCGTTCATTGATTCTTTGCTAGTGAATAGTATTTGAGTATTTGAATATTGACGAGATATTGTTTAGTAATTACCTGTGATACTTCCATATTGTCTAGTAATTATATCTGAAAGCTAGACACTTCTATGTTGATATGAGATATTGTCTAGTAATTATATCTGAAAGTTAGACACTTCTATGTTGATATGAGATATTGTCTAGTAATTACATCTGAAAGTTAGACACTTCCATATTGACGAGATATTGTCTAGTAATTACATCTGACACTTCCATATTGACGAGATATTGTTTAGTAATTACATCGGAGAGATAAAGGTAAAGGTGTCCCCCATGTTAGCCACCTGCTGTAGGGGATGAAGGTAACTCCACATGTACTACGCCGCAGCAACTATTAGGTGGGGGTGGTCACTTTCCTTCGTTGTTGAGTTACCTTCCCTAAAAGGAGTCAGGTACTCATTTACAACTGGAAACAGGATAATGAAGCTTTGCTAATCAATGGAAACATACATAGTAACACATAAATTGAAAGCTCGACCAAAAGGCCTTTGTCAAAACTACATACGCAACAAAAAAATCGACAAACAAAAATGACACTATTGGCGTGTTGTTGTTTTTTACAACCGTTACCGTGACAAATTTGCTAGCATATTTTTGTATCTAGACCAGTGTTTCCCAACCTTTTTTATACCATGCTCCACCTAAGTCTTTATACAATACTGACCCCCCCCCCCCCCCCAATATAACATTTAAATTTTTTTATATTCAAAATTGGAATTATTCCCTAATGAAGCCAAATTACAACTTGTTCGAATTACCCCCCCCCCCCCTGAACAATCATATTGCCCCCCCCCCCTGTGGGCGTGGGTACCACGTTGGGAAACACTGATCTAGACAATGTGTGTGGCGGAGTGATACAGAGCGCGTCTGTGACGGACAAGGTACCGTGTTCGATCCCCGCTACATACAATTCTGCATCCGGACCGTTCAGGAAGCAATGGCAAACTACTGAATATATTTATATTGCCTATAAAATCACTACAGACAAACAAAATGTTGAGTTGATGGCTAAGTCATGTTATAGGATACGCTAGCAATTATACAGATCAATGATTGCATCTATGAATCCAGTGGGTCAGTAGTTGGTCATTGAAGATAACCGAAAGCGTAACTTGCAAGTTTCTTGTCCTTAGACTCTACATTATTCCATCAGGTCATCGAAGAGAAGGCATGTCTGTAGGTCATCGAAGAGAAGGCATGTCTGTAAGTCATCGAAGAGAAGGCATGTCTGTAGGTCATCGAAGAGAAGGCATGTCTGTAGGTCATCGAAGAGAAGGCATGTCTGTAGGTCATCGAAGAGAAGGCATGTCTGTAAGTCATCGAAGAGAAGGCATGTCTGTAGGTCATCGAAGAGAAGGCATGTCTGTAGGTCATCGAAGAGAAGGCATGTCTGTAGGTCATCGAAGAGAAGGCATGTCTGTAAGTCATCGAAGAGAAGGCATGTCTGTAAGTCATCGAAGAGAAGGCATGTCTGTAAGTCATCGAAGAGAAGGCATGTCTGTAAGTCATCGAAGAGAAGGCATGTCTGTAGGTCATCGAAGAGAAGGCATGTCTGTAAGTCATCGAAGAGAAGGCATGTCTGTAAGTCATCGAAGAGAAGGCATGTCTGTAAGTCATCGAAGAGAAGGCATGTCTGTAAGTCATCGAAGAGAAGGCATGTCTGTAGGTCATCGAAGAGAAGGCATGTCTGTAAGTCATCGAAGAGAAGGCATGTCTGTAAGTCATCGAAGAGAAGGCATGTCTGTAAGTCATCGAAGAGAAGGCATGTCTGTAAGTCATCGAAGAGAAGGCATGTCTGTAGGATGTTATCTGGTCTGGACTTCAATCTTCAATCCTCTTTAAAGAGAAGAACCTTAGGCCTACACTGATATGTAGGCTTCCGGCAGATTATACGCAAATGTTTGGTGTAAAAGCGGCATTAACCTACAGACTAAGCTGAAAGTTTACAGAGCAGTGGTACTTCCAGTGTTGTTATACGCTAGTGAAACATGGACACTGTGTACAGACGACATGTGAGGAAATTCTATCACTTTCACACAGCTTGTCTCAGAAAAGTTATGAACATCAGATGGCAAGACAAGATTCCAGATACCACTGTCCTTGTCAGATCTGGTATCCCTAGCATTGACACTATCCTGATACAGACACAGATTCGTTGGGCAGGTCATTTGGTACGTATGCCAGACCATTGCCTGCCAAAGATACTTCTCTATGGTGAGCTGGAGAAGGGTACACGATCTCTAGGCGACCAAAAGAATCGCTACAAGAATTCGTTAAAGACCTCACTGTAAGCATTTGAAATAGACCAAGATATATGGGAAGAACTTGCACAAAATAGATCTACATGGCGTTCTTCGATTAAAAAAAAAAGAACGCATCATCTTGTGAAAAGTGGAGAAATGCAGCAGCTCAACAGCGGAGAGTAGCTAGAAAGTCACGGATATACCAAGATCCGTCTACAGTGGTCATTCCATGCCCGAACTGTCCAAGAACATTTACAGTTCGAATATGGCTCATTAGCCATCTACCAACTATTATGCATGGTCATAATTCTAATTGAATTTTCCAAAGTGGAGGTAAAAAAAAAAGTCATCATCACTTGTGATGGACGACACACACATGGCCCGGCCCTACTAGATTTCCATAGATTTCCAGTAGGATATAATCCAAAGAATGGAAATGCGTTGTGTTGCCTTTTTATTTGCGCCAACGGCCACACACATCAGTCTTCGGCGGTTATCTTGTTGATAGCTACTGTCTGGTTTCTTGTTTCAAGTGTGTTTGTATGTTTCTTGTTTCAAGTGTGTTTGTATGTTTTTGACGAGAGTTTTTGCTTCCTTGTGTGACACTGTTTTCCTAGATGTTATCACGTATTCGCGACTTAGTCTAGACAATCTTGATTGTTATTCCTAGTGTCTGAACACTCAACAATCAAGTTTATTTGATGATGATGTCAGTATTATGTCATTTGTTGCATTTCCGCACTGGAAGATTGGCCGGTAAACAAGCATGTACGTAAATAACACTTGTGTGAAGTATTTCTAAATGATCCATACATGAAATAGTTTATTTACGTTTGTCTGTCTGCGTGTATGTTTGGATATCTATTGATGTAATGTTGCGGTTGTTTACGTGAATTGGTGTACTCAAACATTGATATTAATATAAATATATCTGACATATGACACACGGATACGAAATGCATTCAAATATCGTGTTGGCAGGAATACCTAATCTACGACCTCCATTGTTTTTAATGGTCAAAAATTTGATAATAAACAAATTAGTCACATCCGCTGTCGAAAGAAGCTTACACAAGTGGTACAAATTAAATGACTAATATTGATGCGAAAGTTGGAAATCTACGCAAACAATAAACAATAAATGAATCACTTTTGAAAACAAGTGCCCGATTTGAATATTGGACATACAATTTAACGATTGTAAAACAGACAATTCAGTGTGGGGGAAAAACAAGCAATTAGCCGTGGAAAAAAACAAGCGATTAACAGAGAGAGAAAACAAGCTATTAACAGAGAGAAAAAACAAGCGATTAACAGAGGGGGAAAAACAAGCGATTAACAGAGGGGGAAAAACAAGCGATTAACAGAGGGGGGAAAATAAGCGATTAACAGAGGGGAAAAAACAATGTTGTCCTTATGTAATACGTACATGATTGTAAAAACTATTATTGTAATCATGTTTTTTTTTTATTTCAGTTATGACCCGTACCAAATATTTGAGGTGAGTACATTGTGGGTCTCACGTCAATTGTGCGCTCCTGTAGAATACTCTGGTTCATCATTCTAAAGTAATGCTATTTGGCTTTTTCTGTGATTTTAATTGGACACTTTTTTGTATAAATTGTGTAAACAGCCAATGAAAATCGCGCGAAACGTCAAATATCGTCACTTCTGAAGGATGAATTCGAATACGTCGACTGAACTGTATAAGTGATGAGACCCAGTACATTGTTCCTGCTCTTGTTGTTAACGTGAATTATCTGAATGTCACCTTTGATCTTTGCACTATGAGTATCTGTATCCGTTGTTATCTGGCATATGTCATTGTTATTTTTATGTCATCGTTAATGATAAAATGTTAGAGGATGTACATACATATGACGTCAGCACTTAGTGGGTAAGTAGGGGGCAGGGGTGTGAAAAGTTGAACAGTTGTTGACAAAGGACATTCGGTTGAGAAAAGTTGACATCAACATTAATTAACCAATTATATTTTTTTGAATTTGCAAAAAAAATTTGATGAATTAATTATTCATCAGGAAGTGAGGGCCCCTGAATTCTTGATAGTTAGTTTAGATGTTACTGAATTGAGGAGGATCCGTGCTTTTGTCAGTAAGTCTGTGAGCTGCTAAGAGATAAAGGGAAAACTTCATCATCATCGTCCAATGTGCTCCAAGAACATGTATCATCATCGTCCAATGTGCTCCAAGAACATGTATCATCATCGTCCAATGTGCTCCAAGAATGTGCATCATAGTCGTCCAATGTGCTCCAAGAACATGTATCATCATCGTCCAATGTGCTCCAAGAACATGTATCATCATCGTCTAATGTGCTCCAAGAACTTGTATGTTATAATTAAAGTATTTCAATTTCTTTGCAGAATGGGTCAGTGTTTACTTTTCTAACATCTGAACTCTAAACGGCACCTGAGCTGATATAATCAACTGCCTCCTTCACGTAGAAATATAACATTGATACGTGACTCTTGCATTTATAAGACCTACGTGCAGACTCAAAACAACCTTCTTACGTGACGATATTGATTATATATGTTTTTTCGTTGGTCACTGTGTATATACATTGTGTGCCGATCAATGAAATTCACGGAAATAATCAAAACATGACGTAGAAAGTATTGTTTCGAATCTGCATGTAGGTCTTCTAATGTTGAGAGTTACGGTTGAGCATTCAACAATCAAATACTGCCTACAGTTTGGTTGTACTCCATGTTTACATTGAATTTTCTGTATGCGTCTGTCTAACATTCGTATAAACACACCAGAGAGTTATCCGACGCCAGGCCTTGTCAATCTTGGTGGAAAGCATCGGTTCTCAATCCTTTTGCTCAGTGGGTCATATTTTACTCACTGGGTCCTATTTTAATCCCCATTTATCTGTGTGACCCTTAATGCCACCAAAGATAACAGCTTTCCGTTTGTGTTTCTGTTTCTGTTTGTGTTTCTGTTTGTGTTTCTCTTTGCGTTTCAAAAATTCAAGATAAATAATTAAATTAAGAAATGCACCAAACAGCAATACATTTCTAAAAAGTTACCAAAAAGCCAGAAAATCCAACAATCAGGTATGGGTGGCAGTAACACAGGTAACAGCGTAATTATATTTAACAAGTAAATATGTTACAAATAACTATCAACCCCATAATATGGAGGACCACGGTCCCGTCTAGGAAGGACCACGGTCTCATCTGGGGAGGGGGCACAGCCTTCTCTAGGGGTGAAGGGGGGCACCACTGTAAGGATAATTTTGTGGACGAAGAAGTATAATAAGATATATAATAATATTTCTATCCAAATCTGACCTTTCATTTAGTCCGGGGGAGCGGGGGGGGGGAAGGTGCAATCAAGGAACATTAGTCATAGAAGTGGGCTAAGGACGAACATTACTCCCAGGAGGCTACCGGGAAACATTAGTCCCGAGTTGTGGTGGGGGAGTCACAGTGATACATTAGTTCTGGGGGATCACAAAGATACATTAGTTTCAGGGGGGGAGACGTTGGAACATTAGACCCAAGGAGGGCATGGAGGAACATTAGTCCCAAGGAGGACATGGAGGAACATTAGTCCCGGGGGACACGGAGGACCATTAGACCGGGGGGGTCATGGAGGAGCATGAGTCGTGAAAAGGTTGTCACTAACGAAAACAGTTTGAGAACCACACCATATAAATGAAAGTTAAATAAGATTTTGAACTGTGACCTATTAATGTGCGGTTAGAATGAACTGTTGGGTCATGTCAGTACATAGGTCGGGCTATGTTGAATAGTGTGCTGAAATTTCAAAATGTAGAGAGAAAGAGAGAGAGAGAGGTGGTAGCAAGAGCTACGGCATAAACATTGACATGTTGCGGGAGAGAAAAATGTCCAGTATGTTCACACTTGAACATTTCATGCTACCTACCATCATGTGATATAAGTTTATGTAGAACAACATTTCAGGCTACCTACCATCACGTGATATAAGTTTCTGTTGAACAACATTTCAGGCTACCTACCATCACGTGATATAAGTTTCTGTTGAACAACATTTCAGGAAACCTACCATCATGTGATATAAGTTTCTGTTGAACAACATTTCAGGCTACCTACCATCACGTGATATAAGTTTCTGTTGAACAACATTTCAGGCTACCTACCATCATGTGATATAAATCTTTGTTTCGTAGCTTTTTATTTCCAGACAATATTTTTAACTGGGTACCTCCAAAATACATTCAAATTGCGTGGTGAATTAATTTCATTGTAATTGGGTTTCTCCGTATGTGTTCGGCCCCCCTTTTAACAGAACAACACGCTGCTTCTGAATGGACACAATCACTAATAATACCCATTCCCAAGAAAGGAAATTTGAAAGTGTGTAAGAATTATGGAACCACTAACCTTATGACTTACCGAGTAAAGTGATGCTCAAAATACTACTGAACAGAATACAGCAGAAGCCCGAAGACGTAATTGCACAAAAATAAGCTGGCTTCAGGACAAACAGAAGCATTGTTGAACAAATATTTAACATCCGAACATTGAATGAAAAACATATTCAGCACCAACGTGATCTATACCACAGTTTTATTGATTTGACAAAGGCCTTTCACCGTGTTTGGCTAGGTGATATGTGGCACGTACTTATTTTGACACCGCAATCATAGATATTGTTGAATCACTTTACAAAAATGCAAGTATCAAATAATATCAAATAATACAATTGGAGAGTTCTTTAAAACAATGTGGGAGTTCGGCAAGGATGCATACTGTCTCCAGTACTTTTCAACATAGGGCCTATACATAGAGTACATCATACAGGAGACACTTCATGATTACAACACGTCTATATCGATAGGAGGTCGCCCTATTTGCAACTTGCGTATCACTGATGATATTGATCGTATAGCTGGGTCAGAACAAGAATTACAGGAGCTAACAGCAAAGTTAGAAAAAGTTACCAGCCAGTGCGGAATGGAAATCAACACAGAAAAGAGAAAAATTTGGTTAACAGCAGAGACAGAGAAAAACAGACTAACATCATAATGAATGGACATAAGCTAGAGATGGTGAATACCTTCAACTACCTTATAATATACCTCAAATATGCAGCGATGGAAAATGTAAAGCAGAACTAAAAATAAGGCTGGAGATGGCTTTAGCGTCCTTGTCAAGGATAACGGTGATTTGGAAAAGCAGCATCAGTGTTGGAGTGAAAATCAAACTGTATAAGTCGCTGGTGCTTCCTGTTGTGCTGTATGGTTATGCGAGTTTGACACTCACTGCGGACACGGAGAGAAGATTACAAGCTTCGAGTATAAATTCTACAGACGAATTCTACGAATTTCCAATAGAGAGCATAAAACAAACGTGTACGTAAGAAATAAAGTAGAGATGTATAAAGATCCATAAGAACCATTGCTTTCAATATTGTATGTCAATTGTTTTGATGTCAATATTGTATGTCAATTGTTTTGATGTCAATATTGTATGTCAATTGTTTTGATGTCAATATTGTATGTCAATTGTTTTGATGTCAATATTGTATGTCAATTGTTTTGATGGCAATATTGTATGTCAATTGTTTTGATGTCAATATTGTATGTCAATTGTTTTGATGGTTTTATTTATGTTTAGATGGTAACGTTGTACACAATCAAAAATATTGACGCGATAAACTTGTTGGTCTCATACTTAACCTGTCTTTAGCCTTGTAGGATATAGCGGTTGTATTCTTTGCCTCCCTGATAGTGATATTCCCATAGTAGTGTTGTGGCTAAGTCGCTCGCTTTGTGCTCAAGAGGTTGCGGGTTCGAATCCCACTCGTGACGTCTTGTTTACCAATTGGATATTTCGGAGATTTCTGGGAATTATCGCTTGAAGCTACGGAGATAGTGCTTCTCTAGGAAGGCGTGCCACTTCGTTGAGAGAGATCGGTACACATGGGGAACATATGGGAAACTCGAGTACAAATGAGATATCGGTACACATGGGGAACGCGAAATCCAGTCCTCTATGACTTCTAAACACGTTTTTGGACCCACTGATGACGTTTCGGAAACAACACTGATAGAATAGCTTCATTACACATGTCAACAAAGACAACAAATATTTGGCACTGGTACTTCAATATTGTGACCTGTTTCTGGGGTTTGACTTGCTGCCTCCATTAAATGCATCAGTTTTTCCCTATTAGATCTTTTATAAATATGTGCATCTGTTGCTCAAAAACTGGACCAGATAAGGAAAAAACTGGACCAGATAAGGAAAAAACTGGATCAGATAAGGAAAAAAACTGGACCAGATAAGGAAAAAACTGGACCAGATAAGGACAAAACTGGACCAGATAAGAAAAAAACTGGACCAAATAAGGAAAAAACTGGACCAGATAAGGAAAAAACTGGACCAGATAAGGAAAAACTGGACCTGATAAAGAAAAACTGGACCAGATAAAGAAAAACTGGACCAGATAAAGAAAAACTGGACCAGATAAAGAAAAACTGGACCAGATAAAGAAAAACTGGACCAGATAAAGAAAAACTACTATTTTCTAAATCAGCAGATGAAATATACACAAAAAAACAAATCAAATACTTCAGACACCCAAAAGTGTTTTCCCCCGGTGAGATATTGGGTACAATATTTGATAGTATATACATTACTAACTTTGATCAATATTTGCTGGCAGGTACAGCACACACCCTGTATGATTCTTACAGTTCAGGTTCTCAGAGGTCGCAACATCACACTTGGCTTTCAGGATTACTGTAAGTAGCCATACTTGAAACTGACACCAGCCATTTTATAGAAGTATTTCATTTCTCTGTGTTCTATCTAATCACACCATGTTGTTTGTTACATATAATAACTCACTCAACTGTTTGTTATACACATATAATAACTCACTCAACTGTTTGTTATACACATATAATAACTCACTCAACTGTTTGTTATACACATAGCCTATAATAACTCACTCAACTGTTTGTTATACACATATAATAACTCACTCAACTGTTTGTTATACACATATAATAACTCACTCAACTGTTTGTTATACACATAGCCTATAATAACTCACTCAACTGTTTGTTATACACATATAATAACTCACTCAACTGTTTGTTATACACATATAATAACTCACTCAACTGTTTGTTATACACATATAATAACTCACTCAACTGTTTGTTATACACATATAATAACTCACTCAACTGTTTGTTATACACATATAATAACTCACTCAACTGTTTGTTATACACATAGCCTATAATAACTCACTCAACTGTTTGTTATACACATATAATAACTCACTCAACTGTTTGTTATACACATATAATAACTCACTCAACTGTTATACACATATAATAATTCACTCAACTGTTTGTTATACACATATAATAACTCACTCAACTGTTTGTTATACACATATAATAACTCACTCAACTGTTTGTTATACACATATAATAACTCACTCAACTGTTTGTTATACATATAATAACTCACTCAACTGTTTGTTATACACATAATAATTCACTCTACTGTTTGGTATCTGCAGATGACACACCAGACCCGTATATTAACTTAATACTCAGAAGTTCTCCTGAAGGCAACAAGAGCACAACTGTCAAGCAAGATCAACCTAACCCAGTCTGGAATGAAACATTTACTTTTTACATTAACTTCACTCAAGCCAATACTTTAGGTAACTTTTATTGTTAGTAAATATTAACGGGTAATCAAGAACCGCTGTTAATAATCGTGAAACTTCATAAACTCTGATGGTACCGTCACATGATGAGACATTCCTCGATTACAAAAGATGTTCTTCAAAGTACGATGAAGGGTGGAAGAAGATGAGATGACAAACCGTGATATATTAGACGGTAAACCGTGATATATTAGACGGTAAACTGTGATATATTAGACGGTAAACCGTGATATAACAGACGCACATATTTATAGAAGATCTGATAGTGAAAAACTGCTGCATTTGTTGGAGGCTAGCGACGGCTGCCATGGCAAGGTTAAATATGATTTAGATCGGTAAGATCCCTATTGCATTAAAGATCTATTCATATCGCTAGTACAAAGTAGACTTTTATACAGATGTGAAAGTTGGACACTTAATACAGACATAGAAAGAAGGATTCAGGTTTTTGAAAACAAGTGCTACAGATGTTTGTTAAGAATTAGTTATATAGAACACAATACAAATATATCAGCAAATAAATACACTTGTAGGTTATCAAGAACCACTTTGGGCATTGGCAAAATGACATAAGCTTATATGGGGCCGTGTTGCCAATCTTGAACTTTGTATACATGTGACTGCGGAGTCGGTTGTGTCCTGTTCTGAGACGTAGAATTATAACTTGTTCTGATCTGTTCATAATGTGATAGTCATCTTGTGTTGGTGTTTGTGGTTTTCTTATTGACTTGATCATCTGTGTTTTCTGATGGTAGGTGATTGGTATATCTGGTTGGTCTTCAGCAGCACCTTCCTTAGCCAGTTGGTCTGCTTTTTCATTTTCTGGTATTCCACAGTGAGAGGGTATCCACTGCGTGGTTACCCTATACTGGTAAGACAATTCGCTAAGTATTTTTCTTCAAGTCTGTTAGTTTTCCAGACTGGGTCTGCTTCTAATGTTTGCCATAATTTGTCTGTTTTACTCCAGCATCTCTAAGGACTTGTGCACTATTTTTTTTTTGGATGTCCATCATATTTTAATTCTTCTCAAAAATCACATCTCAGTTGCCTCCAGTTCACTTTATGCTTTTTTTGTTTACCATCCATGATCCGCATCCATACAGTTACAATCTTGCAGGTTTTCATACAGATATGTGATATATTTCTCCCAATACAGATATGTGATATATTTCTCCCAATACAGATATGTGATATATTTCTCCCAATACAGATATGTTACATATTTCTCCCAATATAGATATGTGATATATTTCTCCCAATATAGATATGTGATATATTTCTGTACAGAGATCAACTTGATGGAGTCGAATTCCTTGTGGTTTGATCAAAAAGTTGGAACAGTCTATTTTGATTTAGTCAATATTCTTGACATGGATAAACCACAAATTGAAACGTTTGTCTTCAACAAAGTAAGTACATCTTCATCATCAATTTAACGTTAAATGGCCTCAGAATCAAGTTAACATAAGTGGCCTCATCATCAAGCTAACATAAGTGGCCTCACCATTAAGTTAACATAACCAGCCCATCATTAATTTAACATAAGTGGCCTCAGAATCAAGTTAACATAACCAGCCATAACATCAAATTAACATAACCAGCCTGATTATCAAATTAATATAGCCAGTATCATCATCAAATTATCATAACCATCATCATCATCAGCAAAGAAAGTAACAATCATGCAGGACAGTAGATGTGTATTTTACATATTTCAAAAATAAATTATTTCTTCATTTTTGTGGGATTTTTGGTGATCTCTTTTTTTTTCAGACCCATTAACTGTTGGGAAGGTCTACCCACTTTTTTTTCAGACCCATTAACTGTTGGGAAGGTCTACCCACTTTTTTTTTCAGACCCATTAACTGTTGGGAAGGTCTACTCACTTTTTTTTCAGACCCATTAACTGTTGGGAAGGTCTACCCACTTGTTTGCTTGTTTCTAGGTATTAAATATCTTGTTATAACATCCTGGGGGAGAGGGGGATGTTTTAACCCCTCCCCCAACCACACAAAAAATAACAATCATCTCTCTTGTCTATAAGTGAATATACCTGATCTATCATTTTGCACTTCACCCAAAATACCGTTAACTAACTGTTCATGTTCTGTATGAAGGGTACATCACCTGTTCATGTTTCAAATGAAGGGTACATCACCTGTTCATGTACCTGTATGAAGGTAACATCACCTGTTCATGTACCTGTATGAAGGTAACATCACCTGTTCATGTACCTGTATGAAGGTAAAATCACTTTCAGAGTAAATACTAAGAAGATCAATATTAGCATATTGAATGAAATAGGAGTATTTTATATGCTCAGTATGCGTAGGCTCAGATCACTGGAACACACTCTCACATCACTGGGACACACTCTCACATCACTGGGACACACTCTCACATCACTGGAACACACTCTAACATCACTGGAACACACTCTCACATCACTGGGACACACTGGGAGAATCGAAGATGGTAGAACACTGAAGGATCTATGTTATGGAGAACTAGTCTGTGAAAATATTTCACGGTTTAACTTCTGCTTCCATATCAAGAAGTATTCAAGTGGGATATCCATGATACAGGCATTGATATGGCAACAGGATGACATGGATCATGCTGAAGGGAAGGGAAAGCTCAGGAATGGTATATAGACAAAGGAAAAAGTGATAGCAGGTTGTTCAAGGGCTTCATGCATAAGAACACACACAGTACACAAACTTAATGGCCATGTGATTTAATAATGTAAAATGCTGTAAAATGCTTGTACATACTGTAAACATTGTCTGGACAGATTGGTCTTGTGAGTGACATCCATCATCACCTTCAATCGTAGATTATATTTTTTATAGCACAAGAATAACACTATCGTATGGAAAGATGCCAGTAATTTATATTCAATAAAATTGATACTTACTATATCATGACACATAACTATTATTATCATTATCACTTGTCTCCATATCAACTCATCCATGTGGATCTGCTACACTTGTCTCCATATCAACTCATCCGTGTGGATTCTTCTTTTTTCATCTGCTTCTTTGACTATAAGAACATCTGAAGACAAGCAGACTTTGGCTATAAGAACATCTGAAGACAATCAGACTTTGGCTATAAGAACATCTGAAGACAAGCAGACTTTGACTGGAATCAAACTGGCAAGATCTTGTCAGCTAAAAATTCAGTTGGAACTGAGAACTGAAGCAGTTGTTCTAGTAGATCTTCAGTATAAAACCTGCATGGATGAAGCATTTGTTCTAGTAGATCTTCAGTATAAAACCTGCTTGGATGAAGCATTTGTTCTAGTAGATCTTCAGTATAAAACCTGCATGGATGAAGCATTTGTTCTAGTAGATCTTCAGTATAAAACCTGCTTGGATGAAGCATTTGTTCTAGTAGATCTTCAGTATAAAACCTGCATGGATGAAGCATTTGTTCTAGTAGATCTTCAGTATAAAACCTGCTTGGATGAAGCATTTGTTCTAGTAGATCTTCAGTATAAAACCTGCATGGATGAAGCATTTGTTCTAGTAGATCTTCAGTATAAAACCTGCTTGGATGAAGCATTTGTTCTAGTAGATCTTCAGTATAAAACCTGCATGGATGAAGCATTTGTTCTAGTAGATCTTCAGTATAAAACCTGCATGGATGAAGCATTTGTTCTAGTAGATCTTCAGTATAAAACCTGCTTGGATGAAGCAAACTTGAATACAAAATCCCTAAAAGTTCTATTGTCTCTGTAGACTTCCAAGATCATGCATTCATCATCATCATGCTCAATTATCAATGTAGGGACTACCATTTTTAGATGTAATTGTTCCGGTGCTGACTTAGTGACTGTTTCTGGTTTATGTTTTTCAGGTTTCACAAGTGGATATAGAATTCAAGTTGGAATTTGAGTATGTTAAACACCTTATAAATGTTTTATGTGTTTTATGTTGTATTTCATATGTTCTATGTGTTTTATGTTGTATTTCATATGTTCTATGTGAGTCATGTTGTCTTTCATATGTGTTCTATGTGTGTCATGTTGTCTTTCATATGTGTCTATGTGTGTTGTGTTGTTTTTTTTTAATGTTCTATTTGTTTCATGATGTCTTTCATGTGTTATGTGTGTGTCATGTTGTATTTTGAATGTTCTATGTGTCTAGTGTTGTTATTCAAATGTTCTGTTTGTGTTGTGTTGTCAAATGTCCTGTTTGTGTTGTCAAATGTTCTGTTTGTGTTGTCAAATGTTCTGTTTGTGTTGTCAAATGTTCTGTTTCTGTTGTCAAATGGTGTATCTTTTATGATCTGTTTATTGCCTTGTGATGATATTTATCTCATGTCCTCAGATGTCCTCTGGTTTATTAAAACTGTCCTCTTGTTTCTTCATCCACATTGCAAATTTCTTTTCTATCTTCTTTACCACTGTAAATGTCCTCTTTTTTATATTTACTGCTACAGATGTCCTGTTGTTTATTTATTATTACTACAAATGTCCCCATGTTTATTTATTATTGCTACAAATGTCTGCATGTTTTCTGTCAGCCGTAATCCAACATTGCGGTACAGTCTGTGTCTTTGCTCTCAAGAGAAGGAGTTTATGGAACAAAGGAAGGAGAAAATGTTGGAAGGAATGAGGAGGCTCTTGGAAGATGATGATTGTCCACTGAATATTGACGAGGTAAGATTGTCTGTTAAATATTGACAAGGTAAGATTGTCCATTAACCTATAGCATCCCATAGTCTACAAATGTCATCTAGCATGTCATCAAATGTCAGACATCATCAAATGTCTAAATCGAGGTAGCCATTTGTAGTCATGGACAACAATCGTCTATGTTTATTTCCCATCATGTTCTTATAATAAGTGTGTGCTAGAGTGATTATTCCTTAGTTTTCCGAAGTGATATAAATATGCAGTTGTAATTTATTCAACCTGTCACGTTTGGAAATTGAACTGCGTAGGCCTAGCTTCGGTGCCACCATTTTTCACTATTTCTTCACAGATTGTGATTCAGAAAAGGACAAATTTTAAAGCTTTAGTGTTTCAGTTAGTGTAGATAAATGTATGGTGTTTGAGAGAGATGTTTATCATATTTAATAGTGATGTAATTGGTGTCATTTAAGACGAGGAATTTTAGAAGCCGTCTTTTCTTCGGCTAGGCCTATGCGTGACTTTGATGCGGTAAACTTTGTGTACATTTATCCACATTCTCAATTTTCATTTTACACAAGATAACACTGGCACACACAAGCAAATAACACCTCCATATCATATCCAGCATTCATTTATCTCTATTGTCTCAGAATATTAAATCAATAAATAAAAGCGTTATAGCAAAAAAGCAAACACGTGCAGAAAGACCTACAATTCTAAACATGAATACATTTAAGTGAGTAGTGAAATTTAAGTTAATAGATTAACAATTTCATTTTTGTAATTCTATGTTTCACTAATTCTAGCCTAGTGAAATAATCAAATAAATGTTTTTATACAAGATTCATATATCCTGTAACTAATATCCTTTACAACGACATCTTATAGACAGATCCAAAATTTTGTTAACAATATTAGGTTGTCATGTGCTACAATCAACAAAACATGTAGTGAAGATTTTCAACAACTGAAAATTAATTTGGCGCAAATCTTCTTCTTCTTCTTCTGCGTTCAGCATGTGGTCATGCTATACCATCAGACCTGTCATCAAGACGAAGTCCACTGTCTTCTCCAGGTCAGAGCGGCTGCCCCATAGCTTTTGCCTCAAGTCTGTATCCTCTGGCCAGGTCTGCTGTCTCTGCTCTTTGTATGTTGGGCAGTCCTGAAGTATGTGTTCTGAAGTATGGGTTCCGGATCCACATGGACATTCATCTGTGTATGAGATCCTTAATCGATAAAGGTGACCCAACAATCTGCAGTGGCCTGGTCTAAGGCGAAATATTGTGGTCTGTTGATATCTCTGGAGAAGATGTATTGCATCATGTTCGTATTCCCCTTCCATTTCTTTCTTCCACTTTGCTGAGTATGTGTTGCGGATTATTGTTTTTACTTCTCCGTAAGACAGTGGGTGTCTGTGTTGCTCCATTCCACTTCCTGGCTTTGACAGAGCATCCGCTTTCTCATTTCCCATGATTCCACAGTGTGATGGTATCCACTGAAGGGCAATAGCTGTTGATTTTTGGATCTGTCTTAGCTCAAATCTGATGTTGTACAGAAGGCTTTCGTTTCTGTTGCTCTGGATTGATTCCAGTAGGGATCTGCAATCTGTGAATATGGCTATCTTCTTTGGTCTTGGCAGTCCTGGTTCAGTGAAGGCTTTCAGTGCTTGATGGAGTGCAACTGCTTCTGCTCTAAAATTAGAGGAGTATTTCCTGGTTGGAAAAGCTTTTGATATTGTCTTCCCATCTTTGAGTCTTATAAAAATTCCACTTCCTCCATTCCTTATTGCTCCTTCTGCCGATCCATCTGTGTATACATGTGTCCAATCCTTGGGATTGTATTTTATTTCTATCATCTCCAGTGTCAATGCGTTTAGTTGAGGTGGAGTTTGGTATTCCTTATTAATTATTCCAGGAACCTGTGTTATTATGGAGACATTCTGGAGACTATTGCCTGGCTCTTCAAAGTCCGTTAGTGTTTCAATTTCATTTGGGAGGTTTGTGAGGATTTCTTTATGTTGTTCATGGATATCTTTAGAGATGTGACAGAAGCTGGTTCTCTTCAATCTGCTTGTGGTTGATCTAGAAATTTGCACATACATCGGATGGTTTGGCATGCGCTTAATTTTTTCCCTTTGAACAAGCACTCTTTCTTCTCTTCTGTCATCCAGTGGGCGGATGTTTGCATGTTTTTCCATTGCATGGATTGGAGTGGTTTTCATCCCTCCAGAGATAAGTCGAAGTCCTGCATTTTGTACTTTAGATAGGCGATTAGTATTTGTTTTTGATGCTGATGCCCAGGCTGTCATTCCATATTCTACTACAGGTCTGACTGTACCCATGTAGACTTTTTGGAGAATATTTCCATTTGTTCCCCAGCTTGTTCCTGCAAGTTTCTTCATCAAGGATAGCCTCCTGGTTGCTTTTTGCTCTGTGGTTATTAGGTGTGGTTTCCAGGTGAGTCGCTTGTCTAGTGTGACCCCTAGATATGTAGGGTTCTCCACATGTGCTAGCTCACTTCCATTTATTTTAAGATTTGCTTTCTCTTGGCGCAAACCTAAAAACAATCAAGTCCGGAAACAGTTAATGGATAATTAATTGTAGCTTACTGCAGTATCTTACAATTGCTGTCATATTTTCTGGAGACTGTTGTATTAACACCATGTTACTGCATGTATCTCTCTAAGTGTTGAAAGCTCATTTAATAGTGATTTATTTCCATCTTACTGCAGGTTCCAACAATTGCTGTCATAGGTTCCGGAGGAGGCTTCCGTGCCATGACTGGATACAGTGGAGTCTTTAAAGCCCTTTTAGAGTCTGGTGTCTTAGACTGTACAATGTATTCCTGTGGCTTGTCTGGGTCATCATGGTAAGTGATGTGGATTTTTTTTATTTGTCTTTTGTTGGTTCCAATGTCACCAATCTGTTTTAATTGCCTTTAATGGACTCCATGATCATTCAAAAAGTACATATTTTATTGATATTTTTCCTCTCAAAATGTTCAATAAAAATTGTCAACAAAATGTGCTAAAATATTTCAAAGTAAGTGGATTGGGAAATCAGCAATTCATCAACTAAGTGGATTGGGAAATCAACAATTCTTTTCAGCTGGGGAAAATGTGAAATCAACAAATCTTTAAATGGGAAATCAACCATGATAGTGGTTGTCTTGTGTTATTATCAGGAATTTTTTGGTGATCCACAATTTATATTTAAGTTTAGGATTTACTGTACATGAGTTTGTCTGTCTTGTCTTTTTTCTTGTAAACATATTTTTTATGTAGTGAAACTAAAGATTCTGTAAAACATAAATTCATGAAAACCTGCAGCTTGTCTAAATAATTATCCTTGCATTATACTTTTGTAATTATATTGTCTTCAGATGACTGTAACATAATTTGACTATGATGTATTTTTCAGGCTACTGTCCACACTGTACTCACATCCCAAGTGGCCAAACTTGGATATGAATGAGTTTTTAGATGAGTTGAAACACAACATAGATAAAAGCCTGCTCAGGTTCTTAAATGCATCAACTATGTACAGCTACATCAAGTTTATGATACAGAAACGAAAGGATGGCCAGCCTGTTAGCTTCACTGATATCTTCGGACGAATGGTTGGAGAGACATTATTAAAAGGGGTATGTTTAGTTGCCTGGAAAAAAACCAAGTTTGATCTTTTATCAGTTTTTTTTGCATGTCAATTAATTTTGAAAAATAATGCCAACGCTCTCCAGTGTTTCTCAAGATGGGTAGTCTTGTCTCTCATACCAAAGTGTAAGAGTGTCACAGTTCAGGATTAGACCTATTCCAGATGACCAACGAGATTTGTGGAGTAAGAAAAGGGAGATAGCTAGGATGTCAATTGACCACCTCATAAATATTAAACTCTAGTACAATCAGGCAACTAACCCATCAAATAAAGATAACCAAGACATTCATCTCTGGCTAAACTGTGGTATTTAAATTTAGTGCTTTCACAGTTTCTAAACAGGATTCTAAGAATCAGTTATAACAGCGGTTAATCTAAGAATCAGTTATAACAGCGGTTAATCTAAGAATCAGTTATAACAGCGGTTAATCTAAGAATCAGTTATCACAGCCGTTAATCTAAGAATCAGTTATCACAGCCGTTAATCTAAGAATCAGTTATCACAGCCGTTAATCTAAGAATCAGTTATCACAGCGGTTAATCTAAGAATCAGTTATCACAGCGGTTAATCTAAGAATCAGTTATAACAATGGTTAATCTAAGAATCAGTTATAACAGCGGTTAATCTAAGAATCAGTTATAACAGCGGTTAATCTAAGAATCAGTTATCACAGCGGTTAATCTAAGAATCAGTTATCACAGCGGTTAATCTAAGAATCAGTTATCACAGCGGTTAATCTAAGAATCAGTTATAACAACGGTTAAATGAAGAATTAATGTTCACACCAAGCTCTTTATAATCCACCAACAATAGTCCTTCTTAGTATAACCTTTCCTGCAGACATTTGTGATTTGAATTATTTTCTCTTTGGTGATTCAGAATGTTTCCATTTAATGCTTGCTGTTTGACTGGTGGTCGACATTCTACAGCTGTAAGCAACTGAATCACTGCTCGTTGGTCAAATTTGGACGGATTCGTTATCACGCCAAATATGTTGTCCATGACAGCACAGGACACTAAACATACAAACAGAATGACCTAGTGTTCATCTATCTATCTATTGTCTTTTCTCTGCTTATGCTGTGAGGTGTCGCAGGATTGAATGATGATCGGTTTTCTGGCTATAGCATGTTTGGTCAGCGTCTACTTATTACATCAGTGATGGGATCTTCATTCTTCTCACAAGCTGGCATACGGTGATGCAGTACGCACAGATTTTATTTTAACAAGCCTTATACATAGGTCTAAATATTTTGTTGGACTAGACCAAGTTGTAATTGGATTTGACTGTATTTTACAGTTTGCTGTTTTATTTTTCAGTTTACAGTTTTATTTTACAGTTTACTGTTTTACTGTGACTGTAGAATTGGGTGGTTATAATATTACACTATTGATACATACAGCACCAGATTTAGACTTGATAAGGCCCTAAACTATTTGAGATATGGGGCCCTTTATAAGTCCAGATATTATATGTCAGTGCCAAATATAAATTTTTGGGAGCCTCAAGAAACGGGGGCCCCTAAGCTATAGCTTGTTTAGCTTAGGCCCCTATATTTAATCCTGCACTGGATACATATTAATATTCTGAGCAAAAAAATTTTACAATTAAGAAGCACTATTAAAAACACACTATCTCATAAATATTAAAAACACACTTCCTCATAAATATTAAAAACACACTTCCTCATAAATATTAAAAACACACTATCTCATAAATATTAAAAACACACTTCCTCATAAATATTAAAAACACACTATCTCATAAATATTAAAAACACACTTCCTCATAAATATTAAAAACACACTTCCTCATAAATATTAAAAACACACTATCTCATAAATATTAAAAACACACTTCCTCATAAATATTAAAAACACACTTCCTCATAAATATTAAAAACACACTTCCTCATAAATATTAAAAACACACTATCTCATAAATATTAAAAACACACTATCTCATAAATATTAAAAACACACTATCTCATAAATATTAAAAACACACTATCTCATAAATATTAAAAACACACTTCCTCATAAATATTAAAAACACACTTCCTCATAAATATTAAAAACACACTATCTCATAAATATTAAAAACACACTATCTCATAAATATTAAAAACACACTTCCTCATAAATATTAAAAACACACTATCTCATAAATATTAAAAACACACTTCCTCATAAATATTAAAAACATACTTCCTCATAAATATTAAAAACACACTTCCTCATAAATATTAAAAACACACTATCTCATAAATATTAAAAACACACTATCTCATAAATATTAAAAACACACTATCTCATAAATATTAAAAACACACTTCCTCATAAATATTAAAAACACACTTCCTCATAAATATTAAAAACACACTATCTCATAAATATTAAAAACACACTATCTCATAAATATTAAAAACGCACTATCTCATAAATAATCAAATCAAAATAGTTCCTTTTAAACATTATAAATGTTATTCAATTTAAAACTGATACATGAATAGAATCAATAAAATTGAAAATGTCTTGAATCACAGAGAATGGAAGCCACACTTTCTGGTCAACGAGATAAAATCAAAGGAGGTGCAGTTCCCATGCCACTTTACACATGTGTCCATGTGAAGAAAGATGTCCCAGCAAGATCATTTCAAGGTCAGTATAATATTTCAGATCAGATGACAACAGCAACCACTTTTCAACGATATTTAATCAATAGTTTTCTTGTTTATTTAAAATTAATTTGAAAATGACATAGGGATAGGCCTATGTGTTTGTTAAATGTCAGTAGTTTTATGTTTGATCTCCCAATGTGCTGCATCAACACCATCTAAGGTGCAGCGCTAAGAGACACCAAATTACAGATGCATAAAGATGGTGTGCATCCTGAAATGGCAGAATAGCAAACATAAATATGTCCAACTCTGACTATACAATGTTCCAAATGTGGCAGATGCTAGAATCTGACTTTTTAGTCATCTCCATGCACATGAGATGCAACAACACAAGTCTGAGGCTGTAGTCATCACTGCCTACAATGGACAAGTATTATTATTATTATCTATGTGTAAGTAACAAATTGTGTAAGTAACATGTATAAATATGTGTAAGTAACATCTGCAAATAACTGCATAAGAAGAATACTAAACATTGCATAGCAGGACAAGACAAGAAATGAAAAGATATGGTAACAAACAGACCAGAATCTGATGTACACCCAGAATAAGCAGAGAACATGTAGATTTATTGTGTACATACCGGTAGTAAAACAACAAGCAAAAGATATAACTAGAAAATCAGTCATATGGAACTCACAGGGATAAAGGAAACATGGAAGACCTAGGAACACTCAGAGAATAGACACCATAAAGGACTTCACAGAATGGCAATCACATGGAATGAGGCTGAGAATATATTCAAGGATAGAGACAAATGTAAAATCATTGTCCTTGGCTTATGCACCTTAGGATATCTAAACACTCTAGGGGACCCAAAGGCTTGATTGACTGATTGAAGTGACAACTCAAATGAAAAATTGCTTAACCTATCTTATTTACATTACTCGTGTGACAACTGGGTCCTGGACGTCTAGTTCAGGGTGCTGCCCATGTGATAACTGAGTCCTGGACTTCAGCTTGCAAAGAATAGGACCACTGTCTTCTTTTCAGGTATATCGTAGGAGGTAACTAAGGAAAGTTGGGGGATAGACTGAAAATCTGTCATCTGTGAAACAAATCATAGTTACATGTCTCAATTTCTGACTTTTATCTTCTAACAAATAAACTCCATGTGTGTCAAAGAGATGCAGGTCAGCGGACATTGCACCGTTGTCCCTTTGTGACAGAGTCCTAGGTGATGGAGAATGCCCGATGTGCCATGACTGCGGATGGGTCAACAAATCTGACAGAAGAATAATGAGATAGTTGGCCCAGAAGTGGATGCAGTACTCTCGGCAGGACATAGTAATCCTGGGATTTGCACACTGTAATGTCTCTCTTCAGGGACTAAACATGCATCCATAAATTCCCCCTTACACAGCCATATCTCTGATTACACAGCCATATCTTTGATTATACAGCCATATCTTTGATTACACAGCCATATCTTTGATTACACAGCCATATCTGTGATTACACAGCCATATCTTTGATTACACAGCCATATCTTTGATTACACAGCCATATCTTTGATTACACAGCCATATCTTTGAGACAACCTTACATCAGTCAGGCTGTTGTCTCAGTTATATAACTAAGTAGAGCCAGTGCATTTGTCAGGAAGGATATGCTCTGTCAAGAGCTACCTGCTCACAGCTAAAGGGATTAATTCATCATAATCAATCTTATTTAAATTTCTGTATTTCTGTTTACTTTCAGAGTGGGTTGAATTTACTCCATATGAGATTGGTATGCCCAAATATGGAACTTTTATGGATTCAGAATTATTTGGTAGCAAGTTTTTTATGGGGAAATTGGTAAAACAGTACAAGGAACAACCACTACATTTTTTACAAGGTCAGGGTCACATTGTTCTGTCTTTTGTTTATGCTCAAGTTTTTTTGAAAATATAAACACAGTTTTTACGTACATCTGCCATGCTGATTAACATTTACTTTTTCCCTCCATAAATGGCTGTCTCTTGGGCAGACTTGACCTTGACATATTTATAGTTTGCCATCTGACTACTGTCACAAGTATTTTTCCTTTCTCATGTTTTTTCACATGAACCAATGTGTCTGTACTCTAATGTAGATAGAACCAACTTGTCTGTATTGTGATGTAGATATAACTAACTTGTCTGTTTTCTGATGTAGATATGACTAACTTGTCTGTATTGTCATGTAGATATAACTAACTTGTCTGTATTGTGATGTAGATATAACTAACTTGTCTGTATTGTGATGTAGATATGACTAACTTGTCTGTATTGTGATGTAGATATGACTAACTTGTCTGTATTGTGATGTAGATATAACTAACTTGTCTGTATTGTGATGTAGATATAACTAACTTGTCTGTATTGTGATGTAGATATAACTAACTTGTCTGTATTGTGATGTAGATATGAATAACTTGTCTGTATTGTGATGTAGATATAACTAACTTGTCTGTATTGTGATGTAGATATAACTAACTTGTCTGTATTGTGATGTAGATATAACTAACTTGTTTGTATTGTGATGTAGATATAACTAACTTGTCTGTATTGTGATGTAGATATAACTAACTTGTCTGTTTTCTGATGTAGATATGACTAACTTGTCTGTATTGTGATGTAGATATAACTAACTTGTCTGTATTGTGATGTAGATATAACTAACTTGTCTGTATTGTGATGTAGATATGACTAACTTGTCTGTTTTCTGATGTAGATATGACTAACTTGTCTGTATTGTGATGTAGATATAACTAACTTGTCTGTAAGTATAACAGTTTTCAGGGAGAAAAACTTAGTCTGGGAGCTGAATGAACAGCTCTTGTATTAGTTAGAGAAAGTAAAAAGTTGTAATACAAGAAAGTATATATTTATTAGATGAATATCTGATATCAATTATATTTTCTGTCTTCAAAAGGTATCTGGGGCAGTGCCTTCTGTATCTTGTTCAAGCGTTTGCTAGAGGATAATCGTCGTATTGATCCAGTGGAGATGGAGAGACAAGAGCTAGGAAAGCAGCTGGATGAGGCTCGTCAGGAAAGCTCAAGTGATTGCAGTGATGATGACATTGATTGTGATACTGACAGCAATGAGGATGATGATGATGATGATGAATCTGAAACAAATGCTCACAATCATCAAAATCCATCTATTCATATAAACATTGAGTCTGCATCAAATATTAAAATGAGATCGTATGAAGAAGTTGATCAAAAAATGAACATGGATGATGTATTTTTGAAGAAACAGAATGGCAACATTGATTTAGAGAATTTAAGTAACAAAGTTGAAACAGAAAAACAGGAGTTGAGTTTCTACAATCAAATCAGCAACAATGTCTCCACAGATGAAAATATAGAAGATGATTCCGCATATGAGGGCGAAGAAGAGGATGAGGTTGATAATACACAGATTACAAGATTTAGTTTCAAAAGAATGATGCCAAGAGGATCTATAGAAATGAAAAGAGTTGATCAGTACCAGCACTCATCCAAAGATTCAGCTTCTCCTGAGAATGATCTTACCCAAG
Source organism: Meghimatium bilineatum (assembly GCA_034231615.1). Lineage (NCBI taxonomy): Eukaryota > Metazoa > Mollusca > Gastropoda > Stylommatophora > Philomycidae > Meghimatium > Meghimatium bilineatum. Next base: position 36,948,443 of record CM067301.1, read on the forward strand.
AACATATTGATGTTCCACAGTTAGTTTCTGGCCATGATCAAGAACTCAACCAAACAACTCTACCATTAGGAGTTGACCTCGAACAGTTGGGTAACCGGAAGAAATCTGTTAACTGGGGCGCTTGTCCAACCTTAGGGAAGAAGGCTACTGACATCAAGCAGAAAAGACAGGCCTACATTTCAGGGATATCTGTTAGGAAGTCAAAGAGTGGCTCAAAGAGTTACTGGAATCAAGTTTTGAAGAAAGTTTTTGAAAGGTGTGTATATATTACACAGGTTTTGTGTGGGTGGGTGTGTGTATATGTATATATATATATATATATATATATATATATATATATATATATATATATATATATATATATATATATATATATATATATATATATATATATATATATTACATATTTTTTTTTCATTTAATTCAATACATTTACATTGTGTGTGAGTGCGTGCATGCGAGAAAGAGAGACAGCGAGAGATATATATTATTACGTGTGTGTGTGAGTGCGTGCATGCACATACACATGCATGTTGAGCTCTTTTGAGGAACAGTTAGTAAGTGAAAGATTTTGAATTATTGGTGAATGATTTTTGATGAACAGGACAAGAATTCACAAAGCCAGCTATGTAAAATTATGAACTTACACCAATCTTGAAATACAAATCTATCTCTGTGGAAACCAAAAGGCAAATAATAAATTAAATCTTTGTAATGCCATTGTGTCATCAATCAATGTCGGAAATGGACAATAAATAAAGAACAAGACTAACTAAAGAACAAGACTAACTAAAGAGCAAGACTAACTAAAGAACAAGACTAACTAAAGAACAAGACTAACTAAAGAACAAGACTAACTAAAGAACAAGACTAACTAAAGAACAAGACTAACTAAAGAACAAGACTAACTAAAGAACAAGACTAACTAAAGAACAAGACTAACTAAAGAACAAGACTAACTAAAGAACAAGACTAACTAAAGAACAAGACTAACTAAAGAACAAGACTAACTAAAGAACAAGACTAACTAAAGAACAAGACTAACTAAAGAACAAGACTAACTAAAGAACAAGACTAACTAAAGAACAACACTAACTAAAGAACAAGACTAACTAAAGAACAAGACTAACTAAAGAACAAGACTAACTAAAGAACAAGACTAACTAAAGAACAAGACTAACTAAAGAACAAGACTAACTAAAGAACAAGACTAACTAAAGAACAAGACTAACTAAAGAACAAGACTAACTAAAGAACAAGACTAACTAAAGAACAAGACTAACTAAAGAACAAGACTAACTAAAGAACAAGACTAACTAAAGAACAAGACTAACTAAAAAACAAGACTAACTAAAGAACAAGACTAACTAAAGAACAAGACTAACTAAAGAACAAGACTAACTAAAGAACAAGACTAACTAAAGAACAACACTAACTAAAGAACAAGACTAACTAAAGAACAACACTAACTAAAGAACAAGACTAACTAAAGAACAAGAGAGAAAGCTTATTACATGTGAAATGAGGTTTATTAAAAAAAATAGCAAGCAGAACAATTGCAGAATGAGCAAGTGAGGAATGAAGAGATTACAAGAAGAGAACAAGTGAGGAATGAAGAGATTACAAGAACTGTTGGAACAACATTGATGGTCAAATATATTGAAAACCAGAGATTGAAATGGTGCAGTCATTTAATGAGAATGAACCCATTCAGGCCACCTTAAGAGCATGCAACATGAAAATGGAAACAACAAGAGGCAGAAAAGTACAGAAAACAAGCACCTGGACCAGATGTCATTAGATACGATGACATTAGTCAGAGAATGTCATTAGATACGATGACATTAGTCAGAGAATGTCATTAGATATGATGACATTAGTCAGAGAATGTCATTAGATATGATGACATTAGTCAGGATAAGGAGTTGCGAGAGTTAACGAGCATGTTCAATAATGGCCTTTTAAAGCACACAGTAAAAGAAGACTGGTTGCATGGCTATTTAGTCGCACAACCCAAATCTGGCAAGGCTCACTGTTTCCTCTAATGAAACCTTCATAAATTCTGCATGTGGTGGCTCTATTTCTATTTTTAATAAATATTTCACTTTATATATTTGTTTCTCCATACAACCTATATTTTACATTTAATAAATTCATTTATTTCTTGTGCTATAAGAAACAAATAGTTTTTAACATAAACTAATTATTTTGACAAAACCAAATATTTTTTTCAGCAAGTCTTGGGAATTGCTGAGTACCAGACGTGGAAGAGCTGCTGTCATACACAATTTCATGCGTGGACTCTCCCTCCAGCAGTCATACCCTCTGTCTCCCTTCACTCCAATTGAAGACAGGGTTAAGGCAGGAGACGAATTTGATGGTAATTTGAAACATTTCTGTTCACCTTTAGCTTTCCATTACCTTTATGACACTCAATAACAGTACTTGTTATTTCTCTATCTACGCCTCTCTCTCTCTTTCTCTGTCTCTCTCACTCCCTCATACATGCAAATACTAAGAGAGTGTCCTTAAATTAAGTCAAACATTTGTTGCCATCATTTATACCTCACCCCCACCCCCTTAAAAATTGTGAAGAATTTTTGGACCCCAAATTTGCTTTATTATCTCCATCTCAAAAAATCTTCCCTCCCCCCCCCCCTCCCACCCATGCACATTTTTTGCTGATAAATTACAAAAAAAGAAACATTTTTATCAATCAGGATATTAGAAACAAGTTTCTTTAGCATTCATTCTCTAACTCCCACTGGATCTTTCTTGTAGCAGGAAAATGGCCCTACTAGATTTACAGTAGGACGTAGTCCAGATAATGGAAATGTTTTTGCTTTCACCAATGGCCCACACATCCGTCTTTGGCGGAGAAAAATGTTTTAAATTCAAACAATTTATTTATTGTAAAAAAACAGTGTTGGTGATATCAACTTTTATCAACCTGCTCCCCTTATGTCAACATTTTTCAGACCCTACTCTCCCTAATTATTGATATCAACTTTTATCAACCCCTTCCCCTTATTAACAATTTAAAACATTTTTTAGACCCTACTCTCCTAATTGTTGATATCAACTTTTATCTTCTCTTATCAACAATTGTCAACATTTTTCAGACCTCACTCTTCCTAATTGTTGACATCAACTTTTTGGCAACCTCCTTCCCTTATCAACAACTGTCACAGTTTTTCAGACCCCCCACAATTCTACTGTCAAGTGTTTCCTCCACCAGAAGAAGACTGTCAAATGATAAAAGGTTATCTTTATATATGCATCTCTTTTTATCATCATCAAACCCATAACCTTTCAGGGTCATAGGTGTGTCACTCTGGAAACATCAACACACAAATGTCACCATGCCTCTCTCAATTATTTGTTTGAGCATGGAGAATCTTAATCCTGTCTTGACCTTAATCCTATTAAAATATTATCAATCTATACTTTCCTTTGACCTCTTCTTCTTCCACTCTCAACTGTTACCTGCAAGATATTTTTTTAAAGAGAATCGTTCCTCACTTTCAAATTTTCATTGTTTTCTCATCTGATTTTACACTCAAGATTTTCGAAAAGGAAGCTAGATTTGCCTGCAGTGTTGCCCCTATTTTTTTCTCAGAAGAGAAAGTCAAATTTAAACTTTTTATCATAGTTGCAAAATTTATTCACGACTGCCGCAATTCTGCTACCATGGTGTTCAACGGAGCACAGCCGGAAGTGGATTTATATTTATGCCGATGGCATGAAGAAGGTTAATACATCAAAGTGAATTCAACTTTAATTTTTTAAACATTCAAATTTGCTTTTTCAAATATACCGTAGCTATTTGTAATATCCATAACACATGTAATGCATGCAAAGACATTCTCAATTTTATATATTTTTCAAATGTTCCATAATTTTAGAGAGAACTGACACTGTACATTTTTCAATGACATTCAGGTATATTTGAGATGCATCCAACAAGTATCAAGCATATTTATATGGTAGATGCCGGCCTGACTTTCAATTCACCTTTTCCACTAGTCTTGAGACCACAGAGGGAGGTTGACATTATCTTATCGTTTGACTTCAGTGCCAGAGATTCAGATAATTCTCAGCCATTCAAGGTTCGTTGTTCTATTGATTATTGTACATCATATTCATATAACACTCCCACATTCAGTTTATGTAGCAACTACATCAGCATGACTTGGAAATGTTTGTAAAGATGTGCCAGTTTATGGGTCACCTACTGCATCCTGAACTATTTTCCAGTCATCTCTACTTTGTCTCGACACTGGTGTCATATAGGCCGGGAATAGATAAAGAGAGGTTAATGAATAGCACAACTTTTTCTCAGTGTAATAAAAGTACAGCACAAGCTACAGTTCAGACATGAACAAGTACAGCACAAGCTACAGTTCAGACATGGACAAGTACAGCACAAGCTACAGTTCAGACATGAACAAGTACAGCACAAGCTACAGTTCAGACATGAACAAGTACAGCACAAGCTACAGTTCAGACATGAACAAGTACAGCACAAGCTACAGTTCAGACATGAACAAGTACAGCACAAGCTACAGTTCAGACATGAACAAGTACAGCACAAGCTACAGTTCAGACATGAACAAGTACAGCACAAGCTACAGTTCAGACATGAACAAGTACAGCACAAGCTACAGTTCAGACATGAACAAGTACAGCACAAGCTACAGTTCAGACATGAACAAGTACAGCACAAGCTACAGTTCAGACATGAACAAGTACAGCACAAGCTACAGTTCAGACATGAACAAGTACAGCACAAGCTACAGTTCAGACATGAACAAGTACAGCACAAGCTACAGTTCAGACATGAACAAGTACAGCACAAGCTACAGTTCAGACATGAACAAGTACAGCACAAGCTACAGTTCAGACATGAACAAGTACAGCACAAGCTACAGTTCAGACATGAACAAGTACAGCACAAGCTACAGTTCAGACATGAACAAGTACAGCACAAGCTACAGTTCAGACATGAACAAGTACAGCACAAGCTACAGTTCAGACACTTCAATAAATCACAACACATCAACATGCTACATGAAAATATAGAACAAAAAAATCACAGATATTCAATTCTGATCATACGTGTCCCAAATGCTGATCATACGTGTCCCAAATGCTGATCATACGTGTCCCAAATGTGGCAGGGAATTCTATTCCAGGACTGGACTTTTCAGTCATCTCCACACACACCAGAGAGACGCAACAACACAAGTTTAAAACTGTAGTGAATGACACCTCGGCTAAGAGGGCGAAAGAGCCAGGGTCCAACTCCTCTGTTGAGTTCTTCCCCTTAAGGAACCAGGCTCACGGATGAGAAATGGTTCAGTACCCAATGGGCACAGGCACAGCACGTCCAATTACACGAGGCAAGTTCATAGACAGTGGAACACCTCGTGCGAGTCAGACGAGAGCAAAAATCGTCTGGGCGAAGAGTCGCCACTACACGTGCCTGGAGACAGATATAGAGGCTGTCACAGGCTAAGGGTAGCCCTCCCGAATTGTCAAGGCATGCCGAAATCGGATGTGCTAGGCCTACAAGGCGCATAACGGTGGCACAACGTAATCACGCTCCCGGCAGAAATCGCACGGATATCCGTGATGGTTACAATGGAGCGAACGAAAAACAAACACACAAACAAACATCACCTGCAATGGAAGGCTATTATTTATTATTAAATGTGTGCTTGTTAACTAATATCATTGTTGTAAGCATCTTTTCTGAATTCCCACTGGATCTCTCTTGTAGCGGAACAATAGTTCTGAATTTCCACTGGATCTCTCTTGTAGCCAGAACAAAAGTCCTTCTAGATTTCTAGTAGCAGAACAAGATTTCCAGTAATTCAGAGAACAAAGATGAGTTGTGACATCATTTTATTTATGCCAATGGCATAAAACATCTGACTTCAGAGGTGCCTTTCTGATTATTTTTGTAAATATTTGAAGACACATATTAAACTGTGTATTTATCACTCTCTTGTTCCTTCTCCCCAGTGCTTCACAGTACATCTCTGGCTCCCTCCCAACCACAGAGGGTGCATACATATATAAAAATAACAAAAACACATTGCAGCAACAAAATAAAAGCATGAGAAACATAATTGTAAAGATGACGTGCCATGAAGCTTCTATAAGAAGATAACCTCAATATAACGACATGTCATCTACTAAGGTTTTCTGTTGCATGGGTGGTATGTCTAGTGGGGCATTTGTGAGACCCAAAGATGCAACTGCATGCATATATTTAATTTGTCATAGTTTTAAATTCTGTGACAAACTTTTAAATATGATTGCCATCTATTCTTGCTCTTAACAGGAATTGTTACTAGCTGAGAAATGGGCAAAATTAAATAGGCTACCATTTCCTCCCATTGACACATCAGTGTTTGAGAGAGAAGGGATGAAAGAGCTCTATATCTTCCGCCATCCAACTGATCCGCACTGCCCTGTACTTTTCCATTTTGTGCTAGTCAACAAACGGTTCAAGTACTACAAACAACCAGGTAAATGTTCATATTCTCATATCAGTTTCCTGTATTTAAGTGAACTTTACACCAGAGGTCAGCAACCTTTTATGGTCAGAGGGTCGGATGCACAAATTAAACTGGTGGTCACAGGCCACACGAAAAAAAGCAAACCTGAAAGCTTAATGACATTTTATTTGTTATATTAATATGAAGGTAAGTTTGAGCTCAGAATGTGCACTGGATTATAGAAAGGACAAGTACCTGTAATAAAAATTGTCAACCTAATCCACAAAGAGTGAATTCTGCATTCCAGGAACCGTATTAATATGTAATATGAATTAATTTTTGAAATAATAATAATTTGAAATATAGGTTACATGTACAAATGTCTACAAGTTATTTCGATGTAGACAAATTGATAAAACTCATTCAAGCCATGTAGTTCTAGATCTGGCTCTAAATTGATAAAACTCATTCAAGCCATGTAGTTCTAGATCTGACTCTAAATTGATCAAATTCATTCAAGCCATATAGTTCTAGATCTGACTCTAAATTGATCAAATTCATTCAAGCCATATAGTTCTAGATCTGACTCTAAATTGATCAAATTCATTCAAGCCATGTAGTTCTATATCTGTCTCTAAATAAGTACTTGAACTATTTTTGTAAGAGTGCTGTAGGTTAGCAGTCATGATTTTTTGTTTCAGAACTGGCGAGCTGTGTAATTTGGGCAGGTGGGCCATGTCTGGTCCATGGTCTGTAGTTTTCCAGGTGGATCATGTCCGGTCCATGGGCTGTAGTTTGATGTCTGGTCAATGGGCTGTAGTTTGCCAGGTGGACCATGTCTGGTCCATGGGATGTAGTTTAATGTCTGGTCCATGGGCTGTAGTTTGCCAGGTGGGACATGTCTGGTCCATGGGTTGTAGGTTGCCAACCTCTCCTATACACAGGACATAACTTGTTCAACTTTTGGTGAATTATTAGTTACCATTAATACATGTAATCACCAATAGAATGTTGATGATCTGCTGAGTCGTGTTTGTGAGACAGACTCACTTTCCACCTTACCATTATGATAAATAAGCTTCAGGTACTGCCTGATTGGATACATTTATCCTAACTTTTATACCAGTATCCAGCCAGGTGTAGTTTTAAAAAATGGAGATGCAGTGTGTCACTGTTTTATTATTGCCAATGGTACAACACATCCAAACATGGCAGTGTATATGTATATTTTCAGTATATGTTTACCAATTCTACTGAACTGTGGGTGTGTGTGACACATCACCAGTAAGTTTTTCTGTTCATCACAGACTGTTTATCAGCTTTGCCTAGACAGCATTCTGTTTTTTTTTGGTTAACCATCTGAACTGTGACCACGGTCATTGTCGCTGTACCTTTTTTGTGGAGCCATCTAGAACGTGAATTACTGACATCAAGTGTCTGTGGTCTATTGATAAACTCAAGACGAGAAAATTCAAGGGAAATAAAGATGGAGACATCAAGAAAATTGGTGTTTTTCTCACTTGTAACAAACAATAATGAGAAACTGTTCGTGTAGTGTACGTTACAATAGCAGAACTTGTGTGAGAACTAGTAAAATTTGTGTTACAGAAATAGAACTTGTGTGATAACTAGTAAAATATTTGTTATAGAAATATAACTTGTGTGATAACTAGTCAAATGTTTGTTACAGATGAGAACTACTGAAGGTTAATCATATCTGTTGATATTTTCCAAGTCCGACATTTTTTTCCTGTAGAGCACAATGTAGAGCATAAGCACAATGAATGTTTATGATAGTTCATGTCATTTCTTCCCTATGACAGATGTTTATGATAGTTCATGTCATTTCTTCCCTATGACAGATGTTTATGATAGTTCATGTCATTTCTTCACTGTGACAGATGTTTATGATTGTTCATGTCATTTCTTCCCTATGACAGATGTTTATGATTGTTCATGTCATTTCTTCACTGTGACAGATGTTTATGATAGTTCATGTCATTTCTTCACTGTGACAGATGTTTATGATAGTTCATGTCATTTCTTCCCTATGACAGATGTTTATGATAGTTCATGTCATTTCTTCCCTATGACAGATGTTTATGATTGTTCATGTCATTTCTTCCCTATGACAGATGTTTATGATAGTTCATGTCATTTCTTCACTGTGACAGATGTTTATGATTGTTCATGTCATTTCTTCCCTATGACAGATGTTCCAAGAGAGACCAAAGAAGAATTTGACTTTGCAGATTTTGATATATTTGATGATCCTAAAGCTGCATATTCCACCTTTAACTTCACTTACGGACACAAGAACTTTGAACGGCTCAGTCAGTTAATGGAGTTTAATACACTTCTCCACATCAATGACATCAAACAGGTAAGAATCTGTCTGTCTGCTTGTTGGGTACCTTTAGATTCTCAGTCTTTTAAAAGCAATGTAAGTTTGGGGGTTTTATAACCTATAGTCTTCTCAAGGCAATGTAAGGTTGGGGTTTTATAACCTGCATAAGACAATTTGTAAATAAATCTTATTTATTCCTCAGTATGTTCAACCTTCATTCTGCCTTGTCAACTCCAGGAAAATACTATAACAATATACTTTTCCATTTCTGTAAAGATATTATATGCTAATGTAAAAGTGATTTAGTTTAATCTCTATTTATTGTCATTTTCACTTGTCTCGATTGGTCCGTTCTGTGACTTGAGTACGCAGGTTGAATGTCTTGATGAGATCATATCTTTTTTTGGGGATGTAGTTGGTCAAGTAAGGAAAATCTGTTTACTTGAGTTGCAAGGCAATTCAATGCCGCCAGAATGGACCTGGTTCTTCTTCTTCTTCAGCGTTCATTCTCAAACTCCTGCCGGATCTCTATTGCAGTAGGACAATGGCCCTATTATATTTCCAGCAGGATATAGTCCAGAGAATGGAAATGCGTTGTGTCGCCGTTTTATTTGCGCCAATGGCCCGACACATCCGTCTTCGGCGGGGGACCTGGTTCAATTCATGTGAACCTTAAAAATTATTTTCATGTTTTACTCAGTTTTATCTGAGGTATTCTTGTATGTACTTTTGTTTTGCTAATTTTTATCTGAAACATTTTTGTATTGCCCTTTATTGTGCTGAGTTTTTCTCTGAAGTATTTTTGTGTTTCTCTTGTTTGTTATTTATTGCATAATAGAGAAGCATTGGATGGATTATTCAAGACAAATTTTGTTGTTTACAAGTAGCCCTAATTGGTCCTTGTAGTATTGAGGCCTTCTTGCACACTTACTTACCTCTGCAATGTGTGTTGTCATTATGTGTGTCGATCAACAGTTCCATATTAATAGTAGCTTGAGATTATATACATT